>OY728158.1:1776398324-1777643922 GCA_963277665.1 Viscum album
TAAATCTATAATAATGTAAAATAAATCCTATTTTTAGGAATTATACACTATAATTTGGTTCTTTATAATTCATTATGGGATTTACCCTTCTAATACATGACCTTGGGATTAGAACGTTATACCACTTACCTACACATGATCTTGATCTATATTGAGGTAACCATATGAGATCTAAATGTTTCTTGATTCCCTATGTCTTTGGATTCATATTTTTGCTTTGGATTCATGTTTTATACTTATCCAATAACCCAATTAAAAATAAATACCCTCTATATCTAGGTGTTTATTTACCCATCATACACTTAAACATTCCTATAATATCCCAATACTATGATAAACAATCATATATCTTGAGTGATGTGTGGCTTGATTTCTATTAACACTATATATATTTTCATTCCAAGATTTCAACCTAGACCCAACATTAAATTTTCATACCATTCAATCCATATCTCCATACTAGTGCAAGGATCCCACCAATTCATGTTGGAACTATCCTTTTATCTCCTTCAAAAGATCTTTTTTTTTCAAATTTTTCTTAACTAGAACTACGATACCGATTTATGTTTATTTTACCTTACCCTTGTTACTGTATATAATCCCTCAAAGAAATTTCAACTATATACGACCATAAACATCAAAAAGGATTTGTCCAGGCTGTATGATAATAAGTTTCATATTTGAATAGTCCAATTTTATATACCATAAACTGAAAATAAAACAAATAAAAGGTATTTTATAGTAGGAATAATATAAATGACGACCTTGTAAAAATTAAATACTTCTCATGATAATCATCCCCTTTGATTTATTAGTAATACAATTATAGAATTGAAGAGAAAAGGATAACATATTTTATGGGACAAAAACCTAGCCTATGAAAATTCCAAGATATGCTCCCTGGAACCAGTTGTATAAAAAAAGTTAGAGTAAATATCCCCACTATGTGAACACGGTATTAAACATCATCGAGGTTACATTTTCAATAATTAAAATCCTAATTCATCACTTTTAGTAGGTCATCCCTTTTAAATGATCATGTATGTAAATAATTTCATTTCACATCCCATCACCCTAAGCATGTATTTAATAAATATGGGAAAACCATTTAGGGTGATAAAACACTAACCGAATGGACATGTATCCATATACCTACTTCATAATTTTTATTTCAAAATTTTCACTAAACCAAAACCTTGGGTTGAGATTCTATTCTTTGAATTTAAAATCCTCGATCATCTTGACTCGGGTTCTCATTTTGAAGAAGCTAGAAATGGGTGTACTAAATTCTAAAAAGGATTCCTATAGTTGTTAGTTATATACATGATACTGATCTAACCTACCTTCAAAATATATGTTTTTATTCTGAAGAAATTATCCTATCACCCCAGGAGCTACTTCCTAACAGTGTAGTGATAGTCTATTCATTAGTAATGGATAAATTATTACCACATTTATTTATTTACCATAAATTTATAAATTTATATGTTTTGATTTACACATTAAAAAACCCAATTATTCATGTTTAATCAAATAATGTTGGTGTTACAAAAATCATTCTTTGCAACCATTGTTAAATAATGATTATGACATCCAATTCTTGTACCAATTAATATTTGGGCATGAATTTTCTTTTAAAAAAGAAATACCATGAATCATGATACACCTATTAATATAGAAAATAATTGATTATAGATTAGTTTCTTCAAGAATACATATTAGGTGAACATTTCTATCTATATGAATTTAAAATCCACTGCAAAAAGTCTGTTACTCATTAATTTAAACTGCTTCGAAATAGTCTTAGTCAAATGAACATAAATAAAAAGGTCTGATGGTGCATCCTAGAAAACCTTAAATATATTAAGGGGATACATTATTGGTGAAATGATTAATTTATTTATGTTTTATATCTACATAATATCGCATAATGTATTTGTAGACCAATTCACATCGGGTCTTCTCCAACAATCCTATGCTAGAATGAAAACATTTTATTTATTATACGGTAAAGTCATGTTATATAAAGAGAGATCTTATTAAAAAACATATATGGATTTATTTATATTATTTAGGAAACATATATATGTTAGAACCATATATTTTATACCTATCAATAGATTTCATCCTAACTATACTCCTCCTTCATCATTATATTGAAAAATTATCAATTCACATCTGATTCTCCACACCGAATCTACACTATATTGAAGTCATTGAATTTTTTGTATGATCTAGATCTATGAAAATATCTGTATATGGAGGTTCACATTATAAGACCCTAAAATATATTACATCTATGTTATAGTAACAAGATATAAAACTAAATTACATATTTTCCACCCCACAGAACCCATTAAATAAATGTATAGTTTTATTCTGCATGACCTAATTTTCTGAAATAAGGATTACATATATATAAGAGTCATCCAACAAGTAGTTTCTTACCTATGAACCTAAAATAAGGTAGAATTTGTCTATTATTACATAGGATATCCATCCCATTGTTTGGGAACTCTTATTCATGTTAGGTTCTTTAATACCTTTCTTTAGGATGAAGCCATTCTCACTTTTTAATGAAAATGAGCAAACTTTGGGTAGAGGTCCGCACTTCAAAGAAATATGTATGGATTAATTTCAAATATATTTTGAATCATAGTGATATATAGATCTCTTACCATGGATATATATATATTTGACATTAATATAAACTATCCTAGTGTATGGTAACTATTCACATTAGGTTTTCTACATTATCCATACACTTGGAAACTGTATGCTAAATCATGGAACATTAATTTTTTTTACCAACATAGCACTAAATTTTGGTTGTGACCTTGCACTAGAAAAAAAAATTCCATCATAATAATCATGAGTGGCTCGATTCTTATTTCCAATGGATATGTAGTGATGCATGATTTACTCATCCCAAGCCCAACCAAAAATTGCATTCTTTATTCTACCATGGTAGTGAGACATTCTCAAAATCATGTTGGGTTTTATCCTACCTTTTCTTTCCCACAAAAATAAATTCACGTCTCATTGATATGAGATAGATCTATTCATATAGTCCTCTCCTAGAGCTATATGTGGATTGATTTTTGTTATTATTGGATTCATAGTGACATTGGAATAGTCACAGATTCGTCAATTTCAAGTAACTCTCCCATAGTGTTGTCTCCCCATTATTATCAGGTACTCTATATTATACTTTATAATAGGATGACATAACATTAGTGAGAACTACGAGTTACATGATCTTTACTTTTTTGGGTAATTAATTGATGCATGAAGTATGTATTTCAGAGGAAGATGAAGATCATTGTCCGCATTAACTACCATACCAACTTCATTAATGATCCAACATTGATTATATTTGGATTGGTGTGTTTCCATTACCCATAAATATTGTTACCTCTATACCACACTTCAAAAATAAATTATTGGAATCTCTTAAACCATTCATGGATATTATTATTGAGTGTATCTATTTCCAAAAAAAGGATAGATCTATTTTGTAAGGATTTACATACTACACATTCATCCTACAAACTAGAGGCATTATCAAATCCTTCAGAGGATGTTATCTAACCACATGATCCATTGATCACACTACCATGAATCCTATCACTCTAACTCGGTTCATGATCATCCATAACATTCTTATCCTATCTTTTCACTTCCTAACTAAAATTCTTCATCTTATTTTTTATATCATAACTATTTAATAATCTAAAGTAGTAAATCCCTTATAAATATTGAGACCTATTTGGTTTATCATATCAAAACCCTTGATTCATATTCAATTAACTATGAAAATATTATTTTATATCCTTTTAAAAGGTTTTCTATAACGATGGATTCCCTTAAAAATTTAAACTGGGTTTATCTCATATCTACTTCAAACAAAGAACCTAACAGTTCAATTTTTTGAAATCTATGTGACCTTAATACAAAAAAACTTATGGTCCACGCATTATGAATTTAAACCACATGCAATATTTTCTACCCATGAGTTTCTCACACTGTTATTGAGAATACATTCTTTTTGGGTTAATCCTAACCTTACCACTTTACATGAAACCTCATTTGTTTTTCAAATCTATATGCACATAAATCTAAAAAACCCTTTCTTGAACCCATATAACCTAAAAATATGTGCACCCCTACTTGAGGATTTTATACTATTACCGGTCTATCTATTAATATTAGGTTTATGTTTACCTTATTACTATATATCCTACCTCATTTTATATTCAAAGTAATCCATTCTGAAACATTAGCCTCATTGGTCTTGCTTTGATGACCTTAAACTATCAATGGAAAGAGAAATATTACTCACCTTGTTGAAAAACCATAAGGGAATCATTGGATAACATTGTGTATGATCGTTTTAGGCATTAACCACTCTACATCTTGGAAAATTTTCAGTGTTTTCAATGGAATGGAAAAGGTACAACATATTAGGTTGAAAACCTAAAAGAGATGATGTGAGAAAATTATGATATCCTTATCACTAAGTCATTACCAATTCATGGTTTAGAAACAAGATAGATATAAAATAAAGAGACAAAAATATTTAAGGGATCACCACTCATGCTAGAAAAATTTCAGTCTATTATTTATATGTTTATCAACCAAAGAATAAGATAGTTCACCCTTTTATTTCACATTTTTATTAGTTTATATGATTAATTCACAATGAATGAAGGTGTAATATCATATTAAATGATCCATTTTGAGTATTTAAATCCACTTTCAATGCTTCGACATCCTCACCCAGTGCACTGAATAATAGTATCCTTACCAGCAAACTCATGACCTCAACCAAATTTCCCCATATGTGAGATGATGTCAACTTGTAGATATGGTCTACGCTGGTTCCGTGGAGAGACTATAAACTCATTAGCAGAGTCAAATAAAACAATATAAATTAACAATAAGAAATGAATATATTATGATAAATTAACAAAAAAATCATAATCCATCCAGATACAATAATAGGAAGAATCATATCCATTATTACAAACAAAATTATTTTATGGATGTATGATAAAACAAATTGGGAATACATATAATAAAGTGGAGATGAGATATACAACATGCTATTTAAAAATGGATAACATATCAAAATATATCTTTAATAGAATCCCAAGAACAATCTAGACCCTCTACTCCTGATGTCTAATCAAGTACATAGAAATTATGCATCCATAGGAGGCCACTTCTCATTGTCCCTAACCGAATCTGTGACGTCTCTCTGAATACCATTTGGTGGCCCAAATAGGGGGTGATATAGACTCATTATGTCACCACCAATGGTGTCTAATTTTTTCCAGCCTGTTAATATATAAATAATTAGTGTAAAGGTAATAATATAAACTATGAACTAAAAAAATAAATCACATTTTCGACTAGGTTCCAAACAGGAGACCCGTTTGATTTGACATGCTTCAGTCTAAGCCAGAATATATATTCATTATTAAAAATTTTGATTTTAATTAATAATAAAGGATGGGAACCTGGAATATATACATGGGGTCCCTTGTAGATCATATTCTGTGTAATGGATATAGACATCCCATGTCATTATAGTTGATAAAATAAAGATAACAAGGTTCTGAAGTATAAAAAATATTGACTAATCCATGTATGTTCGTTGACTTGGAAGGAACATAATTTAGATTAATTAATCAATTTACATAAGGTTTTTAACACTTCATAGGAAGTAAGAATTATTATAAATAATTTCTTTGGATATTTCAAAGTATCAAAAATATTTTATAGGAAGTAAACGACATAAATAGAAAGGGACCCTTACTGGGGACCTACACAACATAAATCCACATCAAGAAAACCAGTACACATTCTACTCATAAAACCCAATGTGTAGCCCCTACACCATAGAACTATTCTGTAGAGCTACACATATGAAATACACTACGATAAAATTTATATACCCCTACGTAGAGGAGATACACTAAAGAGGTATGCGGTCAACCTACACTGAAAATATATTTTCAAACATCCACCTTCCTGGCTATAAAGAGGACTTTTGGGATCCCCATTCATAGACTGAAAAAATTTGGAAGAACTCGTGAGGCTCTAAATGGTTAGCACTTTCACCCAGGTCCCCCAAATTTTCATTGGTATCTATCTAAAACACGAGAGATAAGGGAATTAGATGGGATAAGAATGTTTGAAATACTTTCAGATTTTGAAACACAAAAACAATGATTAAGGACTCATATTCAATAAACAAGAAGCTTCTTATGTAAGGATTATTCCTTAAAGACCTATGTCGGGCTCTTAAAAATACACAAAAGTAGACCTAGGGTGTTTAGATTGAAATATCACCCAAGTTTTGTCTTCATTGTAGTCTTTTTAATCTTGAAAAAGAATAGTTATCCTAGGTTAATCATTTTTTAGTCATTACTAGGATCTGCATGGCACACCTATGCAACACACCTATGTGGTAGAGCTACGCTGCATAGCTACACCCAGTACCTACTCATATGACCTTGTAACACCTCTTCAAAGACACTCATGGTAGGTTATATCCTTCCTTGGTTCCCTTATCTGAAGGGAACTAAGTTAAATCCTCCACTAAAACCTATTGACTTATCAAACCTTTGGGAAAGGCACATTCACATGTCTCCCATTTGGGTTTGAATATATACTGTTAGTGGTTTCCCACATTCATATTCTAAGGGAGACAGGATCCAGGGTATTTTTGTAGGTTTGTATATCTACAGTCACATGGATCACTACCATAGAAATAGTTTTGGGATGTTCCAAGACATGGATTCTCCGGACGAGACTCTTTCCTCCCCTTCTCATCTCTAAGATTCTAATCCTTTGGTTCCCAATCGGGAGAGTGAGGGTCACACTTTCTTTTTAATTCTACAAAAGAATAGACTCCCTCTTCTCCTAGGATCCACTAAGTGAATCTATCCTAGATTAATCCCCTAGTCTTTTGGGATATACCCAATGACTATCACATTCATTTCACATTGAAGGGTTCATTTCTCTATGCCCTCTCCCACTATTTCCTCAAATTCTTTTGCCAGAGGCTCGACCTATCCCATCAGTGGAAGAGAAAGTGTGTGGTTTGTTGAATCTCTCAAATACTCTTGTTTCTCACACCAAGTATTAATCAATTGGGCTTATAGATTTGTGATGATCGAAACATCCACAAAATACATCTCATTTATTGAAATATGAGGACTCTCATTCACACCATAATTGGGATATATAGGAAGCCTTCACCAAGGGCCTGAGCTCAGTGGGTATCCTATTCAGGAATAGAACCCAAATTCCCTTAATCTGTGCATCCTCTTTAGGAGCATTCACCGAATTAACCCCCCCTAAATGTCCATGTTTTAAGACATTTTTCATAGATGTTTTTACAAGGGCAGCCTCTTTAAGAGTAATCTCCATGCTATTTATATCAAAGGTTCATACACCCTTATGAGATTTATCGAACTATGTTTGCTTTGATTCCCATCAGAGCGGGATACATAGGAAGCCTCCCTAAGGTTCAAACCCAAAAATCCAAATCAACCATTTTCTTATTGTACTATATTCCCAGTATGGTCTAATCCAACATGGAAACTCATATTCTTTCCATGTTCCTTGTGATGCTTAAGCATAAGTCCCACACCAAGATTTGACTATGAATCTTCCACTTAGATGTCCTTACCACATGAAATTAAATGGTATGGTTAGGTCCTTATCACATGAACTTAAAAGGCATGATGTATCCCATGAAAAGGAATCAAACTACGCGGGTTATGATTCCTTGCACAAGGATACGTTGGTTGCACATTTATGGGTACGATCTCGACATCATAACAAACTTCCATCTCCCTGGATGACAATAAATTCTTGAGTGCCCCAGTGAGTGGCTTAAAAACTAGAATCAACAAAACAACGACTAAAAGAATGTATAAATAATATATGATAGGATACCATTGATGAATAACCTTGAATACATAAGGATATATCCATTAATAAAGAACCTCGAATACATGTTGATTATTCTAAATTTAAAACATACAAATAATTGATTGAAAATTTCAAGGGAATCCTATTTTATACTTGGTAAATTAATAAGGATTCATGATCATATCATAAATCTATAAGAGAGTCCCAGAGTAGGATATAATTCCCCCCAAAAGGGTGTGATTATCCTGACATCCCTTCCTCTCAACCAGTGTGGTCTCTTAAGTATCGTAGTTCCAAACATAATAACACCTTCCTCTAGAATTTAAGTTCATATGGATACAGAACCATTAGATGTTTCTGGTTCCATAAATAATTCCAATGGAAACAATCTTTATGTAGTGATTCCGAACTAGTACACACATTCTGGGGGAGAAAATGTGGCACCCAACCTAAATCCATAACCAAGTTACCAGTGTTACCCATCAATGAGTCCCATATCAATTTATAATGGAGGGATAAACAAGGGAATCAATCAAACATGTGTTCATCTAAAAGATGGTAATTTAAGGGAGTTACTTGTTTGTATTTTTCATATATACATGCAATTTTTTTTAAAACTCTATTCATTACAAATGAATTCCTTCAAGTTTTCACCAGTGAATGTTTTGACTACTTCTCTATATGAATCCTCGTCTACTCGAATGATGTAATCACCAAATCATCATCTTCAATGATGGGTATCCAATGTATTGGTCTAAGAGTATCATCAAAACAACACTATACCGACCTTAGAGGATGCCTGAAAAGCCCTCCAAATCAAGAATAACCCCCAGTCATCCGGTCAATGACAACCAGTGGTTCAGAAGAAGATGGTTCCAACCAATGTCTTCAACCATTTTGGGAGTTTATCCTCAGAACACAATCACTAATCCCCCCCTTATTCTATGGAGTCCAACCACGAGGCCACACATGGACTCATCCCAAAGATACAGGGGTCCTTCCTGAGGAATCCCGCCAACATTAACCTCTGCCAACATCGCGTGGTAGCAAACCCTCAACATGATGAGGGTGTTATCTTCGGATGTTTGGCCCAGGTCCCTCTGACCCGGGCACACAAGACAAACTACCAAGGAAAAAAATGGCAAACAAGGAGTTGGTTCCTACCTTTCCCCATATAGAGAAGTCCATAAACCCTTCTTGGTGGAAAACAACGAACATGCACATACACATGTCGGCCTTAATTACACCTGCCAGTAGACTCTCCTAGCGGTGCCCAACCAATCCTGCAGTTCCAATACAGTGGAGTACCGTGAGAAGGCACAAACAACTTTCTAAAAACTATCAGCTTGTCAACAGACTCATTTAGATACATTCAAGGAATCCCACCAATAAAATATGGTGGAAACTTGTATGTAGGAACATACACCTGCCATCATCCATCAAGCCTACAAATAGTCTCATTTGGAAGCACCAAGAGAAGTCAGCCGAAAATCTTTGACAACAAACCTAGGGAATACTAAACTTTCTTCCAACAAAAATGAGTACTATCAATATCCACAAATACGTAAGGGAAAATTGGAGTAGGTATATACACCTACTCTAGATACAGAATTGACATAAATTCCTATTCTGACCGCTAAATCCACCAAATGCATTATAGAAATGGTGAAAGAGTACACACAAATCTCTACCCATATCCTAAAAGCCTTCCAAAATATCATAATGGTAACATTAGCATTACTGTGGACACTCCATTCGATAAAATTGATGAAAAAGTGACAAAGGGAAATTTCATAGAAAAGAATAGGTGAAAATACATTGAAAAAATCAAGATTTTCAATGGGTCAAAATTTAAATCGCCCCACTTGAGCCAAATCACCCTCAGTGTGTAGCCACATGCATGCCATAATGTTGGCATGAAAGCCACTTGTGTGACCAAACCCCATTCACCCAAGGTCCTATTTTTTCCAACAAAAATACCCTTGGGGTCTTCATTTGGATGGATGAATTTCTCTGAAGCCCAATTGCTGCTCTGGTTTCCCTAGTACATTGCCCAAGTCTTCCGAAACAATGAAGGTAGTTCTCTAACACCTAGGGCGGAGGAACTGAAGGAGGATCATTGGACGAAATTTCCTTTAGTGTTTGAGATACATTAAACTTGAGTGCATAAACTTCCCAAAATTCCAAAATCAGAAGCACTTGCACACCTAAAACGCATGTCCAATTTTTTCCAATCGACCGGTCAAGGTTCCAGTGCTATACTAATGTGTATAGCAGCACTCGGGTCGAATCCTCGGCGATGATACTTTTTAGTAGTATGTTGTTTTTAGTTGATTGTATTTTGATTGAGGGGGTTTGTTTTGTAGAACTTAATTGAAATTATTGAATTAATAAAATTGATTTAAAAATTTGATAAATATTGGTATGAGTTCATAATTAACTAGTTATGTTTGTGATATCCTTGACCTTTGATTTATACTGAATTAAATTAACACCCAAGTCAGAAGTTGACGTTGATTGGAATTCCTAAGTGTTAAGGCTTTAATCCCAGCCTTAACTTAATTGGGGTTAAAATATAATAATTACTTGATTGTGGTAGTGTATTTATGCTTCCAATAATACATGGAATCCACACATTTAACAAAAAACCTCATTAATCCATAACATGTTAAGTCCACCATACACAATTTTAATTTAAAGAATATTCATCGAGAGAAAGCTCTCAATCACTTAACATACCTTAATTATAAATCTCCCGAATTAGATATTTACTAAGAAATCAAGATGGTTATTAATCTGGTAATATATTATTATGGTGATGAATTATAAATGGAACAAAAAATAATGGGATAAGAAAAGGGTAGTGTGTCAAACACCCACGATCGTTGAAGAGAGTAACAAAATGACTTTCAATTGAATGAGGAAGAAAAAGAAGGGAAATGGTTTTAACTTGATTTAAACTATTTTAAGAACATTAATATTAAACTATGTAAGGAGGATGGAAATAAGAGATATTTGAGAAGAAACATGCATTAAAACATAATTACAAAAGAAAGACTTACAAGATTACAACAAATAAGAATACCAACGTAAATGAAACAAAGAGAATAGGAAGGGTATCTCAAATGAAAACTTGAGTATGGAAGATCCTCCCAAGACCTTGGAAAGTCTTTGTTCATGCCAATATGTGGTCCTATCTTCGGAAATGACAACCCCCTTTCAAGGAGAGGAGGGGATGTATTTATACCCCAATGTTGTGGGTTGTTTGCATTCAAAAAATGCCCCTCCACGTGCATCGCCAATTTGATATATTAGACAGCGGAATCTCAAGATATGATCTTATTACAGGTTATAGATAAATATCTCATCTGTATAATCTGAATATGTGTTGGCCATTGGAATTAAGGAACCAATGTTATGGTCTGTTATTTTTAAGAATTTTAATCTGTCCATTTCAATCCAATCATTTGATGTTCAAAATGTTAATGGGTTTTTAAATACAAATCTGCATTCAAATTCGAATTCATTAATCAACAACGTCGGCCGGCTATATTAACTCTTTCACACTACAAAATATCAGCTTGATTTAATTATTATAGCATGATATATGTCGTGAATACTGTCCAGATTTTAATTCCCGGCACGAATAGTGGGATAGAATTCAAATCATTAGTTGGGACACTTTTTCTTATAGTTTGAACTCCAAATTTTCATCCATGATTCCTTTAATTAATATACAACACATGGTGAAGTTGTAAAAAATTTGGGCTTTGGGATTTAGAGCAGTAACTCAATCAACATGGCTGGTCTAGTTTCTTCACAAATTCTTTGGGTAATCTTTTAAAGACCATATGACCTTAAATGGACGATTTGGACACATTTTCCTTATAATGATATATTAGAAATTGAATAAGGAATACCAAAAAAAATTACACATTTTAGATTTGTAGGGTGATATTTATAAATAAAATAGTAAAATGACTCAATTGGACTACTTCAAAAAATTCTCAAAATTCGTACTTATTATCAAAAAATTAATATTTCAACCAAAGTTGGAACATTTCATATAAAATAATTAAAGGAATTATATAATATGTCATGAAAATATAAATAACATCAACTTTTCCACACTTAGTCTTGTGCATGTCCTCATGTAAAACAAATATAAAAACATAACAAAATAATTTTCACTCACAAAAAAATATTAAAATATGTTTTCCCCAATCAGGGGAGGTTTAGAAAATTTCACTCATCCATATTGAATTTCACCACAAATTGTTACAGAAATTTTTTTCCAAAAACAATTCATTTTTTCATGCTCAAATTCAGAAATAAAAAATTGTGGCACATAAAACATAATCCTCTCAAGATGATAAAATTAATTTATGGAGCTTCACCCATTCACCAACCAAAAGTGGAAATATTATAGTTTATAAGAGCTCTCAACTTCCAATACCTATCCAATGTGCACAAGAATCAAGAGGTCTTTTGAAGGGGTTTTCATGTGGCTATGGGACAGTAGGAATATAATGTCTAAGAGAGGGAAGAAGAGGTGAAAAACACCAACATGGAAAAATAAATTCATATTTTTTTTGAAATGAGACATTAAAGGAAATGGAAAAACATATTTAAAAGGGAATGAAAATGTGAAATAAGACAAAAATGGAAGGAAATATGAAGGCAATTAGAATAAAAAATGTTTACAAAACACAAAAATTCTCCCAATGACATAAGTTTTTTTTTCTGTTTTTCCTTTTTTATTCTTTTTTCGAAAGTTGAACATGATAAATATCTCGCACTCATATCCCAACCCATTATTTATCTCCTCACGACACAAATTATAATAGCTATAACATGATCAAAGGTTGAGGAAGAGTGATTTTTGACCCGCCCAAGACACAACCCATTCTTATTTTCATTTTTTGGAATTTTTTTGATTGTTTTGAACACTTCTCAATAACATTTACAAAATTACATAAATTAAAGTACATTATATTCCCTAAAACTCATTGAATTAAAACCTCTATCCCACACTAAAATGGATGCTTTACCTAAAGCATATGATAACCCAGTGAAAATCCATAAAAGGGCACCCAAAATGAAATCCATTACCCCCACACTTAAATTTTAAAAAACAATCATGCGATGAAAATCTATGTTGATATTGGGTGGGATAAGGTATTGGGATTGTATTGTGGGTATCAAAGGAAAGGTTTTCATAGGCTCAACGGGGCTATAAAAAAGTAGTATTAATGTATGGTTAATGGGATTCTATTTGGATATTAAAATTATCATGTGGTTTAGAACATGCCTCTATCATATTAATGCACACTAAAGTAGGAAAATGTGCTCTAAGGTCCATAAACACAAGATGCACAAATGGGGGGGGGGAAGACATATTTTTAAAATATTTCCATAGGTAGTTGTTGCATAAAATCTAATGTTGGTTCTCACAGTTGGGGAAAATCATTTTCTAAATAAAAAATTGAGCATTCAAAATTTCATGTTTTTGAAACAAAATTAGTTATCCAAAGTCATGATGAAAATAAAAAAAATGATATGAAAACATGTCTTTTGACTCCCCATAATATTTAGAAAAAAATTCAAAACTGGATAGTAAGTAAGTTTGACTATTTATTTTCCATATTATTTAAGTGATTATTATTATTATTATTATTATTTTATGTTTTTATGTTATTTTTAGTTTTTTATAAAGACACAACCACACAAAATAGAAAGAGTAAATAAAAAAGAGTGATGAAGAAAGTGGTAGAACAATGAGAGAGAGATGGAGAAGAAGAAAGAGGTAGAGAGAGGAAGAGAGAGAGAGAGTTAAAGGGAAAGAGGGGCCCCTTGGTTTAGATTTGGTGGTGTGGGAAGGTTGCAACAAAATTTTTGAACCTCTCGCAGTATTCATGGAGTGACTCAATTGGGAACTCACAAATACCACTTTTTTCCTTTCAGAAAGAAGCAGTACGATAAGCAGGAAAAAATTTCTATAAGAAGAGTCACTTCATGTCATTCCATGTGGTTATAGAACCAGGAAGAAGGTAGTAGAGTCATGAATTTGAAATGTCAGCTAGGGAGAAAGGGAATGATTAGATTTTGATTTGTTCCTTAGAAACCCCTTGAGGCTTCATGGTAGGGAACACCACTTGGAACTTTTTAAAATGAATATGTGGATCCTCACTGGCAAGGCCATGGAAGTGATGAAGAAGATGAATAAACCCCAATTTGAGTTCAAAATCAGCCTCTATGATTGGATATTGAATACCAAGAGGTTGGTAATTCATATCAGGGGTAGCACGTTCTTTGAGTGTTTGTTCCCAAGGATTGGACATATCTAATTCAATTTGTTGGACAAGGATAGGTTCTTGATTGAGTTGATTATCTCATTTGTTCCTCCTAGTTTGGAAAATTTTTCGCTCAATTTTAGGGTCAAAAAAATAAATGGTATTGTTTGGGAGGCTATGGGGAATTTAGAAATATGTTGAAAGAAAGAGGAAGACAGGTTTTTCTTTGTGTTTTTTTCAATTTTTTTCAATTTTGTTTTTTTTGTTCTTTTAGAAAAACAAGAAACTAATGACTACATAAAGAACCATCCCTGGAAACGGTGCCATTTTAGAGCACACGAACGATTGTTTCCTATCGACCAGTCAAGGTTCTGGTGCTCTACTAATGTGTATAGCAGTACTCGGGTCGAATCATCAGCGATGTTACTTTTTAATAGTTGGTTTTTTTAGTTAATTGTATTTTGATTGAGGGGGTTTGTTTGGAGAGCTTAATTAAAATGGTTGACTGATTAAGGATGATTTAACAATTTGATAAATATTGGGATAAGTTCATCATTAGTTTGTTAAGTTTGTGATATCATTTAGCTTTGCTTTATATTGCATTAAATTAACACCCATGTCACAAGTTGAGGTTGATTGGAATTCCTAAGTGTTAAGGCTTTAATCGAATCCTTAACTTAACTAGGATTCTAATATCAATTAGTAATTCATTTTGGTATTGCATTTATTGTTACAATAATCCATGGAATCCATACGTTAAATAAAACAAGTCATGAATCCATGACATGTTAATTCCACCATACAAAATGTTAATTTAACGAATATTCATCGAGAAAAAGCTCTCAATCACATAACATACCTAAATTATAACTCACCCCAATGAGAGATTTACTCATACATTAATATGGTTATTAATATAGTAATATATTATTATGGTGATGAATTATAAATAGAACAAAAAGAATGGGATAAAAAAAGAGTAGTGCGTCGAACACACACAATCGTTTAAGAGAGTAAAAAAGGCTTCCGATTGAATGAGGATGAAAAATAAGGGAAACTATTTTAACTAGATTTAAAATATTTTAAGAACATTAATATTACACTACATAAGGTGGATGAGAATAAGAGATACTGCAGAAGAAAAAGGCATTAAAACAAAATTACAAAAGAAAGACTTATAAGATTTCAACAAAGAAGAATACAAATGTAAATGAAAACAAAGAGAGGAGGAAGGGTATCCAAAATAAAAACTTGTGTATGGAAGGTCCACCCAATCCTTTTGAAAGGATTTTTCATGCCAATATTTTCTCCAATATTCTGAAATGCCATCCCCCTTTCAATGAGGGGAGGGGATGTATTTATAGACCAATGTTGTGAGCTCTTTGCTTTCCAAAACTACCCCTCCATTTGCATCACCAATTTGATATATTATACAGAAGAATATAGAGATATGATATTCTTACAAGTTGTAGATAAATATATCCTCCATCTACTCTGAACATTTGGTGGCCATTGGACTTAGGTATCCAATGTTATGGTCGGTTTATTAAACAATTGTAATCATTCCATTTCAATCCAATCTTTTTGAAGTCCAAAATGTGAATGGGTTTTTGAATACGATGATTCATTCAAATATGAATATGTTCTTCAAAAAAGTAAGACATCTATATTTCTTATTTCACACTACAAAAGATCATCTTTATTTAATGATTGAATCATGATATATGTCATGAATAGAGTCTGGATTTTAATTCTCCTCCAGAATGGTGGGCTTGATTGCAAAGAATTATTTGTGCCCCTTGTTCTTGGATTTGGACATTAAAATTTTTATCCAAGATTAATTTGGATAATCTATAACATATGATGGAGTTTTATAAAATTTGGGCATTGGGAGTTAGACGAGTAACTCAATCATCATGGCTAGTCCAGTTTCTTCACAAATTCTTTGGGTCATCTTATGGGGACCATATGACCCTTAAAAAGGATGAATTGGCCACTAATTCCTTATAATGATTTGTTATAAATTGAATAAAGAATCCTAAGTAAAAGTTATCAGACAATTTTTATTTTTAGGGTGATCGTTATAAATAAAATAGTGAACTGACTCAATTGGACTAATTCTAAAAATGCTCAAAAATCATACTTATTATTAAAACAATAATATTTCACACAAATTCGGAACATTCCACATAAAATCAGTAAAGGGAGTATATAATATGTCATGAAAATATTAATAACATTAGAACCACCCATTTCTCTCAAAGGAACATGAGCACCCTACTTATGTGAATAACTGTGAAAACTCTTGAAGGATTTAGTCAAGTCTCACCTTAGTTTTAACATCCAGGTTTTCCATCACTTAAGTTAATATTAGGTCTACCTGCACACCATACTAGCACACCCATACCTTCACACTAGATACCTACCTGGGAAACCCTATTTGATTCACCTTATCCCTTAAACCTATATGAGCCTTTAATAAAGACTTTCTAAAAGTCATTCAAGGAAAGGATTCATATTCATTGGATTCCTTGTTTGAAGGGTATTATGTTGAAACCTCCACAAAAAACTCTTGACTTACGAAACCATTGGGAAAGGCACATCAGTGTGTATCCCATTTAGGTTTGTATATCCACTATGAATGGACATCCACATTTATTCTATGATGGGTTCAGGATTCATGGAGTATATGTGATTTTTATATCCACAGTTACATGGACCTGTATCCCAGGAACAATGTTGGGGACTTCTCAGTTTGGAGGATTAGGGTTCAACCCATGCTCGTCCCTTACTCTATCTAAAACCTAGAGCCTAATGTCCCTAGTGGGAAAGGAATGGTTCAAACCTACATTTCTTTTGAACAAAGGATAAGTCTCCCTCCCCTACAAGGACCAATTTTAGGGTATCCCTCATGGAGTAAGCCCATATCCTTTCAGATCAGATTCAATGACCTCCATTGTCATTCCACATTGAAAGGTTCATTACTTCGAGCCATGGTCCACCATCACCACCATAGGCCCATCCTCTTCCACCAACGGAGGAGGAAAAGTGATTGTGACTTTGTTGAATATTCCACATCCTCTTGTTTCACGCACCAATCATGACTCACATGGTCTTAGATAATTATGATGGTCACAAAATTTGCAAAAACACTTAACTGAATGAACTATGAGAACTCTGATTCCCCTGAATACCGGGATACATAAGAATCCTTCCAAAGGCCTAAGCTCTATATCATTTCATCCTTAAATGGGAATCATCCTTTGGATTAAGCCCTACATTAATCCCCAAAATCACTAATGCATAATTTTCAGGAAGTAAGTCCAAACTCGTTTCTCTCATTGGACTACAATGTCCAGTGTGATTTCCCCAAAATAGGTCGGCTTTGATTCTCATCCAGATGAGATACGTAGGAAGACTCCCTGAGGTTCAAAACCTACAATATAAATAAACCTTGTCCATTCTAGGCGACATTCCCAACATGGTCTAATTTAAAATTGAATTTCATATGCCTTATGTCTTCCTTGGGCTGCATAGGCATAAGTACCACACTAAGATTTGACTAAGCACCTTCCACTTAGATGCCAATACCACATGACATTAAACTATATGGTTAGGTCCTTATCAGACGAACATAAATGGTATGATGTGTCCAATTATGTGGCACAGAACAACAAGGGTTCTGATTCCTTTCATAAGGATACATAGGTATCCCATTTATAGGTATGATCCCAACATCAAAACAAAATTTCATCATCTTGGATGATAATAAATTTTAGAGTGCCCCACCGAATGGCTTAAAACCAGTATTATTATAACAACGGTTAAAGGTATCTCTAAAAAGTGTATAAGAGGATAACATTTATAGAGAACATTGAATATATACGGATATCTACATTAACAAATAACATTGAATACATAAATATGAATCTGAATTTCACACATGCTATGAATTGATTTCAAATTCCAAGGAACCATATTTTATACTTGGTGAATTAATAAGGATTCATAAAAATAATCACAAATCTATAATATATTCCCAGGGTATGAAATAATTCCCCCAAAAAAGTGTGTGATGAGTCCAAACTCACATCCTCTTGACCAATGTATGTTCTTAAGTATCGTAGGTCCAAACCTAATGAATGAATGCATTTGGAAAAACTGTACCTTTGGATAAAGAACCATTGAATGATTCCAATTATATAAATTAATCCAATGTAAAATGATCATATGTAGTGATTCATAACAAGAAGACATGTTCTGAGGGATATGAAACAAAAAAATGATGAACCCGACATGAATCCTTAACCCAGATGATAGTGTTACCATCTTTTATACCTATATCAATTGATAAAGGAATTCCAGACGAAGAAATAAATTATGCATCTGTCCATATAAAATATGTTGCTTTAATGTAGTTCATTGTTAGTATTTTTCATGTTTTCTATGAACTTCCATCACTCTAAACGACTTCCTTCAAGTTTGTACCCATGAATGCCCTGCCTACTGCAGAAGATGGATCCTCATCTGCTGGAAGGACATCATCAAAAACTCAGCATCTTCAACGCTGGGTCTCCAATGTATTGGTTATGGAATACCATCAACACGGCATAATCCCAACACTGGAGTCTTCCCAATAGGATCTCTAAGTTAACAACAACCCTCGATCATCCAGTTAGTGAAGACTAGTTGTTAAGAAACAGACAGTTCCTACCACCATCTTCAACTGTATTGGGTCTTTATCCTTGGAACACAATAACTTGTCCCTCACATACTATAGGGAGGTTGATAAGTAGGTCACTCATGGACTCAAATCAATGATATAGGTGTCCTTCCCAAGGTCTCACACTAACAATTTCCCCCAATAAAATAGGGTAGTAGTGAATCCCCAACTTGATGGGGGGTGTTGCCTTCTGTTGTTCGGCCCAAGTCCCTCGGACCCGGGCACACATGGTGAACCACCGAGGGAAAAATTCCAGCCAAAAAAGAGGAGGTTGTTACATTTTCCCCCTCCTGCGAAGTGCAATAAACTAACCTGGTGGAAAACAACGAATGATAACATGCACTCGTCCACCTTAATTCTTCCTGCTAGCAGACTCGTCTAGGAGCACCCAACCAATCCTGCTATTCAAATCTAGTGGGGTTCCATGAGCATGCACATAAAAGTTCTTAGAAATAGTCATCCAGTCAGAAGACTCATCTAGCTGCATCCTATTGTGTATGCTAATCAAATATGGTGGCATCTTGTAAGCAGGAACATACTCCTACATGCACTCACCAATACTGCTAGCAGTCTCATTTTGCAGCACCCATAGAAGTCAGTCGGAAATATCTGGTGAGAAACCTAAGGAAGAATCAAATCTCTACCCCCGCACAAGAGTACTATCTGTATCCACTGATAGAAAATGGGGGATAGGTGTAGTACCCCCGGTTTTAGGTATGTAACCCTTACATGATGATTTTCTTGGTTTTAAAAGATAAGGGTGACGTATGGGAGGGTCGGGAGATCCTGGACTGAGGTTTGAAGAAAAAGGTAAGGCGCATGGGCGGTGCATGGTTTGTCAAACAGTGCGGCCAAACCGCGTGTGGCTGACTAAGGAGGCAGTTTCTTCCGCATGGTCAGTGCACGGTTAAGGGAAACCATGCGATGAGGCCATGTGCAAAGGATGGACGAGGCATAAGCCAACACACGGTTAGCACACCGTTTGTCAAACCGTGCGGACTAACCTTGCGATTACATAAAATTAGATCATTAAATTGTGGATCTAACTCGTTTTGACTCTAATTGACTCATTAAATCTCCTATGCATCCCTAAATTGGGAGTAATCCCCCATTAATTTTGGATGAATCTTCCCATGCATTTTGGAGGTGATCTGAAGGCTTGTCTTGGAAAATCGAAGCCAGATTCATAAGGTATGTGATCGTTCTTGATCAGTTTCATAGATCTTCTTAGATGTACTTCTCGTTTTCTCTCACTTTCTTAGATCTACACCCGTTATGGGTATATATAAGTGTTTGGATTCCAAATATGATGATATTTGGTCTTGGTTGTGTTAGGAGAAGAGATCTATGGTGGGTTTTTTGGAGTTTTGACCCGGTGTTCTTGAGCGTTCTTCATCCGTTCCATGGTCTCACCTTTTTTAGGTAGGTGGCTTCACTCATGACTCCTCTCATTAGAATTAATTGGATTAGTTTCAAATTAGTTATTTGAATGGTATTGATTGTGAAAATCATGGAATAAATCTTCTTTAGTGATGATTTATGGTTTTGATAAAACAGTGAAATCTTGTTTAATTGTTGTGAAATGTGATTTGGCTATTGGAAATTAAATTGTTGATTTTAAATTTTGAAATTTATGAAATTGGAAATGGTTTGATGAGAAATGATTTTTCAATAAAATAGTCTTTTGTTGAAATGGTTTGAATTGGTTGAACACACATGTTTTTGATGGAAATGGTTTTCAATAAAGGGTGTTTTATTGAAAGGTTGATTTTGGAATGATTGTTGGAAATGTGTAGTGTGTGATCATATTACATTGTACGAGGCTTTGTTGAAACAGGACCTGGTGCTCGGTGCCAAATGTTTAATGGCACGATACTAACTATATGTACGAGGCTTGGTTGAAATATGACCTTAGGCTCGGTGCCAAAGGTGTAATGGAACATGGGAAATAATTACCTTGTGACGACTTGGTAGATCGATGAGGGACCACTCATGCATATGGAACTGTCATAACGATGCATGCATAGTTGATTTCATTGGTTTGTGAAATGGTTGGGTTGAAAAATGGGATGTTTTTGAAATTGTTTAGAAATTTGTGTGGTTATTTTTCTGGAAAAATAATGTGTTGGAAAAGTCGGTTTAATTTCACTTGGATTCTTTAGAGCATGGACGGTTTTGGAAAACTTGTTTATATTTAGTTATAAACTACTTTGGTGAAAATATTTTAGATAAACTATTTTAATATAAATGTGGTTAACTCTTCTATCCTAGTGTCCTGAGTAAAGAAGTCATTGGGGGGAAACCTACTGAGTTTTTTTCTCACCCCTGCTTTGGCACATTAGTGCTTTTGTAGATGTTGTATTCCAAGACATAGGTAAAGGTAAAGCATCTCATTACTAGTAACTTGTGGTGATGTTTGAAAGATGTTGTGGAGCTTGGAGATTGTGGACCACTGAGTCGTGGTGTCTTTTGAGAGTATTTTGTTGTTCTTCCACTATGTAATTTTGATGTTTGGTTTGGTATTCCACTGTTATGTACTCTGATGTGGTTTAACATAAATGAAGTTGTCGATTAGTCTTGCATTTTTTCATGCATCAGATAGTGAATGATTAATGTATGGGTTTATTTCTTAAAGGGTAAATCGTCCCCCACATTTCTTGAGACCCTTCGGCATTTATTTCCAGCCTTTGGCATCTTGGGTATGTTTCTTAAGGCCTAGTAATGACTCGTTTCACTCTCAAGACAATGAGAATTGGCGGGTCATTACAAATGGTATCATCTTGTTCAGTCCATGCCTAACAAATGGTAATCGATGTTCTTGGTATTGGAGTAGAAATTCCTTCTTTTCTATTCCTTGGGTGGTCATCTTAGTCAGGAGTAGGATTGTTAGAACTTGAAATGTATAGCATAAAAGGATATGGCTAACCCGTTTATGCTGAAAATCAAGTTACCAAGGTGTTGGGTATGTAAGTGTTTTGGATACACTTCTAGAATGTTGGAAATATCATTTTCAGGGGTTTAGCCAATGAGAGGAGCATGAAATGCATTGTAGAGGAATGAATTCCCACTAGGATTGCATATATCATTGTGAGGAATGAGTAAGTATTTTGTGCAAGATGAGAATTTTTGAAAAATGTAGAAATTGTTTTCAAGTGAGATTTTAAAAACATGATATTTTTTGTATTTTGAAAATGGGTTGATTTTCAAAAAGCATGCGGAATATTTTAAAAAATGATTACCCATGGGAAAAAGGTTTTTTTTTCAAAACAATGTTGTGATAGTTAATGTGATAGAATTTTAAATAATAATCCAACAACTTTTAAAGAGTGAGATTGATGGAGTTTGTTGTTGGTTTAGAAAATGGCACCTAGTAGGCGTCGTCGAAACCAACCCAAAGAAGCAGCGGAGAATGTTGTTACACCTGAACCATGTGTGAACCAAGAGCTGGTACAGAGTATTGTCCAAGATTTTCAAGTTGTGGATACAGGGAACCGGAGGAATGATCCATGACATGTGGATCATACCATCTAGTTCATGAAGTAGAATCCACCAAACTTTAGGGGTGATGCTGAACCCGAGAAGGCGGAGGTGTGGCTAAGCATGATGAATCGTATATTAGATTTCATCGACACACCAGTGGAGTTGAAAGTAAAGCTGGAGATGTATATGCTCTAGGATCCTGCACGTCTATGGTGGGATTTAGCGGTGCATGCTAAATTGGATGAAGGCCTTACATGAGCGGATTTTGAAGAATTGTTTAACAAACAATTCTATCCTCACACGTTCAAGATCTAGAAAAATATGGAATTCTTTAGCTTGAAATAGGAGAGCCTCTCTTTCACAGAGTTTGTGGCTAAGTTCATGAATTTAGTTCGTTTTGAACCAGAGGTTTCAGCAAGTGCTTTTTTGAAGGAACACATCTTCGAATCGGGGCTAAGGCAAGAGATTCGATCGAAGATTGTGGTGCTCTATATTATGGATTATAAAAAGATGGTGAACCGAGAAACTGTTGCTGAACGGGATATCTTAGGATCGATAGGAGGAGGCATGATGATACCCACGGGAATGGGTGGGAACTCCAATGCTGGGGACAAGCGGAAGAGGGACACATACTTCCAAGGTGGGGGAGCGATTCATAACTAGATAGTGGGATCAGTCAACCTTCATCCACTACCCCAGAGAAAAGCAGGTTGCTTTCAATGTGGTTCGACTGATCACATGAAACGAGAATGTATAGCACCACCAAAAGCATTTCACAATTGCAACAAGATGGGGCATCTTCAGCGATATTGTCATAGTGCTGGGAGGTCAGGTGCGCGTGACACTTCTCAGGAATCGCAAGCGTCGTATGCTTCGACCGGACGAGGACAATAGAGTCAGTCTCGCCAGCATAACAGAGCGAGCCATGGTGATTCTCGAAATACCATGTCTCTTCCACCAGGAAAATCTCAGCAAGGCAACAAGGAGAACAATGCAGCGACGAAGAAATTGTATTGATCTGAACATATGATTGTTGATGATCAGGTTGGACCATAAACAGTAAGAGGTATGATTATTTTGAATTTTTCCCTAATGCAAGTGTTGTTTGATACTCGTGCATCACATTCTTTTCTTTCATATCGTATTGCTGATTTTCTAAACATAAAAGTTTAAATGATGCCTTCTGTGATAAAACATCAAACACCTTTTGGTGAAAAAAAGATAGAGCCTTTAGGTGTAGAGCATGTTCTATAACTGTTGATGGAGCTGAGCTGAAAAGGGATTTCTATATGTTGGAGATTTATGTCTATGATATAATCCTGGGTATGGATTGGTTGACAGAGTTTAGGGCTCACATCGACTGTTATAGTAGAACAGTCAGTTTCGCAATGGAGGATGGCGTCGAGCATCTCTTTAGAGAAGAAAGAGTGGTGAAGGTAGGTACAACAGGCTTGTTGGCACCAGCTTTAGAAAAAATATCTTACCAGATGGCTACGTTAAGCTTGGAATCGTTGGACGAGATCACAAATAATAGTTTTCCAGTAGTCGTTCAATAATTCCCTGATGCGTTTCCTGAATACTTCTCAGGGTTACCACCTATGAGGGAAGTGGAATTTACGATTGATCTCCATCCGAGGACCAGTCCTATCTCACTTCAATATTATAGGATGGCACCAACAGAGTTAAATTAATTTAAAGTGAAATTGGATGAACTAGAAAGAAAAGGTTTTATTCAGCCAAGCGTGTCTCTGTGGGCAGCACCAGTTCTGTTTGTAAAGAAAGCAGATGGAACATTGAGGCTATGTGTGTATTATCATAAACTTATCCAAGTTATGATAAATAATAGATATCCACTTCCATGCATTGATGACTTATTTGATCAACTGAGGGGAGCTTAGTGGTTCTCCAAGATTGACTTGTGGTCAAGATATCACCCGTTGTGAGTTCGGTAGGAGGATATTCTGAAGACAGCCTTCAGAAGAAGATATAGACACAATGAATATGTAGTCATGCCTTTTGGTCTTACGAATGCACCAGTGGTCATCATGGATTTGATGAATATGATATTTCATCCATATCTCGATTCTTTTGATGTGGTGTTTTTGGATGACATATTGGTGTATTCATGAACAAGGGATGAGAATGAGCAACACTTGGTGACAATGATGGAAATATTAATGGACTATCAACTGTATTCCAAATTATCAAAGTGCAATTTCTGGATACAGGAGGTACGTTTTCTAGGGCATGTCGTTTCTGAGAAAGGTGTTTCAGTGGATAATGAAAAGATAGAAGCTATTCTTTCTTGGAACCGCCGAAGAATTTCTTTGAAATACAAAGTTTTCTTGGTCTAGCTGGTTATTACTGACGCTTTTTGTGTGAATTATCATGACTACCTTAGCCTATGATAGCATTGAAAAAGAAAAAAGTGCATTTCAATGGACTGAGCAATGTTATAAATCTTTTCAAGAGTTGAAACTTTGCCTTACATTATCACCCATCTTGAACTTGCCTGAATCAGGATAGGGGTATGTGGTGTATTGTGATGCTTCGGGAACATGGTTGGGATGTGTTCTCATGCAAGAAGACCATGTTGTTTCTTATGGTTCAAGGTAGTTGAGGGTGCATGAGAAGAATTAACCAACACACTATTTGGAGTTAGATGCAGTTGTCCATGCCTTGAAGACTTGGCGTCATTATCTCTTTGGTGAGAAGTTCTCTGTGTTTACAGATAACAAAATCTTGAAACACTTTTTCTCACAGCGAGATTTGAATTTGAGGCAGAGGAGATGGATGGAGTATCTTAAATTTTCGATTTTGACATAATGTATACACCAGGTAAGTGAAATTTGTTGGCTGATGCATTAAGTAGGAAGTCGTATGCTCTGTTGGCAAAAGAAGCTTCAGACAAATGTCAGTTAATGTCAGTCTTAGCTGACATGCATGTGGAATGTAAAAAACTGGGGTGATGTTGTGGTTTTCTTTCCATTTTCGCTTGTTCCTGATTTGATGGAGATAGTAAAGGAGGCATAGACATCCGATCTAGACTGTGTTGCAATAAGTTAAAAACCCAATGGTGGGGAGACCATTGAGGGATGGAAGCTTGATGGGAGTTCAGTTTTGTGGGTTTGAGATAGGATGGTTGTACATTTAACTCCTCAGGAACAACTCCTTCATGCTTACGACCATTCTAGATGGGCTGCACATCTGGGTACACAAAAGATGTATAAGGCATTGAAGGAAATGTTTTGGTGGAACGACATGAAAAGGAAGGTTGTCGAGTACATCTCACAGTGCTTAACATGTCAGCAGGTTAAAGCTGAGCACCAGAGACCTGCTGGTATGTTACAATCTTTACCTATCCTTATGTGGAAATGGGATCAGATAGCAATGGATTTTGTTACAGGTCTTCTAATAACGGTCCGAAAATACGATGCCATTTGGGCGATAGTGGATTGTCTAACCAACTCGGCCCATTTTGTCCCTATTCAGGAAACTAAAACGGTGAAATATATTTCAAAAATATATATCCGAGAAGTGGTAAAGAGGAATGGCATACCAGTTTCAATCGTGTCATACAGAGATTTGAGGTTCACATCTCAATTTTGGAGATCCTTACTGAAAGCCCTGGGAACTCAGTTGACGATGAGTACGACGTATCATCCTCAAACGGATGGAAAATTCTAATGGATGATACAGACGTTGGAAGTCATGTTGCAGGCTTGTGTAATGGATTTTGGTGGCTCATGGGAGGAGCATATACCCTTAGTGGATTTATCATACAATAAAAGTTATCAGGCCTCGATACACATGGCTTCTTTTGAAGCATTGTATGGGTGTCCTTGTCATTCTCCACTATGCTGGGTGGAAACTGGTGAAACATTACTAGTTGGGTCGAGCCTTGTCAAATAAACAATGAAGAAGATTCAGTTGATTAGAAAAAGGATGGAGACAGCTCAAAGTTGTCAGAAATCTTCTGCAGATCATCGTCGCAGAACATTGGAGTTCGTTGTGGGTGATCGTGTCTTCTTGAGGATCTCTCCAAGACTTCTACATCGTCGTTTTGAGAAGCAGGGAAAGATATCTCCTCGATATATAGGCCCTTTTGAGATACTGGAATGGGTTGGAGAGGTGGTGTATTAGTTGGCATTACCACCACAGTTCAGTGCAGTACATAATGTGTTCCATGTATCTCATTTGAAGAAGTATCAGCCCGATCCTGATCATGTGATCAGATGGGATCACTTTGACTTAGAGCCGAATGCTTCATTGGTACACACCCTCGTGCGGATTGTGGATAGGAAGGATAAAGTCTTGTGTGGAAAAAGCATCGTCATAGTGAGGGTTTTGTGGAAACATGGTCAGATTCAGGAAGAGACTTGGGAACACGATAATAAAATGAGAGAGCAGTGGAAAGAACTCTTTCAGACAAGCATTGGTTTTCTACTTTCTGGGGATGGAAAAGCCAATGGTGGGGAGAATTTAGTACCACTGGTTTCTGGTATGTAACCCTTACTTGATGCTTTTCTTGGTTTTAAAATTTATGTTTGACGTATGGGAGAGTCGCGAGATCCTGGAAAGAAGTGTGAAGCAAAATGGAAGGCACACGGGTGGGGCACAGTTTGTAAAACTGTGTGGCCAAACCATGTATGGCTGAATGAGGAGGTAGTGGCTTCCGTACGGTCATCCGCACGGTCATCGCACGGTTAAGGGAAACCATCCGATGAGGCCATGGGAGAAGGATGGCCGAGGCAGAAGCTACCACACGGTTAGCGCACAGTTTGTCAAACTGTGCGGACTAACAGTGTGGTCACATAAAATTAGATCCTTAAATTTTGGATCTAACTCGTTTTGACTCTAATTGCATCATTAAATCTCTAAAGCGGCCCTAACTCGGGATTAATCTCCCTTGAAGGTTGGATGACTTCTCCCAAGCGTTCCGGAGGTGATCCGAAGGCTTCTCTTGGCAAATCTAAGCCGGATTCTTAAGGTATGGGACCGTTCTTGAGCAGTTTCTTAGATCTTCTTAGATCTACTTCTTTTTTTCTCTCGGTTTCATATATCTACACCCATAATGGGTAGATCTATGTGTGTGGATGAAAAATATGATGAGATTTAGTCTTGGTTGCGTTAGGAGAAGAGATCTAAGGTGGGTTTTTGGAGTTTTGACCCGGTGTTCTTGAGCGTTCTTCGTCCGATGCTTGGTTTAACCTTTTTTTGAGGCAGTGGGATTAACTCTTGAATCCTCTCATTTGAATTGGTTAGCATAGTTTCAAATTAGTTATTTGAATGGTATTGATTGTGAAAGTCATGGAATAAATCTTCTTTAGTGATGATTTATGGTTTTGATGAAATGGTGAAATATTGTTGAATTGTTGTGAAAAGTGATTTGGCTATTGGAATTTAAAATGTTGATTTTAAATTATGAAATTTCTAAAATTGGAAATGGTTTGATGAGATAAGAGTTTTCAATAAAAAGTTTGTTTTGTTGAAATGGTTTGAATTGGTTGAACACACTTGGTTTTGATGGAAATGGTTTTCAAAAAGGGCGTTTTATTGAAAGGTTGATTTTGGAATGATTGTTCGAAATGTGTAGTGTGTGTTCATATTGCATTTTATGAGGCTTGGTTGAAATAAGACCTTGTTCTTGGTGCCAAACTTTTAATGGAAGGATGGTAACTATATGTACACGGCTTGGTTGAAATATGACCTTGTGCTCGGTGCCAAAGGTGTAATGGAACATGGGAAATAATTACCTTGTGACGACTTTGTAGATCGATGAGAGACCTCTCAAGAGTATGGAACTGTCATAACGATGCTTGCATGGTTGATTTCACAGGTTTTTGAAATGGATGGGTTGCAAAACGAGATGTTTGTGAAATGGTTTGGAAATTTGTTTGGTTATTTTTCTGGAAAAATAACGTGTTGGAAAAGTCGGTTTAACATTCACTTGGAAGCTTTTGAGCATGGATGGTTTTGGAAAACTTGTTTATAATTAGTTATAAACTTCTTTGGTGAAATTGTTTTATATAAACTATTTTTATATGAATGTGGCTAACTCTTCTTTCCTAGTGGCGTGTGTAGGGAGGTCGTTAGGGAAAACCTACTGAGTTTTATTCTCACCCCTGCTTTGGCACTTTGGTGCTTTTGCAGATGTTGTATTCTGAGACACAGGTAAAGGTAAAGCATCTCATTACTAGTGACTTGTGGTGATGTTTGGGAGATGTTGTGGAGCTTGGAGCTTGTGGACCACTGATTCGTGGTATCTTTTCAGAGACTTTTTTTGTTCTTCCAATGTGTAATTTTGATGTCTGGTTTTGTACTCCCCTATAATGTACTCTGATGTGGTTTAACATAAATGAAGTTGTTGATTAGTCTTGCATTTGTTCATGAATCATATAGTTAATGATTAATGTATGGGTTTACTTATTAAAGGTTAAATTGTCCCCCACTTTTCTTGAGACCCTTCAACATTTATTTCCAGCCTTTGGCATCTTGGGGATGTCGCTTAAGGCCTAGTAATGACTCGTTTCACTCTCAAGCCAATGAGAATTAGCGGGTCATTACAATAGGAGTAGGTACACACACCTACTCGAGATACGGAATGGACATATAATCCTGTTCCGGCCGCTGAAGTCACCGAAAACATTTTAGAAATAATGAAATGGAATACACAAATTCCTACCCATATTTTGAAATCCGTAGAGAATATCATAATGTATATATTATCATTACTAGGGGAACAACAACTTAATTTTGTCCCCACACCTGGGATGACTTGTCAGAATTCCATCCTATAGAAGACACAAACCACTATTCCAATCCATGAGTGTTATAGGACATAATCCCCCATATTATACAGATAAGAGAATCGGGAACATACACCCTTTCCAATTGGAGATAATCGGCATATTCTAATGACCACTCCATGTAAGGAACCTACACCATCCCATGATAAGAACTTCTCCCAACAAGTGTCCCAAAATAAATGTAAAATATTATCTAAGAAGAATATTGCCAAACAAAGTTGGAAAATGAAGATCCAATATGTGATCTAGATCCTCTTAGTGCTGGAGTTCTTGAAGACCTCAGATATTTATCTACCCTCCCATTACCAAATTATGTGAGTATTAGTAGTAATTATGAAGTTCCCCATCAGGCACTTCATCATGAAGTCCTGCTTCATGAAATTTCGGGCAATCTAGAGAACCTATATTTGGATCAGAGCCACAAGAACCCTCCATGTGGCTAGAAGGCCAAGGATCAAGAGGATTTATTCCATATTGTAATCCACCATGGTGGTCCTCCCCATGATGGAATTCACTGCGAATGTTCTTTCTGCAATAATGTTTCAAATTGTCAAAACAATTGTCTAATTGATAATGTAGTGATGATAAATCCCTCTATCTCAAGGATCATTCCAACATAAGGCTAGTAATGTCTAATGAATTATTACTAAAAGGGGAAATACTTTCTCAACTAGAAGACAACCTAAGGAGAAGGACATTCTCCAAACCTCCCTAGGGTCATTTTCCTACTTATATGGAAGATGAAAAAATAACTGATCATTTTTTTTTGTAATAGAACAATTGAGAATCATCCTCTCCAGTCAGAATATGTTGATAAACCAATATCAAATCATGATGAAAATATGATGAATATGTGAAAATGACTGTCTAATGGAGAAGTACCCCTCATGTTCTGACCTTTGCAAAATTCTAAATACAGTATAAAATAATTGATTGTTGAAGATTGATTTCATGATATCTTCCTCAACATGTGGAATAATCATCGTAATCTAAAATCCAAAGCATTTCCATATGATTAATATCAGTGTCATGTAAAGGTAATAGAAGGCCTAAAACACCAAATTGACTTGGAATATCTCCATGTTTCCTAACATCCAAAGGTCGAGAAGCAGTAGGGAGCTCTTCAGCGTGCATGCCTTGATGCACTAAAGTGGCTACTCTAGTTAATTTATGATACCCCATCTAGAATTCATATCATAGGATTAGGTGCACACAGAGCATGTCATTTCACTTCGCTCCAAAAATATAAAATCTTGTCAAAAGTGTTTTCATGAAATGTTATTTCCCATGGCCAGCTACAATCAACAGATTTTGTGTGTAATCAATGATATGCTCAAGAACAGGCCTCAAGTTGCTGTCATCAATGTTGGGTGCAAAGAGAGAAAGATGTTGAGATACGTTTTCATCAAGAATATGAGAACATCAAGAAAGACACTCATTTAGAGGATTTCAACCATCATATTGCAAAAATTTCTGAAATAGCACAACAGTCTTTAGAAACATGCGATTTAAGTGGTTGTTGGAGAATGTATCTAGCCAATGTTTGGACTAAAATTCATAAAATCATAAGAGAAGTTGTGCTAATATAATACATAGAATTTCTTGAGCCACCACAGCCTATAGGAGTGGGATGGGTTATTGTTTAACTCATCCTTTGAATTCAATAAAAAAGTTAGATGGTGTGAAGAAGAAGATCAGGAATAACCTCAGTCTATAGGGATGGGGGATTTTCACATCTACAATCCCCTGTTCAGTGGAAGTCAGTTTTATCCTTGTTAGGGAAGAATCCACAAAGTAAATTCACATCTAAATTATCCAATGATTCTTTTCAGGCTACATTCCATCAAATAGTTCATCTGAATTCAGTAAATAGGAGAAAAAAGTCTCATGGAGGGAAAAAGGAAATGATCTTATAGAGATACTAAAACAATGTTTTCAATGCATTAAGAATCAGTAAATGTCATTAATACTATTATGGAAGATCCCATAGAAGATGAGCCGTGTTCAGGGGAGTTATTGGATAAAGTTCTTATTCATAATATGGTACACACTGAGGAAAATGAAGTTGTGTGTACCCAAAATCAGAGGCTTATCATGAATATAGGTTTTCTGTTAAGTAACCAACTTCCACCCCTTAAAAAGTCATCTAATAAGGGGAAAGGTAAAGTTCATAAAATTCCTCATTTTTCCACTATAGAAGGTCATTTTCTTTTGATTGTAGTAATATTTTCCCCCAATGAGGAAGAGATGAATGAGATTAAAAGACTCAATGCCGAGTTATTTAGAAGAAGCATTATTGCTAGACAATCTCCACAAGCAGATCCTCATCTTTCACATCCTGTAGGAACTCATTAGCAAATAGGGTTTTTTTCAACTACAAATGCGGTTAGTGAATTCCCTCCATTGGTTATACATCCAGAATAAGATCAAACACTTCCTTACAGGCCTGTCCCAATGGGTTATCCAAGACAAATACTACCAGCATCCCCACCAGTGGTTTTTCTAGTTGTCACGCTAGTTAAATCTCCAGATGCTATACATGTACAGGTCCCAACTCATCTAGATTTTCCCCAAAATATTATTAATACAATTGAGTCATTACCAAATCGATTGGAAGCTATGGATGAATGGCGTGCACTAGTATAACTAGAAAATAATGATTACCATGAATGGGTAGATCTGATCCCTTCCCCACAAAATTTTTTGAATACCGCATTTACAATCTATAATTGTTCAGGAGATCCAAAGCAGAACTTAACACATTTTGTTTCTTGTTTTGATCCCATGATGGGGACCCCTCAACAATAAGATGCAGTAAATCTCAGATTCATTATTCAATCATTATAGGGTCCATCCTTTGTCTGGAATATAATTTTGCAGTCTCGATCAATTACTAGATGGGAAGACCGATGTAGGAAATTAATTTTCCAAATCAACTCAACACAGTTGAAGAAAACCATTTTTTATCTTACAAATTGCAACCAAATTGAGAATGAAAGAGTTTCTAATTTCATTTATCCATGGAAAGGATTGTCATATTCCTTAAATATATATCTCCCTAAAAAAGATTTACTACCAATTAGTGTGGAAAATCTGCATGATGAGTTATGTGCACCACTAATCCCTGTGAAATACATACGAGGGTTTTGAGTCATTTCTTCAATTTCCCAAAAAATGAAGGATTCCATTGATGAAACCAAAGATCAATCTCATGTGATCCCATCAACTCTAGGAAGGAGAATAGGGAATGAAGAGGCTACTATAGTCACACACAAATAAGCAGTCGTACCTGCTTCTACTTCAAAACCTTCATCATACCGAAGGGCTACACCTTTTGGGCATTATTAGTAATGATCTAATTGTCAAGATAGTTAAAAAGATCAAAGGTAGAGATAGTTTGAATAATTAAATAACAAAGTTTATTTTTTTCGAATGGAAAGGTTACCAGTTACATCGTTTAAGAATTGGAAAACTATTTAGTTCAGTTTCCAAGTGCCACAAAACTGAACAAAGGAGGAGACAAAGATCTCCTAAATTATTTCCCCTTTTGTCAAATGGTGGGGAATCACATTCAAGAGTATTTTTTTCAAAGACCTACTTCAAAAAATGGAAGAATCTGGACAATTGAAACTAAAAAGTGTACTAACCCAAGTAGCAAGTGTTGCTACTATCGATCGAAAGGAAGAAGGCAGATGGTAGGAAGTAAAAAAAAATTCATAGAAGTACATTGATTGGATGGTCAAGAAAATGAACAACCAAACTAATGACATTATACAATCACAGTTGAAACAACAAATTGTGCCTCCGGCCCCTTCCACTAAAGAAAATCCATCTTCACCAAAAGACAATTCCTCCAAAGGTCAAGCCTCAAATAAGAAACATGAGCGGAAAGATAGAGAGCAGTAATAAGAAGGCACGCTCGTGTCAAGGCTAAAATTGTCCTTGAATTTGGAAGATTTCCATGCCATATGTATCATAATCATTGGCACCTCCCCACCAAATGTCATAATAATAACTCAATTTTCCATATGAATCTTCATCAGATGAATAATTGATCATCGGTTCCATTAACGTTATCTACTTAATGGACCCCCTATGAAAATGATGATTCTAATTATGAACCTGATTTCCTTGTACTTGATTGGGGAACTAGGGGAGGAAGTCATGGTCGATGATATAGGGGAATATGTGGATATGCTACAAAACACTATTTTAACTATACACCCACATGAACTATTTATATAGTGAAAAATCATGATGGAGCCCTTCAGTGGACTCTGTAAGAACAAGGGAATTCTATCGCACATGACAGGATCATCCTTGACATGATAATATTGGAAGACCAATTAGAGTCTATACAACCACTATCTTAGTTATTAGAGATACCTAGTTAGTCTAATCTACCAAAAGGAGAAGTATTTCCAGCTTCTTTTCCAACACATGGTATATCTACATAAAGAGCATCAACTTCCAAGGCACCTAAAAACCCGCATCTCCATGCTAGAAAACTTAGACCTTTGGATGAAAAGTAAGATGTTTTGAAACAACAGTCCCCAATATTAGCCATGTTATCAGTCTTGGATGCATGTAATCTATGAAAAGATATTTGAGAAGAATTTATTAAGTGCTTTTCAAGTCCAAAAGTGTTTGAAACCAAGGGTCCTTCATACCCCTTAAAAGAATTTTTGTCTATCGAGTAATTCCCTTTGGCTTAAAAAATGTTTGTGTAACATATCGACGTGCCATTCACCATATCTTCAAACCCACCCAAGGAAAATTTGTATAATGTTATATGGATGATTAAGTGATTAAGGGAAATCAATTTTTTGATCACATGACTAATTTGGGGACCATATTCAGTAATCTTCCGCAACATATTTTTACATTGAATCCATTCAAATGTGCTTTTGGTGTTACCTTAGGAAAATCCCTTGGGGCCTTTGTACACCATCATAGCATCGAAGATGATCCCGAGAAGAAAAAAGTAATCCTTGGAATGTCACCTCCTCGAAATTTTATATAATTAAGAGGACTTCAAGGACAATTGGCATATATTCAGAAATTTATCACCAATTTGGCAGGAATGTGTTTACCCTTCACTAGATTAATGAAAAAGAGAGTTACATATCAATGTACCAAATACTTCTGAGAGGAATTTCATACCCTCAAGAATTATTTATTAAGTCTATAGGTATTAATACCACATGCTGAATGAAATATGCTAATTTTCTATGTGACACCTTTAAAGTGATCATTGGGTGCCTTCCTTGAATAAAATAATGATGCTGGAAGTGAAAATAACCTTTACTATCTCAATCAAACCATGAATGACATGGAGACTTGATATTCAAGTAGCGCGAAGTGCTGCCTAGAATTAATATTTGTAGTATTGAAAGTGTTTCACTACCTTCAACATCATGAGGTCCACTTAGTGTCTCGTAATAACCCACTCATATTTATCATCAATCGTCCTATGTTTATTGAACGTTTCACATTATGAGAAGTTATTTTTAAAAAATTTAATTTCCATTTTGTGCCTTAGAAATCAATCAATAAAAGGGAAATCCTTGGCAAAATTCCTTATTAAACACCCATCTATAGGAGATACATCATTGAAAACTAAACATCCCGATGAATAAATATTCTATATTTAAGAAATCCCCAATTGTGGGAAATTTACTTTGATGTTGCTTTCATAAGTACAACGGGAAAGAGAGTGGATAACCCTAAACTCAACAATGTTGGTTTAGCAATTGTTCTTATCTTCCCATAAAAGGTAGTGTTTCCATATTCCTCTCGGAGATCAAAATGAAATACCTACAATGTGGTCAAATATCCTTCTCTCGTTGCTATCCTGGAATTGGAACTCCAGCTACAAGTGAACCACCTGAAAGTCAATGGTCATTCAGAATTTGAAATAAAACAGATGAAATGGGATTATGATATTTGAAAATAATAGTTAATACTTTATGTGATTATGTCAGAGGGTTAATCGATGAATTTCCCTTAGATAGAACATTGTCTTATGTCCCACGATCATAAAAATTATCCATATGATGCATTGGATAATGTAGCAATAGCCCTGGAAGATCCAAATCGGGATGACACAATCATTAGTATTGACCATTGTCGAGTGGTTTAACCATTTGTTCAAATTATATGGAGGAAATTAACGAAAACAGTAGTATTTTTGATCCATGAGGTCATACTATGGGATGAATGAAACCTATCAAGAAATGCCTTTAGAATGGTTACCTCCACCAGATAGAGCTAAAAATACATGATCTAGTGACAAGTGTCCAATTTAAATATTTATGATATCCCATATCACCAGAAGATCCATTACAAATGAGGCTTTGAAGGATTTCTCTTTAGTTTTATTAATGGGGAAGAAACTATATTTGTCATGAAGGAAGTACATACAGGTGCTTGTGCTTCTCACCAGTCTGGGCATAGGATTTCTAAAAAAACCAAAGTCTTGGATACTTCTCACCTTTAATGAAATAGGATTGAACATATTTCACCAAGAAGTACCATCCCTACCATGTTCATGCCAATATTATTCATCAACCTCTAGAGTAGATACATACATTTTAATACTCCATACCATTTTCTGCATTGGGAATCGATGTAGTGGGACCTTATACTACAACTACAGATAAGAAGTATAAGTATACATTTACTGCTACTGATTTCTTCTCTAAGTGTCTAGAGGAAGTACGTATCAAAGAAGTCCAGGCCAAAAGCATTGATACCTTTTTCTGGATAATATAATTACTATATATGGTGTCCCTCATACCATATTGATGGATAAAGACTCTAGTTTCTATTCTGTTGAGGTAAATAAGTTATATTAGGAGCACAATATCAATTCCTTCAATTCATCTCACTATCATGCAGCAACCGATGGACAGATAGAGGATTTCAACAAGACCCTATCAAATATACCCTAGAAAGTATAATAAATCTTTTCCTAAAAAACATTGGCATGCTTTATGGGCTTATCAGACCACTACCTATACTGCCACTCAGGAAACTCTATATTCATTAGTGTATGGAACAGAAGCAGTTTTTTCCTATTGAAATTCAATTTCCTTCACTCCAAGATGCAATCTATGATCATTTATCAATAGACTAACAGTATCAGAATTTGATTTGATACGCTTTAATGATTAGAAGAATATATATTGCATACGTTTAATAATTTGGATATCTTTCCGAACAGAATAGAATGATCTTTTAACAAGAATGTTCACCTACACTCATTTTTTCAAGGAGAATTAGGTACTGTGTGTAATCAGATAGAATCGTGTCCTCACTACCTAAATTGAAATGACACAACATAATGTCCTCACTGTAGGATTTGAATCTACATAGAATAATTTCATTGCTTCATGACTTGAAACTCTACAACATAAATTCCTCTCAGTAGGACTTGAAACGACACAACATAATTTCCACGCTACATGACATGAAACTACATAAAAAATGATATAATTGCAAGATATTACACTACAGAACAACCATATGCTTCCATGCTGCATGACTTTAAAATGTGTAGCATCATTCTTCCTCGTTGCACAAAATTAAACTTTATGGTTAATGTCTTCTTCATTTGACGTTAAGAAATCCCATAAGATACATTAAATTTGTATTCCTTGTGGTTCATTAAAAAACTGAGTAGCTTCCATGCACAAAAATTTCTCACATCATTGCTACTCCTTAGTGGAACATGAGTTCTATTTCTCCCTTTTTTTGAATGAGATCTACATAGAGACCTCATTTCAAGAACTATGTGTGGCTTGATTCTCATTTCAATGGGATGCATAGAGATGCCCAGATCTATAATCTTGGTCCCATCCACAACCATAACAAATTTATTTCCCTTTTTCTTCCTCTATATGAACCAAATCTATGTAGATTACTCTTCCAGGATACATAGTTTAATCTTCATACCATCTTGTGTCTTAAGTTGAGCTATTTTTTTGAAAAGTGATTGAAACCCCAATCTCTCACATCAAACTCAATTGTCGTGGTAAATTATTTTCTCAATAACTATGTTTGGATTGATTCTCATTTCATGTAGATACATAGATACACCTAGATCTCCAATAGTGGGCCTAACTAGGTCAAAAAACACCTTTATTCCATAGGTTTATGAATCAAAACTGCATAGGGAATGTTTCAAGAACTACATATGGATTGATTCTCATCCATTTGTGATATGTAGTGACACCTGGGTTCGATTCTCTAATCTGGAAGTAATATACATTTTCACATAAGAACCACTTCATGTCCTTACTACATGACATTAGACTGCATATTACAGATAGAACTAATTGTGGATTGATTCTCATCCCATTGAGATACGTAGAGAAAAATATGCCTTATATCCTATTCCCAACCATGGGATAAACCTTTATCTCTCTTCAACATATAATTAACAATCTGTGCATGAGTATTAATTTTGGGTCCTCTTCTTAGAGAACCCACTAACGAAATAAGAAATGTCCCCATTTTACATATGAGTCAGATAAAAGTAAGGGACTCCAAAACCATGGCCAATATTGATTCAAACATTTATCATGTTCATTTATCAGTACCCCCTTTTCATATTTCACACTATTAACCTTGAATAATTTCATATCTTCATAATCTTTCTTACGGTTTTTGGTGATAGAATTTCTTATACCTGATCGCTCTTTTTCATAACTATGCATTACACACCCCTAGGTGTCCTTTTATAAGTTTCCTACATAAAAGTAATGTTAGCCAAAGGATAAAACTATTTGGATATGAAACATATTCCTTATTTGGTCCTGTATAATCCAACCCCCATAAAACGTTTTTTCAAATAATGGTAACTTCGTTCGTATTAAAATCCTCTTCTATCCCCTAAAAACATGATGAAAATATACAAGAATCGTTATCATAAAGCATTCATGTATGTATATTTGTCCCAATACCTTTCTCACAATCTGAATGTCTCCAAGACCATGGTCTTCATATTTTTCCACCCCATGTGTTCGAAGAATATTGAAAAAACCTTATATCATTTAACTATATATCATCCACTATTTTCATTATATTTAGATCCATGTCATGTGACCTAAAACTATAGACATCATAATTCCTGTGTTTGGGTTATATCTTCATAGAAATATTATTTCTCTGAATCTTTAAAAATCATGATTGGAAATAATGTTTTTGTTTTCAGGCCCCTTTCACCCTAAATCAAACTCTGTGATTTGGAAAATCTAATTATCCATATGTTTTCGTCATTTTTTTCAATAGAATGCTTGATACCCAAGAGATCATTTTCCTGACAATGCAGTATGTTCCCCGAGGTGGCCTTGAATAAATCTCTTACATAACAAGCTTGTTAGTCATAGGATACCACTATTTGGCTATGGAGCATATGCCCTAGATGGACATGTGTAATACAACCCCAATAATAGGTTTTCAAAATAATGGTAACTTCGTTCTAGAAAAATAATTCTTCTAATTCCTTTATACCTTTTCCCATACCTTTCTCTGTATCCATAAATTCCCAAATTACACTTTACCATTCTTTCATTCTACACTGTATCATGGTGGAATGTCTCCAAACAAATTATCAAGAAATTAGAGACTCATAAAACTTTGGTCAAATATAAAGACCTTAAATTAAATCATCCTAATGTCCTTACTGCATGACTTAAAACTGGACAACATAATTTCCTCACTACAAGACATGAAAAATCACAACATAATGTCCTTAAAATATGACAAGAAAGTGCACAAAACAATGTCAAAATTCCCCTTTCTGAATAATTATAACCATTATTCACACACAAAATTTGTGTAAGAGTGGTTTCCCTATTCATGACACTGTCATCATTGATTTCTCTTTATTATTAGATATCTTTCCTTGACAAAACCACCCATTGTTGTCTTTGAGTCACCCAAATCTAAATTTCCCCTGTCTGACAACAATAAAATCCAATATTTTTGAGTTCTCTTTTTCATGACTATGCAGTACATGCTTCTATGTGTCATTGCATAAGTCACCTATATAACAGGCATGTCAGTCAAAAGATACCACTCTTTGGAAATGCAACACATGACCCTATTGGCCTAACATAATACAACCCCCATAATGTGTTTGCTAAGAAATGGTAACATTGTTCTTGTAAAATAAATCCTTTATGTTTAAACATCAAATTTTAGATTTGGTAACCATAAAAATGATGACTCAAGATTCCCCATGGAAGTTTGTAATGAATATTGGAACAATTCCTAGCCATTAAGCCATGTTTCGGTTCTATTTTCAAAATTTATGTTCAAATCTATTCAACATTAAACAGTAGCCTTATTAGTCCAATATGCATTACTCTAAACTGCCCAAAAAAAAGACATGGTACTCACCAGATTGAAAACCCACAAAATTAACTCTGAAAAAAAGTCAATGTCTCAGCTCTCTAGACCCACATTTTGTATGGTTTAGGAAATATTGAGCAATAAAAATCCAAAAAATACAATGTTTGTGGGTTTTTTTTGTATAAACCTAGTAAAAATCAAAATATGCTCACTAAGAGAACTAACTTAGGTAAAAAAGAGTGCATTCCATCCCGATCATTGTAATTATGGTAATTGAGTATAAAAATATCATATTACGGATATGAGATTTAACATTATAATTAAAATGAAAATAGGACGAAGACATAGATTATTAGAGACAAAATTCTTTTCATTTGTGAGTAAAAAATATCCCTAGGGTAACATCCAAAAACTAGAGTCACTCTATCATAAATCCCATTAGGTTGTCTACATGACTTCTCATTTGTTTAATGGACTCTTGAGATCGATCAGTTACCTGTTGAAGTTTAGTTAGCTGACTAGTCTCATTCTTTTCAACTAGAGGAAGTGATTCTTTGGCATCCACAATGGTTTTTGAACCATATTTTTGGGCTTCTTCTATTGAATAATGAAGTTTTCTAGGATCCACTATAACAATACCCAACTCCTGTTTTAGACGCAACTGCTGAACAACCTTCTATTTAACATTACACTTGAATCATGTCAACATTGTTGTATGATTGGCCTCATCTTGGGATAATTATTCTTGGAATTCATCATTTTTTTTCAACAGTCTGGATTTTATCAGATCTTGTCTATGTTTCTTCTCATGCTCCCTTTTTCGGATAATTTCTTTTACATCAATATGGATTTTAGGATATTCAAAACCACAAAATCCTAACAAAATAAACAGAGATAAAATCTGTGGAATTCATGAGGATAGTTCCTCAAGGGGAATTTCAGATATTATCTTCAATGTGTTCTCCCATGCATTATGATGTGCAGGGTGAAGAGCCTTCTTTAGCTCCGAATCTGATGTAGAATCACTATCACAAGGGGGAATTTATTATAGGATTAATGCACTTAAATATGTTCCTTGTTCTTCTCCTTCCTTGATAGTATCCACTTCACAACATAATTCTACTTGAGATGATGAAGAAGCTTCACCTCTAGACATTTCCATTGAATCTTATAATCCTATATGATAAATTAAAATTATGGTTAGTTTCAACCGAATAATAAGAGTGATAAAAATTATAATATTGGTATCCATTATATAATAATAAGTCAACAGCTTGAGAAGTCTCCTCCCTAATATTCTCAACATCAATAATTTTGGTCAACATCTTTTTGGTGGGGAATGATTTCTTTCACCTGATCACGATTATCTAAATGAATCTTAGGATGATTTTTTGTTTCAAGGTTCACCAAATCCAACGTCTCTGTAATGGTGGGATTGATAGTAATATTGATGATTCCTTCAAGAATCATCAATATAGCAGTTTCTTTAGATGTAACTGCATATTTTAACCACTCAGAGATGAAAAATTAATCATAAGAAGATTGATAGGAAAAACAATAAATACTCACATCCATTTGGTTCAATACAAGTAACATAAAAATATTCTAAATTATTTTTCATATTAACATGTTCTAATACTTCTTCAAAATACAGGCCAAGATTCATCATAGTATCCAATGATATCCCAAATCCCTTGTTATTCTCACCCATGGGAGCACTTGGAATGGTTGTTTTGAGACCCTCCTCTAACAACTTTTCTCCTAGAAAAACTTACTTAGTAAAAGAAGTGGGGTTAGCATCAGTTGTCATAGGATTTTCTAGGGAATATGATGAGATTAAAGTATCACAGAGTGGAATATAGTTGTTGTTAAACAAATTTTTTCATGAAGCACTTCTCATTTACCTGATGTCTCCTCTATCCTAGTAGGAGGAACAAGAGTGGTTCCAGTAACAGATGATAAATACTATGTCCTAAATTCCATTTTCATTCGAAGGATCCAATTGGTTGGCAGGCATTTTTGCTTGTTCAGAGGCACCCTCCATGGTTCCACGAGGCTCATCAATAATTTCCCTAAGACAAGAAACATTAGAAGTTCAGGTAGTTCCAAGAAGTTTAAATAGTTTATATGAATAATGATAAAATTCATGTTGTCATGAATACTTACCACTACCCAGAAAACATTTAACCATAGTTTCCTTCATTCAATGTTTCTGTTTCATTGCATTCATTGGAGTAGTTGCATCATTATCTCCAAAAAGAGGTATTGGAGACCACATTCCCCCTATTATCTCATCCTCTATGGTCTGTTGGCCTGGAGATATCTCTCCCGACTCATGGGGTGATCCATTAGCTTTAAGTGCAGTACGACCAGGGCTATCATGTGGAAATGAAACTTTTGTCAATTTTTCCTTAGTCAACTGCAAGTTAAAATAGCATTTCCCCTAAGCAATTATGCCTTGACTAAATTCAAATATTAAAGTATAAAAAAATGTAAGGAAGTGAAAACATACATCATCAAGATCATCAAAATCACACCATTTTTCATAAAGTTAAAGATCAATCTCTTCGTCCGCACCATGATATATCATCACATTCACTCATTTTTTGGTGGGAATTGATTCATCAGTTTTATATATGGGATCTCTAGTTCTCAAATATAAGTTCCTACTTCATCATGTTTGTTCTTAAAAAGAATATCATAACAGGTTCATAGATCCCCTATTCTAGGAATATGTGTCCCTTCAAATAAATCTATCCATGTGGTTTCATCATCACAGTTAATGATTTTCCATTTTTAAACCTCATATGGTTGTACAAATTCAGAGTACATTCTATAAGGTTGTGAAGATTATCCTGTAGTTTTAGATTTAAGTTTCATCCCAATTCCTGCCATCGATGATGGTGGATGAAAAAATGGAACCTACTGCTCTTCTGAATGACGGCGACTAGGCCGTCTCAATACAAAATTAATTGGTACTGATGGTGTAGCACTCTGGACTATGGAAGTTGGATTGTATCTTTCATGAGGTCTCTATGGTGATATTGGAGCCACGTCACCCCCACCCTTTGACTCCAATGAATCAGCCTCTAATGATGTGGAATTACCTTCCAAATGAGAAGGTTCCTTCCTACTTCCTTAATTTATCCTGTCCCAGGGGACAAATTGGTTTAGAACCCCTTAAGTGTGTGATTCAACCAAGTTCTCAGCATAACAGATAGACAATCTTCTTGTTTCATCGGCGTCAAGTAAGTTGAATATGGCCCCAGTTTTCTCTACAGTCATTAGCAACCATAGTTATCGGTCCACAATCAGATGTTACTATAATCTAACATGCACTGGAGGAGATATGATAATTGTTTTGTATACATTTGAATTGAAATGTGAATATATAAGGATAATAGCCCATGCATATGATTTCCCCATAAATTTTTGTGGCCAATACGCCATCCTTTCAAGAAAACATATACACCCTTAGCTCTAATATAGACGTACCATCATAAAAAAATCACCCGGTAGGCGGACTCCTATAAGAGAAAAGATGAAATTACTTATACATACATAACCTATCCTTATTGTCGTAAACATTCAAATACATAGGTGAAATACTAGAAAAAAACATGAACAGATGGTTGGAATGAACTTCCTAGGACCTAAACTATAATGGTCCTACTATTCTAAAATGAGACTTCCATATATATATATATGCAATAATCTCCAATGGATATTCTCTAGAATAGGGGTAGCCAAACCTACCATCTGTTTCTCTGCCAGCGTGGACACTATAAAAAACGTTCATAGCCTTACGCCACCCTTCGAATCTCATATGGGCAATAGATTTACACTGAGCCACATGGACATGAAATCCAAAAGATGTGTCTTTGAAATAATTCTGGATTAGACATGATACCCACACTAGTAAAACTCTCCCATATCTAATTTTGGCCAAAAAATGTCGGGTGTACCTCACTTTTCTTCCTTTAGATAGCTTTTTAGACGAGTGCAAGTGGGATCATTCTTTTTCTTTGTCATTAGGAACATTTCCATCCATTTATCTGGGTGAATATCTTTTTTTTGTATTGTTATAAAATAACATCATTAACTCACAAACCAAGGTCTGTGTCTTTTCTGATTCATTCCATGTCACATTTGGGGGAATAAATTCATCATAAATATCTCCAAGGATTGGAGCTCCAAAGATATTGTAGACATCCCACAAATTGTTTCCGACTTCTCCATGTTTCAAATGGAAGGAATTAGTCTCTATAATCCATCATCTTTGAAACTATGGCACAAAATCGTCATTCCTATATACATAGTTTTTCATGACCTGTACATCCTTTTAAGTCCTCTATAAAAACTACACAATTCTTGCACACCCAATACACCCACATCCATGCGGGATAAACACCCCTCCTTGATGAAAATCCCAAATTTTCTTTGAGCCCTTTGATTGATATTTCTGAGAAACTCAAAAAATGGAAGAATAATAGTCTGGTTGTACCTCAGGCGTATGTGATTTCAAATTTGGAGAACACGGGCTATGATGTATGAAATGGGCCTTAGCTTCCGTCCGAGCATTGATATATGTTCCCACAATAGAAATATTGGTAAATGAGAAATTGTTTTGGTCTCGAAACCAAGAGAGTGAAACCGAATTCTTTGGATCTTGTATGTTGACATCCTACAAATGCTCATAACTATACAGAGCCAAATAGACAATCCTTTGAAAATCGATGTGATATTTCTTCATAGTCTTTTCTAAATCTAGGAGAGTAGTTTCAATGATTCCAAAGTAATAATTCCCAGAAATCTTCATCGTATCGTTAATTCTCTTCCTTGAAAATTCATTAGAAGTTTCAACTCTCTTGGGAGATTTTAAACCGACAAAATAGATCAAAATTCATCATAAAGTGAACTGATTTTGGATTATTTGACAAAAGAATTAACAAAAAATTTCAAAGGAATTTAGGCGCACAAATATGGATTTGGCGTGCAAGTATAAATCTGACGTACAAGTATGTTGCCCCATTCATGGTGCACAAATAATAAAAATAAAGAAGAATCATGACTGCTAAGAGTATCTTAGTGGAAAAAGATTCACATTGAGAGCTGGATTTCTAGAATCCATTGTAATTTTCACTAACGTGAAGCCATTATATATTAGTGATGAAGACTACCCTACATGCCATCACCTTACATGCCCATACCTCGCACACATTCAACTTGTGTGCCACATCAACCACTTTGACCTTTTTCATAACATTACCTTAGTATGAAACCCTCTATTCATTTTGGATTCCATTTTGAGGGTGGGGGGGCTTTTTTTGACACTCTCTTCCATCATATCGATGAAAAAGTTAAAAAGGGAAATTTCTTATAAAAAAGAGGATAGAATACATGGAAAATTTCAAGATTTTTACGGGTTCAAAATTGAAATTTCCCTGGATAAGCCAAATCACTATTGGCGTGAAACCGCTTGTGTACCACAATGTTGACGTGCAGCCCACATGCGCAACCAAACACCTTTCTCCCAGGTTCCTATTTTTTCTATAAATAGAAACACTGGGTCTTCATTTGGATGGATGAATTTCCTTGAATCCCAATTTCTTATATGATCACCATAATGCTTCTCCCAAGTCTTCTCAAACCTTAAAGCAGTTCATTAACACCTAGGGTTGTGGAATTGAAGGAGGATCATAGGAATTAAGTCCCTTTAGTGTTTGAAATCCATAAAAATTGTGCACCTAAAGCTCCCAACCTCCCTAAATCATAATCACTTGCACACCACCAATTCCTCTCAAAGGTACTTGAGCACCCTCTTTCTAGGAATACCTGTGAATACTCTTGAAGGCTTGAGTCACGTCTCATCCAAATTTTAACATCCAGGTTTTTCATCACATAAGTAAACTTCAGGTTACCCAACCCTACCTACGCAGCCTACTTTCACACCAAAGGCCTACTTGGGTTCCCATCATTGATTCAACTTATCCCTTCAGCCTATACGATCCATTCATCAAGCCTTCCTGAAATTCATTCATGGAAAGGATTCATCTTCATTGGATTCCTTGTCTGAAAGCGATTATGTTGAAACCTCCCTCAAAACCTCCTAACTTACCAAACCCTTGGGAAAGGCACATCAGTGTGTATCCAATTTGGGTTTGTATATCCACAGTCATAGGATTCCCACATTTGGTTTATGATGGTATTAGGATTCAAGGATTGTTTATGGATTTCTATATCCTCAGTCACATAGCCCTGTCTCCCAGGAACTTTTTTGTGGAGTTCCCATTTTGGGGGATTACTGTTCAACCCATGCCCATCCCTTATTGTCTCTAAAACCTAGAGCATCAGGTCCCTGGTAGAAAGGGTATTGTTCACACCTAATTTTCCATTTGAATAATGGAGAAGTCTCCCTCCCCTAATTGGACCAATTTTAGGGAATCCCTAATAGTGTAAGTCCCTATCCTTTTAGGCCGGATTCAACGACCTCTAATTTCATTCCACATTGAAAGGTTCATTGTGTTGCTCCCTCGTCCACCATCACTTCTATAGGCTCATCCTATTCCACCAGTGGTGGTGAAAAGTTTTGTGTGCCTTTGTTTAATCATTCACATCCACTTGTTTCTCACGCCAAGAATGAATCATGTGGGCTTAGAGAGTTATTATGGTAACTACATTTACACAAACACCTCATTGAATGAACTATGAGAACTCTGATTCCCATCAAAACTAGGATACGTAGGAAGAATTCGTAAGGCATGAGATCTATCTCATTTAATCCATAAATGGAAATCCCATTTAGGAGTAATCCCTAAATTAATCCTCCAAATCAACAAGTCGTCCTTTTCAATAAGTAACTCCAAACTCATTTATCTCAAAGGGATACGCTATCCTATGAGATTTCCCCGAACTACATGGGCTTTGATTCTCATCCAAATGAGATACGTATGAAGAATTCATAAAGTTCAAACCCAAAAGTATAAATCAACCATGTCCTTTCTGGGCCACGTTCCTACCAGGGTCTAATTTCAATTGGAAATTCATATCCCTACCAGGTTCCTTGGAATGCCTAGGCATACGTCCCACAAAAATCTGTGACTAAGCACCTTATGCTTAGATTTCCATACCACATCAAATTAAACTATATAGTTAGGTCCTTATATCATGACCATTAAAGGTATGATGTGTTGAATTAAGTAGCACCAAACTATGAGGGTTCTGATTCTTTTCACAAGGATTTGTAGGTAGCCTATTTATGGGTATAATACCAACTTAAAAATAAAATTTCTTCTCCCTAGACGACAATAAATTCTAGAATGCCCCACTGAGTGTCTTAAGAACTAGTATTATCATATCAATGGTTAAAAGAATCTATAAAAAGTATATAAGAGGATACCCATTGATGAAGAACCACGAATACATATGGATATATCCATTAATGAAGAACCTCGAATACATATGGATGAGTTTGAATATAACACATGCAAATAATTTATTTAAAATTCCAAGGGAAACATACTATATACCTGGAAAATTAATAAGATTCATGAAAGTAATCTTAAATCTAGAAGACAGTCCCGGAGTAGGCAATAAATTCTCCCAAAAAGTGTTTGATGAGTTTGACCTCCCATACTCTCGAACAATGTATGTTATTTAGTATTATAGGTCCAAACCTAATGAGCGCATGACTTATGAAGGCAGGTCCATTTGGATAAAGAACCATTGGGTGTTTATAGTTCAATAAATAAATCCAATGGAAACTGATCAGAAGTAGTGATTCCTAACCAGAACACAAGTTCGGTGGGAGATGAAACAAGTTCCAGATGGAAGAACACATAATTATATCCCCACACCTAGGATGTATCATCAGTATTATAAACAGGAATAGATACATACCTAAGTTCCTTCCCAAGAGGGTTATGGGGAATACTCCCCTATATAATATGGACAACCGGATAGGGAACGTACACCCAATCAATTGGATATAATCAGCCTATTCTGATGGAATTCAAAGGCAGGAACATACCCCACTACAACAGAAATATAATTTAGTGGAGGTTGTTTAGCGGCGGTTTTGGGAACTACCGCTAAACAATTTTTCAAAATGGTTTCGCATCGGTTTATAATAAACCCCCAAGGAACAATATTTTTTTTACACTTCTGACCCCTCCCCCCACCCCGACCCCCCTTCTCACCCCGCGACCCTACTTTCCTCGGCCCCCCCGCTTCCCCAGCGACCCCGACCCCCAGCTTCCCCGCGACCCCGGCGACCCTGCGACCCCAGCGACCCCGGCCCCCCGCGACCCCGGCGACCCCGCTTCCCCCCCCCCCCCCCACGACTCCGACGACCTATACAAACCCTAAGGTTTGAATTCTATTAAGTTTTCCTCAATTCTTATCTCCTTATATTATGAATTATGAAGATTCATGGTTTATTTTGCATTAGATTAATTAAACATACACATAACCTGTGTTTAATATGTCATCCTTGATAGAAATACTTATTATCACATTGTTATTATTTATGTTTAATCCCTGTCAACTATTTCAACAACATAAGGTGTTCAATTGGGATCTCCCTAGGTATTGTGCATTATTAGGTGACCAACCCACATTCTATGTGGTTTTTTCTTGAATCTTAATTGTAATGACTATAATGAATTTGATGAGAAGGGTGTCATGAGACCATATCAGCTATTTCTACCTAAAAAATGATACTCCCTTGTTAAAATATAATGCTGATATATTATAAGGCCTTCTTGGTTATAATGAAATATGAGACATTGGTATTGAGTTCCTTATACTTTAGATACTCAATCATGGAGTACATCATACATGTGTTACTCAAGCGTAAAATCCCTTATATGTATGGTACTCGGGAATTGTGTCCCTTATACTTATGACACCCAAGCATGGTGTCCATAACACTTAGAATAATTAGTCATTGAATCCCTTATACTTTTGATACTCGATCATGGAGTCCATTATGCATTGTATACATTTTAATGGTTCCATTATATACATTATAGGTATTTTTGGTTATTTTTCATATTGAGGATGCATATATATTGAAGGTTATTATAGGATATGACCTTGGTTATTATAGGATATGGCCTCCTATATTATTTGATGTTCATACTTAGTATTTTTCACCATTCTCTGGCCTATTGGAGTCAGGATTCGGTTGGCACACTTAGTTTATCATCATCCTAGTTTTGGTCTCTATGGGGTAGGTCATGTTAGGATGGAAATAGATTGGTTTAAGTCCTAGGAATAGATTTTTGAGTTATTATTCACATGAGGACTAGTTTATGAATTTAATGTTGTGATTTCAAGGGGTTTTTTATTTTAGTTATCATACCAGTGAGGTTAGAATAGGTGTGGTTGTAAATGTATCCTTTCACCGAGACATTGGTAACCTGTTAGTCAACCAAAATCTCTAAATCATCATATATAGGGTAAAATTAAGATGATACATGAATCATATATTTCTCAATAATTGTATTTCATGTAACTCATATTTTAGTTGATTTAGATATTCTCTAATAATTATGGGTTCATCCTATCAAATTAATAATTCCTCCCTATCAAAAAAACTTTTTTTAGAGTTAAGTTTGTGAAAATCCTATCTCAGTGATCAATCCTTTTTCTACTTTTAATTTAAGTGATGAGGTGTTGATTTAAATAATTATATAACAGATATACTTTCCCTATTATTTTAGATAGCTTCTCTACCCCTTTTTAGTATAGAACATCTCATAAAGAAGACAATAGTTCCCACTGATGGACTACCCATAAGAAAACGGTGTAACATGAATTCCAGTAGTTGAGGCCTCCTTGATTCTAAGAAGCCACTAATCCTCTTGTGGTATCGTATTTAGTGGAGTCATAAAATCATGAAATTCATCTATTTCAGAAACCCACAAACCATATGGTGATCCTAGAAATATGTTATCTACACAACACACGGTTTTAGTGGATGATGTTTTCTCAAATTCATATGGTATTAATCTATTATGGTTTTACTTTAAGACCTTGTTCTAGATGATATTCTATCCACAAATACTAAGGATAGTTTGAGTTCCGGAGATGTTAAACCCTTTTTAGGGTTGCATGACCATATCTAAACCCTTTGTAGGGTTACAAAACTCCACCTGTTTTGGAGTCCTTATGTGAGTGTTTTTAGGTTGAGAATTCCTGGTAGGGATGTATCCATGTTTTAGGATAAGGTTATAGTTTTTATTGAAAATTTATAGAGAAATGATTTGATAAAACCTCTAGATTAGAAGTAACATTGAGGTCATGGACTCTACTATTATTTGATAATTGACTTACATGGAATTTGTTTTGCTAAGAAGATGGTGGTTTAGGAGTTGTAAGAGATGAGTGACACTTTGACACACTCCCAAAATCACCACATTTTATAGTTTCTTGTCAATAACATAGTGATAAGTGTTATATATTGAGGTTTATGTGTATATATGATTTAGGTGACATCTAGTATGGTTTTAGGTATGATTTCTGTCCTCTCTTCATGTACCTTCATACTGGATGATACATGTCATTATATTATTTCTGTCTCGATATTTTGGGAGTTATAGATTTTAATTTATACCCTTATCATAATTTTTGTCAACTAGAGAATTTCAACTAATGGTGAATACCTTTCAATCATACTTTCTGGTAAAGTGATTTTATCCCCAATGGGGAAAGGGTTCATTCACGGGATTCCTTTTTGTTAGAGATGATACCCAATAGTATCTTCCTTGGTTTGTATTGGTTACACTTTTCTATTGTTATATGGTGTTATGTGGGTTTGTAAATGAGACGAGTTCCATCTTCAATAGTGAATGAGACCCTATTAGGTGTATCAAGTACATCCGAACCTTGAGAAGTGTTAGTGATTTTACCATCAAATGGTTTCATGGTTTTATATGACTTAATGGTTGTTGAGGATTTACTTCATGTGAATGTTGAATAATACAAGGGTAATCATATATGAAAAACCATGGTTGTTTCTTAATGGGAACCTGACATATACATCAATGTGCATTCCAAATATGCAATTCAAGTGTTATTACAAAGGATTATGGATTCCCTTATATTTATCTCCTTTTTTCTCCTAGAAAGAATGAATTATGTGGACATAGATATTGTGAGTTCTTATCTCATAATGTGGTCAAAGTGAAAAACTCAATGCAAGGAATTCAAATAAGAAATTATTTTATTTTTTTGGAAATTTAGAGTAGGATAACCCACTTATTGAATCCTTTTCCTTTTAAAACTTAATACCCTCTATATGTTTTATCTATAAATAGAATATTTGTGCTTGGAAAACCTAATTTGAGTGGATCCGATATCTTCTAATGGCTTGGATAGCTCATTTTAATCCATGTCAACTCTAGGAAAAACCTCATCAACTCAAAAATAAATTGTGGATTTCTCATACTCATATATAGCTACTTTATATCTTTTCAAAGAAAACTCATCTTCTATTATCTTTAGTTCACCATCCATAGTGCATTTGGCGTCTTTTTAGGAAAAGGTTACATCCTTCTATTTCTATGCTTCTTCATCTAGATTAGAAACATTATTTTTTCCTCCCAAACTGCGATTCCAACCAAGTTATTATTATGTTAATTTTTGTTATATAATATTATATTTTGATGCTATAAATGTTTTCAAAATTCAAGGGTTGAATATTTTGAGATTTGGGAGGAACATGATAGGAATACTGTTTAGCATAACTTTTAGTATTGACCATGAGGTAATTGAGTAATATGGCATTGCTGGTTCTATTGATGATTTTAATTATTTTAGTAGATTTTTCTTAACCATTCATTTCCATGAAAAACATTTGGATGAATGGACCATATTATATATATTTTCTCAAAACTTATGAATGATTTTTATATCCACATAGTTATTCCAAATTAATAATGTGATTTTTTTCATGGTAAAGTAGCTACCACGTTGTCAGCACACTGTTTCTCTTTACTAAAGAAACTTCCCCTATCACAAACACTAGAGGGTTCATATCTAACTCAGGGGATCATCTTTATAATATTATGTTTCTGTAATCTTACACTATCATATATATGAATCTATTTCTCTATTTATTAGTAACTATGTGTTTTAATTTTTATTATTATTGTGTAGGTACATTGGGATATACATGGATAAAAGCTGGATCACATTACGGAGGAACACACCTTAGTATGTTAAGGGTTTGAATGAATTTTTAGATTTTACAATTTATAATTGATCTGTTGAAGGGAGAATAAGATTTACATGTATTAAATGTAAATTTAGAACATGGTTGAAGAGAGATGACGTTTATGAACATTTAATACTAAAAAAATTCCCTTGTTAATATTTTTGTTGGATTTGGCATGGAGATTCGAACATTACAGAAAGATTGAGCACTGATGTTAATCCACAGAATGAGGTCTCAAGTTTTTAGACAATGGAAAATGAAATAAAAAACCTCATTAATGAAGAATTCGGCACTACAAGACACCACTATCAGCATCAAAACATATCAGAACAACTAGAAGAGGGTGCTACAAATTGGAACGTGACAAGTGATGTTTTTGAGACTATAACACAAGAAGATCAAGATTTTAACATATCATTGGATAATACCCTTGATTCAATGGAGAAAAATGTAAGAGAAAACTTCACTGAGGAAAATGTGTTTCATGATTTATTTGATGATGGAAATCAACAGCTTTATAACAGGTGTTTGAAATATTCAAAGATTTCATTTCTGATGAATTTTTACCATATCAAATGTCTATATGGAATTACAAATAATGCAATGTCCCTGATTGTGGAATTGATTCGTGATTCATTTCCTGAAGAAAAAATCCAAGAATAATTTTATGATATGAAACAAGTTGTTAACAAGATTGTTCTAAATTATACAAAAATACATGTGTGTCCCAATGATTGTATACTTTATTGGGGATAGGATTCAAGTAAATAGAAATGAAAGAAATGATCATCTTCTAGATGGAAGTCAAAGGGTGATGTTGGAACTCTTCATGAACATAATTTCATGGACAAGAAGAAAAGGAACCCACATGTAATGTTTTTGAAATACTTTTCTTTTGAAGCCTCGAATTCAAAGATTATTCATGTCTTCAAAAACCACTGAACCCATGAAGTGGAATTCTTTAGATAATAAAAATGATGGTTTAATGAGACATCAACGAGATTCCTAATCATGGAAGTCATTGGATTCATTACATCTATATTTCTTAGCCGATCATAGGAATGTTTTATTGGGATTGGCTTTCAATAGATTCAACCCATTTGGAACATTGAGTACCACTTAAAGCATTTGGCCAGTTGTTTTGATCCCTTATTATCTACCTCCATGGATGTGTATGAAACCAATATCTTTTATCATTGCGATGATTATTCCTAGAAAACAATTCCTAGAAATGATATTGACGTATACTTGCAACATTTGATTGACGAATTGCATGAGTTATGGAGCAATGGTGTTGAGACTTTTAATGCTTCTTCTAAAACAATGTTCAAAATGCATGTTTCTTTAATGTAGACCATTAGTGAATTCCCTGGGCTTGGGAATTTATCTGGTTGGAACACTTACAAGGGATTGGGTTTTTCATGTTTATAACATTGATTTTGAGACCAAATGGCTACCTCACAGCAGAAAATGGTGCTTCTTGTGCCATCGAATATTTCTCGATGCATCTCATAGATTTCGGCTGAACAGATCAAAATTTAATGGTTCCATTGATCGTAGAACACCTCCAAAGTTGTTAACTGGTTCTGAAATATTGACATAGCATGAAAATGTTGAAACATAATTTGGGAAGGTTCATCATTTGAATGATAGTGAGAAATGGGTCTGAAGTACATTGCCAAGGGAAATCAGAACACAACAATGGAAGAAAAAAGTATATTCTTCAAACATCCGTATTGGGAATTTAATTTGTTGTGGAACAATATGGATATGATGCATATTGACAAGAATGTATGTGATAATTTGATATTCACATTACTTAATGAGCATGGAAAGTCAAAGGATCATCTAAATGCTCGCAAAACCTTACCTGTAATGAACATAAAACGTGATATCTGGCCCGATGAGAATGAAAAGTATGCTCCGACCAATTTGCAATGAAAAATAGGGATAAAGATACATTGCTTCGAATTTTATACAATGTGAAGGTATCTGATGGGTATTTGAGTAACATCTCAAGGTGTTTCAACTTTATGAATCGTAAGACACATGGATTGAAAAGTCACGATTCAGATATTTTGTTACAACTGTTACTGCCATTGACATTGTGTACATTATTAATTTAAAAAGGTACTGCTGTTGTACTCCAATTCTGCACATTTTCAGGAAATAATGTGAGAATGATCGACATCCATTTCATCTTTACAACCTCCAGGAGAGGTTTTTATTGATGCTTTGTGCAATGTATATGATATTTCCTCTTTTTTTTACTTTCATGATGCATTTAACTGTTCATTTGGTTGAGGAAGCTAAATTAAGAGCCCCCATTCATTATCTCTGGATGTATCCAATTGAGAGGTATTTTATTTATATTATTTTAAGTTAAGTAAACAATTTTTTTCATTTAAATAAATGCATAATATTATTATTTTATTTCACAGATATCTTTGGAATTTGAAAGCATACGTGAGAAATAAGGCTCAACCAGAAGGCTCTATTGCTGAAAGCTATTTGACTGAGGAGTGTCTTACCTTTTGTTCTACATATTTGGATGATATTGAGATAAGATTTAATCGAGTTGGAAATATTGATGACACATCAAATCAATCTCAAATGCATCAGAAATAAAAAATATTTCATGTTATTGGCCGATTAGTTGGGAGGACCTCAAATGTGACACTGACAGAATTTGAATTATTACAGGCTTGTAGATATGTGTTGCTGAATAGTGAAATTGCAGATCCATTTATTGAAGAGTTGAGGATACAAACAAAGATATGAATGAGAGGACGAACATGAAATGAGAAAGATATAACAAAAGATGTTAATAAAGATCTTGTAGAATTGTTTTCACAACATGTATGTTCATAAATATTTCCATAAATATGAATATTAGTTTGACACATACATTTTGTAAATCTATTGAATTATATAACTTTTTTCAGATCATGAATACTGATACTCGAGAAAACTTTTCAGAAGATTTGAACTTTCTTGATAGAGGTCATATAAAACAAGTTATAATGTTCGTCGCTTATAATGTGAATGGCTTTAGATTTCGTACAGTCGATCGAGAAGTGAGTTTGAAAACATAGAATAGTGGTATATTTACATTTGATATAGTGGGATAATATGGAAATCTACATGATATTATTGAGTTAAACTACCACTTACATTTTTCTGTTGTTTTATTCAAATGAAAATGGGTCGATATTATAAGAGGTGTTAAAAGAGATTCCTTGCAATTTAATTCGTTGAACTTCTCTTGCTTGATGGATGTTAGTGATCATGAACTTCATGATACTTATATCATAGCATCACAAAAAAAGGTATATTATTTGAATGATGTTGTGGATGAAGGGTGGAGTGTATTTGTTCACATAATACAAATAGATTTGTGTGATATGGATGATGAAGTGAAAGATTTGACCTTTGAAATTGAATTTCATCAACAACAAGAAGATGAATTATTTTTCCATCAAGATATTGAAAATATTAGTCTAGCAAGGATGAATGAAGTAGATGATGCAATGGATCAGAAAAATGACATGATTAAAGGAGAAAATGATTGTATGTACAAATATTGATTCATTCAGCAACCACTTGTTTCATTTCTATAGTCATTTATTATCATTGTTATATATATTTTGTATGTTAGTACTGTCCATCTATTATCATTTTCAATTTTCTTTTCTGCATAATTTTTTTGAAATATATATTCTGAACTTAATTTTATTTGATTAAATGACATTAATTCCAAGGAAGAGGTGGTACACTGTTTCATCTAGTTCTGTGACAGATGACGATCCATCTGGCTCCCTCTCCATGACATCTGAGCCACCAGCTACCTACACCCCTACCCGATCTCCCCCTACACCAACTCTCACACCATCTGTGGGTGTCCTATTAGAGGTTGAGTCATCCACTCCCCCATCAAGAGCCTCAGTAGGTGTACAACGACATGCCCCTTCCGGTTCATCACAAACATACTGGAGTGTCACTATCATAGGTACAAATTTTGATTAAATAAATTTATTGCAATTTGTTTATACTAGTTTTTTTCTCATTGAAGATGAAGAAAATGCAACCATGGAGAAAAACATAAAAACTTAAGATGTATGGAATATTAATGGAGAGAAGATAGTCAGGCCATTTTATTCTTATGGGGTCCCTACGAATGACGTTGCAGGGTCACTTGGATAGATTCTAGGCCAGCTGGCAGCGGAGCCCATTTCCCATGCTATTTCTTGTAATTATGGGAGACATATGCCTCCAAGATGGAAAATGAAGTTTTTGATTCCCAAATAAAGGTAATTTTATTACACTATGGTTTAATTGAATGTCCTGTTACTAATATGTTCAAAATGAATTTCTGTATATATATGTTCTTCCACTTTATAGTTTCTAATGTTATAGCACCGAAGTGGACGTTGAAAAATCATGGTAAGAAATGGAAATATTTAAAATGGAGATTGTGGTGTGATGTCAACGATACTTCTTTGACCATACAACAAATGTATGAGAAGCTACCCAGTGGGGTGCCGAAAGAACAGTGGAATGTTTTTATTGATAGACATCGTTATGAGAAGCGGATGGTATTGAAATATATATTATTATATTATCCTCATTTTACATTTATACATGTATATGAAGAGGATACGACATTGAATACATTACTGTTAAATTTCATTTTATTTTATTTCTGGGGTCACTCAAGACAGAATGCATCAAACCGGGCTAAGCAAGTCATCCCACACACTGCGAGATCAAAAAGATCTTCTAGAAACCGAATGAAAATGGTAATCTTTCAATTAGTTTAAATATTTGTAAGACAATATTATCTGTTTAATATATTTAATTTTTTATTTATCTTTTCTTAGTTTAGTCACAAAGCTTAGGGCACGAAGCATCCCAAACTGAACTGTGGATGGATGTTCACAAAAAGTTAGATGGAAGTTTTTTGAATGAGCATGCCAAAGAATTTGGGGTATGAAGTCAATTTTTTATTATAATAACTTATTATAAATTTTTATTGTGTTAATATATATCGATATTTGATTTATAGGTAAAAATTAAAGAACTATGGGATGCCAATCCCGGGCAGTCCTACTCAGTCTCCCAGGATGACCCAGTTGCTAAAGTCATTGGGAAGGAGCAACCTAGTAGAGTGCACCTGATGGGTTTCGGACCTGTACCATCTAAGGTCTTTGGCATGCACCAGGGATTCCAGCTGCATATACTCCTGGTGATATTCTATCCATACCCGAAGATTCTCATATGGAGATTTCTTCTCTACGAACCACAGTTCAAGACCAGGGGGCTCAGATATCCCCTTTGTAGAAAGCGATGACTAATATACATTAGAAGATGAGATGATATGCCCCTGGTTGTAGTGCATCAAGTGGTGGTAAGTAGGTAAATAACTATAAATAAAAATAATTTAGTTTGAAAACTTTCATTGGATTTAATTCTTAATATAAATATGCAATAGTATTTAATTTTCAATATAATGTTCCTACAAGTGACATAAAAAATGGAGATGGAGGTAGAGAGGGTGATGATGCATCATCAGACCGTGAGTAGTTGTATTGTTGATGTGTTGAAAAAATATGGGAATATTTGGTTTGTATATGTAACACGTGTGGCACATAGTTTCCACCAAAAATTTTCATGTCCTAACATTTTCTTGATTTCTCATGTTTCCTTTTATGTATTTTATTGATTTATGATATTTTGCTTTATGTCTTGATTTCTTGAGTGTGGTATACATCATTCCATTTAGGCCTGTGTTTGAATTGGTAGTCGAGATTTTGGATGATGAGGAGTTAATCCCATTGTTGATGTGTTGAACAAATTGGGTCATTTCATAGTGATCAAGGGGATAGTGTTGTGGACACTTTGGTGAGGCAGAATGTGTAGATAGTGAATCTTCATGCGTTGTTAATGGTTATCATATTCTGTTCATGATGATAAAATGAGGTCATACCCCATATAAAACCTAGGTTCCACTTAATGGGAGATGGTATTAAACTGTATTAAACCGGGATTCATTGTACGATGTGTATTGGATGATCTGAAACTCTTACACTATATAAAATTTGGATTCCTCTTATGATAATTATGATCTGTTCAAAAAAATTACCTCATATAAAACAAGGAATCATCACATTATGTGACATGAAAAAATCATTTTCTTCAAGAAATGACATTAAACCTTATCCTTATCTCATTCCTTTGAAATTTGATGCCTCATGATAATAATTATATTCCAAAATTCCCTCTATATATAGGATTACCCCTAGTTCCAATGTTTTTTTCATACTATACAATATTCTAGAAAACATGTGTCTTGATTCACACTCTCATGGGATACAAAATGTTTCTTAGACGTCCTTTTTTGGCTCTAGATGTAAATTTACTAAGCCTTTGGCCCCATTGCTCCATTTACGGTCCACAGATTATAACCTTAAATAATTTTTAGTTCATATCAAAATGTTCATGTGGAACTTGGGACTACATTAACCCCTTATACATTGGTTTTTACCCATACCATGACACATAGATACTATGTAGAGAATCATCATCTTAGTCCATGAATCATGATGTTAAATTTTTCATCATGGTCTTGGTTGTATGATCTTACACTGTGTGCAATCATATTCAGGATTTCATAATGGGTTTTAGGGCCTATTTTATCCTATAACACCAGGTTTTATTCACAAAAAAACATTCTTGATTCAACCACCTCACTAATCTATTCTATAACAGTTTATATCATGATATCCCTAGTCCAAGCATTATGACAATAAAATATGCTCATACATTCATCACATGGGTTTATTCACCCCTGGAGTTTCATCAAACATCTATTTCCCCAAAATTCTATAACTATGGGTGGATTTATTCCCATTTCCATGGGATATGTATTGATGCATATACCTTCTATTATTGAGCCTAGTTGATGATTCACCATATAATAATCCATTACATAAGGTTTCATTGTCCCAAAACACTCACATGAGCCTCTTTTTTATCAATAATCTCCTTTCATTTATGTTGACACATCAGTGGACCAAGATTATCTCATTTCCTGATATGAGGAATTAAATAACAGGTTTATATATGAGAAATACCTTCTAAAATCCAAATGCAATGAATTTAAACTATATCATTACCCCATGTAAAATATATATACCTACTAATGATAGATAATTTAACCCCCAAAAAATTGATATGTCTCTTAAAGAGGGATAATTTCACCTCTTATAAATTATCAATGCCTAATATTATAATATGTAATTATTAAATATCATCATCCATGAAGTTAAACCCTTCTTGCGTTGGTATCATATGAAACCGTGAATCGTAAAAACATGTGGATTGAATCCAATAATCACGATATAAGTAGTTACATATAAATATTTAATCTAGGGAGAAACCCTATCACCGACTCATTATAGGTTTCTCCATTTCCTATCTACATTGGTCAAAGATTGGATACCTTTAACTCAAACCTATTCCTATATTTGGAGCTCTAGGAATTTAAACTAGTTGTAGTAATAGTCCATGTTGTATGATTTTAAACATCAAATCACAATGTCCTCAGAAAAAAATGTTAATTAACAACCATACCCTATTAAATGAAATAAGGATGCATCATCCGATAAGTGTGGGATGATTATAAAAATAATTACCATATATAAAACTGATATTCCTCATATGATAAGTATGAAATGAACCACACATTACCTGTATAAAACTTGTATTTCCCCGAATATGATATGATATGATATCATTTCGAGAGATGAAATCACTCCACCAACAATAGTCTCTTAACATTTCACGCATCTAAACTATGTTTGTCTTGATGCCCATTATGAGGAGACGCATATTGATGCATGTATATTTCATCTCAGTCCCATCCCTACCAGCAACTCATCATGGGGACGGTTCCCTCTAGGCCAGGCTTTAATCTTGTCAACCCACATGTTTAAATAGAACATTTTAGAACATGAGGAAAAATATCCCACGGAACCTAATATTCTATATGGTATATCCCCACATACAGTTGTGGAGTTCACACATTCTACTATTTGGATAATCCTCACCCTACCAATCTGAAAGGGGTCTCTAAAGAAATTATTCATGGACATAGTGTCTTACATACCATCTCAGGCTCATTCAATGATGTACATTTACTAATAAAAAGTGGATCTCAAGCTTTGATCTCCATGAATAGTAGATCATGATATTTTTCATCCTATCCTCAACTAGCTCAGGTATCCTATGTTTCAAACATGGTCAATAACAATTCTATTTCTGTCGATTACTCCCATTTCACATCCCAGTTCTCAAAAGTCATAAAAGTCATCATGATATTTTTCAGGTCACTTCTACCCCTCATTGGGTTCACCCCTATAATCAATTATAACTACATAAATATCCTTGATTCTTGAATCAACCATGGCTTAGTAGGGCTTAGGGGTTGGGAGGAAGTCCACCTCAAGCATGGTTGAGTTGCATGATCACCACATAATCCAAATTCTATAACCTTACATGAGTATTCAATGTCCATGAATCACTAATCTAAACTAATTTTAAATCTATAGTAGAATGTGTTATGCGGTGTTGTACCCATTCCCTATCAATTCAGGCCATGTTTTTTACTCCTCCTTACTACACATATCCATTTATGATGTTCCACTATATTTTCCAAGCATCACGACCATAATTTTTTTACTAGTTGTCTCCATTATTTTTCATATTTTGTGTGCGTTAATCTGTTAGGCTATTGGTATTTCTGGTTTGATTTGTTTTTCAGGGCAGTGGTGCAATGGATGTAGAACAACTATTTTTTTTCTGGTCATCTTTTCGCGATGGTTTTAACCGCCGCTAAACAATACTGGTAAAACATCAGAAGTGGTTAAAACCACCGCTAAACGTAATTATTTTTTACTTAGAGGCGTTTATAACTGCCCCTATTGGATTATATTTAGCGGTGGTTTTAACCGCCGCTAAATAGTCGCATCACCCGCGTGCATTTTGCGGCGGTTTTAGTGACTTTAGGGGCGGTTTTATGGCCACTAGATTTTATTTTATTTGCAGCGGTTTTAACCGCCATGAATAAATTAAAATAGAGGGCCTGTAAAAACTGCCGTTAAAAATCAATAAAACCACCGCGAAATAAGGCAGCTATGACGCTTCCCTTAAACCGGCACTAAATGGAAATAACCACCGCTAATAGATTATCGACACCCAATTTAGCAGCAGTTTCTGTAAACCACTGCCCAACTATATATCAGTGGTTTAAACCACCACTATATGAAAAAATAACTGCCGCTAATAGGTGACCTTCTTAGAGTTCCCCTTCCCATGATAACCACTTCTCCAAGTAATTGGCCCTAATTAAATATAAGAGAACATCTAAAAAGAAGTATTACCAAGAACGATTGGAAAATAATGTGTCAATATATGATATGGATCCTCTAAATAATAAAGTTCTTTAATCCCTCAGTCATTAATCTTTTACAGCTTAAGATCCAACCCTAACATTTCCAAATTATGGTAGTAGTAGCAGTAATTATGAAGTTCTTCATCAGATACTTCATCGTGAAGGCTTGTTTCATGAAACGTCAGTCAATTTACAGAACATATATCTGGATGAGAGCCAGGGAAATCCTAAGTGTAGAAATAAGACAAATGGAAAAGAGGATTTATCCTTTTCTTTAATCCTCTGTAGTAGTCCTCTCTGTGATGACATTCTCTAGGAATGTTTTTCCACAGTATTATTTCACATTTTCAAGATAATTATCCAATTGAAAATGTATTGATGAGAAATACCACATATCTTGAGGCACTTTCAGACATAATTCTAGTCATGTCAGATGCCTTATTACTAATAGGTGAAATAATTTCTCAACAAAAAGATATCCCAAGGCAATGATCATTCTCTAATCCTTCCCATGGGTCATTTTCCTTCTAATATTGAAGCGAAAAAAACCAGTGATCCTATTTCTTGTGATAAAAAAATTGAGAAGAATCAACTCTGGTCAGACCAAGTTGAGAAACATCTTGAAAAATATGAGGAGGATATGTTTAATATGATAAAACAACTAGCCAAGGGTGAAATACTAGTCATGTTCTGGACTTTAGAAACCTCTCAATACAATATTCTATAATTGATGGAAGAATATTGCTTTCATGATATATACCATAAAATTTGGATGATTGTTCATCATCTGAAAGCTAATGTAATACCATATGATGAATATCAAGGTGATGTTAATGTAATAGAATGTTAACAGTGTCAAATTGAATTGGCATTTATCCAAGTTTCCTGATATCCAATGTTCGATAAGAAACAAGTAGCTCTTCAAAGTACATTCCTTAATGCATTAAAGAAGATGCAACAATTGATTGTGGAAACCCCATATGATGTCCATATCAAAGGATGGGGTGTATAATGAGTATTTCATGTCACTACCCTCCAAAATTAGCAAATAACAAAGAAAATGGTCTCATGCCATGTAATTTCCCTAGGCTGGATACAACAAAGAAATTCTATTCATGACCAAAGTAATGCTCAGCAAAATCATGGCTCGATCGGTTTTCTGCAAATTCAGTCCCAAAGATAGAAAGTTGTTGAGATAATTTTTCATCAACCATCTAAGAACATTAGCATGCCTCCCGCTTAGAGGATTTCAGCTATCAGATTGTGAAAATGTCTAAAATAGCACAATTTTCTTCTGAAAGAGGCAATTTAAGTGGTTTTCAGATAATGCACCCAACAAATATTTGTATTATAATTCATAACATCAGATGATTATCTGCATTAATATTATCAATAGTTGTTTAAGATCCACCCCAACTAACTGGGCCGGGGGATTTTTAACCCAACCTTTAGATTCAAAAAGTAAAGCATGAAGGATTGAAGATGAAAAAAAGTAACAACCCCAACCTATAAGGTTGGGGCATTTATCAAATTTACAATACCTTCCTCAATGGAAGTAATTTTATTCCTAATTGGAGAAGAATCTAGAAAGTCAATGCACAATAGAACTATACAAGGATTCCCATCAGTTTATTGTCCACCAAACTACCCCAGTAAAATCAGCATATAGGAGAATAATCTCTCATAAAGAGAATAGAAAAAAAGTATATCTCACAAATATAATTACATAATTTCATCAATGCATTATGCATTAGTAAATATCATTAATTACATTATGGAAGATCCTCCAAAAAATGATCCCAACTCCGGGAAGTCGGAGGATGAAGTTATTATTCATAATTCGGTACACACTGAAGAAAATGAAAGAGGTCTGCAAACCTGAAATCAGAGCCATACCTAAAATTTTGGTATTTCCTCAGGTGAACAACTACCACCTCTTCAAAAGGCATATAATAAGGGAAAACGTAAAGGTATGATCATGTCTCACTTTTCCACTAGAGAAGGTAAATCTCTTTTTCTTGAAGAAATATTTTACTAGAAAGAGGAAGAGATAAAGGATTTGAAAAGACTCAATGTAGAGTTATGCCAAAGAAGAATTCCTGTCAGACCAGCTCCATGAGAATATCCTCATATTTCACATCTAGTAAGATTCCTCAACATAGAAGTTTTTTTCAACTCTAAAGGTGGATAATGAATTCACTCTATTGGTTACACATCTAGAACAAGATCAATCATATCCTTATAGACCTATCACCATGTGGTATCCAAGAAAAATACCAACAGTGCCACCAACATAGCTTTTTCCAATCGTCACGCCAGTTCAGGCTTCAGCTTCTGTACCTACATTGGTCCCATCACATCTTGATATTCCCCAAATTCTTATGAATATAATTGCGGCATTCTTTATTTGATTGAAGCTATGGATGAACATGTCCCACAAGTAAACATGAAAAGAAATATTACTCTAAATTTGTAGATCGGATCCCTCCCTATAAAACTTTGTGAATACCACATTTCCAATCATTATTGGTTTGTGACATTCAGAGCATCACATAAAATTTTTTTCTTCTTCCTGTGATCCCATGATGGGTACCCCTCAATAATAAGATACAGTAATGATCATATGTTTTGTGCGATCACTATAGGGTAAAACCTCTGTCTGGTACACAAGTTTGTAATCTCAATCAATTACTAGATGGGAAGACCTCCATTATAAATTCATTTTCCAATTCAGGTCATGCTATAGAAGACAATAGTTTTTTACCTTACAAGCTAAAAAAATGGAGAATGAAAGAGTTTCATATTTCATTGCTCTATGAAAGGATTAGCATATTCTTTAAATCTATCACTCCCTCAAGAAGTGTTTCTACCAATCTATGTGGAGAGTATCCATTATGAGTTACGCACATCACTAATCCCTATGAAATACACAAAAGGGTTTTGCAGACTTTCATTCAATCTATCAACAAGTGGAGAATTCCATTTATGAAACCAATGCTAAGCCTCCTAGAATCCAATTAGATCTGGGAACGATAACAGTAAAATGTGAGGCTACTATAGTTACACTCATGAAGAACTTGTACCTATTTATACTTCAAAACTATCATCATACCGTAAGGATCCACCTCCCGAGTGTCAGCATAAATGACCTCCTCACCAAAAGGATAAAAAACATCAAAGGAGGAAATTATTTTAGGAATTAAAGAACAATTTATATTTTTTTGGAATGAATGGGTTCTCAGATACATCATTTATGCATTGGAAAACTATTTAGTTCAGTTGAAAATTCTGATGAAACCGAATAAATAAGGAGATGAAGGTCTACAAAAAATATTACCCCTCAAACAAATGTTGGGGAACCCCATTTTAGAGTGTATAGTTTTAAATGATCTCCTACTAAAAATGGTGGAATCTGGACAAGTGAAACTAAAAAGTTCATCATCCCAAGAAGCATGTGTTACTACTACCAATCCAAAGGAAGAAGGAGGATGGAAGGAAGTCAAAAGAAAAAATGCACAGAAGTATGATGATTGGAAGGTTTGGAAAATGATCGATCAAACACATTCCATTTTACGAACACTATTGAAACAATAAACTGTGTGTCCTTCCACATATACTACATTAAATCCATATTCATCAAAATATCACTCCTCGAAAGTTCAATCCTCAAAGAATAAACACAATTAGAAGGATAAAGAGCAGTATAGAGAATATGAGATCGTGTCAGGGAAAAATATTTCCTTGACTTTGGATGCTTTCATGACAACTATCTCAAAATCTCAAGAACCATCCTGCCAAACAGAACTACAAGAATTGACATGTCAAGAATAATCATCATTAGAAGAGGAATTGATCTTCGGTTTCGTTAATGTTATACACTTAATGGACTCCCTATTAAAATGATGATTTGGGTTATTGTCCTGAATTCCCCGTACATGATTGAGAACTAGGGGAAGAATTCATTGTCGAGGATACATGGGAAGATGTGCATGTGTTAGAAGCCACTTTTTTAACTATACCCCCTGCTTGAACCATTTCTGCGAAAAACAATCATGGGATAGCCCTTAAGTGGGATTACTAGGAACAAGAGACCTCTACCACACATGATAGGATCAGATCCAACATGATCATCCTGGATGAATGATTGCATGTTGTACCACCACTCTCTTGCCAGGTAGATAGACCAAGTTAGTCTAATCTACCAAGAGTATAAGTATTTCCATCTTTTGTGCCCACACATGGTACACCTACATCATGAGAATCAACACCCAAGGAACCTGAAAACCATATATACATGCTAAAAAACATATGTCTTTGGACAAAAAGTGTGATGTTTCGAAGAAACTATCCCATTTAATGGCCATGTTATCAATCCTGGATGCATTGAATCTATTAAAATATATTTGGGAAGCACCTATTGAGGCTTGGTCAAGTCCTCGAGAGTTTGAAACTGAAGTTTCTTCTACTGAGGTTTATCGTATAAAGAATGATCCTACAGAAATTCATTAAGTTATATATTTTATGTATCATGATGATGATGATTCTGTACATGGACACATAAGGCCCTTGTATTTATCATAAAAGGTTAATGATACAGAAATATGATTATCCTTTATTGATAATGGCTCAAGAGTCTACATCATTCCCATCCATACACTCTGTCGATTTGGTCTCACTGAATCTGTATTATCTCCCTCCACTATGATGTTGTAAGGTTATGATAAGAATAAAAAAGAACCACTATGCGAGATTATACTCAGAACTCAGTTTTGAGATCTGGTATCTAATTATTATTTCATGGTTGTCTGAATGGAAATAGCTTTCAACATTCTATGTAGAAGGTCTTGGATATATCCACATGCGACCATTCCATATTCATACCCCCAATGTCTTATGTATTACTTGAATAGTAAAACTGGGACATTTCATGGTGACAAATACCTATTGAAAATATGTGAATCTTAGTATTTTGAGTTAGATTTAGATCACCCAAAGAGAACAAGGTTTGTTGAAAAAGATATAAGAAGAATCAAAGCTCCGAATGGTCAGGAAAAGATCCCAGCTAAACCAGTCTAGAATCTATGATTAGATTATGTGTTTCCAACTAATAAAGTTGAAAGAATACACCCAAATCCAACCACCCATCCAGTGACTTCCATAATGTCAGTAATGGAAATCAATCGTGAAAACATGGGGGAAATTTTTGATTTACTAAGCAGTGGTGAAAGATTAAATCGACATGTATTTATTTCATCCACTGAACATCAAAAAGCCTTTTCATTATTGTTCAGGCTAGAAGAAGTTGTTGCATTAAGGGAAAAATAAATGGATATTGATTCCCAACCTTTCATTTTCACATCAATACTCTCGGAATACTATTCATCATCAGTAGGGTCAGAAATGGTAGCCTCTTCTTCCGGATGTACAAATACTAAATCCTCCCCTAGGTCTGAATGTATTGCTTCATCGCATACCCTTCAAGAAAAAATAGAAGGGTTAATAAGTGAGGAAGAAGAATAAGATATCAAGGAATCCTATCCAGCATTTGAGGACGGCATATCTTCCACTATCAATAAACTAATTCAAATGAATCTATTGAAGAAGATCCAAAACCCACTCTAATTAGTGCATCCATGACCTCTGAACAGAAAGAGGTGTACACTTCATTTCTAAAAAGAAATTGAGATTTGTTTTCTTATAACTATACAGAAATTCTAGGCCTTGATCACGATGTGGCCAGTCATTATTTGGGTTTTCCATAAGAGCATCAAGAATTTCAGAAGGCATCAAGAAGAACACTACCAACTCACACCACTAAAATTGAATCTAAAGTCAACAAGATTATCAAATATAACTTTATAAGGGAGGATTAATATCCAAAATGGATGGCCAAAATTTTGTAAATGAAAAAAAAAGAATGGGAAAATCATAGTTTTCATTGATTTCAAAGATCTTAACCTGAATTATCCCATGGATTACTTTCCAGTTCCAATCACTGCACATTTGATTGATGCAACTACTAGCTACAAAGCTCTATCCTTCATGGATGGATACACTGGGTATAACCAATTTTTAATGGCCCTATAAGATGAGGGATCTACATATTTTATATCCCCTCAAGTAATATTTTTCTATTGGGTAATGACTTTGGCTTGATGAATGTTAGTGCAACATATCAAGGTGAAATGCAACATATTTTCAGACCCTTCTTGGGGAAATTCATTGAATGATATGTAGATTATCTAGTGGTTATGTCCAATTTTTTTTATCACACGGCTGATCTGGAGACCAAATTAAAAAATCTTCATCAACATAATCTAAAGACGAACCCCTTGAAATGTAGTTTTGGGGTAACCTTATGAAAATTTCTCAGTTTTGTTGTACACCATCTTGGTATCAATGTTGATCCTGAGAATACTAAGGCCATCTGTGGTATGTTACCTCCTCTAAACATGAATGAATTGAGGGGAAATCAAGGAAACATGGCCTATATCTAGAACTTCATTTCCAATTTGGTAGGCAAGAGTTTTCTATTCACCAATTTGATGAAGAAATGGGTCTCATATCAGTGGACCAATGATTTCGAAGAATCTTTTGATATCCTCAAGAAATACATATTGAGCCCACCAATATTGTTGCCACCTATTGAAGAAAATAAACTCATTATTTATGTCACATCCTTGGAGAAATAACTGGGTGCCTTTTGTGCACAAAATAATGATGATGGGAATGAAAATAGCATTTACTATCTCTGTCGAACCATGCTCAGTGTAGAGACTCAATATTCAGATTTTGATTAAAAATTTCCTAGAATTAATCTTTGTTGTTCGTAAGCTAAGACACTATTTTTAGAATTAGGAGGTCTACTTGGTATCTCAAAATAACCCTATAAAAGTTTTCTCATTCATCTAATTCTTACAGGACGTCTATCATGGTGGGAGGTTATTCTGTAAGGGTTAGACATATATTTTGTACCTTATAAAGGAGTTTAAGGACAAGATATAATATATATGTTTTTCTAAGCACCCGTCTATGGAAGATACAATGTAAAATAATGAATTTCCTAATGAATAAATCTTCTCTATTCAATAATGTCCCCGAATATAGAAAATATATTTCGATGGTGCTTACAGAAGTCCAACAGGGTAGGGAATGGAAGACCCTAAACACAATAAAGTTGGATTAAGAATTGTGATTATATCCCTAGAGAAGGTAGTATTTACATATTCATATCTGTTATCATAAGGTGGTGCCAATAATGAAGTAGAATATCAAGATCTAGTTGTAGTCTTGGAATTAGCACTCCATGTACCAATGGAATTCCTAGGGTTGAAAAGTGATTTAGAATTAATAATCAAACAAATCAATGTGGATTACGACATTAGAGACGAAGAACTAATTACCTGGTGTGATTATGTTCGGCCATTAATGGTATAATTTCCTTCAAATACAACATTGTATTACGTCCCACAATCACAAAATTGTCAATATAATGCATTGGAAAATTCATCCACAACCCTAGAATATCCAAATCGAGAGGAAAAAATAATTATCATTGCTCATCCTTGTGTTATTTCAACTTTTGATCAAATAAAAATAGTAGAAATCAATGAAATTTGTCCTAGTTTTTAGCCATTTGGTCATACCATTTGATGGATGAAACCTATCATGGAAGATATCCAAAATGGGATAATTCCACTGAAAAAAAATTAAAATAGAATCGATCTGGTGATGAGAAGTGTATTACACACTTTATGATGGTCCAAATAATCATAAGATCATTTATAGATGAGGCTTCGACAAAATTATTTTCAGATGAATTTAATAGGGATGAAATTGTGGCTGTCATGAAAGAAGTGCATGCAGGAGCCTATGGTGCTCACCAGTATGGGTATAGGATTTCTAATAAAATCTGAAGGATTGGATACTTTTGGCCTTCAAAGAAACGAGATTTCACATATTTCACTAATAATTTTCATCCATTCCGAGTATATGCTATCTTAATTCATCAACCCTTAGATTTTCTACATAAAGCTAAATACTCCTGGCCATTTTCTACATGGGGAATGGATGTAGTAGTACCTTATCCTCCAACTATGGCTAAGTAGTTCAAGTATATTCTTACTACTACTGATTCCTTATACAAATTGGATTAGGAAATAATTCTAGAAGATGTTGGGGCCAAAATCATTTTTAGCTTTGTCAAAGCTAATTTCATTACTAGATTTGGTGTCTCTGAGACCATATTGAAAAACAGCGACACAAATTTTTGTTCTGTTGAGGTAAAAAAAAGTAATATCAAGAGAAAAATATCAAATCCAACCATTGATCTCGCAATAATGAAGTGTCCAATAGATATATAGAGGATTTCAATAAGACCCTATAAAATATACTCCCAAAAATAGAGGATAAAGAAAATAAATCTTGGTCTGAAAAACTTTTACATGATTTATGGGCTTATCGGGCTACTACCATTACTACCACACATCCAAGTCCATACTCATTGGTGTGTGGATCAAAACATGGTTTGCCTATTGAAATTAAATTTCCTTCACTCCAAGTTTCCATATGTGGTCAGTTATATATAGATGAGTAATATTAGAAGGGATTTGATGAGATGGAATGATTAGACCAAAATATATTTCATACTTTTCATCATTTGGAAGACTATCATAATAGAATAACATGATCTTTTATCAAGAAAGTTCACCTCTACTTATATCTTCAAGGAGAGTTGGCCCCAGTCATCAGGGCTCTGATGATACTAGGAATGAAGCCTCGAAATCTTGAGAAAAGTGGGAAGGAGATTATTCCATACATAAGTTCTACTCTAGTTGAGCTTATTCACTAGTCTCAATGGATAGATAACTTATTAAAACTCAAACTAATGAAAGATTCTTGGAGATGTACTTTGTGCAATCACACTTCTTAAGGTCCTTGCTACAATAGATTAAATGTCATAACAACCATATGCGTCCATGTTGCATGAAGTTAAAATGTGTAGAATCTTTTTCCTTGTCGGATGATGTTAAACTGCATGAAATCATTTGTCCTAGCTACAGAACATTAAATAATACAGTTAACGTCTTCTTCATTTAACATTAATAAATCCCCTACGATATTGAAAATTTTAATTCGATGTGGTTCTTTTAAAAAATGAGTATATTCCATGAGAAAGCATCACTAACATCATTGATACTCATTGTTGGCACATGAGTTCCATTTCTACCTATGTTTGAGTCGGATCTGCATAGAGACCCCATATCAAGAACTATGTGTGGCTTGATTCTCATTCCAATGGGATATGTTGAGATGCTTGGATATACAATACTAGGATAAAATGTAACCATAATGAAATTTATTTCCCTTTTTCCTCTATTATATGAACCAAATATATACAGAGTAATCTTCTAGGATGCATGGTTTGATATTCATACCTTCTTGTGTTTTATGTTTAACCATTATTCTGGAATGTGTTAAAATCCACTCGCTCATATCAAACTCAATTGGTGTAGGGAATGATTTTTTCAATAACTATGTTTGGCTTGATTCTCATTTCAATGGGATACGTAGACACTCCTAGATCTCCAATCATGGGCCCAACCACAACAAAAAATCCCTCTTCCCCACTTCAAAATGTGATTGATATGGGGAATAATATCAAGAACTATGTGTGGCTTGATTATTACTTTAACAAGATACGTAGTGATTCCTGGGTCCTATATCATAGCTCCACCACTATATAATTATCATACCCTTATGATTCACATGTTATACCTTTTTGTTACAAAAAAGAAGCTTTACCAGTTCATATTTCTCACACCAAGCATAGATCACATGACCTTAGGAAATGGGAAAGGAAATTGTCTTCCTAAATAAGGCATTGCAATTCTTTTTTTGGGCTACATGTCCTCATCTCATGACAATAAACTACATGATCTCCTTTAAAAAATTCTAATGTGTTCTTCAGTTCTCATTTTTATGAGATATATAGTCATTTCACATAAGTTAAACTTCATCCACAGTGGAAGATTCTAAAATGAATGTAAATTGATTTGATTCTCAACCATGTTAGATATGTAGCAACATCAAGAATTTTCAATTGTGGACCTAGCCACATCATCATTAAATTAATTCTTTTATTCTAACATTTGTGAATCATATCTACAATAGGAGATTCAATACGCATTTCCATGTTATGTATTAACCCATATTCAGAAAACCCCTATTATCCCTCCCTTGGAAGTTTGATTAGAGTGAGAGAGCCTTTATTTATGATCTATTTGTGTATTGATTCTTGCTTCAAAAAGATACATAGTGAAAAATAATTCCTATTCTTTGTCCCAGTCTCAATATTCCTTTTCACATCAGAATCACTTCACATATTCACCACAGGTAAATAAACAGTATGGACCTACAAGAACTATTTGTGGCTTGATTTTCATTCTAATGATATTTGTAGTGATGTCCAAACATTTAATCCTATGGCCAAATGCTGCATGATGTAAAAAATATTCTTCTCTCCCATTTACGAGTTAGATCTAGATGAGAAGATTTAATTTATATTTATATCAAAGACCCTAATGTTGTTGCCACATTACTTTGAACTACATAGTACCCAAAGAACTATATATGGATTGATTCTCATCCTGTTGATATACATAGTGAAAACTACATTTTGGATCTTAGTTTATTTTATAGGATAAAAGAAAATTCCATATCTCCAAAATAAAATTTAGAAATACATTTAGGATCCCATTATTTTGGGACCTCTCCTTAGAGAGCCCACTATTGAAACAAACTATATTCCCATTATACATATGTGGCATATCAATGTAAGGGACTCCAAACTCTGGGAAAATGTTGATAAAAAATATTGTTCTTGTGCATTGAACATCAAACCATTCACATTCCACACACTTAATATTGAATACATTCAAATCATCATAATATTTCTTCAGTTTTTGGTTGTAGAATTTCTAATACTTGAGAACTCTTTTGCATGGCTATGTATTTTATGCCCCTCGGTGGTCCTTTATAAAATTGGCCTAAATGAAGAGTTTTTCATCCAAAGGATTCCATTGTTTCGATATGCAACACATGCCTTAGTTGGCCCTATATAATAAAACCCCCATAATGGGTTTTATCAAAGGGATATAACTTCGTTTTTGGTAAAATCATACTATTTTTCCCTTAAAACTTTGATGAAAACATACATGATTCTATATTTTAAAGTGGTTATCCATTTTATATTGGTCCTATATCCCTTATCTCGACCTGAAATCCTCCAAGATCATGGTTTACACATTTTCCCATTTCATGTGTTCAAAGAATATTAAAATAACCTTAGATCATTTGATATCATATCATCCATTTTTTCAATGATATTATGGTCATAGTGTTATGACCTAAAACTATAGGAACTATAATACCTAAATATGGACCATACCATCATAGAGAACTAATTCCTCATTTTATTTGAAAATCATGATTGGAAATACTTATCCCTTGTTCATGAACTTTTCTCCATAAACCAGACTCTATGATTTGGAAAATTATGAATATCCATAAACATCCTTCAGCTTTTATCAATAAAATGTATGATACCCAACAACGTTTTTCCATCTAACTATACAGTATGTGCCCCTTGGGGGCCTTGAATTAGTTTTCTATATAACAATCTTATCAGATTAAAGATTCCACTTTTAGCTATGCAGTACATTCCCTAGTTTTCCCTACAAAATACAACCCCCATATCATTTTCTTCAAATAATGGTAACTTTTTTTCTTGGAAAATATTTCCTATAACGCATTTTTTCCTATTCAAATGCCATTCTACGAATCCCGAAATTCCCAATTGAAAGTTTACAATTCCTCTTTTCCATACCTTAACATGGTAGTATGTTTCCAGAAAAATTATTAAGTAATTGGAGACGCATAAGCCATTGGTCAAAGATAAAGACCTTAAACTAAATCCCTCCAATGTCCTTTCTACAAGACTAGAAACTACACAGCAAAATGTCCTTGCAAAATGTCTTTAAAATACATAGAAGAATATTAGAAAACCCCTTTTTGACAAATATACCCCCCTTTAAACACCAAATTATATTAGGAGTGGTTCATCATTCATGGTCTATATCAGATAGGATTATCCTTATATTCTAAAATACTATTCCATTGAAAAGCCACCCATTGGGTTCTTGAGACATCCAAATTTTAACCCCCTTTGTTTATTAATTATAAAATGTCTGAATTATTGAGATTTATCTATCCTAACTATGTTGGACATGCCCACAAGTGGCCTTATATAAGTCTCATATATAACAGGATATTTAGTCAAAAAGGTGACACTATTTGTCTATGTAGCATATGCCTTAGTTGTCCCTACATATTACAGCCCCCATAAAGGATTTTCCAAAATGCGGTAAAATTGTTCTCAGATGAGACCTTCTCTACTATGACACTTCAAAGTATATTTTTGGTGACAATAAAAAAAATAATATCACGACTCATGAATATATTATTAAGTATCTAAGAACATATTTGGACATTTCTATCCATCAAGATTGGATTAAATTTTAATCTCAAAACTCATGGTCAAAGCTATTCAACCTAAAACATTAGCTTTATTAGTCCGACATACATTAATTTAAACGGCCTACTAAAAAAGACACAAAAATCACCAGGATGAAAGCCTACAAAACACCTTATGGATAAAATTCATGTCTCATCTCCCTAGATCTACATGTTGTATGGTTAGGAAAAATCAAGTAATAAAAAATCAAAAGAAACAATGTTTGCGGGGTTGTCCATATGACTATAACAATAGTCAAAATGCACTCACTAGGCCCCTTTTCTTATATAAAAGATAAGGTGAACACATCCCTATTGATGTAATTATGATTATGAGGATTAAGAATTTCATTTTATGAAATTAATCGTTGATTTTTCAATTTCAAAAAGAATGCAGGGATGAAGTCATATATATGATTGGAGACAAAATCATTTTAATTTTTGTGGAGAAATTATAGGAACATCCACATAATAGAATCTCTCTATCATCCATTGAAAAATATTTCATCTTGAATGTTTATTTATTGAATAGCATCCTCGGATTTATCAACCAATTATTGAAGATCAGTTAGTTAAGTAGTTTCAGCCTCATCTGCTTGACAAAGTGTGTCTTTGGCAGTTGCAATGGTAGTTACCCATTCTAATTGGGCTTCTCACAATGATTGGTTCAGTTTATGAAGAATATTTTGGACAACATCGATACTTTATTGAAGATATTCCATTTCCCTCATTATCTACTTAACATTATGATTGAATTCCATGAAAAATTTTCGTTGGTTCATTTCTGCCTTGGATACTACAGCTCGAAAACTCTCAACATTGGTAATCAATATGGGCATTGAATGATATTGTCGCAATTTGTTTTCCTAATACTACTGGTGAATTATTTCTTTCACCACATTGTAAAATGGGTGGTAATCTAATCCACCAAATCGAATTATATTGAATAATTCTAGAAGTCGACCAAAATGTGAGAGCAGCTCATACAAAGGTTTCTGAGGGATTAAATCCAAAATGACCTTCCATGTTTTTTACACAAAATATGGAGAGCATAGTGAACCTATAAATCCAAATTGAAATAGATTCCATGAGACAGAACATATTTTCAAATTAGATCACTTAGGGAGGTGCTTTTCTCTGCTCCTTTTGAAGCACCAGGTGCTCTATCTTCTATTCTGGGATGAGCCAACGTAAAAGCTTCACCCTTAGACTCAATCATCGGATCCTCTATCCATAAATGGTGGAGATTTATTGCAATAAAAAATACTTTTGAAGAGAATCATTGACATTTATCCTGTAATTAGTTAAGGTTTTGAGTATATTCCTCATTAGTATTCCTGGATTCATTAGTTTGAGTAAGTACATCTTGGGGAGGATCATTCTGTAGATCTTTCCCAGTCTCCATAAGCATCGTTTTTGGAGAATCTTTAGATGTTTTATTTTTAGTTGGTGTCTCTTCAATGTTATTAGAATAACGATATAGTGGGTGACTTTTTTTGAAGGTCCTTCTCAATTTTATATACAGATAAATCTACATAAATTGAGTTTTTATATGAAGTATTAGATAAAATAATAATTATCCATGACAAATGAAAGAATGAGAACTTATGTTATTTCATTTCCTCATGGAAGTCCCCAAACGCCTTGATGGAACCTCGAATATAAATGTTTTGATTAAGTGTTTCCATCATTTCAATGTATACTTCATTGTATTTTATATGATCCTCACCATTTAAGGTATCCAATAAATGTTGGTGGATGCCCAAATTGGCTCTATTGACATTTTGTTAGGTAAATTATTCAATGGGTGCAATTTCATCATGTCTTTCCAAGTCAAGATCTGCACCAATATCTACATTATATTTCCTAAGATCCTCGTTCTTTCATTCTGGGGCAATTGGAATATCTTCATTGATTATTGTTGGATCTATCGACATGAGAAACTGATCTGAGATATTATGGAGAAAAGACTGTTAGAAACAACATGTGATTCTTATAAGAAATTAATTTGATATTACCATGACCCTTTTATCTCCCTGTAGAAACAAAAGAAGATTCATCCATATATCTTGGTAATTTTTCTTTTAAGGTAAAAGATTCATCAGAAAGAATTTGTACTCCTGGAGTTTCTTTGTCAATCCTAGAAGGACCAGTTTTAATCACCTAAGATAATAGAGAGATGAATATCCTTCGAGAAGATGAATGTGGTCACCAGGGTGTATCAAGAAAGTCATAACAGTAGAGGAAAACATAGGTACTTATATTTTTTACATATACATCGAATCAATCTCAATGCTCTCTTGCATTTCCTTTTATAAGACAATGGAGGGATTGAAATAATCCTATTAACAGTATAAAATTGTGGTAGCGGTTAAGGATTTTATATCTCCATCACCTCCATCATGTTTTTTCCTCATAGATAAAGTCTTTGAGACTTGAGGGCTTCATCAAATGTATCAATAGGGGTGCCCATGGGTCTGTATTTTGGTGACTTGAGAACAGTTACTTAGGTTCTTCCCAAATTTCAAGCTGCAAAAATAAATCTCATCAAGATCAATGATAGTGAATGAAAAAGAAGAATTTACACAAAAGAAAATATAACTACATTCTCTATATTAACATAAATGTCTCATTCATCATTACAGTGAAAAATTAACCCTTCACATATCCCTTGATACATCATATCATATACTCGATTTGAGGTTGGGACTTGGTAACCGATTTCATATATAAAGGTCTCCAACTCCAAAATATGATCCCATACTATAGCCTGATTACTATCCAAATGACAATCAGAAGGTGTTCTAATATCACCCACATCCAATATTTTATGGTTATATTAGAGGAATTACCATGAAAACTTGAGTTCATGAGTCATGATTTTCTAGTATTGAATAGCTAAAGGATGCACATAATTCAATTTTCATATGTTTGGATATAGGGAAAATTCAACACCCTCTAATTGGAAGGCATATTTTGGCCTCTCATCTTATTTATAAGAATTAGCAGATGGGATTGTAATCTCTTTTTTATGATGATGACTAGATATACTTTTCACTAGAGTTACTATTTCCTTAGCCTTAGTATGCTTGGAGGATCTTCTACGGAGATGTTTTTAAGTTTCTGAATCCTCTACATCATCTTTGAAGTGAGACCTTTTACCGTGGTTGCTAACAACAACATTTCTTGTGGCTGCTACCCAATATATTTCTTTTTTAATGCCCTATGAGGGTATGAAGAATAACAAGCCATGACATATACAACCTCTAATAAAATTGATGCATCTGATAGAGGTAATGTAACTGATAATTTGGATGTCTCTAAAGCAATCAGTATCCGCAATTGTCAGGCTACCAATGGTTTTTTCTCATTCCTAACATACATGGGAGGAAAAGTGCTTGATTATTGAAGACCTTTGAATAGGCGAGCAGACTTATAAGGGGCATAGTCCTCATAGATTATTTAACCATCAATCCATGTTTTTAACATGATATCCCTAAATACCATCATATAATCCCTCATCTCATATTTTTATTCCTTACAATTTTAAAAAAATGTTCTAGTTGGTGGGTTTCCAAAAGAAAATAAGATGAATTCTCCCAATGCATTCTATGCCCTCATCACTTCATCTGGTTTGATGTTCAGTGACTGAATCTCAAATACTTTATATAAAAATTATCCAGATCAACTATTGGGGATTAAAACAAAATTCCATGCCAAATATGAATAGATGTGTGCCATAATCCAGCACCACAAAACATGAAATGGTCTTGCAAGTCTAAATATATCCTTCCCATTATAATAATATACTATGGAATGATAGATTCCAACTAATAGAATGGTTTTCAACCCAATATATATCAGCTCTACCAAATTTGATACAATAAAAAAATTCCCTATCCTTACCCCACCGCTGGACTAAGGGACCAGAAGCAAGTAAATTCTTATCCACATGCCAAGGAAGTCAGCTAATCATTCATTTCCATAAATATCAAACATGAATTTATAATCCCAATGCTTGTAGTCACCTCTCTCTAATGTGGGCCAGTATGTGCCTAAAGTACCCTGATTATCCTTAGTTGGGAAAATGGTAGGACATCCGCCGTAGGAACTTTCACTTTTGTTGGTTCAAAAAAAGCATCCATCCACACTCTTTCAAGAATATCAACTCTAGAGTGAAGATCGTTATTTCTTTCGAAAATTTCTTTGATATTTTAAATAATCCATGATCCAATGGTTTCGTCTTGGTAATGTCACCCATTTTTGTTACTGGTGAATTGAATTCATCATACTTCTCCCCGAGAATGGGAACCCTAGATATTTGGTAGATATCCCATAGACTGTTTCCAACCTCACCATGCTTCAAGGTGGAATAATTTTTTTTGGACACCATTGGCTTAGAAATTCAGGAATGAAGTCATTTATTCAAATATATGTTTTTCTTATCCAGATAGCTTCATAAATGTGGACATTCGTTAGTTCATTCTTAAATTTAGCACAATTCTCACATACCCAAAACACCCACATCCATTCAGATTTAACTCCTCTAGAACGATGGTCCCAACCTTCTTTCCATCCATTAGCCTGTTCTAATTTTTAATCATGAAAGGTAGAGTAATAATAATGTGGGCTTGGGTCTATGACATGATCTTTCATATAATGTGTACAACTGCTATGGTGTTGGATGCATCCAATAGGGAATGTTCCCTCATGAATAGGCATACCCTTGGCGGTAATATTCATGCAATTACATTTATATTGTTGGAATAACCAAGTATTACGAAAATATATCTTATTAGTTGGAATGTGGGAATCTTGAGAAATCCCATGTCTATACTAAGAATGATAGTGGCTTCTTGGATATTCAGGTTGGTATAGAATCAAGCCTTTTAGTAACCCAGGGAGGATACTGTCAACAACGTCATAATAGTCCGGTCCAACAATTTTCTTCATCTTGTTTTGATGAACATTAGCTTCCTTAGTCGTGTTCATCAAGTGATCCATTTCCTACAACAGATTTACTAATTTTCTCAAATTAAGATGGAATTTTTACTTAATAATGTTCAAATTTAAAGTCAATTAAATTTAAGAAATTGGAAAAGGAAAATCTCCATGTAGCTCCATCGACAAGGTCATCTGTGTAGGTCCTTCGACAAGGATCCAAGCGCAAGTCCTTTGACTAAGCCATTCTATGTAGCTCCACCACTCAAAAATGGTTTTGCATTGAGTAGTTTTCAAGGGACCAATGTGAGAGAAAAATGCGTTAAATATGGATGAATGATCTACACAATGAGAGTGCAAAAAATCCAAGATTTCAAGTGAATAATATCACAATGGAATAGTGGTATTTATAGACATCGCCGTCCTATGCTGAAAACTTGCATGAAATTTCTATGTTGTAGACCTACATGACATCACTATGCCACTGACCTGTGTGACATAGCTACTCTGCCAACACACATGACATAGCTACATCACAGACATTCACAGTTCATAAATAACTCTCCATAATCTTTTCCCCACAATCTTACCCCACTACTCTACCCTCCTTTCTATTGGATCTAATAATGAGGTGGGAATTTTGTGGAAACTCCTTAGGAAGGTAAACATATTATGAAGAATTAATTTCAATATTTAAATGTATCAAAATGAAAATAAAGGAAGTTGAAGAAATAAAGTGAAAGGGACATACACGGGACCCCTACACCTGGGACCAACGCAGCATACCTCAGCATCCAAAAAATTAGTACAATTTCTGCTCATAAAGCCTAGTGTGCATCCCCAACACCGCAGACCTACGATGTAGAGCTACGTAGAAGAAGTATGAGACAATATAACTTCCATACCACTATGCATAGTAGCTATGCTAAAGGGCTATGAGTCCAACCTATGCTGATAAACTCCTTTCAACCAGCCTCTTTCCTTACATATAAGTAAGACCTTTGGGATCCCTAATTGTAGACTAAAAAAAGTTGGACTAACTCTTAAAGCTCCCATTTTGTATCTATTTCACCATGGTCCCACAAATTTGTCATTTATCCCTCTAAAACATGAGATAAGAGAGAATCATATGGGATAAAAGAGTTTGAAATATTTTTAGTCTTTGAAACAGAAACATATGATTAAGGACCCTTATCCCATAAAGAAGATGGTGCATATGCAAGGTCTATTCTTTAAGGACGTACGCGAGGATCTTCCGAAGACACCAAAGGAGACCTAGGGTGTTTAGATTTAAATATCACCCATTTGTTTCTTCTTGGTAGTCCTTTTTTTAATATTTCATAGGATTAGTTTTCCATTGATAGGAATTTTTTAGTCATTACTAGGACCTGTGCGGCACACCTACATGGAATTCCAACATTTTAGATCTATGATGCATAGCTGCGCCAATGATCTACACATATCACCTTGTAAAACCTATTCCAAGCCACACATGGCATTGTATTCCCTTCTTTGTTTCCCATATCTATGACTTACAATGTTGAAGCCTACAACAAAACATCTTGAATTATCAAAACTTTGGGAAAGGAACATCATCGTGTCTCGCATTTGGGTTTATATATCTATAGTTATAGGATTCCCCCATTCATCTTCTAATGGATTCAGGATCCATTGGATGCTCGTAGGTTTGAATATATAGTCACATGGATCCCTTTCCTAGAGATAGTGTTTGGATGTTTACAGTCTTGGATTCTCTGGATGGGACTCTGTCCTCTCCTTTTCGTCTCTAAAATCCAGAGCCTCCAGTTCCCAATAGGGATAGTGAGGGTCAAACTTGCTTTTCCATTCAAAAAAGTAAAAGTACCCCTCTTCTTCTGGGATCCACTAAGGGAATCCCTACTGTACTAATCCCCTATTCATTCAGGATGGAACCAATGACCTTCACTTTCATTTCACATTGAAGGGATCTTTGCTCTGCACCCTCACCCACCATTGCCTAGACTTCGTTTGTTGTAGACCCGAACTCTCTCATATTCAGAAGAGAAAGTGTTCAGCTTGATGAATATCTCATATCCTCTTGATTCTCACATTGAGTATGACTCTCATGGGCTTATAGATTTTTGATGACCAAAACATCCAATCAAGCCACCTCATTTCATGAACTACGAGTGATCCAATTCCCACCATAATTAGGATATGTAAGAAGCCTTCACCCAAGGCCCGAGCTCACTGGATGTCCTCCTTAGGAATCCTAATCTAATTCTCTTAATCCAGGTGTCATTCTTATGATTAATCCCTGAATTAATCCCCCTAACACTCTATGAGTTAAGAAATCTATCATGGAACTTGTTACAAGGGCAACCTATTTACGATTAGTCCCCAACCAATTTCTCTCAATGGGTCATACACCCCTGCAATATGTACCGAAGTACATAGGATTTGATTTCTGTTCAAGTGGGATACAAAGGAGGCCTCCCTGAGGTTCAAACCCAACACTCCAAATCAACCCTGTTATCCTTGGACAATATTCTCATTAGGGTATAATCCAACTTGTAAACTCATATCATTTCCATGATCATTGGTAATCTTAGGCATACGTCCCACAACAAGCATTAACTAAGCATATTACTCTTAGATGTCCTTACCACTTATCATTAAATAGTATTGTTAGGCCCTTATCACATGTCCTTAAAAGGTATTATGTGTCCTGTTATGTTTCACCAAATAAGAGGGTTCTGATTCCTTTCTCAAGGAAATGTAGGTAGTCCATTTTGTGGAACGATCCAAACAGCCAAACAAACTTATGTCTCCCGGGATGATAATAAATTCCAAAGTTCCCCACTGAGTGGTTTAAAAACCATAATCATCATAACAAATGCTAAAATAATATCTAAATAATATATGAGAGGATACCATTGATAGAGAACCTCGAATACATATGGATATCTTCACTAATGATAAACCTCAAATATATACAGATAAATCTAAATTTAACACATGATAATAATTGATTACAAAATTCAAGGGAGACCTATGGTATAATTGGTAAATAAATAAGGATTCATGAACATATCATAAATCTATAATATTTTCCTAGATTAGGAAATAATTCCCACTAAAAGGGTGTGATGATACAGACCTCCCATCCTCTCAACCAATGAGTGTTCTTAAGTATCGTAGGTCCAAACCTAACTAATGCCTGCCTTTGGAAAGGAGGTAACTTTGGATAGAGAACCATTGGATATTTACAGTTTTATAAAAATATCAGATGGAAGAAATCTAGAAGTAGTGATTCCTAACCAGTACACATGATCCAGGGGAAACAATGGTAAACAAGATCCTATCAATGTAAATCTTGATGAGAAAACCAAGTATGATTCCAAGTGAACTATAAACCAATTACCCTAAAAGATCACCAATAAAATTACTCATAAGAACCCATGAATCTATCTATGAATCATATAAATTCATTTATAGATGATTTTTTCATTGGTGTTCAACTTAAGACTCACAAGTCTCACTAATGGAGTAATATTGAGAACTTCCTTCTAACCCCATCCTTGGAATTCCAAACTGGGAACCAAAGTGTAAGTCATTTGACAATAAAATGAACTTTTCTCTGAGAACATCTTTTGAATTCCATATTAACAGCCCAAGTTTCACTCATCGAATAAAATAATCAACCCATCAAGTGTTTACACCCATGTGGTTAATATAATAACAAAAGAATTGCCTATGACATGATATAAATATTGTACATGTCACTTGAATTCAATAAGACCGATGAGTAAGTTCATGGAGTTTCTAGTCAAAACCCATGTAACACTCACAAGATCGTATAATGAATGGTAATGGGGTATTATTCGACTAAATCATTTTATGTAGAATATAATTAATTTTTTTTATAATTTATAATGAATAATTATATCTTACCTTTGAAGGTAGTTTAATTTAAAAGCGTAGTCTTAGAAGGCCAATAAGGGGCAGGTTAACTCGATTAAATTAATAATCCAATTTATTTAATCAATTTTAATCTCTCATTTTCTTAGTGTAATGAACATTCCCCCTGAGTGGATTGATTCACAATTAAACATTTTCACTTAATATAATTTAATATCACACCTCTAGTGTGTGTCTCTAATCAAGGTTCCAAACATCCTTCAACGATTATAAGTAAAATTACATAGTGTCATGCATTTAATGTAAGAAAAACATCATTTATAGATGGGATTATTGGAAGGTTTGGAGAGGGGAACAACGATAAAATATATATACTAGTAGACAGTAAGGAAAAAGCATGATACCACTTATCATTGCTTTGTAGTGGATTCCAAACAAGATATCAGGTTCATATTTGGCCTAGAATGGGTGAAATTCATGAAATAGGAGAACCCCATAAAGATAGTGTATACTATATCACATAAATTTATAATTCCATATGAAAATATATTATAGGAAAAAAGCAATGTGATTGAAGAGAATACTGGTATGATTGCAACATGACCAATGATGATTTATTCCAATGCCAGACAGAAAGGATAAATCAAATCCTAGATTAAGGAGGAGAAAGAAAATCGTGTAGATAGAGGGGATAATGTGCATGGGATTGAGAGGAGAATGATTTTTATGTTTATAAGGCATTAGTTTCTAAAAGGAAATCCCCTCTCTTTTTAAGCTTTTATACATATTTACATAGTAAATAGAAAAGTTATGCTATAAATTCCTTCTCATATGGGGACTTCCAGATCTATTTATGATGAAAAAGTTGTTACACTATAAATTATCTATTTATGAAATTTATCACTAATTTAGGTAATAAATTGTTATATAGATATTCTTTTGATACAAGTCTTGATTTCTTCTAGAGGAACCCTAAATTTCCCAATGAATACCCTAACCTGGTCTAAACCAACACCACTAAACCAAACAAAGGTGTAAACTAGAAAATAATGGATCCATACCTCATGATAAGAAACCGATGTCAGGTAGTATTGTATACATAAAATAATTCATCATAATTTTGACTTATGAGTATGGATGAGTGTCACTAGAGAAAAAATCTATCTATTGATCTTGTACATTGGATATCGCTCCAAGGCATCATCGTATACTCGTCCATGTTTCCGTAGAACCTGTACAAGAGTGGTTGACCTACCATAGAGAGAATTTATGTTATGGCCTATGATATTTATAGGATAATCCTCAAAGGATGAATATGTAACGTCTTTTTTTTCAATGTAATACTATGTGGATCCTATGAATATTTTTGATGTTAGGCATAGAGATGATGTTAGATTCTACATCTCGGTGAGAAATGAATTAAATTTATAAAAATATTAAATTTATTTTTATTATGCATAAATTTTTTTCCAGAAAATATGAAATAACCCCAAAAAGAGTCATGGATTAGAAATATGAGACCAAAATTGAGTTCAGAATGCAGGGTTTACCCTAGTCACAACCAAATCTTTATCGACATTGGTTATTTGATTAAAATAAATCATGGGAACAAAATGAAAAAAAAATATTTAATTTATTTATTTATTACATTGATATAAAAACATGGTTGTTCCTCTATTAATACATTTTTATGACCAATACATAGGGTTATACTCAAAACCCAATGAATTGAGAGGACAGTGTGGAGGAATGTTAGTGGGAGTTGGGACCATAGATTGACGATTGATGTACCATAAGAAATTCAAATGATGAAACAACTTTTGGATCTCATCAATGAAAATGGCATGTGGTCAATCTTCATCAGATATTGATCCAAATAGAGTTAAGGTGTTTTATTTATTATTTTGACACCATTTAAATTTTGATACGAACATGAATTAATTATTTGAAAAACAAATTAATTGGTCGATCTCTATTGGGTTGTCCAACATTTGATTTATCTTCTAGATATAGGAATTTGAAATTAATTTATTCGTATTTTATTATCTTAATAACCTCATTCATTGGATTCTATCGATGATAACTAAATGAATAATTCCGTCAACTGAGTCTCACTTTGTAGTGTTTTTATTTCTCCCTCCGGTCATGGCATTCTCCATCGATAACTGATTTATTGGTGATTCGATGATATACGTGAGTACTAAACATTGAAAAGTATCTATTTTTTGAAAAATATCATGTTCATGAGGTTAGATTGGGATTTTGGAAATGCAGTGGAGGTGTGATAGGGATGACGACAACCTGAATTTTGATCAGGTGTTGGTGGTTTACGAGCTAGATTGAGTAGATCTCTGTAGAGAGGAAATAATTGAGGTTTTTGAGGAATTTGTTGCCATAATAATCAAATTAGTGATGATTGATTATAGTTTTGGTTTGAGCGGTTGGGTTACCATGACCCGGTACATGTGGTTATTATTGTTTTTAATAAAAATATCTTTTTTAAGGTAGAAACCAACATGGGACATGGGTGTGATTTCCCCCATGAATTATGTGGTGATTTATGTTTCTTTTAATTTTATTATTACCAATAATGATAATAATAATTTATATTAGAGTAATAAACAATAAAATGAGTAACCATTGATTTTTTCCACACAGTACGTGTGAGGGAGGGGGTGGAAAAAACCATGTGGACCTTCTTTCCATAATTAATCTTTTTATAATTTTATATTATTATTATTATTATTATTATATATTTATTAATGAAAGAGGGGATGCACATGGGATTCCATATATGGGTGATATTTTCCACTTTTAAATTATCCTGAATTTTATAACTATGATAATAATATTGAAATTATTATTATTATTATTTCTCTTGGAATCACATTTCTAATGTATGTCCTTCATGCATCATCAAATTGACTAGCCATTTGTGACATCACAATTATGGGGTTGAGGTGGTAAATTAATACCAATATTGGGTATATAATTTGGAATTATAGATCTGGTCCATAGAGCTCTTAAGAATAAGAATAATAATAATAATAATAATAATAATTATTATTATTACTACTAAATCTGGTATCCGAACTATCTTCTTTATATGGTATTGGATTGAAGAACTGTCTATGGTTTTGCAACACCAATATTGAGGCAGTTATCTGAAAACCAATATTATATATTTAATTTGGACTCATCGATCGATCCCATGAAGCATCTCACATACATGTTAAGACAAAAAAATTTGTTCTTTACTGGACGTCCATTTTGGGCAAGTGAATAGGCTATCTAGATCACTTTTCTGCATGGGATGTAAGTGAATGATTTATTTATCCATTAATGGATGTTTTTTTTAAATATATATGGATTTAGGGTTTATAACTTTGGACCAATGACAATCCTTACATGTTCATTAGAATGTATTCCAAAGTAAGTTGTGGGATCCAAAGTAGCCCAACCTGAGTAGTTTTCCTCATCGAACATGGTGGTGTCTATTTTTTGGAATTAGAGATATGATGTGTGGGGATTTAAGAGAGATTCATATTTCAGTTATTCTTAACAAGTATGGATTGAGTTTGATCCCATTTTCAATTTTATGAGGGTTCAATGTAGTATTTCATCCTTGTTTTATGATGACAACCCTTCTATGTCTTCTTGATAAGCAGTGAAGTTTTTGAGAGTTCCCTTATTCTGGAGTGAGTTTCCTCATTTGGATTTGACTAGACCCCTCCAGATCTGGGAGCATGTATCCCTCAAATAGGATCAAAGCAATCCTCATGTCTGTAGCATTTCCCTAGGTTGAGATTCTGGAATAGGTGCGTCCAACACATACAATGACGTTGATCCACTATCTGGGAGGATGTTTCTATTAGCTTCAAGCATCCCCCAGTTCGCCCTTAGAATTGACCCCTATCTTTGTATCGAGATATGATCTTTCCAATGAAGTGATATCTAATAGAGTGTGAATCTTTATTTAACTAACTAATTATCATTCATTATTATACTTTTCTAGTCATTAAAAGAGTGAACTCTAGGATGAGTGTTTGAAGTGGAAGTAGAGATTGCAATGTTTTTCATTCAGATGACTGTTATATGAAAAATTTGAGAAACATTCCTTGGTTGGAAATGTGGTTGTAGACTTACCTTGATACTGTGTGTATACTATGATTATATCATTATATTATGCTGCATGTAACAATTTTTTATTGGCATATCATGTGATGAGAAGACTTGTATTGCTGATTTATTCTTAATGATTTCAAGTTTTTCATACTGGGTATTGTTATACTCACCCCTACATGAGATCTTCCCACAAATGTAATGTCTTATGAAGATGATATATAATATTATAGAGTCCTTGGATAACCCAGAGTATGCGGTTATTAGTCTAGGCTAAAATGACCAAGGTGTATCTAAGTGTTTCATTTTATAGTAGTTACCTATTTCTGAAAAGGTTATACATTATTTTCTAGTTTTTTATAGGGTTTTATTTAGAAACTTTTTATGCTCTCTAGTACAATATGTCATACTAGGACTGTGGTATTATATATGTATTCATGAATTGTTATTCTTATTTCCATTTATATTTCTACGGGCTTGGTTATGAGTGCTTATGTATAGGTACTTTAGGATAATTTCTCTCATTTTTGTAATATTCCTTATTTTATTTTTTCACCAACACCAAACCTATTATTAGCAAGAATGGGGTATTTGAGGATCAGGTCCCGTTTGGTTGGGTCATTATATAATGGTATCTATGGAAATACAGAGTCTAAATTGTCATGATATTGCATAAGTTTAAGACCAAAATTTTGAGTCATTTATAGATCTGTTGATTATATTGGGATCTAAGGAAATAGAGGTAAAGTGTTTTGAGTTTGGGTATCAGGATATGATTCCCATTGTTGGTGCAAAAACTAAATTATCAATTCACTAGGACCGTGATATCATAATTTTTGAGTAGATACATGTAGGCACTAGCTTTAGGAAAAAAGTGATACATGTATCATTTAGAAATGGGTTGGGGTTTCGATTTTATTTTATATACATATCAATAGATATGTTCGTTTATCATGTTATGTCTTTAGAACCTCAAGATTCCTTTGTGATGATTTCTAGCTTGGATTTTGAGATAGTTTCATGATGATGACTAGTTGAGTGATGATGCATCAGTCTAGAAATCCACTCCTGATGTGTTTATTCCAAACAAGAAAAATGTAATGCTACCACCTAATGATCATTGATTATATTCTTTAGTGTATCAGATGGATTCCTTAAAATAGGATGGGTAGTTGATGGATCCATATGGTCAGCAGGATGATACACGTAGTATTTGTCAGAGTTGGTTCCCTAGAACCAACTTATGTGTAATTATGATAACTTGTATTAATAGTTTTCAGATATCAATAATCTTTTTATCATATAATGTTTTTTATTTTGTTTGAAATAGTATGTTATAATGTCATAAGAGTAGATTTTTCATTAAAAGGTCATAATAGATCCCCATAATGATGAGAACCTGAGAGTGCAATTATAACGTCCTGACCCAACTCACCATTGACCCAGGGGCCGAACCGGTCGCCACATTGCCTCAAGCGTGTCTCCCTGTATGCCAGAGGATGCCGACTAGCAGCGAGGGTCTTAGGAGTTGATAGTGGGGAGACTAACCCTCATATCAGAGTAACACATCGGTATTATCACAGTTAATAACATTCAATAGCGGAAGCTATAAAAAATTTAAAGGCAGAAGCAAAATGCGGGTAATAACCATTTTATAAAAGGCAGAAAATGCCAGTTTACAATGCATGCATGTACAGATGACGATAAAGTTATGAAAGCAGGAAACATTACATCATGCTTTACAGACAATAAAAAAATAAATGACAGGAAAGCCCGAAGACGAATCTCCTGAGCATCCCAAGCTCCTACTTGGTCCTTTGCTCCTAACTCCTTAGGTACAACCAGCACACCACACAACCTAGGTCCTGCTAGAATGAAGGTCTAGTCTGGTGCCCCAGTACAATGGCAACCAGAGTAGGGTGTGAGATATAAATCTCAATAGGCTGGTACCACCGGTGTTAAACCCAATCCAGACAGTGTATAATGATTACACAGTGGGAAGGTATGGAGAAATAAGTAAGCAAAATTATATAAGTAAATAACACCCATCCAAGTCCCCAAGGGAGACCTCACAGTTATACCTGCTTCGGATCATTGCCAGTAAAGTAAATGGTCATGTCACCATACATATATATAAATAAAGAACATAGATTATAGATGGTGTGAGGTAAGAATTCCTCCCACCCATTAATAAGATTAGCGGCCATGAGGTAATAATTCTTCTTGTCCGTATAGGTCAACTGTAAATGGGTAGAATGAATCCCTTCCATACACGTATAGAGATCAAATCTTCCGTGGGGTAACATTCCTCCCACCCATACTCAGAATAAGATGGCATGGGGTATGCATGCCACCCATCCACAATCATACATAGAAGATATCATGTGGTATGAATTCCTCCCATTCATATACATACACATAAGATAGCATGGGGTATGAATGCCTCCCATTCATAAACATACACAGAAGATAGCATGGTGTATGAATGCCTCCCATTCATAAACATACAAAGAATATATCATGGGGTATGAATGCCTCCCATTCATAAACATAAACATTCACTATCTGTTTCATATCACAATGTATAAGGCAGTACCTCTTATGCATGTCATGTAAACACTTCAAATTTACAATCATCCATAACAATTTATAATCATTATCACAATTACATTAGAATGCATAAGTCAATACATTTTATGCATTTCAATTAGCACACTGACATAGGCTTGGTCACTTCCAATACATTCCATGAGGTAGGGACATATCATGTATGTCATTAACTATACACCAACCCATTTCAAGGAGCTATTCATTATATGCAACTTTCACACACACGTCATCACACTCAACTTACCTATGCCTGGAAAATTGGTTCACAGTTCACGTCTCTTAGCCATTTCAGTTAAAGGTCATCATTATCTCTTCTAAGTCATACTGACAGTTCCATTTATCTCAACCCAACCATTTAACTTATTAAAAAATAAGAACTACGTTCAAGGGTTCAAATACATTAATGGGTGTTATGGAAGAAAAGCCTTTGCCCACTTGGGAAAATGCAACAATGAAGGAACACACTGCAAAACATGAAATTTAATAATTATAGCAAGGCAGAACAAGCAGGCACGTATAAATGTCTACTTTCTACATTTTTATCGTGAAGACAACACACCTTTGATTAAGGGGTTTCACTAGTAAATCGTTAGTTTAGTTACCAAGCCACCATTTTAATCTTGTCTCTACAATTCACACTCTTTGCACAAAATCATTTAATTGGAACTAAACTTGCATAATTAAAATACTAAAACAATGCAGTATTAAACTATTTAAATGCTTCACATTAAATTAAAGGGAAAGGAGAGGGATACTACCTCAAGGATGATCCATCCGTCCACTCCAGCTCTTGGAGCTTTCTAACTAAGAGCCGCTACTGCACCCCCACGAGGCATATGTGATTTCACATACGACCTATGCCTACACAGGTGAGCCGCCTAAGCTCCGGCAAAGCAAAACCAACCCGAACCTACCAACGCACTAAGCCAAACATACCGGGAACCTCTAAAACAACCTAGGACACTAATTTGAAGCTACGAAAACAAAACACGGTTAAAAAACTTACCTCGGAATCAAACATGTAGATCAAAATCACCGCAATATGCCTCTCCTTCGGCTACAGATGTCATACGCACACCAACAAGGTCCTAGGGGACCTTCCGAAAAACCCTGGAACAAGAGTAACATGAAAGAAACTGAAATAAACCAAACTCTAATCCTAGGAGTGCTTGGACGAACAAAATTAGGGCAAGGAGGATCCCTAAAATCAGCCATGAAGGGAGAATGAAGGAGGAAGGAGGCTTACTGCAGAGATTCGAAGGAGGAATCCCCGAGAACGTAGGAGGAAGGAGGTGCGGCCGAGGGAGGACTCACGTGAGGTCGACAGCTCCAAGGGGGAGGGGTTCGTGCGGGTTCTGGCCAAGATAAAGGTGAGGGAGGGTCTTTTAATTGAGGTTTTTAGTTTCTATTTCTTTTTCTTCTATATTCATTTTAAAACATCTAAAAACCCAAAAGTAGGGTTGTACACGAGGTCACCCGCACAATTTTCCAAACGGTGCGCAGACTATGTGGCCTCTACTAGACACACCAGGCACCCCGTACGGGCTAGTCACACAGTTTGGTGAAACAGTGCGCTGTCCATGCAGACTCCTCTGCCTCCCTATTTTAAGCCTCATGGTTGGGGCCACATAGTTTGGGAAACTGTGCACCAACCGTGCACCTTCTGTTTTTTCTTAAAAACCACCGTCTTCGGTTCCGAAGCCCGGTCTTAGATTCAACACACTCATAAATTGAAAAAGTTCAATTTTCTCCACTTTTAACCTGGTTCAAAACGTGGGTCATTACAACATTCCCACCGTAGAACTCCTCATCCCCAAGAATCCACCGGAAATAAAACACACCCCACTCGACCTACAAGGGTTGTGAAGCGTCGTTCAAATGATCGCGTTACGTTTCCAAACGTCCCATGAACCAACGAACATCCACTTAAGCACATGACACATAATCTTTCCACACCCGAGCCAATTCTCATTTTCCTAAAAAAACTCCCAAATGACTCTTACCCGAGCCCATCATAGTAGAGATATAACCTCATCGTCGTCTCACCAAGAAACCAATAAAAGGTACTTCCGACCATCAATTTTTAACGTTAAGCGGTCAAAACTCAAACCACAGCTCCACCACCTTTCAAAAAGATTTTCAAAATCATGGTCCAAGCATTCCAATGACGCAACTAGTGTGATTTTGAAATGATCTAATAGTTGATTTCCCCATCGACCTCAAAGCCCAGGCTGAAAAGGTTCAATCCACTCTGGATGACTATTCACGAAGACGCACGGCTTAGACGGATGACGTTTTATAAACATAAATGTGATACCATTTTCTGAGACATCACACATTTCCCACAAGGATGTTCACCGAAGCCCATACCAAGCTTCTGATGACATCCCTAAGACCAACCCATGAAGGTAGGCATGCATCCCACTTGCAACGCCGAAAGAGAACAACCAAAAGAGCCCAACAGCTTTTAAAAACATTAGCGCGGCGTAAGACCGACGCTCTCTTAGTGTATCCAGGGCAAAAAAAAGATAGGGGACATTCTTGCCACATAACAGAGTACACTAAGAGGATTTTAAAAGGATTCCAGTTATTCATTCCCAAAATATGGAAAGGAGAACAGTCGAACCACCCCTGGTTGACTTTAAGAAGAAACACGACTTCACCAGCCGACACACAGAGATCTAAAACTGAAACACAAAGCCTTTCTCCAACCGAGGCATTCCATATATCTACCATACGACCCAAACCCAAAGGCTTTCGAGAAAAAATCCAACCATCAACAAAATGGTCATTCTTGGAGAGTTCCTTCTACTCGAAAGGACATGCTTTACTAAGCTAGCAGAACGCTTCCCACCTTAGAAGTGCCAGTCATCAAAAGAAGAAAAAGTCCAGTTTATCCTAAGTGAACTAGTTCATAACCACATAAATAGACATGTGTTGCTCCCCTAAGACATGATAACCAAGTCGAAACGTACAAGGAAACCAAAGAAACAAGACCGGCATGTCACCCATCTGAGTCTTCCGAAAATCATCCCATGCATTGGGACGACTTGATTCTCAAACGCTCAGGTCACTCTACTATGGAGATGACCCAAGACCGTACACATCAGCAGAAGAGATTTAACCCGACCTCATATTACCCCTACAACCATGAAAAAGGATGATTACATATCAAGTTGTCATCACTGAGGAAGAAGAAAAGGTCAAACGATCAACAAGAAACCGACCATGCATGAGGCATGTCTATCCAGTTGATAGAGAGGATTACCTGATTCTCAATCCCATTACAAGATCAAAGTAAGCATGACAACCCGTCAGAACATGGGTGTCATTGGAAACTAGAAGTCCTACAAAGGACAACGACACCTGAACGGTACCAAACATCAGAAAACTCACCGTACAAACAATGCACAAAAGTTATAAGGGAACTAACTACCCCGATCTATCCCCTTACGAAAAAATGTCGACCCAAGAATGCAGTCACGCCCATCAAAAGTCACCATCTAAATAGACAAACATTTAACGTAATTTCTAAAAAAGAAAGCAGCTTATTGAAAAACGCCTATGGTTTCATTCCAAGGCACTTAAAGGGAAACTCAGCTACCCTCACACAGGGTTTCAAACACAGGACACCACTATCGGTTCCTTTTCCAAGACCCTTATATTTAATCACATTCATTCTTTTAATCACTTTAAATATTGAATTCAAAACTTCAAATACCCTTTCAAAACCAAAAAAACACAACAAACTTGATCATTTCTAACAATAGCTCGATGCAAAGTAGGCAAGTCTCAACAAACTCCTTTTTTAACCATTAATCACTTATCAAACATCCCGTCTTATTCTGACAATTTATCATAATAAGTTACTTTTAAACAAAATAGGCGACCTACGAGGGTTCCAATAGGCCAATTCACATCAGATCACAACCAAACATATTTTACACAAATAAGCATTTCGCAAAGTATGATGCCATCACATTTTTTATGGGTTTCCATTTTACAACTCATGAAGCGCCCATACACTCCATGGGTTGAAATTTGGCTCCCATTAGACGAAACAAATTACATTCCAGAATTAAACATGCTCAAAGCAATCATCCCGTAATACGGGTGGCCTCCTACCAATCTGTAAAGTGCTCATACACATTACAGTTTGGCATTTGGCACCCATTAATCAAAACAAAACTCATTTTACAATTTGACTTTAGCAGCCCATTTTTCTAGAAATTAAATCACATAGGTTACCCTTTCCCAGCTATAAGGCTCCCACACACCTTTCAACTAAAAAATGGCTCCCGTGGTAATTACAATCATTTAATTTGGTCAAAGAAACAAATTCCATATTAAATGAACCTAGCATGTTATGGAATGCAGTAACACAGAAACATGTTATATCACAGAAGAATAGAATAACTACCACACCACCTATCACAACAGCAAGCATCAACTAATGCATCCTAGATGGCATGGAATAATGCATGGCATGTGATTTCTAGAAAAGTGTCTATATGATACATGAAATTGAATACCCTCGTATCGTCGGGTTGCAACAGAAATGGATCCCAAAATGGCATCAAAAGTATCAAAAGAAACCATGTGCATCACCCAATGGTGAGATTAAATCAACCGTAATAATCAAAATCATTAAAATAATAATTTCATTCGAGTCAATTTGGCTTTTCCCTATACACGGGTTAGCTACTCCCGAGCACAGATTATTACCAAATTCCACCTCCTTCATATCCCTATCTACTGTCCCAAAATAGTAAAACAAACCAGAAAAAAGAAACTCCTCTGATACCACTTTGTAACATCTCGACCTGGCTCACCATCGACCCGGTGGCCGGACCGGTCAGCACATGGCCTCAAGCGCGTCTCCCCGTATGCTCGAGGATGCCGACTAGCAGCGATGGTCTCAGGAGGTGATAATGGGGATACTATACCCTCAATCAGAGTAAGACAACGGTATTATCAGAGTAAATAACATTCAATAGAAGAAGCAGTAAACAATTCCAAGCCAGAAGAAAAAGATAGGTAATAACCATTTTATAAAAGGCGGAAAATGCCAGTTTACAATGAATACATGTACAGATGATGATACAGTTATGAAATCAGGAAACATTACAGCATGCTTTACAAACAATACAAAAATAAAAGATAGTAAATCCTGACAGAGAATCTCCTGAGCCTTCCAAGCTCCTGCTTGGTCCTTTGCTCCTAACTCCCCAAGTACAACCAGCATGACACACAACCTAGGTCCTATAGGCCAGAAGTTCTACTCGGGTACCCCAGTGCAATGGAGGCCCGATTAGGGCGTGAGATATAAATATCAGTAGGCCGGCACCACCGGTGTCAATCCCAATCCAGACAGTGTATAATGATTACACAGTGGTCAAGTATGGAGAAATAAATAAGAAGAATTACATAAGTAAATGACACATGTCCAGGTTCCCAAGGGACCCATGACAGTTATACCTGCTTTGGCTTGTTGCTGGTAAAGTAACCTGATTATGTCACCATACATATGTATAAATAAAGCACATACATCATAGATGGTGTGGGGTAAGAATGCCTCCCAACCATAAATAAGATTAGTGGGCACGAGGTAACAATGCTTCCCGTCCCTATAGGTCAACTGGGAACGGGTAGAATGCATCCCATCCCTACACGTATAGTGATCAAATCTGCCATGGGTTGACATGCCTCCCACCCATACTCAGAATAAGGTGGCATGGGGTATGCATGCCTCCCATCCACAAACATACACAGAAGATATCCTGGGGTATGAATTCCTCCCATTCATAAACATACAGAGAATATAGCATGGGGTATGAATGCCTCCCATTCATAAACATACACAGATGATAGCATGGGGTATGAATTCCTCCCATTCATAAACACACACAGAAGATAGAATTGGGTATGAATGCCTCCCATTCATAAACATACACATTCACCATAATTTTCATATCACATTGCATAAGGCAGTACATCTTATGCATTTCAAGTAAACACGTCAAATTTATAATCATACATAACCACTCATAATCATTATAAAAATTACATTAGAATGCATGATTCAGTACATCTTATGCATTTCAATTAGGACACCAACATAGGCTTGCTCAATTCCAATACATTCCATGAGGTAGGGACTTATCATGTAAGTCATTAACTATACACCAACCCATTTCAAGGAGCTGTTAATTATATAAAAACTTTCACACACACGTCATCTCACTCAATTTTCCTACTCATGGAAAATTGGTTCACGGTTCAGGTGTCTTAGCCATTTCAGTTAAATATCATCATTATATCTTCTAAGTCATACTGACTGTTCTGTTTATATCTACCCAACCATTTAACTTATTAAGACATAGAAACTACGTTCAACGGTTCAAATACATTAAGGGTTGTTACGGCAGCAAAGCCTTTACCCACTTGGGAAAATTCAACAACGAAAGAACAAGTATCTAAACATGCAATTTAATAATTATAGAAAGGAAGAACAAGCAGGAAAGCATAAATGTCTACTTTCTACATTTTTATCTTGAAGACAGCACCCCTCTAATCGAGGGGTTTTATTAGTAAATCGTTAGTTTAGTTACCAAGCAACCATTTTAATCTTGTCCCTGTAATTCACTCTCTGTGCGCAAAATCATTTAATAGGAACTAAACTTGAATAATTAAAATACTAAAACAATGCAGTATTAAACTCCTTAAATGCTTCACTTTAAATTAAAGGGCATGGAGAGGGATCCTACCTCAAGGAGGATTCATCCGTCCACTCCGGCTCTTGGAGCTTTCTAACTAAGAGTCGCTGATACTCCCCCACAAGGCATATGTGATTTCACATACGACCTATGCCTACAAAGGTGAGCCGCCTATGCTCCGACAAAGAGAAACCAACCCGAACCCACCAACGCACTAAGCCAAACATACCAGGAAACTCTAAAACAACCTAAGACACTAATTGGAAGCTACAAAAACAAAAAACGGGTAAAACCCTTACATCGTAATCAAACCGGTGGATTGAAATCACCGCAATCCGCCTCGTCTTCAGCAGAGGATGTCATACGCACCCCAACAAGGTATTGGGGGACTTTCCACACAACCCTGGAACAAGATGAACAAGAAAGAACATGAAATCAACCAAACACTAAACCTAGGGGTGCTTGGACGAATGAAATTAGGGCATAGAGGAGCCCTAAAATCGGGTAAGAAAGGAGGAGGAAGGATAGAGGAGTATTACCACAGAGATTCAAAGAAGGAATCACCAAGAACGGAGGAGGAAAGAGGTGCGGCCGAGGGAGGACTCAAGCGAGGCCGGCGACTCCACAGGGGAGGGGTTCGTGTGGGTTCTGGCCAAGATAAAGGTGACGGAGGGTATTTTAATTTACATTTTAGATTGTATTTATTTTTATTTGAAATTCATTTTAAAACATCTAAAAAAAAGGAGGGTTTCAAACGATGTGACCCGCACTGTTTTCCAAACCATGTGCAAACTATGTAGCCTCTACTAGACACCCATGGAACCTCGCATGGGCTAGTCGCACGGTTTGGGGAAACCGTGAGCAGGCTCTGTGGACTCCTCTGCATCCCTATTTTAAGCTGCACGGTTTGGGCCCCACAGTTTGGTAAACCGTGCACCAACTGTGCTCCTTCTGTTGTCACTTAAAAACCAACCGTCTTCGGTTCCAAAGTCCGGTCTTAGATTCGACATGCTCAGAAACTGAAAATTTTCAATTTCCCCCACTTTTTGACCTGATTCAAAACACGGGTCATTAAAACTATGATAGTATTATTAAATATATATTCTATATCATGATGATGTAATTTAAGGAACCAAAATCATACAACCTATCATGGTTGGAGACTCATATGAATTTCATGAACCTTTTCATGGTGTAATCCCGTGGTAATAACCAGTAGGATATTATGAAAATGAGACCATCTGGAAGAAAATCTCCATTTATATGTTTCATTAGATGTTCCCATATGAAAATGTGTGTATTGGTCCCTAGTCATTAACATTTTTATTAATTAGTATTATGAGTTACATACTTTGATGTATTGAAAAAATGGAGATGAAAAGGGCTCATAGCTCACAATGTGGTAGGATACATAAGGTGAATCACTATTAATATTGCATTAATTAATAATGGGTGATATGATTTTTTCCATATATATTTTAAAAAAGTAACATCTTAGGCCCATTTATGGAAATTATGTAGCCTAAATAAATCCATATCCATGGTGTTGAATATGCATGTTCAATTTCATGGAAGTTAAAGAAAGAGACATCAATCACATAGCTTGATGACACTATCATAAAGCCTACATCACTTGAGATATCTTGAAAACGGTATTATATTAAATAGTAATAATTCTTATGAGGTATCATGTTATTGTAGAATTAACTTCTTTCTCTATGTGTTCTTTGGCGTTTTCCTAGGCACTGACCATGTACATTAGGCTGGTTCACCTAATTCCATTGAGAAAGAGGCATAGTGGGTCACCAAATAAGTTTATCCATAATCTCTGTTAAGTAATATATTATTATTAATTAATTTAAAATTTGAATAAATATTATTCCTGGATGTGGTTTAATAATTATTGAAGTATTATTGATAGAATATAAATATTTATTTTCGATATAGTGAATATAATGTTTAAATATTTATTGGATAATAATGCGGTGTTATTAATTTAATAAATAAATAGTAATCAATCAAGAATGATAAATATTATGGAGGAATGGTGGACGGAGTTTACTGGTCTAAGGAAAAATAATAAATAATGAATGCTATTTGATTAAATAATATTTAATATAATTATGATGTTAAGCGCATGTCAGGAAATAATAGTATTATTATTATTATTATTCGACATAGCTTTCCGTAAGGATTAAATAAATAATAAGGGGAACTTTTGAAATTATTTTATTTTAACCCTAGAGATATATAAACCCAATTATATTATTTTAGGAAGAATTAGATTAATTTGTTTGGTTATGCCTATCATATTTAGAGAATCGTCTCAAGACCTACAGAGATCCCTTCTCAATGAGTTCTCCTAAGAACTAAGAGCGATCTTCCTCCCCATCCCACTCTCGAGTAAAGAGATATCCAGTAGAAAGCTTTCCAATTGGTTCTTGAGGTGCTCAATGATAAAACAAATAAGGGCTAGGATCTTCCATGATAGAACCGTGAGATTCATATAGAGAAGTTTGGATATTTTTGGAACACATTTGGATCACCACTAGATGGAATCTACATTGATTCATATAATGAAATGATTGAACAACACAGATTTGTTGTCATATCCAGCAATGAAGAAATAATTTTGTTATGGCAATTCTTTATTTAATGAAATTTATTATAATTAATATGTGATGATCATATATCTTGGTTCCAATGTTATATCACTTGTCTGTATTCATTGATACAATTTAATAGATCCTGACATTTATATTTGTGTAAATCATAGATTAATCACCGATCATAGAAAAAATAAATGTTGGGAACAGACCATCACATGCTTCAACTGTTCTTGGAACATACAAGTGGTATCAAAGTGATAACTTAATTTTTTATAATTATGTAAATATATCTAATGATTTCTGCATTTGAGATATAGTTTTTCAATTCAAGTTTAATTGTTATTTTAATATTAAGTGTGATATATTATTCTTAATCCATTTCTCATATATCTAATTCAGAAGATTAATTTTATGGATAAAATAAAATCGTAGAACTCATCTAGAGGTTACGAGTATTTTGGCTGGATAACATAGGAGTACATGCAGTGTGACTTGACTTACATGCATTGTACTTATGTTCAATGGATGAAGAATTAATTCAGAAATTAATTTCATGTGTTTGAATTGATTACATGTGTGGTAGTTTATTATTAAACCATGTGTTGACCGGGCTAGCGTAGAGTATAGTCAACTAGAGTACAAGACGTGTATTCCACATACATGATGTGTAGTCCCTTTGAGTCACAGGCGGTTTGTGTGTTTTATACAAGGGCTACCCGACTAGTGACTGGGTAACTCGAAGTTTACATGCCATGTAGTCCCTTTTACCAGCCATGTACTCTATTTTTTTCAAGGTACGATTTACATGCTCCATCCGTAGGCATGTACTTCTGATTGATGGTGTGAGATCTACACATTGTGTAGGTCACCTATACACTCCATGTACTTATACCAAATCATGATTATTGTAAATTTATTTTTTACACCATGTAAACCTCATGACATGTTCTTGAGTGTGACCATTATGTTGATAGGACACACCATGGGATGTTATTTATATATATATATATATAATTAATATATATATAATTAATATATGTATAGTGTACATATTGGCATATCATATATGATTTGTATTATAGTTGTTACCTTACGTGCATTGAAGCATAACATGTGACCAAAATAACATGTAATTTGGGAAATCATTAAGTTGATATTACACATCATGAATGTACATGATAAGTTGTGTATCATATATGTCACAAAAGTAAAACTATATATGATTATAATACATTTGTGGTGGACTTGTAATGGTATTCACCATGTTGCATCGAAGGTACATTTATGTACAAAATAAATTTTAAATAAATAAAATTAATTTTTTTTTAAAATTATAACGAATTGGAATATGAAGGAAATTTTAATGTGAATTAAGATAAAAATTGATTAATTAAAAATGATAATTAATTTATTCAAGTTCCATTTATATGAAATAAGGAATACTAATAATTAAATGCTAATTTTGTTAAATGTGTAATTTGTTTCATGATTGTGGATGGTCATGATCATAGACCCAACCTTTGTATGTGATTGATTTCATATAATTTATAATTAAATTAAATTATTGAAATGCATGCATTGTCTCCATTTAATATGTAAGGGCTTGTGTACCTTTGTTTCTTTAATGTGAAGTCCTTTTTTCCCTCACATTCATGTCAGTAAAATGAATATGTAATTGATGAAGCTCCCAACCTAGTGGAGGTTCTCCATGTTTGGAGGAGAGTAAAAACCAATCCAAGAGGGATTTATATGTTGACATGTGGAAAGATATATCACAAAACATTATTGGTTCAAGGTGTTTTCCCCCAGGCCAATGGTTAGTTTATCAACCTCTATATAAACTAACCATTTGTAAAGATGATGATCATACCGCGTAATGATTTTAATTTTTTTCAAATTTCATGATTATTTCATTATGGATGTATTTTCGTGATCACATAATTTAATAAATTAACAAGCATAGAAAGATAGAACTAAATTGAATTGTCTTATGCGTAAATATTATCTAAGACATGGTTAATAAATTATGTAAATCCACTTAATATAAAAAATCTTGAGATAAATATAATAATTTTAAATTTTCACATAAAAGGATAATATCCATCAGTAATATATATTATATCGGTATAGCCTTCCGCTAATTTAGTTAAAATTGAAAAATAGTTCAATGTGCTTTAATTGCCAAAACTAGGGTGCATTAAATTTTCGGGGAATTATAACATTATATTTAGTGCGACTTAACTTATTTCACATCAAGGGTAGACTACTCAAGAAGGACTTGGTGTAACTGAGAGGAAAAGGATGAGGAAATAAAATTTATGGATTTTAGGATTTGGGAGTCCACTCAACATATCATGGAATTGTTAGTTAATACTATTATCATTGGGAATTCCTACCTAAACTATTTCATGTTTCTTGACCTACCAAAACTGTGGTACTGAGAAATGGAATATGGATCCTTTCCATTTAAAATTACTAGAAATTGGACATTCCAAATGAAATAGTGTGGTCTATTGGGTTTTGTAAAAATAATGGGGGACTAATAAAAATAATAATTATTTATTTGTCACAATTTTATCATATAATGTAATAAAATTCTTCGTATATTATTTATAGAAACAAAAATAAAATTACATGAAACATATCATTGTGATCCATACCTGAGAAAGACAACCATTACACTGGAAAATTTTTCTAAAAATGAAAAAGATGCCTAAGAGTCATCCTTTACCACGAAAAAAATTATAGTTGCTGGAAGAACCTATTCTTAATGTTCCTGGAAATGAGTCTCGTGATGAATTATTATCTCTCTATGAGTAAAATTTGAATGATTCCACAAATGTTCAATGTTTTAGTCTATCATCCATGTCCAATGAACTTTTTAAGCAACATAAAGACATGGATGCATATAGCACGAAGTATCACCTTTATGATCTCTATCAAGAGAAGGTGTGACAAAAGAGGTATGAGATCTACAATGCTTTGTTCACAAATAATATAGGATATTATATGATGGATAGGTCTCATATAGTCAATATTAATGGATATATTGATTGTTTAGAAATATTAGGGATTAAATTCCAAGATGATTTGTGTACAGATCACGTACTTTTATCACTTCCCACTACCTTATCCACATTTATTGTCAATTAAAACATAATAAATAATGAGAAAAGTGTTTCATAACATCTTATTTTTATTATACATGTGGATAAGGACATGGGGCATGATTAACCTATGGTCTTTATGGTGAATGTAAAAATAATGAACAAGGAAAAGGGGACCAAGACCAACAAACAGTCTAAAGCTCCAGAGTACCTATAACATCCCATGGTTTTGAATATAAATATAGAATGCAATTTTATAATCTAACCATTAAACACAACTTTGTCTCTTATATGTTTTCAATTTCAAGAAATGGTCATCTAGAGTTGTGTTCAGTAAGTCATTTGGACTCTAATAGAGCAAACTTGATTTTTTGTGAATAGTAACATACCCTTATGAATAGTAATATGAAACTAATGAATAGTAAATTTGATTATTATTTTATTTTCTTAATGCTAGAAGATAGTAATATCTTGGTTAATTTTTCATTATGATAAAGAAGTAGTTGTAGAATAAGAACTGTTAATTTTTGAATTAAGTATGCTTTTATTTAAAAGTTAAATTAATAGTATTTTGGAAATTATTTTTAAAAAATGGAACTCACTGTTGAATTATACACGTCAAAAAATGGTAGGGGTGAATTTTTGGGATTTTTCTGAAATGCTAGAATTTTTTATGAATAGTAAAATATGATGAAATACGATAAATGCTAAATACTTGATTTTCTGCATCATAGGTTATGTAAGGATGATGTAAGCCCACATGGTTAGAACTCACATGCCATTTTTACTATTAGGGGTCATATTAAACAATACTATTGGTTGTCTTGAGGGAAATAATAAAATAATGAATCAAATATTCAAAAATTACTCTTCTCCTCCACTATAAAAACCGCCCAACACTGCCTCTTCTCATCACACCTCTATGCCTTGAATCTCCTCAACGTTCTGCCCAATTACCCATCCCTAGTCACTCCCCACGACCAGGAATCTTTTTTACTTGCCAAAAGACCAAAACCCCTTCCCTTAAGGAGATTCTCAAGGAGGTTATTTCAAGAGGTAAAGCACCCTTCTTTCTCATTTTGTTTTATTTCAATTTATCTACTTTTGATATCCTCTCCTCACCTCCTCTGTCCAAATGATCATGATAGCTTATGTAACATCTATATAATGGATTTATATCATGTGAATGGAATAAACATCATAAATATCCATACTCCCTCCATTTTATTTTAGAAACGAAATCGACGTTCATGAGGTTCTGATTTAAAACCTTCGTGGACGACGAAGTTTCATTCTTCAATTTCTTCTTCATTACTGGTCATGAAACCATATTCATTGTTGAACCAGACTATAATATATGTTTTATAACCTAATTTATATCCATGAATAGTAATATGTACAAATAATTAAGTTATATGACAAAACTAGTTCATAATATTCCAAATACCGTCGAATAATCGAAGTGGTGGTCATCTAATAGTTCATCCTCATTTCATGTAAACAATTGATAGAAAAGACCATTATCAATTCTTTATGTTAATTAATAATATATAATTCCAATCCTGGGGATTTATAACCATTCCACATGAAATTCATTACATAAAAACAAGTGAATCGAATATGAAAATAAAGGAAACGAACACTCCCGAATGACGGAATTCAATACAATAACTTGTCGATAAAGAAATAAATAAACTAACAATACTTATGGTAAAATAAATACATGTATAATAGGTTATTAAATAAGTTATTAAAAAGTATAATTTCATATTCCAGGAGCTTAAATAAAAGATAATAACACGTTTGGAGTTAAGGTAAGGGTTTTTCCACCCGAACAACTATTTTCATTCGGGATATTTTCATTGTCTAAATACCTCAATAAAGTTCTTATGTATTGTTATGTACTAAAAATATATTTTATGTGAGTATAATCTATATTTTTAAAAACAATAACCCTTCCTCATTTTATGGATAGTTACACATTTTAAAAGGAACTTTCAAAAATACAAGCCTGATTCAAGGGATTTTCTCAAATTCTTACCTATTTTCATGGGAACTCTATAATCTGTTTTTGGTAACCATTATCTTTATAAAAACAATTATTTTATTATGAAAATAATAACTTACTTCACTTATGGTTTTATATGAAGATTTTTCCAAAATAACTCTTCTTTTCAAAATAATAGAGTATTTATCTCCAGAATTGCATAATTATTTTATAAGAGTGTTTTCATCTAATTCAACAGTATTGTTGATTAAATCATATTATTGGGTTTTATCATATATGAAGTCATCTACCATATTTGATTTAATGGTTTATTCCTAACTCTATTGTGTATGATCTATCCTAAAACCATTTACCATATTATTCTAAATGGTTAGTGTTTTATGTTTAATGATTGGGGAAAGATAGTTACATTTCATATGATAGTTTCAATAGGAATGTATATGTTATTTAGGTTTATCCTCACTCATATGAGGAATGTATTGGACTTTTTATGTGACGGGTGGGGCCCACTATATCCCCTTGATGCATCAGTAGGTCTCATGAGACAAATAGACGTGGAATTGGCAGAGGCCTTTCCCAATGTGATACGGATTTTGGCCGAGGCCTTAATCACTAGATGTCTTGGCCGAGGCCTTGAAAAAATGATTCAGAATGTCCAACATATGCACTTACATCATTATGAAGCTAGTAATTGAACGTTCATGTGGTTATTTGACTAGTAGAATACCCATGATTATGTTTTATTATGAAATTATTTACTAAGCTCATTTTCCTGCCATAATATGTTCATATTTGTTATTAATGGATTGTGTTTTCAATTATTCATCATGTCTAATGTTTATATTATCTTCCACTATATTTCTTACTCTTGCTGAGTGTTTGAGCTCACCCTTTCTTATGTTTCATTTTTCGCAGGATATGAATAAGTAAATTATGAATGACATGCAAGCATAATCTAGAAGACACGATGTTGCTAGTGGCATAAATTAGTGTTGTTTTTTCCTTCATGTTGTAATGATCAAATTATGTATGTAACTTGTTTCCAATAATACTAAACTAATCGGACCTTCGGGATTCATATTCCTTGTATGTATGCCAACATAATCAAATAAGGCACCGGCTCTGGGCAATTGGGGTCGGGTCCTTACAGTTGGTATCAGAAGAAGTTTAGTAGAATTCATGGAAACTAGATTTAGAAAACGTAGAATTATGGAAGAGTCCCTAAGTTAGTCTTCGAGGATATACATACAATAACGTCCTGGTATTTTGGTAAGGAATAGATTATGTGGATATTTCAAGCAATACATCCCTTTCTGGATACGAGCAGGTAGATGCGGCTCTGGCACAAATGTATCTAGGGGTAAAATACGAAAACACCGTTTTGTGCTAGACTCGAATGGGAAATGGTACACAAAAATGGGCCTTTTTGCACTCTTGGATATGAAACTCTAGGGGGATATGCTTAGGATAATTCAAATTTTATTTACAGGCCATTATGAAGGAGTTTAATGTGAATATTCATTAGAGAACCCATTTTTGTGAATATGGGATTAGCCATGCGTAGGATCTCAATTTATCTGTGTATGTTTAAGTTAAGATTATACATTTTGATTCATAACCCAATATAGTATGCGCCATTATCTAGATATGGTGCCTAGTGGACAGAATAGAAATCACATGAATGCACGTGTCCCCTGGAGGGATTTTCATCCGATGCATGACAATTATGTTGGCTCTGGTACTGTGACAGGTGGTGAGAAACTCATAACTATATAGCGACAACTTACTCAGGTTATGAATAATAACCTTACCCATATAGAGAATATGGATCCACCATGTGGAGGATCCATGCTAGATCGCTTTATGCCACAACAGCCTCCAACATTCAACAGGACTACAAACCCGTTTATAGAAGAGCAGTGGATATGTTCCCTTGGGAAGATATTTCTCTCTTTGGGATGTAATGAAAGAGGGAAGGTTGTCCTGACAGTATATTATCTATCGGAAGATGTGAATCAATGGTGGTCATTAATCCAAAACACAAAGGAGCAGGAAGAGATAGAAGAGATGGAATGGAGGGATTTTAAGGAAATCTTCTTTCAAAAATATTTCCCTCGTGAGCAGCAAGCAGATATGGAGAGAAAATTCTTGAATCTGAGGGAGAAGGAGGATGAAAATGTAGCCAAGTATTAAGCCAACTTCACAAGGTTTGTAAGACATGAAGTGGACTATATACAAAATCCAAGGAGAAAAATTGATCAATTCTTTGATGGCCTAAAGCCAATCCTCCGACGGGAACTGGTCTCCCAAATTTTTTCATCATATTAGGATATAGTTTCATGTTCAATCAAGACAGAAAAAAAATTCTCTAAGTCTTATGACTATAATGGAAAGCAAGAAAAGAAAACGGCTGATGAAAACCCTAGGAAAGGAAATAAGGAAACGGGGAAGAAGGGAAGAGTCGAATTTCCACTATGTGAAAATTGTGGAAGGAAACACCCTAGTGCATGCTTAAAAGGAAAAGGAGTATGCTAAAAATGTGTTCAGAAAGGCCATCTTACTGGTGATTTCAAAGGGAATAAGGAAGCCAATGATGTTCAATTCTATAGTTGTCGAGAGATGGGACATTGTTCTAATGACTGTCCAAAGCGTCAAAGAAATATGCAATTGAAAAGGCCAAGGGATTGGGGACAAGCATATGCAATCACCACTGCAGAGGTTGAAGTTCCTAATGACGTGGTGGTAGGTACATTAATTGTCTCCTAAAATTTATCCAATGCTTGATTTGATTCTGGATAATCGCATTGCTTCATGTCTTCCATGTTTGATAAGAAAATTAGATATTTCCAATTTGATTTAACAAGGGAGTTTTCAGTCAAAACTCTAATGGGAAGTATCATTGCTACAATGTTCTGTCAATCTCTCCCCATTAAGTCATATAAATGTTCTTTATATACTGATCTCATCGTCATACCCAAGATTGAATTTGATATAATCCTTGGTATGGATTGGCATTAAGATAATGATGAAAAAATTTATTGTAAGAAAAAGGAGGTTATGATTTTTGATGTTGATGATAAAGAACACCTTATCTTTAAAGATGAATCGTCACCACCTGATTCTCATCTAGATCCACACCCAGTAGCTCAACTAAATTCAATTATTGGGGAGGAATAGAATGAAATAACTATGGATGAGGAATGGAATTTTCAAATAGAGAATGTACTTATTGTGAGAGAATATGTTGATGTGTTTCCAGACGATTTACTTCAACATCCTACAGAATGAGAAATTGTGTTTTCCATTGATTTAATTCCTGGTGCAAGGCCCATATCGAATACCCATTAAAGAATGGTCACTGTGGAATTAGTGGAAGTAAAGAAACAACTAGAGGAATTGAGTAATAAGGGATTTATCGTCCCTAGTGTTTCTACATGGGGAGCCCCTATCCTCTTTTTCATGAAGAAAGATGGATCCATGAGGCTTTGCATTGATTATAGAGAAATAAATTCTATTACAATAAAGAATATGTATCTCCTACCTCACATTGATGATTTATTTGACCAACTACATGGAGTTTAATACTTCTCAAAGATTGACCTTTGATCTAGATATCATCAGTTATGTGTGAAGAAGGAAGACATTCTGAAAACAGCGTTTCGAACTAGGTACAGAAATTACGAGTTTTCAATGATGCCTTTTGGATTGACTGATGCACCCTCTTTCTTCATGGATCCAATGAATATAGTTTTCAAGGAATATCTCGATGATTTTGTATTGGTATTTATTGATGATATCTTGGTATACTCCAAAAGCTACGATGAACATGAAAAATCACTTGCTCATTATCCTGAAGACTCTTAGAGGACATGAATTATATGGGAAGTTTAGAAAATGTGAATTCTGGCTTCAGGAGATTTCTTTTCATATCCATATTGTTTCTAAATATGGAATCCTAGTAGATCCTGTGATGACAAAGGAAATCCAAGATTGGCCCATGCCAACAAACATAACTGAGGTACGCAGTTTTATTAGCTTAGTAGGTTATTATCGGTGTTTCGTACAGAATTTTGCCCGACTGGATAACTTGCTAACGAAGCTCACACGTAAAGGGGTTAAATTTTTTAGACAAAAGATTGTGGAGAATGTTTTTAATAACTGAAATGATTATTAGTCAATGCTTTTATATTTTTTATACATCAGGGAATGAAGGGTTTTTTATTTATACTGATGCTTCAAAGAAAGGACTTGGTTATGTCCTTATGCAAAATGATAGGGTTATTTCATATGCATCACGACAGCTAAAAATTCATGATCAAAACTATCCTACTCCAGATCTTGAGTTAGCTTATGTAATATTTTCTTTGAATATATGGAGAAATTATCTCTATGGTGAAAAATTTGAGATTTATTCTGATCATAAGAGTTTGAAGTATATTTTCTCAAAGAAAGAACTCAACATGAGGCAGAGTAGATGGCTTGAACTACTCAAGGATTATGATTGCACTATACACTACCACCCAGGGAAGGAAAATAAGGTGGTAGATGCCTTGAGCAGAAAGGATCATAGAGTTTTGAACAAGATGAGAGTTGAAAGGGATCATATTTTCATGGATCTAGTAAAGATGGATATGGGAATAACCATAGAAGGTGAAAAATCAATTCTTTTTCAAATGGTTGCCAAACCATCTTTACTATAAAGGATAAAACGTTCTCAGGATGATGATGAGGAGTTTCAAAAGAAGATTAAATCTGGGAATGATGGAAGATTGATTGACTTCATATATGAAGATGGAATTTTGAAATTTGGGAAGAGACTTTGTATTCCCGATGTACCTGATCTAAAAAGGGAATTGTTGGATGATTCTCATCGTTCCAATTTCTATATACACCCTGGTAGCACTAATATGTATAGAGATTTGATGGAACATTTTTAGTGGGACAACATGAAGAGGGAGATTGCAGATTTTGTGTCAAAATGTATGGTTTGTCAACAGGTGAAAGCTGGAAGGAAACATCCTAGAGGAGTATTTCAACCTATTCCCATACCTGATTGGAAATGGGATAATATCACAATGGACTTTGTTATGGGACTACCAACAACTCCTAGAAGGAACGAAGCAATATTGGTCACTATTGATCGTCTCACCAAGTCAACACATTTTCTTGCTATAAGAGAAGATCTACCACGTGAACATCTATAAAGACTGTATATTACTAAAGTTGTGAGACTTCATGGAGTATCCCCATCGATTGTTTCTAATCGTGATCCATGTTTTACATCAAGATTATGGAAGAGTCTTCAGAAGGCCTTAGATACTGATTTTCATTTGAGCACTGCCTACCACCCACAAACCGATGGACAATCATAATGGACAATTCAAACATTGGAAGACATGTTGTGGTCTTGTTCACTTGATTTTCAATCCATGTGGGATCAGTATTTACCTCTCTTAGAATTTCCCTACAATAATAGCTTCTATTCAAGTATACTGATGGCACTCTATGAAGAATTATATGGGAGGTGATGACGTACACCAACATTCTGGGATGATGTTAGTGAAAGAAAGCTCGTGGGCCTAGAGCATGTTGAAGAAACAATGGAAATGGTGAAGATTATCCAGAACCATATCAAAATATCTCAAAGAAGGAAAAGAGATATGTAGATAATTGAAGGAATGATTTGGAGTTTCAAGAAGGTGATCATGTTTTCTTAAATTTATCTCCATGTAAGGGTATTATATGATTCGGTAAGAAGGGAAAATTAAGTCCTAGGTACATCGGACCTTTTGAAATTCTATACCAAATTGGAGCCGTAGCTTACCATTTGGCAATTCCTCCAAGTCTCTCAAAGGTTCACAATGTGTTCCCTGAGTCAATGTTAATAAAGTACATGCCAGACCAAACACATGTACACACTTATGAAGAAGTGGATCTTGAGCCCGATCTATCTTACAGTGAAGAGCCTATCAAGATTCTTGATACTAGACAACAAGTATTGAGAAATCGGACGACTCGTCTGGTGAAGGTTCTATGGAGGAACCATAATATGAATAAAGCAACATGGGAGCCTAAGGAGATTATGTTAAAGATATACATGAATCTTTTTAGGTAATATTATGTGAATTTTGAGGACGAAATTTTTGTAATGAGGGGATAATGTTACATCCCATGGTTTTGAAAATAAATATAGAAAGTAATTTTATAATCTAACCGTTAAACACAACTTTGTCTCTTCTATGTATTGAATTTCAAGAAATGGTCATCTAGAGTTGTGTTCAGTAAGTAATTTGGAGTCTGATAGAACAAATTTTATTTTTGGTGAATAGTAACATAGCCTTATGAATAGTAATATAACCCTAATGAATAGTAAATTTTATTATTATTTTATTTTCTTAAGTCTAGAAGATTATAACATCTTGGTTAATTTTTCATTGTGATAAAGAAGTAGTTGTGGAATTAGAAATATTAATTATTGAATTAAGTATTCTTTTATTTAAAAGTTAAATTAATAATATTTAGAAAATCTTTTTTCAAAAATGGACCTCAGTTTTGAATTCTAAACGTCAATAAATGGTAGGGGTTAATTTTTCGGATTTTCCTGAAATGCTAGAATTTTTGATGAATAGTAAAATACGATAAAATACGATAAATGCTAAATACATGATTTACGACATCATAGGTGATGAAAGGATGATGTAATCCCACTTGGTTCGAAATCACATGCCAGTTTCACTGTTAGGGGTCACATGAAATAATACTATTCGTTTTCTTGAAGGAAATAATAAAATAATGAATTAAATATTCAAAAATTACTCCTCTCCTCCACTATAAAAACACCCAACACTACCTCTTCTCTTAACACATATAAGACTTGAATATCCTCAAAGTTCTGCCCAATTACCCTTCCCTAGTCACTCCCTATGACCAGGATGCTTTTGGTCTTGCCAAAAGACCAAAACGCCTTCCCTTAAAAAGTTTCTCACGGAGGTTATTTGAAGATGTAAAGCACCCTTCTTTCTCATTTGTTTTTATTTCAATTTATCTAATTTTGTTATCCTCTCATCACCTCCTCTATCCAAAGGATCATGATAACTCCAATAACATCTCTATACTGTATTTATATCATTTTAATGGAAGAACCATCATAAATATTCTTACTCCCTCTATTTTATTTTATAAACGAAATCGATATCCATGAAGTTCCGATTTATTACCTTCATGGACAACGAAGTTTCATTCTCCAATTTCATCTTCAATACTAGTCATGAAACCATATTCATAGTTGAACCAGATTATAATATATGTTATATAACCTAATTAATATCCAACAACCAGAATAAATACATATAATTAAGTTATATGATAAAACTAGTTCATAATATTCAAAATACCACCGAATAATCGAAGTGATGGTCATCTAATGGATCATCCTCATTTCAAGTAACCAAATGATATAAATGACCATTATCAATTATTTATGTTCATTAATAATATAGAATCTCGATCCTGTATATTTATAACCATTCCACATGAACATCATTACTTAAAAACAAGTGAACTGAATATGAAAATAAACGAAACAAACACTCGAGAACGACAGAATTCCATATAATAACTTGTCAATAAAGAAAAAAATGAACTAAACCGAATTATGGTAAACTGAATACATGTATAATAGGTTCTTAAATAATTTATTAACAAGTATAATTTCATATTCCAGGAGCTTAAGTACAAGAGAGGAACATGTTTGGTGTTGAGGTAAGGGTTTTTCCACTCGAACTTCCATTTTCATTCAAGAAACTTTCATTGTCTAAATACCTCAATGAAATTCTTATGTATTGTTTTTTACTACACATATATTTTGTGTGAGTATCATATATAAGTTTAAAAACCCTAACCCTTCCTCATTTTATGGATAGTTACACGTTTTAAAAGGAACTTTCAAAATAGTTTCAAAAATACAAGTCTGATTCAGGGGAATTTCTCAAATTTTTACTTGTTTTCAAGGGAACTCTATAATCTGTTTTTGGAAACAATTATCTTTATAAAATCAATCTTTTAATATTAAAATACTATTTTACTTCACTTCTGGTTTTATACTAAGATTTTTCCAAAATAACTCTTCTTTACAAAATAAAACAGTATTTATCTCCAGAATTGCTTAATGATTTTATAAGAGTGTTTTCATCTAATTAAACATTCTTGTTGATTAGATGGTATTATTTGGCTAAATAATTTATAAAGTGATATAACCTATTTTATTTAATGGTTTATGACTAACTCTATTTTTGATGATCTATCCTAAAACCATTCGCCATATTATTCCGAATGGTTAGTGTTTTATGTTTAATGTTTGTGGAAAGATAATTACATTTCCTATGATAGTTCAATATGAATGTATATGTTGATTATGTTTATCCCCATTCATATGTGGAATTCATTGGACATTTTATGTGATGGGTGGGGCCTGCTATATCCCCTCTATGCATCGGTAGGTCTCATGAGACAAATAGATGTGGAATTGGTTGAGGCCTTTCCCAATGTGATATGGATTTTGGTCGAGGCCTTAATCACTAGATGTCTTGGCTGAGGCCATGAAAAAATGATTCAGAATGTTCGGCATATGCACTTACCTCATTATGAAGCTAGTAATTGAAAGTTCATGTGGTTATTATACTATTAGAATACCCATTATTTTGTTTTATTATGGCATTATTCACTCAACTCATTTTCCTGCCATAATGTGTTCATATTTATTATTAAAGGCATGTGTTTTCAATTATTCACCATGTCTAATGTTTATTTTATCTTCCGATGTATTGCTTACTCTTACTGAGTATTTGAGCTCACCCTTTATTATGTTTCATTTTTCTCAGGATATGAAGAAGTAAATTATGAATGACATGCAAGCATAATCTAGGAGACATGATGTTGCTAGTGGCATAAATTAGTGTTGTTTTTTCCTTCATGTTGTAATAATAAAATTATGTATGTTACTTGTTTCCAATAATACTAAACCACTCGGCCCTTTGGGATTCATATTCCTTGTATGTATTCCAATGTAATCAAATATGGCACCAGCTCTGGGAAACTAGGGTCGTGTCCTTACAGTACCATCCTTCCAAGAATAGGAATATCCAAATTAAAGTAAAAAAAAGAAGGTTGTTTGTTTTTCATGTGTAAAGCCATGCCTCTAGAAGAGTAATTTCACCTTGAATATAGGGGAAGGAAAAAGTGATGTCATTATCCAGTGTAATTTTTACAAATCTAGACATTGGGTATTAGATATAGGTTATGGTGTTCAAATCTATATCCATATGAATGAACCATGTAGAATCTAAAGGATTTCAATAGGAGAGGTGGATCTGAGATATTCTAATGGTGCGAGGATAGCTGATCTTTCCATTGGTGAAAACCACCATTCATTTCCAATATGAATTATTTTAGTCTTAAAATATTATGATAATATACCTATGCTTACCAGGAACAAAATTTCTATATCCTGCATAGATGCAGATGGGTTTATTTTTATGTTTGGAAATAAAAGTTATTTATTTGATAAGGAAAACACATGATATGGAATGAAATATTTAAATAATGGTTTTTATTAATTAAATTATAAAACTAATTGTTGGAAATTTTTAATGAATCATGTTAACCTGACTCATATAACACCTTGCTTCGGCATCACTGTCATAGTTATGTAAAAGCGATGGGTTTGACAAAGCTCTGTCAAGATGGTTATTAAGACTCATCTGATATAAATCCACTTGAATGATGTATTTCATTTCTATAAGGAAAAATGACCAAACCTTCATTTGGTGGATAGTGTGAAAGGGCCACTGAGCTTTTAGGATTGGTACACACTGATGTTTGTGGAAAATTTACAGCAGAATCTTGAAGTGGATATTCGTAATTCATAACTATTACTAATGACTTGATTAGATATGGCCATATCTCTTTATTAGGTATAATTCCGAATATTTTGAGAAATTAAAGGAATTCAAGAATGAAACAAAGAATCATCTTGGAATGAAGATAAAGAAGCATTGATCAAATCAAGGTGTTTTATATGTTAACCAATAGATCATCAAATTTATATATAAGTTTTGGATTCAATCTCAAATCACTCCACCTTACACACCATAGTTGAATATTTTTAGTGAAATTTGGAAACATACCTTAGTAGATATGGTATGGTCAATGATGAGCTATACAGATCTTCCATTATCCTTTTGGGGATATGAATTACAACAAAATGGCATTCACATTAAACTGAGTACCAAATAAAGTGGAAAATTGAATTTCCTTTGATCTATGGGGTTGAAAGAAACCCATTTTGTCTCAACCATGTGTATGGGGTTGCAATGTTTTTGTCAAGGACCTCTCAGAAAACAAACTATCACCTCGGGACACAAAGTGTATCTTTATTGTATATCCTAAGGAAAAAAATGGATACTAACTAAACAACCCCACAAACAAGAAATTAATTATCACTAGATATTCCATATTTCCTGATATGGGGTTCATCCAAAAAAAGATAGTTGGATAAAGATTTAATTCGATGAAGTTGATGCTCAACATATAAAAGATTTGGTACATTAACCAATTCCACATGCCCTCATGGAAGAAGTAGTTCCCAAAACACATGTAATATATAGTATCATAAATAAGGTAAGAGAACCAAAGAGATTCACTTTTCTACTCACTGAATATGTTTACTCATTATTGGTTGATAATGATGAACCTATCTCTTACACAGAGTAAGTAGAGAGACCAAAAGATGCAAGTGGGAAAGAATCCATGAATTCAGAATGGATTACTTGAATCAATACCATGTTTTGGATCTATTCTATGCAGTAGTTGATTTAAAGCGCGTTTGATGAAAATGGATATTTAAAAGGAAATTGGACATGGACTGTAAATTAAATACCTATGAAAAAGGTTAGTGGCTAAAGTGTTTAAAAAACATCAATGAATCGAATATGATGAAACCTTTTTTCCAATTTCCCTCATTAAATACTAGGGGGTTGGTTTCAGTGTCACATATTTTACATCTTTATAAGATCATATGTGATAGATATAATAGGCTTCTTGGACTAAGCAGAGTACATATGTTAACTAGATACTTCACAGATTGAGTATGGAAAAATACTAGGGGGGTTGGTTTCAGTGTCACATATTTTACATCTTTATAAGAAAAAAGTATCATAAAAAACAATATGGGAAATATTGAATGAGAAATATCTGATATTCTTGAGTAATAGGATCAATCATGTATTCCATGTGATGTAATATTCTTTATGTTTCCTATGCATTGATCATGGTAGGCGTATATGATGTAAAACCAAGAAAGCATTATTTTTCTACTGTTAAGGATATAATTACATATCTGATAAGAACTAGGTATATGATCATGGTTTATGTAAGAGAATAGGAGCTGGTCATCATGGGTTATATAGATGGTAGATTTTAGATAGATTAGGATGATCTAAATTTGTTTTAAGGATATGTTTTCTATCTCAATAAAGAAATTCTGATCTTGAAGAGTTCAAAGAATCCAATTGTTGCTGATTCTAAAATGGATTATCAGTATATAGATACTTTTTATGAATCTATGTATGACATTTTTATATATAACCTTTTACAGGAACTTTATATGGTAATAAGAATTAAGGACCCTATCACATTGTATTGTTATAATACTGCTACAGTGGATCTTGAAAAAGGGACTCCATCACAGCAATGGACAAAGAACATACTCCAGAAGTATCACCTCATGATGTATTTTCATCATAGGGGTGAATATTCATTAATAAAAGTTCCCACATAAGTTAATTTGGAATACCCCTTGACTAAAATCATTTTATAGTAGAAGCATGTGTATCATGTGAGAGATAGAATACTGTAGGTTGTTAGGAGTTTTCTCTAGTGGAAGTGGGAGTCTATATGAGTTAGTGCACTAGAACCAACTTATTATAACTTTATGATAACATGCATTCATAGTTTTTTATGTTAATAAATTCATTATGACATCCTGATTGATATTATACATAACATATTGTGCGATAATGTCCTAATATTAGTTTTTTTGTGAATGGTCATACTAGTTCCCCACTATGATGAGAAAAAAGAAGAGATACAACCATATTCTTAAATATATGTTTTATAACTGGATTTTGTCATATGAGGGACATAAATGATAAAGGATATATGGGGTGGAGACTCATATTAATTTTAGGCACCTTCTCATAGTGTACACAATTGGTAATATCCAGTAGGGTATTATGAGAACGAAATCCTGCAGTAGGAAATCTACATTAAAATGTGTCATCGAAGGTTCCTATCTGTGGACATGTATATTAATCTTTAGAATTAAATATTATTATTAATGTGTTTTATGAGTCCCCTACATTAATGTATTGATGAAAACGGTGACAAAATATGTTCACAATGGGGTAGGATATATTGGATGTGTCATGAGTAATATTACAGTAGTGAATAATTAGAGAAACGATTTCCCCATCTCTTATTTCATGAATGTTGATATATTAGGCCCTTTCATGGAAGTAAAATATACAAAGTAAATACATATCCATGGGGTATAATAATAATGATAAATTTTAAGTATGTTAAATAAAGATAAATCTATCACATAGGTTGATGACACTGACATCGAACCTTCTTTGTTTGAGATATCATAATAAAGGGATTATATTTCACAGTAAACATTCGTCTGAGGTATCACATCATCGAGGCATTAAATTACCTTTATATTTGTGTCTTGGTGTGTTTCTAGATGATAACCATGGAATTTAGGCTACTTATCCTAATTCCACTAAGAGAGATGCCTAGAGGGTCACACAATATGTGTATATAGAATTTCAGTTAAATAATATATTATTATTTATTATTTAATGAGTTAAATAAATATTATTGCTCGATGTGGTTCAATAATTATTCATTTTTTATTTTTCTTATATACATATTTATTTTCTACACAGTGAATACAATATTTATATATTTATTGGTGAATAATTTAGTGATATTTATTTATTAAATAAATAGTCACCATTCAAGGCCGAATAAATATTTTAGAGGAATAGAGGACCAGGTTTAATGGTTTGGTGGGAAATATAAAATATAAAATATTATTTGGTTAAACAATATTTAATTTATTTCTCATGTTTTGTGAATTTTGATACATAATATGATTATTATTATTATTTGGCATGGGGTTCCATAGGGATTAAATATATATTAAAGGAAATTTGTGAAATTATTTTATTTTAACCACAGAGATATATATTACTAATTACATTATTTTCTCAAGAATTGATTTCATTTGTTTGGTTTCACACCACTGATTTAGAGAATCCTCTCACGACCTATAGAGATTCCTTCTCCAATAATTCCTCCAAGAATAGAGAGTGATCATCCTCCACCACCCACTCTCGAGTAAAGAGATATCTAGAATAATGCATTGGAATAGGTTCTTGAGGAAATCAAATACGAATGAAATAATCACTAGGATAAACCATTATATCACTTATAGATTCATACAACTATGTTTGGATATTTTTGGAACATGTATAGATCACCGCTTGAGGGAATCCAGAATTATTCCTACAACGCAACAACGAAACAACAAAGATCTATTTTCAGATCAATCAATGAAGAAAAAATTCCACCAAGGTAATTCTTTATTTATCTAAATTAACTATAAATAATATGTGATGATCTTCTATCTTGGTTATGAAATTCAATCCCTTGTCTATATTATTTAATTAAATTCTATAGATCAACACATTTATCATTTTTTAAATCTGGAAATGATCATTGATCATGGAATAATGAAAATTTGGTAACGACCATTCTCACACTTTCCCAATGATAAAACCTATAGGCTTATTATGTGACATGAGGGACAATGATTGTGATCACTATGGTTTTGTGGAGAGATTGATCCTCAGGAATTGAAGGACTGGATCAATGTGATGGTCTAGGTTCTACAGATTGTTCAGACCCTCGAACGATAAGATGGTTACAAGTGAAAGCCATTTTATTCATGGAGTATATGTTGGATATGGTGGTATTAGAATATGAAAAACATATGATGATTTTTTATCTTTAGTTCTATACTTTTAGATTTTCATGGTTATATGGTGGGCCATACGCCATTTCTCAAGTGGTGGTGGACAGGTATGAGTTTGGGGTCTGAGTGTCATACTTTGTTACAACCCCTCTTGATGATAATTATTCTAGTGATACATATCCAGGATGTAACATGGAATTAGTATAGACCTTTTATAGTGTTTTTTGATACAAATTTGGACATGAATATAAGAGGTAAATTTCCCCCACAAAGGCACGTTCTTGAGAAGTGATCCAAAACTATGTGGGAGAGTCAATGCCACTCAAAGAAGATAATGTTTTGGTGTGGTGGATGAGTTTATTTGAATTGTCTATTTGAGGTTCTTTTATGTACTATGGTGTTTGATAAATCCATGTTTTTTGGTAAATAGTATTGAAATGTTAAAGTTGAGTTCTATATAATAGGAGCTCATATAGGAATCCAGTGTGGTTTGATGTATGACGTGTGTCATCACTAACCCAGTTGTAGTTTTCACATAATCTTATGAGATGCTTTTCCATATTTGTTCCCCTATTTGAGAACTACCTATATTGGTGGATCCTTTTTTCCAGAACCATGTGTTGGAGGATCTTATAGAGTGGATTCATGACTACTTGAATATACCAATAGCATGACATGAATATAGGTATAGTGAGAGAGCCTCATACAATATCTATTCATAGTGGCAGTGAGACCCTATGAAGATATATTCAATATGTGTTAGTTTCCTACCATCCATTCTATATTTGTTACTACTACTATGTGTATCAATGTTTCTAGTTTGTTTGTATGGATTCTTCCTGTGATAACATGTGATCTGAGGTAGTGCATGATGATCTCATGTGTAGGAGGTTACGCCTGACTTTTTATCTGTTTTCTAGTGACACCATTGGAGTAGTGGATGAAATGATATTTTTCTTTATATTTCTTAGGGATTATAATTTTTTTCCAGTTACAAATTGGGTTTATATCCCCACTAAAATTTTGGCTTCTACAATTCCTGACACCAAGGGTCACCCAAGATATTTGGGGTAGCTTATTGGATGGCAGCCATTGATCTTTGTAAGATAAAGGTGCATTTGGTAGTTTATAGGGAAAGGGTTTTTGTAAGATAGAATGTATTCTGATGGGAAACCTTGCGTTTTTATCCTAAGAGGAAAATGGGTTCTTGTGGTTGGGTGGGAATTTTTGTCACATGAACTAGGTGACGTAAGGAAGAGTGTCAACTAATGATAACTGTTGAGTAAATAGAACAGTTGATTTTGGGATAATTGGTCCTAAGATATTTTCCTCTAGATAGGTTATCACAAGCTCTAGTATTTGAGTATGGTATATAATAAGTGGATTTAAAAATTCACTTCTTATGTTTTGATTTCTTGTTGATATCATTCAGCATGGTTTATAAATTAGTAGAGTTGTAAGACTTTCAGATTATATCTTTAATACTTTTTGAATAATCTCAGGATAGTATTATATTATGATACCCTAGTATTCCTTGTATTAGAGATGGAGCATGCAAGACACAAGAGTTGTGTTTTAGTGATATCTGTGAAAGGGGTGCAGTTTAACCAAGGGAAGATGAGAACTACTAAAAAGACATCAGGAGTTATTTGTTGATAGTTGATGGTGGCCTTTGGATATTTATTACGATATAATCTATTTTGAGATAAATATCCATGAAGTGGATTATGGAGATATGGAAAGGACAGTACATGCAAGGATCATAGACCATTTTCTTGTTGTTGTTTCTTGTTTGAAAGGTGGTGTTCCACATAATGTCATAAATAAAATAGTTTTGGATGCTTGTGTTTTCCACATCTCACAGTTGAGGAGGTATTTTCATGACTTCATGTATGTTATTGACCTAGGTAAGAAATGATATAAGAGTAGATATTCCTTTTTGAAGGATTTGGTGGTATTTAGAACCATAAAAGAATGTCCCATCATGGGAATGTTCTTTCCTTGAGCGCATATTTATTAGTAGCAAAAGAAACAATCCTGGGAGCTCATTGGAGTGGGGGGGGGGGGGGGAGTTGTGTGTTCAATATCCCCAACTTTTTTTATTTTCAACTTTTCAAGGACAAAAATACTTGAGGAGGGGACTAATTTAGTGTCCCAGTTTTTTATGATTTAGACTTTAGAATATTCCATGAAATATATTTAGATGCATGTACTAACACATCATGATATTCTGAGTCCCGGTGACTGAAAAATTAATTATTAAATAATATTAAATGTTTTTATCAATCACACAATGTTTTTAGGAAAAAATGGAATAATGATAAAACATAGTATCATATCCAAAATCGGAGGCCACCATTGATTTTGTAATTCCATGTTAACCCTTGGCCATATATAATATTTCTCAGCATTGGTAGTTTGTTTAAAATATTTCAAAGGCGCAGATAATGAGATGAATTAATTAATTTATTTATTTATTATATTGACACAAAGACGTATTTATTCATCTAAAAATAAATTATTTAAAATAAATTCACAGGGTTAGCCTCATGACCTTGATATTTGAGTGGAGAGAATGGAGGAAACATAGCGGGCATATGGATCATGGATTGAAGATGAAAGTACCATATGGAATGAAAATTATTACGCAGCTTTTGGATCTCATTGACGTCAAAAACATGCATTCATTATTAATCAAATATTGATACAAATTGATTTAGGATGATTGATTTTCTATTTTATCACAATTTAAAATGTGAGACAAACTTTATTTGATCCTCTCCCAAATTAATTTTCAGATTGATCTCGATTTGGTAGTCCAACATTTGATTTCTCTTCCTAGACCTAAAAATTTGATATTTATTTATTATTAATTATTTTTATTGATCTAATAACCTCATTCATTGGATTCAATCAATGATGGAAAAAATTTTTGTGCCATCGATTGAGGCTCGCTTTATGTTATATGTATTTATCCCTCTTTTCAGGGAATCTTTAATTGGTAATCGATTTACTCGTGACTCGAAGATATCTTTGAGTATCGATCACCATGTGTTTACTCTATGGAAAGGAATATTGTGGTCATGTGTTCTGATTTGGATTTTATATTCATGTAAGAAGTGTCATAGTGATACGAATAACCATATATTGGATCGGGTATTAGTGGTTTTGGAGCATGATTGAGTGATTCTTTATGGAGGATCTGCGATTAATGTTTTTGAGATATGGTTGGATAAAATTTTATGACCAGAATCGATGTAATCTGGTATTGGCATGGAAGGTATGGTTTTAATGACTAAGGACATGTAATTTTATTTAGCATATAATAATAATCAATATATAAATAGTGACGAATAGTCAGATTGGGAATATGTTAGATTTCGCTAAGGTGCTATGTGGTGATTTATGTTTCACTTTATTTTGTGATTATTATTAATGATAAAAATAATTAGGATGAAATTAATAAATGAAAAAAGAGAAATTGTGGGTTTTTTCCATGCTTTACAAGTGAGGGAGGGGGTGGAACGACCCATGTGGACCCCCTTTCTATAATTACTATTCATATAAGTTTTTTAATAATAATAATAATATTATTATTTCTATTTATTTATTATAGTAGGTGAGAGAGATTTCACATGGGATTCCATGTGTTTGTGATCTTTCCCTTTAATAAATTATCTTGAATTTGAAAACAATAATAATAATGAAAATATTATTATTATTTTTGTTCAAGGAGTATCGTTTCTGATGTCTTTACTTGATGAATTGTTGGATTGATGAGCCATCTACGACATCACGAAAGTGGAATTTCGATGGGAACTTCAAGAACAATTTTGGGTATATAATTCAGACTCATGGATCTAGTCCACAAAACACCCAATAATAATAAAAATATGTAATCTAGTATCTGATATGTCATCATAAAAAGATGTCATATTGAAAACCATATGTGTCTCAATAGCCCGGATATTCAGGTAGACATTTCAAGAACGATATTAGGAATTAAATTTGGACTCATGTCTTCGGCCCCATTTTGTTTTTCATATATTTTTTATAAGAGAAATATTTTTTCATTCATCCACTTTGATCAAGTGAATAGGCCACTCCTGAGTGTTTTTGAACAAGGATCACAATTACTTGATCAGTTTGTTCATTAATGTCTGTTTCTGGTGACATATTAGTGGATTTATATTTTATTCCCCTTAAAAAAGAAGAATCCTCAATGTTCTTCCGGATTTTTTCTAGACTCATATAATGGAACTCGAGTAGTCCACCCGAAATAGTTTTTTACATAGAACACAATGATGACCTCTATTTTTTGCATCATAAATATGACACTGGGTAATGTAATCGAGAAACTAATTGAAAAAATTCCTAACCAGTACCATTTGAGTGTGGTCCTTCAACAACCCATTCATCCCATACATAGACAATACATCTAAATATATTAAAATTTATTAAATTATATAACAAAACAATGCTAGATCCATATTATTTGACTGTCTTTGGAATCATGGAAACCAATGAAATGGTTTTAAAATGTCAACAACATCTTTATATTATTCTTTCATAACTGGAACCCTTCTTGACATATCATAAATAATTCCTTTCTTTATATCCTAGGGAAAATAAACATAATAAAAAGGTGGCCTCAGTTTCATAGTAAGGGTAAAAAAGGTTGATATATATCATAACATAATAATAAGGGAATACAAACATGAGAAAAACTTTTGTAAATTTTACCTTTTATATCAAATCTCATAATATTGTGTCATGGAATAAATCATATAATTTCATAATACATGAAACATAAAGGAACATGATACATAAGACATGAAATTTTGGAATTCACATAAGCATAGAAAATAATTCCTATAGTAGTCAAGGCTAAATAAAAAACATATAATGGAAGTCTATAGGTGGATACAGCTCTTGGGTGGGATAAACCACCATCCCTAGTGGAAAACCATTTCTCATAGTGGAATGGGTTCACTCTCAAAACTATCACAATTTTCAAGGTTCATTCCCAATACCTTCATGAAAGACAGAGTCCCTCACTGAAGCAAGTTCACTTCGAATTTCATTCTTGTCTTACAAAACCATGTTCTCTTCTAGTTTTAGTTTCATCTAATTGAATAACGTTCACTTCCAATTTCAATCTTGTCTTACTAAATTTAATTCACATACATTTTTAGTTCCTTCTATCTCATGAGATATAAATCATTACTGAATGCATTGGAAGTAGATATTGGTATGACCCATCATTATTTATAATGTAACCACCCTATGTGATTATAACTTAACCTCCATCCTTATTTATAATGTATCCCCAATCCCACAATTAAAACCATACATATTTTTTCCAAAGGAACATAATTCATTCATCATATTAGAAACCTTTTCAATAAATGAATTAAAAAAAAACAACCTGACTGATGTAAAATAAATGGATTTCGTAAACATAAAGAAATCATAAAAATAATAAGCAAAATATTCTTGAATAATAAACCCAATAAATAATAAGTGTCATAAAATAATTTTATCTTAGATGGAAAACGATTTTGAAAGATCACTTGAAATAATTTTTCATTAAAAAAATTTAATTTTTAAATTTTTTTTATAGATACAAAAACTTGCAGAGGATAACATTTTTTTAAACCCAGGTAATAATAATTTTGTTAAATGGATGGATAAATAAGTGAAGAGAAACAAGAAACCACATCCTAAGGGTCTAAAGTAATTCACACTATATAAATCCCCTATACTGATATAAACACACTCACTGGGAAAGGGTAACATTCTATCCAAAGTGTAAAAATCATGGTTATGGGGTACACTAGATGCAATAGAATCTGCTACATAATTCCATTCTCCCCACATGTGAAACATCGAGATCCTATCTGATAAAAACTACATATACTGATGAATGTGGTAAATAATATCCCAAGTAGTGGAAATATGTCCAATTAGGGGCCGATGGATAATCTTTGAGTCTGTTGCAACAACCACATTCTCGAATCCCTTCATACTAAAAAACAAGGGACTTCAAAGAACTGACCAAGCCTCCACCATGGGAGAGTCTCATATCCCAAATGAGGTTGAGAATGAATGGATAATAGATCCTTTAAAATCATTGAATGATCCCACAAACCTCTATAAATATTGAATCATAAGAACCATCGATACTGAGTTTAAAACCAAATGACATGGGGATTCAATTGAATCCAACAACCCTGAGAAGGAGGACAAGAAGTACGGGTTGGATCGTAATATAGATGTATATGTATATTAGATGGAACAATACAAGGGTGGGGTGAATTGTATGTTTAAAAACTATGTATTTAAGTACATATGAAAGAACTTTGTTTAAGAGGTCATAAAGCAATACAATTCACAATCAATACAACTTACCACAATGATCTTGGATCTGGTAGATATGATATGATGTAATACTGTAAGATATGTAAAATAATCGTATTCTAATTGAATACAATGATCAAAGTAATAAAAATGAAAAATATTCTACCATACAATGTATAAAATCTATTAATACAATATGAATTGTAATTGAATAAATTACAATTGAATTGATTATGAAAATGAAGGGGAAATAATACAATTCCCTTTCTAATACAAATAGCACTAGAAATGTAAAATTATAAGAATTATTTTAACCAAAAGACAAGAGCATCCTTTCACCCAGGATAGAAGTTATGTATTACCACCGCCTTGGTAAGCCCTCGATACGATGATCAACATGTTCCTCTTTCTATCCCCATGTGCCATAAATTTGATAGGTAATCAGAACTTATGTCTTTGAAATTCTTGAAAGACCTCGATACGATGATTGGTTGTACCATCTGCCTATCCTTGGCTGCCCTCGATCGTTATCACCTAATTGGTCACACATATCAAAACAAATCCCTTACTGAAATACAAATGTTATGAATTAGTCGTTCACTTTTTTTAATTCCAAGGCTTCCACATGAAGTAAGTGAGAAATCCCAATGTCTCTCACTAGAACTTGAAAGAAGAAAAATATGATCAAAAGTCCATTCTCTATTTCAAATGACATCCTATTTATAGGCCTCAGGTTCCAACAATCATATTGAAACAGAAAACACGACATTGTTTTGAATAGTTGAGAACCATCTCCACAATATCGTTTTGGTTAAAAACAAAAGATATATCAAAATAAAAACATGATTATGATTGATATGGAACAAGTGTTTTGATAAAAAGAATAAAATTATGAATGAGATAAAAAGTAAAATGTGGATATGATTAATATTAATTAGTGAAATGTATTGATATGATGTAAAGTGAGTAAGATTCACAATGTGGGTACTATGAACATAGTTAGTACAGTATACATACTTAGTACGATATATAGAGTCAGAATGATAGACAGAGTCAGTACGATAGACATAGGCAATACGATATACATAGTTAGTACGATAGACAAAGTCAGTACGATGGACAGATTCAATACGATTGACAGAGTTAGTATGATTGACAGTGTTTGTATGATTGACAGAGTCTGTACGATTGATAGAGTAATCATTTTCAATATATATCCTTTATTTGAGAAATGAGTAAAAAGAGATATGTGATTTCCAAAACCAAAGACATAAAATTCAAAAGAATCCTTTTGACTTAACATTATGAATGTTGGAAACACAGATTGTATTAAAGGTTTTGAGAGAGGTACTGAGATCCCAATGTTTAATCAGGGTGGTGAGTTCTTCCATTCATAAGTAACCCCTTCCTTCAATGCGAGCAGTCTTATCAGCATTCAAAATACACAAACCTCCAACTACAAGAATAATATACCTCAAATTATTCTCCATGGGATTATTCAAGTCCCCATGGATCTATGCATAATAAAAATTAGTGCAACTAGAAACATACATAATCACACAAAAAATCCAAAATAATTACAAATATTAGTGGACTACTTTCCTGTAAAAAACATATTGAAAATTGATTCTGCTTTCAGGTTGTAGCCAAAAATCATTAGGAAATAAGTTGGATACCTTTATGTTGGATATAATAATCTATGTGAATCACATGATTACTGTAACGACCCGAAATTTTGAATAAATCTTGTTTCCTAATTTTGTGTGTTATTTCATTTTTGATACTCAACAAAACTATTTCATTTGATAACATGATTATATTTTAAATGAGGCTGTTGGGTTTTGACTGTTATATGACCATTGGTCCATATGACCACTGGAAACTAAACATTTTGATTATTGTCTCTAAATACATGTAATATTGGTTAATTAATATAGAAAGAAGATTCGATGGCCTCACCCAGTAGTCTTGGACCGATTGAATCCCATCTAACAGAACTTGGGAAGGAGGTAGCACCACTGGGCTTTGCTCTGGACCAAACCCAAGCCGAACTTCATCGTGTGAAGCTAGAACGGAATCGCCTTTGCAAGAAGATCAAAATGATAGAAATTACTACTCATGCGATTTTGGTCGAGCCTCCCTCAGATTCTCTCACCTTAGCACACCTTACACTTAGGTCCTATACTGGTGTGATAGGGGGCTATGTAAGGAGACCGCAACTGCCTTATGTAACCTTTTGTTTTAAATAAAAAAATTTCTTTCTTCTTATGATGATGTTTATGAATTTTCAAATGTCCGGATAAATATAGTATGCATATTTTTGATTAATTTTAGAGGAAGGATATTTTAAAAATGTTTATGTAAATCTTAAATAAATAAAAATCTATAATGATTTTCAAAAAATGGTCTTCTACAATTATGTTCAGTATGAAATTTAGAGTCTAATAAGATCAAATTAATTTTTGACGAATAGTAAATTATGAATAGTGATTTTATTATTAGGATTAGTAATGTGTCCAAATGGATTAGTAATCTCACTTAAAGAAAGTATTAATATAATCTAGGAACCTTGATTAAGTAATGTGATTCAATAAAATGGTTAAATAACGGTTTCATAAATTATTATTCAAGTATTAGTTTTTTCGAGTGAATAGTGTTTTATAATTAAAAATTAAATTAAAAATATTTAGAAAATTATTTTTATAAAATGGATTTCATTTTTGAACTCAGAGCATTGATATTATGTTAAGGTAATTTTTGGGGTTTTTTCTGAAAAAATGAATTTTCGGTGAATAGTGTATTTATTTAAAAATTAAATTAAAAATATTTAAAAAATAATTTTTATAAAATGGAGTTCATTTTTGAAATCATAGCATTGATATTTGGTTAATGTGATATTTTGGGATTTTTCTGAGAAAGTTGAATTTTCAGTGAATAGTAAAAATACAGTTTTAGGGTTTCAATATGTTTAACGACATCATCACTGTGTCATGATGATTCCATGAGATATTTTAAAGCTTGGAAGACCGAGGGTGATGAAGTATTGTATTGGGGTCACCATGTGGCCTAACTCCATGGGAAAGGCCATGAGAGAGCTCATGGTTTTGGGAAAACCACTTGTGAGGTGTCCCTTGGCCATTAATGCCTTGTCCCCTCACTTTCCCTATAAATACCAAGCAACACTTTCATCCATTCGACTCCCCACTCTCCCCCAACAATGTTATGGTCTCCTTACCTCCCAAGGAGTCGTCCCAAGGTGCCCCCAAGCCCTCAAGGTCCCATCCTTTGAGTTTTAATAGTTACGTTTTCAAGGTAAGGGATCTGACCCCCTCTCTTTCTTTTCAAGTGATCTCTTTTATGTCATTTATTTTATGCTCCATGTTCTTATGATGGAGGATGTTATTTTATATTAATTATACTGTCCTTTTGATGTTAGTATGATAAGATACCCCCTCTTACTCTCATCATTTCATTTTATGAATGTTTAAGTGGCGCCGTCAGGCTGCCGAAAGTTTTGTAACGGATTCCTTCACCCTTCTCATTTTCAAGTTCTATTTTCTTGGCAAGTATTTCAAGTTCCTTTTTATTATGTTTGGGTATTATATCTATATCTATCATACTGATATTTTATTATCATATGATTAGAGACCCCATTTGATCTCTTCAATTCAATATTTTGATGTTTTAAGTGGCGTCGTTAGGCTGCCGAATTTTTAAGTGATTCTTTCACCTTTCTCCATTTTCAAAGTTGTAATTCCATGTCAAGTATTGAAAGTTCCTTTTTGTTATGTTGGGGTATGATATATATATATCATAATTATATTATATGTTCATATTATTAGAGACACTATTTGATCTCATCAATTCATTTTTGGTTGAAGTTTATGTGACGCCGTTAGACTGCCGAATTTTCATAAGAGAAATCTTATTTTTGTCTTTCTTTCATGTTATTAATTTCATATGATATATTTTCAAATTTCATTAACATGTTCTTAAATCCCTTATATTCTTTCCCTATATGGTTTTATGGGTCATTTATGAATTCTTTACCCATGTCCCCACTCTTTTCAATGTTTTCTAAAACCCCGAAGCATAGCTATTATGCTGCAGAATTTTCGTCTCAAAATGCATCTCTGTTTTTTCAAAATTATTTTAAATTATAAAGTGAATACCCAAAGCTATTATTTCTACAGGGGTATTCAGATATATATCAAAATTTTCTATTTTAAATTCTGTGATTTACATACATGAGACCCGCTCTCCCCTTCCGTGGGTTTAAAGTGACGTAAAGATCATGTCTTTAAAGCAGTTTTTAAAACGTTATGATTATGAAATGAAACCCATTTATTTTATGCTATATGGGTTATTTATGAAACTTCTGATGATGATATATGTGTCTCACATGATAATAAATGCAAATTTATGGGTTCACCCTGATAGCGCTCCAATGCATTAGGTAATGATGTAACCACTAGAGATTACAATTTTCATGATATCCTGGTGAATAACCTTGTTAATTTTCAAATGACACCTTGGGGATGGACCTTGGTGATATGTTCATGATTGTCTATGTTAAATGATGTATCCACATCATAAAGTTATGAAAAATGTCATTTTTATTATGATATTCTTCGTGATTTCTTTCTCATGCCTTAAAGTTCTTTTCATGACCTTATTAAAGTATCTCAAGTTCACATGTAAAATGTTTCTCTTGTTTCCCTTACTGGGCCTTCTTCTCACCCTTTATTTTGATGTATGTCCTCAGGTTATGAGATGAAGTAATGAACCTTGGATGAACATGAGGAGAATCCTTTCAAGTGTTTAAGAAGAATTTTTTATGTTTTCATGTTTTAAGTTCCTGGTTTCCAAGACACTAAACCTTAAAGATCCTCGGTTTTGTAAAATGTAATGAAAGTTTATGTGATAAAAATGTGGGATGCTATAGTTGGTATCAAATGATGGTTTAGTTATTTGTGGAAATTAGGATATGAAAACCTTAGGAAGAAGTCTATAGAAAAGTTTATATATAGGGAATCTTTCTAGTATTTTGGTGAGTATTGAGTAATGGGTTGCCAAGCAAATACATCTCTATCTGGATACGATCAGGTAGAGGTGGATCTAGCACATATGTACATAGGGGTAAAACCCGAAAACACCGCTTTGAGCTTGACTCAAACAGGAACTGGTGCACGAAAACGGGCCTTGCTTCACTCTTGGTTACGACACTCCCGGGGGATATGCTTTGGTAAATTCATAAGCTTAGTATAATGCATTGTTACAGGAACAAAGATAAAATAAAATAAATATTCACATAAGAATATATGATCATGGATAACCTAGATGGAAACCTAGGGGATCAAAAGTTAGGGTATACTTTTCTTCTACAAGTTATCCTTATATGCTTTAAGTTCCTTTTCATGATTATTGGCTAAGTATTTAAGCCCCTAATTATACTTTCTCTTCATAGTTAATGGTGGGAAATGGAGGAACATGTCCCAACAACCAATGTGATAGTAAATGCGAAGATTGTCGTATTAATATGACAGAGATGATTAGGGTATTAAAAGATGATTATTATTTTGGAAGATGTTCACTATTTTGGGGACCCTATATGATCGAGGTAAATAGATTACTACGGTATTTTCATTGAGGAGTAAGGTTGACTCATATTTTGAAGAATCGGTGAATTTAAGGTGGACTTATAGAAATTTAGGTTACTTATGGAAATGATTAACCTATCTTGGGAAAAATATTTTTAGGTTAGCTACTTTTTTTAAAAGATGTTAGGAGTGGTTGATGTTGTTTGGAGTTGAACAATGATGTTTATTTTGGAAGACTATGTTATCAAGTCCGTCTTGTATTTAGGTTTCAATCTTAGTTTGGTTTATTTTGAGGAATTTTAAGGACCGTTATTTATGGAATGGTCTATGATGAACTTTGGGTTGTACCATGGAACATTGAAGATTTAAAAGTAGTTTTCATTACTATGGAATTCTTCCTTTTTGAAGAGTTGTTTACCTTAACCTTTCTATTTTTGGGACAATGTTTAAAGGTAGAAGAAATATATAGTTAATCTTTTGTGGATTATGTGATTTTCTAGAAGATGAATCTTGTGATTTTGATGAGACCAAGTGTTTTTGAATTCTCATCATTTGGAGAAAAGATTAGTTTTGGTATAGACTTATTAAGGGATGAAACTCTACTTGAAGGTACGTATATTTTATTATGTTTTTGTTCTATGTAGTAAATGAATTCCTCAAAATTATGAAAAGGAATGTAAAAAAAACGTTGTTGGTTTACGTTTCCTACTAGGTAATCAAATACCATATACACACATCATAAGTTTGCGATTTTCTTATGGATAACTTTCTCCTAATCATGTTTTCTATCACTCTCCCCCAGAACATGACACATTGTTTTTTTCTTCCATATCCATGTTTTCCTCCATGGAATCCTAATATGGGTTAACTCGGGTGACCTTTGTACTTCACTTTCATTCTTTTAAAGTAATAGTTTTTCTGACTCCTTTTCCGATGTGGGACTTTCAATGAAATTTCAAAACCCAATTTTAAAAAACTTCGAGGATGCAATTTCTTAAGGGGGGAAGATTGTAATGACCCGAAATTTTGAATAAATCTTGTTTCCTAATTTTTTGTGTTATTTTATTTTTGATACTCAAAAAAACTGTTTCATTTGATGACATGAGTATAATTAAAATGAGACCGTTGGGTTTTGACTGCTATATGACCATTGGTCAATATGACCACTGGAAACTAAACGTTTTGATTATTGTCTCTAAATACATGTAATCTTGGTTAATTAATATAGAAAGAAGATTTTATGGCCTCACCCAGTAGTCTTGGACCGATTGAAGCCCATCTAACAGAACTTGGGAAGGAGGTAGCACCACTGGGCTTTTCTCTGGACCAAACCCAAGCCGAACTTCATCGTGTGAAGCTAGAATAGAATCGCCATTGCGAGAAGTTCAAACTGATAGAAATTACTACTCATGCGATGTTGGCCGAGCCTCCCTCGGATTCTCTCACCTTATCACACCTTACACTTAGGTCCTATGCTGGTTTGATAAGGGGCTATTTAAGGAGACCGTAACTGCCTTGTGTAACCCTTTGTTTTAAATAAAAATTTTGATTTCTTATTATGATGAAGTTTATGAATTTTCAAATGTCTGGATAAATATAGTATGCATATTTTTGATGAATTTTAGAGGAAGGATATTTTAAAAATGTTTATGTAAACCTTAAATAAATAAAAATATGTAATGATTTTCAAAAAATGGTCTTCTACAATTATGTTCAGTACGAAATTTAGAGTATAATAAGATCAACATAATTTTTGATGAATAGTAAATTATGAATAGTGATTTTATGATTAGGATTAGTAATGTGTCCAAATGGATTAGTAATCTCACTTAAAGAAAGTATTAATATATTCTAGGAACCTTGATTAAGTAACATGATTCAATAAAATGGTTAAATAACAGCTTCATAAATTATTATTCAAGTATTAGTTTTTTCGAGTGAATAGTTTTTTCTAATTAAAAATTAAATTAAAAATATTTAGAAAATTATTTTTATAAAATTGATTTCATTTTTGAACTCAGAGCATCGATATTATGTTAAGGTAATTTTTGGGGTTTTTTCTGAAAAAATGAATTTTCGGTGAATAGTGTATTTATTGAAAAATTAAATTAAAAATATTTAGAAAATTATTTTTATAAAATGGATTTCATTTTTGAAATCATAGAATTGATATTTGGTTAATGTAAAATTTTGGGATCTTTCTGAGAAAGTTGAATATTTAATGAATAGTAAAAATATAGTTTTAGGGTTTTAGTATGTTTAATGAAATCATAACGATGTCATGATGATTCCATGATATATTTTAAGGGTTTGAATACCAAGGGTGACTAATTATTGTATTGGGGGCCCCATGTGGCCTAACTCCATGGGAAAGACCATGGGAGAGCTCATGGTTTTGAGAAAACCACTTGTGAGGTGTCCCTTGGCCATTAATGCCTTGTCCCCTCACTTTCCCTATAAATACCAAGCAATCCTCTCATCCATTCGACTCCCCAATCTCCCCCAACAATGTTATATTCTCATTACCTCCCATGGTGTCCCCCCAAGGTGCCCCCAAGCCCTAAAGGTCCCAATCTTTGAGTTTTAAGAGTTACGTTTTAAAGGCAAGGGATCCGACCCCCTCTCTTTCTTTTCAAGTGATCTCTTTTATGTCATTTATTTTATGCTACATGGTATTATGATGGAGGATGTTCTTTTATATTAATTATAATGTCCTTTTTATGTTCATATGATGAGATACCCCCTCTTACTCTCACCATTTCATTTTATGAATGTTTATGTGGCGCTGTCAGGCTGCCGAAATTTTTGTAACGGATTCTTTCACCCTTCTAATTTTCAAGTTCTATTTTCTTGTTAAGTCTTTAAAGTTCCTTTTTATTATTTTGGGGTATGATCTATATATCTATCATACTGATCTTTTATGATCATATGATGATAGACCCCATTTTAGATCTTCAATTCAGTATTTTGATGTTTTAAGTGGCGCCGTTAGGCTGCCAAATTTTTAAGTGGTTCTTTCACCTTTCTCCCTTTTCAAAGTTCTAATTCCATGTCAATTCTTGAATGTTCCTTTTTATTATGTTGGGGTATGATCTCTATATATATCATACTTATCTTTTATGTTCATATTATGAGAGACCCTATTTGATCTCATCAATTCATTTTTGGTTGATGTTTATGTGACGCCGTTAGGCTGCCGAATTTTCATAAGAGAAATATTATTTTTGTCTTCCTTTCATGTTCTTCATTTCATATGATATAATTTCAAATTTCATTACCATGTTCTTAAATCCCTTATATTATGTCCCTCTACTATTTTATGGTTCATTTATGAATTCTTTACCCATGTCCCCTCTCTTTTCAATGTTTTCTAAAACCCCGAAGCATAGCCGTTATGCTGCAGAATTTTCGTCTCAAAATGCCTCTCTCTTTTCTCAAAATTATTTTATGTTATAAAGTTAATACTCAAACTATTATTTCTACCGGGGTATTCACATATATATCAAAATTTTCTATTTTAAATTCTGGGATTTACATATATGAGACCCGCTCTCCCCTTCCGTGGGTTTAATGTGACGTAAAGATCATGTCTTTAAAGCAGTTTTTAAAACATTTTGATTATGAAATGACACCCATTTATTTTATTCTATATGGGTTATTTATGAAATATTTTATGATGATATATGTGGATCACATGATATTAAAGGAAAATTTAATGGTGCGCCCTGATAGCGCTCCAATGCATTCGGTAATGATGTAACCACTAGAGATTACAATTTTCATGATATCTTGGTGAATAACCTTGGTAATTTTAAAATCACACCTTGGGGATGGACCTTGGTGATATGTTCATGATTGTATATGTTAAATGATGTAGCCACATCTTAAAGTTATGTAAAATGTTATTTTTATTATGATATGAATCATGATTTCTTTCTCATGCCTTAAAGTTCTTTTCATGACCTTATTAAAGTATCTCAAGTTCACATGTAAAATGTTTATCTTGTTTCCCTTACTGGGCCTTCTGCTCACCCTTTCTTTTGATGTATGTCCCCAGGTTATGAGATGCAGTAATGAACCTAGGATTAACATGAGGATAAGCCTTTCTAGTGTTTAAGAAGAATGTTTTATGTTTTCTTGTTTTAAGTTCCTTATTTCCAATTCACTAAACCTTAAAGATCCTCGGTTTTGTAAAATGTAAGGAAAGTTTATATGATAAAAAAGCGGGATGCTATAATTATTTACCCATAATATGAGGTATTTATACTTGACCAATATCTATCTACACCAAAGGTTCTATCCTGAATCATCAACATTGTCATTTGCATGCATCTTTCTACGATACACGATGGTTGAAAAAATAACTCTAGGTGGTCCAGTGAATATAGAAAACATATTCATTGAAAATAAACCACAAATAATGTGAAGGAAACATAATATTGTTATGCTTTCAATATGGTGGTAAAATCCTCTCATGAAAAATAAGTTCAAAAAATATTCCTACTGTATTTTTTTCAAAAACATTAATAAAAGCCTCCTTTAGAAAAAATAAGATTAATTTAAAACCCTTATAAAAAATGTAAACTTGAGTAAATATTAATTTAAAAAATCATAATAGAATATTATAAAAATATTAGAATCTATTTCATAAAATACATACATGGATGTAAATGAAGGTTCTATGGGAAATTTTAAAAATTATATTTTTAAATGAAAGTTCCTTTTAAATATCATTTCATTAAAGTGATCATTAATAAACTGAATAGATCACATGTATCAGATATAAATCCACATATAAAAAGTTATTATATTCAATAATATTACCTATATTCATCGGACACATAATCTTAACATACCATAATAAATTATGAGTAATTTTATCCCAATTAATAGAAATTGATTTAAGAAATCTCTTATCACTTTGTAATCAGTAGAATCGTATGCCCCATTAAAATAATAATTTATTAGAACCATGGTTGTTCTATGCATGAATCGTAGCATGGTTTGTGTTTGTTGTCAATACTCAGTGAATGATTAGAATGTGTGCTAGAAATATGATCATACAGAACAAGAAGATAACAGTTTTGAAGGTGGCACCGTTATCCAGTGTTTTCCAAATTTTTGGGCCTGAAAATCGACAAATGAAAAAAATGGTTTTTGGAAAAGAGACTTGCGTGTCATTGACATTAAGGAGAGGAAACATGTGCACCTTTTGTTTTTCTAGATCATAACATGAAAATATGTCAAAGGGAGAAGGGTGCCCATGTTTTATGTTAGGTAGCGCAAGTAAATTGCGCGGCAGAGAATTGCGCGCTGAAACATGCATGCCGAGGGAAGACTTGCATGCTGTCACGCAGGGTATCCAAATGCCTATAAATAGTGGTCAACCCTTCCTCATTCGTCATGAAGTTCATACTTAGAGAAAATAAGAGCTACTGTCGCTTAGGTTTTGTGGTCGCGCAAGTGGTGGTGGATCGCTCAAGTTGAAGTTGCGCGACATTTGTTTGATAAGCGTCCAAGGTGTTTTGGGCGAGAACGGGGTTGAGTCGACCATGTTTGGAGATGGTGAAGGAGGTGTCGCGCAGGTGGTTTGGTGACACTAGCACACCAGGATTTGAAGAAGCGCGACAATTCATAGTTGCACGCCAAAATAGGTTTGGGCTTAAAAAGATATGAGTCGCACAAGTTTGATGTTGAAGAAGTGAGTGTCGCGCAAGTGGGAGAGGTGAAATTGTGCACCATCTTGAAACTTGTGCGCTGGGCTTGGAGAAGAACACTAGGTGTGGTTGAAGTATTCCAGTATTTCAAGTGATGCACGAAATCTGAATGTTTGCTCGATACCCTTGGTGAAATGTGAGATTAGTCTATGGGTGGAAGTTGGACTTCAACAGATCATCTATATACAACAGAGGATGTATTCATTAGAAATGATGAAGAGACCTTCACGTCTATAAACTGAGTGGGAATTCATCAATGGAAGTGATCTAGGGGGAGTAAATGGGAGTGACCTGAGGGATGTAGTGAGCTATCCCTAAACTTTTGTAAAGGCAGTGAGCCTGGGATATAGTGACTGTGCCCGAACCATTGTAATCCACATCTAGTGAAGTTTAGTCGAATTAGGTACGACTAACAACCGGTCGGCGTATGCTCCTTGGACACAGCCCATAGTGGTTAACCAAGTAAAAATGTGATGTTTCATCTCACTGAATGTTAATGTTTTCTTTCTGATCATATCCATCTTACAGTTTTAACAAGTTCCTACAAATGTGTGAATATGATCCATCACTTTAAAAGAAAAAGTTGTCACCCTGATTCACCCCTCCCCTCTCAGGGTGTCCCGGGGACCTACAATAAAATGAAGAATTTATAAATATATGATATTGAGGTTAATGATATTATATATATATATATAATGGATTTATATATTCAACACAAATAAAAAATAAGTTGTGAATAAGGCATATATCTCACAAAAGTAAAAGTGGGAAGAGAAACCCTCACCTCACGATTCCCTTTTGTCTTTTGTAATTTATTATCATGTATAATTGTTAAAATAATGTTAATAATTCATTAAATTACAATATTCATATTTATAATATCTTATATGAAACTTTTATAACAACCTTTTTCCCATTCATTAATAATATTACATTGTTTCCATTGTTTCTGGTGTGGTCGTTTCATGGTTTAAAGATCAGTTCATTTGTGTATAAATATGGATTTTGTTTTCAAATGAAAATAAAAATCCCAAAGTGAAATTAAATGGTATTAATTTATAAAATATTTTTATATGTTCCCATATATCTTTTTAATTTCCACCATGAGGATGATTAATTTGATAAAATGTTAATAATGAATGTTTAGTTTATTTTGGCGTTTTTTCTGACTATCATGATCTTTTTTTATTTTATTTAATATAATATATACATATGTATATTAGTTACATAACATGAAATAGGATAAAATATATTTATTATAAACTTATTTGACTATAATCATAAATTTATGACAATACAAGAAGGTGTTAATAGAAAACAAAAAATCTTTATCGATGGAGACGGTTAACTACCATAATTTTGAAAATAGTTTTGTTTCTTTCAATATAAGGAGATAAGAAAAGTGGTGGATAGATTATTTTAAATTATCAATAAAATATTATAGTATATATATGGTAATAGAGTTTTTTTCTTTGTTTTATGAAGGAGGTGAAGGGAATGTAGTAGATGAAAAGAAATTAAGAGAGGTCTTTTGAGAAAGTTTCCTCATAAAAATCATCTCCTAGTAAGACCCAATGAGGAACATGGAATTCTTATTTGGTTTATAAATATATCAAATTAAAACAAATAGAGATTGGAGGAGATTCATTAGAATATATTTTAATAGATTCTTGGAATTTTACAATAAAGGGGGCAGCGAGGAGTGTTTTTTATACATGAGTTGAAGTGTTTTTAAGTGATTAGAAAATGAATTTTTTATATTTAAAGCCAAAAATATATGAATGGATTTAATTACAAATAATTTAGATGATAATTAATATTATAAATTTTGGTTGAGGTCTAGAATCATACCATAAACCCATTTAATGTTATGTTTTTAGTTATTTTATTATTTTTCCTTTTAACATGAAACCTCTACATTATTTTATCTATACCGCATCAAATAATTTTTACCACAACATCTTTCTTTGGCTAAAAATAAAATTGACCAACTATACTAATTATGATCTCATGACTCAAAATATTTAATCCACGTTCAAAAATTAAAAAAAACCCATGTTGAAAATTATTTTAAAAATTAAACTATAAAAAAGAAACAAAAAATATGTTTTTTTACAAAAAATTGTGTTTTAAGCCAAAAAAAATGCAGTCATACAAAATTTAGGTATAAAAATTGTTTAAATATAATAAATTAGACTATATGTATCTAGAAATTATTAAATTCACTTATATATATATGTTTGAGATCTTAAAATGAATTTTAAATATATATAAAATGTTGGTTTTATAAAAAGTAATATTTTTTCTATTTACTAAAAATTTAAAAAAAATCATAAAATTATCAGATTTTTATCCTAGATAATTTTTACATGATGAATATGAAAATGATGTTCCTTTTATAAAATATTTGTTAAAAAATTTTCAAAAATTTATTATATATATTTTCTCATAGAAAGAAATAAAAATCCATTTTTGAAGAAAACATATATTTGAAAAAAATGACATTACTGAAAATTAGGTTCATATTCTCAAAGAATTACTCAACACGTTAAAAATGGGTTAGAAATTGATATATTTCATAATGTGCATAATTATATTCATTCCTACTATTTTAATGGTTTGGTTAAATTTTTCTAATTAAAGTAATAAAATTTTGAAGTTTGTTTATGCTCGTTGTTCTATGAAAAGTAATATATAAAAGAGATTAATAATTTTTAAAAATATACATATCATAAAATATTAGGGTGTTAAATAATAACACCATTACAATGAATTGATCCTTCAAAATTTGTCACTTTGATACAAGTAGATAACGATACCTCAACTCAACATATCCCCAGGTTCTCATGTAGATTCCTCAAGCTAGATGTTTCAAAAAAACATTAACAATGTGAGTGGTCTTATATCCTAAAAACATCTCTACATGATCAAGAATTTCTAATAGTTTTTCCTTATAATAAATATATTTATCCAGTACTATGACCTGTGATTTTAGTAAATGTGAAAGATTCAGAATGTAATTCTTTATTATAAATACCTGGAACACATCTTGGATTTGATAGAGACACGGTGGAAGCACTAATCGATAATTAACCTTCCTGATTCAATCAAGAATTTAGAAAAACATCATCCATGAAATTTTAAATTGATCATTGAAAATAAAAATGGTTATTTGAAAATTCATTTGTGGTAAACCCGGAATTAAAAACGGTTTAATAAAACATCCTTTTAAAAAGAGAGACAATAAATGGATAAGGTCACTAGGAAACTAGGATTTTGATTAGGAAACAATTAGTTGAAATTGAAAATATGGGAAATGAAGAGAATTTTAACTCTCATGTTATGGTGTACAATGATAGTGAAATGGTGAATATAAGGGTAAGGACCACAAGTAAAAATACCAAATTAGTCTAAAAATTCCATTAATATCATAAAAAATCATGATAATAGTATGACTTTTTATTTCATAACTATTTGAGAACATATACTTACCTTATTTCATCTCATAGGTATAGTATTTCTCTATGGTTGTGCCTTTATAAATTTCAACTAATTCTTTCTCCAAAAAATTAAGTTGAAATATTAATTCCTAGAGAACTAATGGATCATAAGATCCAAAATGGGATGACAAGTCATTCCTTCTGTCTCTAGTTATCCGCATAACCTAAGGTTTATCACAAGTAATCCAATACACAAAAATCATCATATGTCTAAGTAATACATTAATCTCTGAAACATCATCAAATGTTAAATGTAAAAAATTTCATAAATGGTTTCCCTTATAAACATTCCAAATTATTAAAATCCAAAACATTCAAATGAAGTTCACTGAATTTTTAAAACCAACTTATCATTAATCCCCCACAAAACATGTTGTAGATATCCATTATCACACACCGAAAATGTGAATATCATTATCAAGTATTCTCTTTAAACATGAATACAACATAAATTACCATAAAAGTATATTTAAAACATGAATGATTTCAAAAAATTAAATATTTCTTCATATCATAATTCCAAAATTCTATAAACTCATTCAAGAGAATACCAAGTCATCATATTACTTATCAGATCCATGGTCTTCAATACTATCCCATTTATTTTATCACAATGAAATATCTATTTATCTCATTATTATCCAAACATCATGAAAATATGAAGGGATATATTTCCCTTAATCACGTGTCCTAAATAACAATCACCTCAGTGCCTCAATAACATTTCATGGTTACCAGAACAATTCAATATATACATTGAAATACTTATGTAAATACTGTAGTAGAACAATCCATAGATGTTTCATATTCTAAAATAATGTAAAAGTACTTCTAAAACATCATTTTAGAATTCTAATACCTAAACACCCAATAATTCAACTTCCTTATTAAACCACAAATAAAGATTCATCATTTTATTCTTTAACACTTATTCCATTTCATATTTCATTGGTAGTCTCCTCATCATCATAAATATAACCATTAGTCATAAAACGATGTTGATTTTGTTCACACGCATTCTCTCTAGGGAATCAATTTCCATAATGCCCATATATTCCAAATTAAAAACATTTAACTATCGATGATACCATAGCAATGCCATTATTATTTTCCATTGTGCTAATAGAATCTATCAATTTGAAATTTCAACTACATTCTCAGTGTCCGTATTTTCCACACCCAAAGCATCTTCTAGGTCCATTGAATCATTCTACATGATCCCACTTCCCGCTTTCATTACATAAGGAAACTTAACCTATATTTCATCTATTCTCACCAAGAAAATCTATATTTATCTTATTTAATGGGATAGGAAACTAATAAATTTTGAGATTATTGATCATAGTATGATATTGTTGATTAGTGATAATAACAAGGTTTCATCTTCCAACTCCCGTTTCATTGGGCTGCTTATAAGGAAAATAATTCCATGTTCTCTCACATTCACCATTAACATGAATCCTACTGGTTCCTCCCATTGGATAAAACCTAAAAGGAATAGTTTGAGAAAAAATACTAATATTTTGAAACCACATAATCATGAGAAATTTATTGTAAAATTCCTATCTAAGAAATATTAGTTATAATCTAAGGTAATTCATGATCATTTCCAAAACCCTAGGATTGCAAATGAGACTTACCCATAGGGTTCTTATTAAGGTTTTCTCATCCTAGTTTCCAAATGTTAACAAAACAGTGACTAAATACAAACTACAATGATAGATTATTTTCATACATAGATGTAACATCTAAATAGATTAATATTCATTAAATGATATAACAAAACAATTTCATAACCTTATGGTTTTAGTGTCTTTGTAAACATAAAAACAAAACTATTTTCTCAAAAAACATCTACATTGCATTCAACTTATTCACTACTAACTATAAACTTTTTGAAACATATAGGTTATTACATTTCTTAATAATCATTTGGAAAAGAAACATAGGAAAAGGGTGAGTTTCTCTGCTCAGTAAGGTTAACCAAGTTAGATATCAATCATAATTAAATCTCAAGGGCATAAGAACATGACCATAACATTTAATTTTCTCCCATTTATATTGAAGATCATAATTTAGATTCATTGAATAAGTCATATAAGTTCATAAGAAACAAAAAATAAAAGAACATAATGTATAAGACATGGAATGTTTTGACACACATAAGCATAGGAAATCACCCCCTTAGTAGTCAAGGATCATTTACAAAACATATAATAGAACACTATGGGTGGATAATCCTCCTGGGTGGGACACACCACCATCCCTAGTGGTATCCCTTTCCTCATAGTTTAAATGGTTCACTCTACAAACCGTAATAGTAGTAAATTTTTAATCCTAATTCCAACATCGAAGAAACAATACCCTAATGAACCAAGTTCACATCACATTTCAATCATGTTTTACTAAATCAAGTTCACTTCCAGTTTTATTGATGTATTACAAAATTTATTTCACATATAATTTAATTCCTATCTTACTGAACTGATTTCAACTCCCGTTATAATCTTGTATATCTAATGAGATATAAATTATTACACAATTCTTTCCATGTAGGTATAAGGACCACCGGAAATTTTTTATAATGTAACTGCTGCCCTTGGTTATAATGTAACCACCATATTTTTTTTATAATGTTACCACCATACCATAATGAAAACTATCCATATTTGTTCCAAAAGAACATAAATCATTCATCACATCAAAACCCAAGTAATGAAATGTGTTTCTTAAACATTTATTTATAACATAACTCAGGGAAAAGAATTGGGTTTCATAAACATCATGTCATCATAAAAATAAACAAAACATTTGAAGAATAAGGATAGTACTCTTGAATAATATCACCATTAAATCATATTTCAAATAATATAATGTTATCTTAGTTGGAAAATATCATTGAATGACCAATAAAAATAATTATTGAAAAAAATAACATTTTAAATATTTTTCTTTTAAATATCCATAAAATTATAAAGTAAAAAAATTATCTTAAAAAACCTTCTAATATCATAAAGGAAACATCAAATAATTAAGGTATCAGGATTTTTAGAATATCCTCTCATTTTTTTTAAGTTAAAAAAAATTCCTTCCATATTTTTTTTGGAAATTATACAAATAAAATCATTTAGAAAAAAACAAAAATAATCTGTTAAAAACATTTTGTAAAAAGTCAAATATATGTAAAAATTAATTTAAAAATGAAAAGGAAAAAATAAAAATACTTTTGTAAACAATTTTTGATCTCACATTCATGGAAGGAAAAGACAGTTTTGAGGTAATTTTAAAAGAAGGTCCCTTATAAATATCATATCATTAAAGTGAGAATTAATAAAATCAATTGATTATGTGTATCAGTTTTAAATCCACCTAAAAAGTAAAAATTCAACATAAGATAACAAAAAATCATCCCAAACATAAAATAAGTAAGGCTTAGTCAATGAAGTTGATGTTTAGCCCAATTAATTGAAATTGAGTGATGAAATCTCTTACCACATTGTAAGAAGTTGAATTATATAACCCATAGATGTATTTATTATCAAATAAAAAATTTAATAAAATTAAGACGATGATATTAATGATATTATATATCAAAGGGTATTATATACACCAAACATAGAATACATAAGTGGTTAATAAGTCATATATCACATATAGGTAAAACAATATTTGAAATGAAGCTTATACCAATGATTTGGAACCGTTGGTATAGGTCCAAAAACCGTTCGTAGAGCCTATACCAATGGGTTGGGTGGATTATGGATTTTTTGGTGTTATTATAGAATTATAAAAATGGTTTTGGGAAACCATTGGTATTAGAAATATGAAATACTTATATCAATAGTTTTGAAAACTGTTGGTATATGTAATTCAAAAAAACCTCGACCGTTTTTGAACCCCAGACCTTCAATTCATATCTCAACGAACTAAATCTAGTATAGGTCCATAAAAATATTTTTATTTAACAATACTTTAGGTATTTTTAGTCTTGGTACCTATTCCATTGGTTTTGAAAAAACCATTGGTATAATGTCACTAAATAGTGTCTATACAAATGGTTTTATCCAAACCGTTGTATAGACATAACCTATAACAAAAATTTAAACAAACATTGGTATTGAATCAACTTATAGAATATATAACAAATTTTTTAATAAATGCAGGTATATGGTAATTTTATGGCACCTATTCCAATGGTTTGTCCAAAACCATTGGTATAAGTCTAGTTTCTAGTTGTGAAACTGAGATGAGAAACCCTTACCTCACATTTCACTTCAGTTTTTCATAATTTAGCTTATTTTATAAAGGGTTAAAGAAGGTAATTAATTAATTATATAACTATAATCGTATTTATAATACCTTATATGGAACTTTTATAACATCTTACCACCCGTTCATTATTAAAATTTCATTATTTTCAATCTTTTGGGTCAGTTCATTTCATCGTTTCATGATTGGCTAATTTGTGTATAATTATGGATTTTCATTACAAATGGAAATATAAATCTAAAATTGAAATGAAATAGTATTCATGATTTAAAAAAAAAATATTAAATTTTTTTTTCTATGAGGATGATTAATTTGAAAAACGTTAATGATGAATGATTAGATTAGTTTGATGGTTTTTCAAACCACCACAAACTAGTTTCATTTTATTTAATATTTTCTTGAAATATTATTCCCTAGACATGAAATGGGATATAATATACTTATTAAAATATTATTTAACTATAATATTACTTTTATGACCAACCTTGAAGGAGGTAATGGACAAAAAGAACTCATTATCCACAGATACTCTTAGCCGCCATAAATTGGACAATGGTTTCACTTATTTGAATTAGAGGATATAAGAAAAGGGGTTGATATGATAATTTCCATTACAAATATAAAATTCCATTATATACATAATATATGAGTTATTATGATTTTATGGGTGAAGTAGGTGAAGTGAATGGAGAATAATAAAAGAAATTCAGATAAGTTGTTTCAGGAAGTTACCTCTTGAATACCACCTTCTTTATGGACCCGTAAAGGAACCTGGAACCAGTATTTGGGTGAGACCTAAAACACATGGATGTGAGGAGAGTGGAAAGAAGAGTCTAAAAAAGATATATTAATAGATTTAAGTATTTTGAGAAGATAGGGGTGGTGAGAAGTGGTATTTATACAAGAGACTGGGCCATATTAAGTAATTAAATATGGAATATTTTATATTTTATTCCAAAAAAAAATTTGGCTGTAATTAATTAAAATTAATTTTGGAGATAATTCAAGTTTTATTTTTTTAAGGTAGAAAAATACATGAACCACCATTGAATGTTATAGTTTTTACGTATTTTAAGCTGTTACCTCTTAACATTAACCCGCTACATTATTTTCCCTATACTACAATAGTTTTTTACCATGGTAAATTCTTTATACTTAAAAATTAAAATAAACATAAAAAATAATTCGTAACTCATGATTCCAAATATTCAATCCATTTTGAATATTAAAAACAAAATATTTTCAAAATTCCATCTAAAATAAAACACTCAAAACACAAAGAGAAATGGTTTTTTTTGGAAATATGTTTTTTTATCCCAAAATTTAAACACAAAAATAAGGTAAAAATATTTTTTAATTGTAATTAATTTGATTAAAGACTAAAAAAAACTATTTTACTTACTTTGATACCATTTTAAAATTATAAAGTTAATTTGAAGTATAATGAAAATGAGGGTTTTATAAAAATTGGTATTTTTAACAATACACTGAAAAATTAATCTTTTCTGAAAATTATAAAAAATTCTTCCTAAGATATTTAATAAACGATGAATTGAAAAAATGTTTTTTCTTTATTAAAATAAATATTCAATAAAATTGAAAAATTAATTTCTTTTATTTTTTTATAGAATGCAATAAAAACGGTTTTGAAGAAAACATATATTTGGTGATTATAAATAATATACTAAAATATATGGTTATTTTTAGAAGGATTTAATTAATAAATTATCAAATAACTTAGAAAACTATATTTTTCATAATTTGGTTAGTACTATTCATTCTATCCAATTTTACATTTTTTTTATAATGGGTGTGTTGAAATAATAATAATTTGGAGCCAGTTTAACTTCCCTGTTTTGTGAAATGTATTCTATTAAAGATATTACATTTGTTTAAAAATAGTCATATCCGAATATATTTGGGTTTTACAATTACCTTTTTAAAATCCGGTGAGATTTTGGTATATGATCCTATGCTCATCATAGGCTGGTGACTCCTTTATTCCTTCTTGATGATCAGTTCATTTTGGGTCAGTTTCATGAATCTAGAACGAGTTTTCTTAGTTTTCTTAGATTACACCCCTCAATGGCTTGGATAATGTATCCCTATAAGATAAGTTGAGTGATCCTCTTTTCCTTCTTGTTTAACTTGGTAGGGTTTATTGAATCATCAAGTATAAAACTTACTCAAGCCTTAACCCCTTATCTAAGAGGATTTTTCTAGTATGTTTTGGACTCACCATAGTATTACCTAGGTCTTGAGCCCCTATCCATGTATCGAGATATAATATTTTCAATGAGGTGTAATATGATTGAGTATAAATCTCATATTAATCGTCTTAGTACAATCCATTCTTCTTCTTGTCTATACCTAACAAGAATGACATATCAGATGTGCGTCATTCATGGCGGTATATCGCATGGAGTGTGTTGCCCTGGATGAGTGTTGTATTGACCTTCAAGAAGAAATCCTAGGATGGAAATGTAGTTTTTAGCATAACTTGAGACTGTGTGTCTACTATACATATATCATTATGTTTTATTGTATGTTTATATTTTTGATTCGCATACCATGTGATGACATAGCTACTCTTGATGATTTATGCTTATTGATTTTGGGGTGTTCTACTAGGAATTTTTATACTCACACCTGAATGGGATCTTCCTACACATGTCAAGTATTATACAGGTGATGGAACATTTAATGGAGTCCATAGAGGACTAGGATATTTTTTATATTAGTGTGGGATATATAGACTATGGTGTATACCGATGTTTCATTTTACAACATCCCCTCATTCTTAGTAGGCTGGCCATTATTTTCCATTTTTGATGGGATTTTTAGTCCATTTTTCTATGATTTTAAATAATTTATGTCATAATGTGATGTTGGAATTATAGATTTATGAATTCATTTCTATATGTTTTTTTATATTTTATCATTTTATGGGTTTGTAGATGTGAATTTTCTTATTGGTCCATTAGTCTAATGCCTCCCTTGTATGTGATTGACCTTCTCGGATATAGTTTCCAGCCCCTGGACTATTCAAGGTGGGCTTGGGGTACATACAGATCACGACACATCAGTTTGAGTCATGAAAAATACACCTCAGACTGAACCACCTCTGTTAAAAAATATGATATTTTTCTAAATGATAAGGATGTAACTAGGGTACATTGAAGAAATTATCCCTGGATCGATACCTTTGAGGTAACTAAAACTTATAGGATTATAGATCAACTCCCTCAAGAACCATGAATGGTAAAACATAAGGAGTAATAATCTTACCCTATCATCAAATCCATATCTTCCATAGTCTATGTGAAACAAATAATAATGTTCATCCCCCACCTCAAACAGTAGTGGTTAGAGAACAGGATTGGTGTAATACATCGGCCTAGATTGACCTGTAGCCATACACGTCCTGATAAGTTGTACTTTGTCTGAAGTCTCTTGAATGTGGTAAGGTCTCAATAACACAACCTCTCCTACCTACAATAGGATCATGAGTGAACAGAATCACCAACCATATAGATCACTATTAGGATACATATGAATAGTCTCTTAGAATCTATTATTATAAGAGAAATTAGAGAGAGGTAAGTGTTTTTTTCATGAACTTCCAATATCAAGGACATATGATCTGATCATTTACACCAAAATATATATTTTATTCATGGACGGACCATATATCTATGGTTTATAGAATTAAATTATCCATACCAGCGAAACTAATTCTTTCTGAAACCCCTTCCAGAACTGGGATATAAATTCAGTATCTCTGCCCGATATAATGGTATGTGGAACTCTATGTAATCATATGATCTCTATGATATATTTAATTTCTGAAAAATTAATAAACACTCTCTCATAGGAAGGATGTGAGTGGCCTTTTTAAATCTTTCTACAACCACCCATAATGAATCAAAGCCTTGAGGTGACCTTTATAATCCTGTCAGAAAATCCCTAATGCCGTTGTGATAAAATCCATTGTGGCCTCATCCCATTTCCACTTGGGAATATGAAATAGATAGAAAAGACCTTCTAATATATGATTTTCTACAATCACCTATTGATAGCTGGAGCACTATGTAACAATACAATATTTCTTTGTTTTATAACAAGTCAACAATACTGGTGCAATAAATCAATATACAATTTCATAAGGCCAGCACGTACCATCCAAGAATAGGAATTAGAATATCACATATACTTATCATGTTTGTCTGTAGGAACCTAGAAACCCTGATGAATTTCTAATATATAATCCCTATGAAAAATCCTACCAGACAATGGTTTCTCACATGAAATGCTCTCACGTAGGACCAAACCCTTGGGATATGAAATCTTCCTCATCTTCACCCTATCCAGAAGTGAAGATGCCACTCCTAATGATTCTATTATATGCTCTCCTGATGTTCCTAAACCTCCAGATGCATATTAGAAAACAATTTCCTCAACTTCCATTCTCTATTATCCTCTCGGACCACATGTTTCTTACTTTTATACATATAGAATCAGTAAGGAAAATTTCCTTTCCTGATGTATAAGAAACATTAAATTAAATGTTAAGAAGGTATTCAAACCAAATTATTTATTTGAGGATCAATCCACACTATGTGAACATATATAAATATATATATAATGATTTTGTATTCCATTTACACAAAAAAATTATCTCTCAAAAATTAATGCCTCCAACAATGAGAGGAGTGATCCACAACTTCAAGCTCGAGATAGTTCATAGGGTAATTATGATAATGATACCTCAAATGACATGACATGAATACTTTGAATCAATATATCTACATCATAATGGGTTTTATATTGATTCTTGATGCATCACAATAAACCATCTATCATATTCTAAGATTAGATAAAATATATATCAATGCTGAATTAAAACTCCATTTTAGCTCTTAAAGTATTTTTTTCATTCTTCAAACCATGAAACTTGACATCTTTATTGTTTAAGAATATTATTTCTTTTAAATTATGTGAAATATTATTCTATAATTTTGTTTTAAAATCCATCCATCCCCAAGAAAATCCATATATCAAAGACGATGTTGGGATCCTCCTTGGAAATTAAATCTCTCACATTAAATGGGTTAACTTGTAAGTCTACTTCTGAGGTAATGTGATCTTGCATATGAACCATATAAATCCAAAATAGTAACATAGTGAGATTGAAAAATATCTTATTCATTCATAGGGTGATCAAATGGATATCAATAAGTTGGGAATGTTTGTTTCATGTTTTGTTAGTACTCTAGGATTTCATCCACAATGACTAAAAAAATTAATCCATGTATTGGTGGAAAACCTGATTCATTAAATCCATGAATTCTACTAGTGAATTTGTAAGGATGAATGGAATTACAAAATACTTGTACAAGAAATATCCATTATATAATGTAATACATGATATATATCATTCTTAACACACACCTAATGGTAGTCTGACTTCTTGTCGATCTTATAGAAAATCCTTACCCCTCGGAGTTAGTTGAAGAGGTCATCTATGCATGGATGTGGATATTGGTTAATGACTATAAGTTGGCTCAATATATGCTATTCGAAGAAAATCCTAAGGGTACCATTTATATTATTATAAAAAGGATAGGTTAACCCCATTGGGATGTATTGGGACATATAAAAATATTAGCTTGCACAACCACTAGGCACCACTTGAGATCCTGAAAATTTGTACTAGCCATACTATAAGGAGGGATAGATATTGGTGCTACTCCTAGAACTATATCTATACTAAAATATACCTCTATATCATATGGTATTCTAGAAATTTCATCTGGGAATAAAGGCCTAAAATGATCCACAATAGGAGTGAAAATCATCATAAGTCATTCAATGTTAATCCATATAAAGGATATCAATTTGGGTTTTCACCCTTCCCAACCCATTTTGATCAGGTCTAGCACAACTTTCCTGGATTTATCATTCACCCATTTGAATATTTATACCACTATATGGTTCTATAAACGATGTCCACTAGTGATCAAAATACACATAGCTATGATAAGTAACCAATGAGTACATACCAGGACTGATATGAAATACTTTTCTCTTGAGGATAAAGAGGTCCCATAAGAAACGATACCTGCCTACCTCAAGGGTCAATTCCTTGAATCGTCAAACACTATTTTTTAAAATTCCCAATATAGTTTCATGTGTTATTATACAATAAAATTATGGAGTATCAAGCCTAGATCTCCCCAAATTAGTTACATATATGAATTAGTTGGATGTACCTGTATCAAATATTGTTTAAACAAGAGTATAGATTACTATGACTGTACTGATAACCATATATGAAATGGGACTCTAATCATCCAGGATTGGTTGTAATACATATATCTATCCATATCATCATCCCAAGTATATAACCATACATTCCTTGGTAGGGCCACTATCATTGCACTGTAAGTCCGATGTATAACCCCCTCATCCACAAAAACCTCCTCCTTCATATGAGCCACTATTACTATGGTTCCCTTCCTAATGAGGGGATGTGTACCTCACTTCACAATATGAAGTTGGTGTTGATCCATATCACTAGAAATATGAGGTAATTATGCTAAAAAGTGCTGAATTTGAAGCATCTTTCCATAATCTTGATACCTAAATGGATCCCAAATACATTGATTTTTCATATTTTCTATCATATCTCACTAATGTAATATAACCTGCATACCTAATTTTACGCTCTGGTTACTAATTCTCACACAAGAAGACCAAAAAAAGTGCTTCCTACCACTAGTCAAAAAAATTTCAGATATAACAACCTAGTTGCATTGGCTAGCACCTTCATCCTCTTTTAGCTTATACTCAGTAATGAGTTCCTTATTCACTATATGAGATACAATATTCAACCGGAATGATTTCACCAATGATCAAATGGAATACCTATAAAAATCCAATAATTTCCTATCCCTAGATAATTCATCACCTAGATGGATCTATATAAATATATAGAGTTATTTGAAACATGGAGAGTGGTATATAACTTATAAAGAACCCTACTCGAGGTGCATAAACACTTTGGATATCTCATCCCTCAATGTATCAGGATTGAAATAATCATACAAGGCCTTATATAAATCCTTCTAAACTATATCATGATGATTTTATTACTTGGTAATAAACTCTCTATATCTATTGGAATAACCTCATACAATATACATAGCGATCTTCATTATCCTATTATGAGTCATCTTAAGACGCTCTAAAAAAGAAAGCATGATCTCTATCTATGACATTGTAGCCTATGAACCACAATCCCACAGATAATTTGTTGGATGATGATATTGAAATTCACACGTCTACCCTTCCATAGTAGGGGAAAGTGCTGGGGATAATTTCATGGTCTACACGATCTATAAAATTCACCCTTGAAACTAATAATGAGTCTGCTAGTCGAATATAATGGGAGGTTCCAAAAATGGAACTACTATAGGTAATATCAGGGGATCAAATCCCACCACCTCTATATAATAGTCATCTCCACCCTCCACATGCACAACTAGAGGAAATTATGGTCGTATATATCTACAAATTACAAGATAAGCCCATAGATAAGGTATAAAAATAGATCAAATCATAGAAAAAATAATGGTACTGGAACAAACCTTCTAATATAAAATTCATTCATTTTTCCTTCTCCTAAATTATATACTAGGAAACATATAAAATTATCAGGAATAATAAGAGATACTACCTAATTTGTAAAGACCCAAACTTTTATTAATGAAAATTACACTTGCTCTATTTAAATGTATTATTATGTAAAATGGTAATATAAAAAATATGACCTTCCTTGATTTTATGTTTTTGTATTTTAAAATATAATTAATAATTGTTATCGTTGCTAATATAGCCATTGAATAGTGTTAACATGATTAATATAAATATAGGGATTTAACATAACCATATTTACATAGACTAAAGAAGTGATGGCCTCATCCAGTATAATTTCTCCATACAAAGACCATTTTTTAGATATCGAAAAAGGAAATAGTGTCAATGGGCTTCCCTCTTGACCAATCCCAATATGAGATTTAATATGCTAAGCTTGAATAGAACCGCCTATGGTAGAAGTGAATGTTGATATAGATAACCACCGAAGTGATGCTATCTGAGCCACCCAAGAGTCTGTCACCATCACACACCATACCATTAGGTATTATGTGGGTGTTATAAGATGTTATGTAACAATAACTTATAACTATTATTATGTACTTTGTTTTTTTGTTTAAGAATATACATTCATTTCATTATTTTTACAATGTAAATGGTTTTAAAATCACAAATATTATTTTTACATAATATTCATTTATGAAATCTATTTTGATATATTAATGGATTTTTGGAAACAAATTATGATTTCAGAAAATATTATTATTACTAAATTAATTTTTATTAAATATAAATTATCTTATAATTTTTATGTATACAATTGTAATTTTTATTATTTTTTGAAAACTATTTTTTTCAAAACCAGTGAATTTAAAATATATGTGAGTTTTTTATTTTATAATTAAAAATTCACATATATAGAAATTTATTTAGATAAAAAGTATATTATTTTTTTAATTATGATGTCAAAATTTTCCAATGGTGAATCTTTCATAATTTTCATAGAAAGTCGAATTTCTTGGTAAAAATTAAACATTGTTTATATATATAATGTGTTTTATGATATCATAATTACCAAATAGTGATGTAATTATAAAATATAAAATTCATTTTCTTCAAATATATTTTTTAACATTAAAATAATTTGATTTTAGATTTGATTAAATAATTTTATGTGACTTAGTGGACCCTCCAAGACTTATAAAACATTTTAACTTTTAAAATGATTTCCTTGAGAGTGTGACTCAATACCTTATAAGAAAGCATAATATTTCCAGAATTTTGGCCATTTTACATATAAAATAATTTTTTCCATTATCCTTTGGAAAAAACCATAGGCAAAAACTATGGGTTGGTTTTTGGTTTGGATTAGTTTAATGTGTGGTTTCCAAAACCTAAATAATAAATAATTCCCTCTCTTTTCCTATATAAACCCACCCAATATCTGACTTCTCTTCACTCAAAACCCATGGATCACATTTATACCATTCAATCCTATCTCTAAAATCTACCCAAGGTTCCCCCAGCTCCCAAGAAGCCTCTCTCAATCCCATCCCAATCCTTTGGAACCACACTTCCAAGAAAAGGATTTCTTTCTCATTTTTTTCCAAATTTCATTATATTGTTATACCTTTTTTTAATTAAAAATATTGGGGTAATATTTCTCACCCCCCCATACTACCCTCTTTATGTTCAAAGGATGAGATACCCCTTTCACTCTCATTAATACCTCCCATGTACACTGGTTACCATGCTGAAATTTCGTAAGGTATTTCTCTCTCCTCATTTATATTAACAAAATATTTTGTATTATGAATCCAAATTCCATTACATATTTTGGGACATGTATATATGTGACCCTCCTATTGTAAATCTCTTTTAAATATGATGAGATACCCTTTTCTCTCACATCAACATTTTTTTGAATTCTTATGTCACACTGTTATGTTGCTGAAATTGCACCGTGATTTTTCCAAGAAAAAGTCATTGTGTAGTGAATACCATGCCCATTTCCCGATCAAGGGTATTCAACTTTATGAACATTTAATTTTTTATTTTAGAGTTTCACATATTAATTCTACATTTCATTATCATGGAATAAATGATGATGTTTAATGAATCTATATTGTATGATCTATGTGGCACACTTATGCATTTAATGAAATGATTAAGAAGGGCGTGCCATGATAGTTCTCCAATGCATTGGGTAAAATTTCGTATCACGATACGTCAAGTGCAGTCAGTGACTACTCATTGTAATTCAAGTTCAATTATGGTTTACGCATGCACTATATTCAATGATCCTTGTCTCATGATAATATCATGTTAAATGTTGATGCCACATTTTCATGTTATGATAATCATGCTATATCATGCCTTTATGATCATGTTTCTCTTATACTCCCTTGATAGACTTATTTCATACCATGTACTATATTATTCATGTTATTCCTTGTTTAATCCCTTACTGGGATTTATATATCAACCTTTTCTTATGCATGACCTCAGGTTAGCCCACACAATGCTAAGTACGAAGGAATGTGTGTGGTCATGAAAAAGATGTTTTCAATAAGGATATTCATTTCATATTTTAAGTTGTTATGTAATGTTCCTAAACCCCAAATACACTATAACTCATTATCCTCTATATTGTATCAAATGAATATTTTATGTAATAAGTTATTTTTATGGGTGAAATAAAGAACAAGGTTGTTATAGTTGGTATCAGAGGAAATGTTTAGTTATTTTTTCGATTAAAATTAGAAAAAACTAGTGAAATCCTTATAAATAAGAATATGTATAATAAAAACATCCATAAATTTTGGTGAGTATTGAGTATGTGGTTTATCAAGAAAATACATCCCTTTCTTGATACGAGCGGGTAGAGGCGGCTCTGGTACAGATGTATCTAGTGGTAAAACCCAAAAACACCGCTCTAACCTAGAAACGAATGGGAACAGGTGCACGACAATGGTCCTTGATGCACTTTTGGTTACGACACTCCCTGGGGATATTCTTTGGTAAATTCATAAGCTTAATATGAACCATTATTAATGGAACTAAAAAAAATCCCCAAAGAATATATGGTGGGAAGCAGATCATGGATAACATAGATATGTTATGGAAATAAATGTCATTTATAAGTTTTCCATTTTTGTCATTGGATTCCCCATGTTGGGTTACCCCTAACATTCCTTTTATTCCAGCCAATGGATGTTAATAATAGGCCTTAGGATATAAACCAATGAAAATATGAATGGGATTACTATTGTACTGAGATTCCCAATCTAATGGGAGTGGGAATCAAAAACATTGTCACGATACTCTCTCAGTTAACTCAATTTTTTAATAAAAACATTTGTAAAGTAGAACGTTCAACCCCCCCCCCCCCCCAAGAAAGAACAACTCGCAATCGAGAGCTTCATGAGAAAAATGCCTCCTACTTTTAATGGATCATATGATCCCTCAATTTCTGAACAATGGATCAACTCCATGGAAAAGATATTCTCCATCCTTCAATGTTACGAGAAAGCGAAGGTTCTTCTGGATGCTTATCATATGGAGGGTGAAATAGATCAATGGTAGACATTGATCAAAAATATGAATCTTCAGGAGGCTACCAATGTGTTTAAATGGAAGGATTCCTATAAAATGTTTTTCGATAAATATTTTCCTCACAGACTCTGATATAAGATGTGAAGGGACTTCCTTTCCCTAAAGAAAAAAGAAGAAGAATCCATCAGAGTGTATAAAGAAAACTTCATATGGTTTGCACGATATGACTCCATCTTTTTTGTTACCCCTGAATGCATAGTTGACCACTTATTTGGGGGGATAAAACCTAGCCTACAAAAATCTCTAGCAATCCGTGAGTTCGATATCTACGAGGAAATTGTCTGATGTTCCGTCAAAGATGAAATATAGATCGGCGAAGCTCAGGGGTATCATGAGGATAAGAAGCACAAGGTGGAATTTAATTCTGGTGGTCTGATGGATAAATCCTGTGGTGCTAAGAAAATCCAGCACCCCACTTTCCAAAGGTGCAGAAAGAAGCCCCCCAAAAATGACTGAAGGGAATGAGGAACTGATTTAGATGTGGAGGAGAAGGGCACCTAGCCATTAACTTCCGAAAAGAAAAACCCATAGCTACGATAGAGGAGAGGAATACTCCGTTTGACCCTAAATGTGTTGTTCATTGCTTCAACTGCAAAGAACTAGGGAACTATTCAAACTAATTCCATTATCCAAGGGTTTTGAGAGGCAACTAGTAACCTCCATGGAAGCCAGGGTGAGCTTATTCCATCACTAATGCAGAAGTGAACCCCGACAATGAAATGGTGATATGTACTCTAGTTATTAATTTCATAATAGTGAACATACTTTTTGATTTTGGTTCTATGCATTCTTTTATATCCTGAAAGTTTAGTAGAAAAATCTCAACACGACCACAAATCATGGAAGTAAAGATGTTAGTGAGAACATAAAATAGGGAAATCATTGCAACCCATGAATATAACTCCTCCACTATCACAATTTATTGTTTAAAATTCCCATAGATACTCTTCATACTCCCTTTTGTGAAATTTGATGCAATTGTTGGTAGGGATTGGATCTCCTTATATAGAGCCAACATAAATTTTTGTTATAGGGATACCACTCTCCATATGGTGAATCAACCCTTGATTATGTACAACTGCAAGGAGGAGGATGAATATTATTTTGAACCATCATATCAAGCTTGGATATTACTACCAATGTATCACATGTATCTTTCATAGATGATTAATTCTATGGAAGAAAACATCATTGAATACTTGACTATTATGAGATAATTCGCTGAAGTGTTTCTTGAAGAATTTCCTGGTCTTCCTCCTAGTATAGATGCTGAGTTCTCGATTGATCTTATACCTGGGGAATTACGAATATCCAAGACTCTGTATAGAATGGCTATTATAGAGCACGAAGATCTGAAGAAACAACCACATGAGAATCAGGATAAAGTGTTTATACGCCCAAGTGCTTCACTATGGGGTGAACCAGTCCTCTTCGTCAAGACGAAGGATGGGTCAATGCACCTTTTAATTGATTATCGTGATCTCAACAAAATCACGATAAAGAACAAGTATCCTCTTCCACAAATTGATGACTTGTTCGATTAGCTATGTGAAGCACAATACTCCTCCAAGGTGATTTTACGATTAGGATATTACCAAGTATGGTTGAAGATGGAAGATATCCCCAAGACATCTTTTCATACAATATATAGGCACTGTGAATTCATTGTAATGTGTTTAAGACTCACTAAATCTCTATCAATCTTCATGGACATGATGAATAGAGTCTTTAGAGATTACCACAACAAATTTTTGGTAGTATTTATTGATGATATTCTAATATACTCCAAAACCAAGGAGGATCATGGAGAGCATCTAAGAACTATACTAGAGACATTGTGAAAGGATAATCTCTATACAAAGTACAACAAGTGTGAGTTCCGGTTTAAGGAAGTCTCATTCATGGGTCATATCATCACAAGTAATGGGATATTTGTGGATCCCTAAATGACAGCTAAAACATAGGGATTTCCAAGGCCAACATCGGTGAAGAATATCTGTAGTTTCGTGGGGTTATCTGGATATTATCGCCAATTTGTGAGAAATTTCTCATGATTTTCCAACCCTCTTTCCATGTTAAATTGTAAGGGAGTAAAGTTTTCTTAGAGTGATGAATGAAAATATGGATTCATGGAGTTGAAAATTAGGCTTATCACTGCACCCATGATCACAATACCCACAAGTGAAGAATTTTTTGTGGTATTTATTGATGCCTAAAAGAAGGGCATTGGCTATGTGTTGATGAAAAATTAAAAAATCATTGCCTATGATTCAAGGAAATTGAAATTTCAAGAAAACATACATCCTACACATGATCTAGAGTTTTGCAGTAATATTCACATTAAAAATTTGGGGACATTACCTCTTTGGGGAGAATTGTGAAATATATACAGATCACAAATGCCTAAAATATATATTCACACAGAAAGAGTTGATCATGCGCTAAAATGATGGTTAAAACTGATCAAAGGATATGGTAGCTCAATCCATTTCCACCTTGGGAAAGTGAACAATGTGGAGGATGCTCTATGTAGAAAGGATCTAGCAATTCTATCAATGATGAGAACTGAGAAGGATCCAATATTTATAGATTTTATGAAGATAAAAGGGGGAATCTTAAAGAAGGGATCATCATCAATCCTTTCAAAAATGATTTCTCAACCATATATCTTGGAATGTTTATACGATGAACAAAAGGATGATGTGGGAATTTAGAAGAAATTGGAAACTATCCGAAAAGCGAATTCCCTAGAGTTCAATGTTGATGAAGAAGGAATTGTGATATTTGGTAAAAGATTTTGCATTTCATCAAATCCAATGTTAAATAATGAATTTTTGGATGATTCACATATTTCAAATTTCTCCATTCACCTAGGAAACACAAAGATGTATCGAGAACTACAAGAGAATTATTGGTGGGATAACATGAAGAAGGAGATCACTGAGTATACATCAGAGTTCCGAGTATGTCAGCAAGTGAAGGCTGAGAGGTATAAGTATTAGGGGATGATGCAACCATTACCCTTACCAGCCTGAAAATTGGAGAACATAACCATGGACTTTGTCACTGGATTTATGAAGACCCTCAAAGGATAAAATTCTATATAGGTTGGTGTGGATCATCTTACAAAGACTACACACTTCATTTCAATTTGAGAGGATTTCTCATTGGATCAACTGGCACTGAAATACATAAGAGATGTGGTAAGGATGCATGGAGTACCACTATCTATTGTATCCGATCGACATCCAAGATTAACTTCTATGTTATGGAAGACTCTTCCACATGCTCTGAATGCTGAGATGAAATATATTACCACTTATCATCGTCAAGCTGATGGCTAATCTGAGCGGACTATCCAAACACTTAGGGACATGTTGAGAGAAAGCTCAATGGACTTCAAAGGATGAGGGGATCAACATATTCATCTGGTTGAGTTCTATTACAATAATAGTTTCCACTCAATCAACCAAATGGATTCTTATGAAGCCCTTTATGGGAAGAGGTGCAGAACACCTACATGTTGGGATGAAATTGGGGAGCGAAAACTCCTAGGACCAAAAATGGGTGAAAAAATGGTGGAGATGGTTAAGACCATCCAGCAACACATTAAAGATGGACAGAGTCAAAAAAAGAACTATGCTGATAATTGTCGATAATACCTACAATTTGATGTCCAAGACATGGCCTTCCTCCTCATATCATCGTGGAAGAGAGTTATCAGATTTGGGAAGAAGGGAATGTTTAGTCTAAGGCACATCGTCCCTTTTGAGATCTTTAATCGCATTGAAGTAGTGGCCTATTGACTAGCACTCCTACTGAACCAATCTCATGTACATGATATATTCTATGTATCACTCTTGAGGATGCACATACCTGACCCATTACATGTACTCAATTCAAAGGTGGTACCATTGAAGAATTAACTCTCCTACAAAGGGAAGTTGTTGAAGATCGTAGATCGTGGAGAAAATGTTCTAAAAAATAACACAATGTCCCTCCTCAATGTGTTATGAAAAAACCACAACGTTGAATAGAAAATGTGGGAATTGGAGGAAGTGATGAAGCAGTGTTATCCACATCAGTTTTAGTGTGGGAAAATGAAATTTTCAGGGTGAAACTTCTTAAGGGGGGAAATTGTAATGACCGAAACATTTATTAATGAAAATTTCTATTGATCTGTTTAAATGTATTTTAATTTAAAATGGTTATATAAAACATAATAACTTCTATGGTTTTATGTTTTTGGATTTTAAAATACCGTTATGAATTGTTACTGTTTCTAATATAGTTGTTGAACAGTGATCACATGATTAGTATAAATATAGGGAATTAACAAACCCAATTTACTCAGGAAAAGGAAGCAATGGCCTCATCCAATAGAATAGCTCCATATAAAGCCCATTTGTCAGATATTGGAAAGGAGGTAGCTTTATTGTACTTCGTTCTTGACCAATCCCAATCCTACCTTCAAGACGTTAATCTTGAATAGAACCTCCTATGGGATAAGTTGAAGTTGATATATATTACCATAGGAGAGATGTTATCTGAGCCACCCCAAGAGTCTGTAACCATCACAAACCTTACCCTTAGGTCTTATGTGGATGTTATAAGGGGTTATATAGCAAGACCATAGAACTATGATTACATGCATTATTTTGTTTATAAAGAATATATATTCATTTCAATATTGTTACATTATAAATGGGTTTTAATGTACAAATAGTATTTTTAGTTGATATTCAATTAAAAAATCTATTTTGATGAATTAATGGATTTTTTGAATTAAATAATATTTTTATAAAATATTATTATTACAAAATTACTTTTTTAAAATATAAATGTTCTTATAATTTTTATAAATACAATAGTAATTTTTATTACGGATTGAAAAATATATTTTTTCAAAACCCATGAATTTTCAATAAATGAATTTTTTATATTAAAAGTAAAAATGAAAATATTTAAAAAATTATTTAGATAAAATTTATATTATTTTTGGAATCAGGACATCGAAATTGTCCAACGGTGATGTTTGTTTTATTTTCTGAGATAATCAAATTTTTGGGTAAAAATTAAATACCATATAAATATATAATATGTCTTATTACATCATAATGACTTAATAGCGGTGTAATAAAATTATTTAAAATGTATTATCATCCAATATATGTTTTAAATTTAAAATAATGTGATTTTATATTTATTTGATTAATTTTATGGTGCCTTAGTGGACCCTCAAAGACAGATAAAACATTTAAACTTTTAAAATGATTTCATTGAGAGTGTGACTCACCTCCACATAAGAAAGACTAATATTTTAATAATATCGTCCGTTGGCCTTATAAAATATTATTTTCCATTCCCCTTGGGATAAAAAAATTGGAAAAAATCCTTTTTTGGTATGTGAATTATATTATTTTAATGTGTGGTGTCCAAAACCTAAATAATAATGAATTCTCTCTCTTTTCCTATATAAATCCACCCAATAACCCACTTCTATTTACTAAAAACCCATGGATCACGTCCCTAACTATAAATTCTCTCTCTAACATCCTCCCAAGGACTCCCAAGCTCAAAAAAAGCCTCTCTCAAAGCCCCTCCCAAGCCTTTGGGATCACACTGCCAATTACAGAATTTCTTCTTTTCTCATTTTTGTCCAATTTTCATTGAATTGTTATAGCCTTTTGTTTTCAATTAAAAAATGCAGGGTTATGATTTATCAACTCCCCCACATTTCCCTCTTTATGTTTAAATGTTGTGAGGTCCCTTTATCTCTTATTAATTCCTCCCATGTACACCTGTTACCATGTCGAAATTCTATAAGGGATTTCTCTCTCCTCATTTACATTCAAGTAATTATTTTGTATTCTAAATCTAAATTCCATTACATATGTTGGGACATTTATCTATATGACCCCCTTAATTTCCATTTCATGTAAATATTATGAGATAACCCTTTCTCTATCATCAACCAGTTTTATGAATTCTTATGTCACAATGTTATGTTGTCGAAATGGAAATGTAATTTTTCTAGAAAAAGACATTGTGTAGTAAATACCATGCCCATTTATCTATCATGGGTATTCACCTTTATTCACATTTACTTATTGATTATATAGTTTCATGTATGAACTCCAAATTATTTTATCGTGGAATAAATGATTACATTTAATGAATCCATGTTTTATGATCAATGTGGCACACATATGAATGAAATGAAATGATTAAGAAGGGTGTGCCCTGACAGAGCTTCAATTCATTGGTTAAAAATTATTATCATGATACATAAATTTCAATAAGTGTTTACTCATTCAAATCCAAGTGAAATGAGGGTTTACTCATGATCCATGTGAAATGATCCTTAGATCATGCTAATATCATGTTAAATGTTGATGCCAGATTTCCAAGTTATTATAATCATGCTATATCATGACTTTATATTCATGTTTCTATTATGCTTAATTGATATTCCTATTGCCTAACATGTAGTGAATTATTCATGTTATTCATTTTTCACTCCCTCACCGGGCTTTATAGATCACCCTTTTCTTATGCATGTCCTCAGGTTATCCCATGCAATACTAAGTACAATGGAATGCGTGTGGTCATGTAAAAGACGTTTTCAGTAAAGATTGGTATTTCATGTTTTAATTTGTTATATAATATTCCTAATCCCCAAAGACACTATATATCTCTTCTTTATATGTTGTATCAAGTGATTATTTTATGTAATAAGTTATTTTTACGTGTGAAATAAAGAAAATGGTTGTAATATACTTCCCATATACAAAGTTCGATTCATGGTCATGTTCTTTGTTTCCTTTTAGGGGTTTATATATACAGTGTTCTAATTGAATGTTATAGGGGAGAAACCCCTCTAATTTGATATTAAAATCACCATTTATTGAAAACCATTTCATTTAAACTTTATGAATAAATATTTTTTACTCATTTATACTTATAATGGTCTAGTTGTACAATTCACCATTACCATGTTATAAAGTATTATGCCATAGAAGTTACAATTGCCTTGTCAGGTGACCATGAATATATCATTACATTCTACATCAACTTAAATAAGTCCAATAGTGATTTATTTATTATATGGTCCACCCTTCACAATTTATAAAGTCCCATAAACTGTATACATTTTTTTGGCATAGGTTTAATCACAACCATAAATGTTTCAGCCCATTCAAACAATTTTCCATCTCTCAAACATATTATAATTGGTTAATTAAGGTTCCACCATCAAACTATACCAGAAAAAACCATTTAGGTTTATGTAAACACTTTAATAACCAATCTTTTATCATAACTATAATAAGGAATTATATCATAAGGAAATAATTCTAGTAAATATAGTAATAATCAGAGAAGAATGGTATACAGACACACATTCTCAATATAGACCTAAACATGGTATATAGATAAACTTGGAATACAATAACATTGTCAATGAATTAGAATAGGTTGAATCTAATGAATGAATAAAAATATAAATAATATGATATATGCATGGCATGTGAATCTGATTGTTCCTACTATAATGCATGAGATGATTTGTACATGCCTCATCAGGATAAGGGTATTAGAATCCCATCCTAATAATAATGACACAAATCATGTGTATCGTCCAATGGTGTAATCAATACACCTATAATATTCATAGTGCATAACAAGAATTTCCTTCTTAGGTAGCATGGATTTACCCTGTATGTGGGTTTGCGACTCCCATGAACAATATCATTACGAAATCCTGCCACATTCCCACTCTCCTTTTCTAATAACCCAAATAGTAATAAAAAATGAAAAATAATTCTCTGATGCAACAATGTGATTCCCTGGCCCAAATTACTCTATAACAGTAGTCGAACTGGTGGCCACATGCCCACAATCGCATCTCCCCGTCTTCAATAGGCTGCTGACAAGTAGCAAGGGTCAATGATGGTATGGTGGTAATTTTATACCATCATGATAAAAGTAGAACATTTTGGTATATAATAACAGTAAGCAAGGGAAATTTTATAATAAATGAACTTCATAAGAATACTCCATCAATATATAATAACATGTATAATCATATCTAATATCATATAGAAAATTATGTAATGTCTGTATTCTAAAAAATTGGAATAGATGGAATATAAAGGACCAGTCATATACATCATAATATATAAAAAAGAACAAAATATCAAAAGTTTTATCCTACAGTATCAAGTGGTTATGCTCGATCCTCTACTCCAGAACTCCAACCAACTATAGATTAATCAATATTAAATAGTTTTTTATTTCCATAATCATTTCCTCCATCCGTGAAGTCTTTCTAGGTGACAATATATGGCCCAAAAATTCATGAGATATACTCAGTTGTGAATAAAAAACGATGTATAATTCTCTCTAGTCTATGAATATATAAAGAAGTAGGGACCAACTAATAATATAAATTCTGAATGAAATAATAAATCAAATTTTGGTCTTGGTTCTGAACAATACAAACATCAAATACTGCCTAAAATTTTTTAATATGTATTATCTATAAATGGTTACCAATTATCATTTAAATTTATAATAAATGTTTAGGACCCAGTTCTTACCAAAGATGGCCCCCATTAATCATATTCAGTGTAAGGGATGTACAAATCCCATGGGGATACTATTGATAAAATAAATATAACAATTTCATCATGTATAAAATGTATTGACTTAATATATGGATATTCATTGTCATTGAAGACACATCATTTAGATTATTGAATTAATTAAATTATTTTAATCCTAGGTCAATACAAGGAATTAAAGATGAGAAACTAAGTAATCACTACATACACACTATAAACCCATCACCCATAATCCCAACCATGGTATTCTTCAAAGGAACCAAGGTATCACTCTAAGTATGGTAAAAAGTGATTTTTCTCTAAGTAAACCCCAGTTATTCGATGTAGAAATCCATGATTCAGTAATGGAATAATAATTTGAATTAACCTCTACACACATCCTTTGAATTACATACTTGTAACCCCATGTTTCAATCATGACATAATACAATGAAGTTAGGTTTAAACCCATCCGTTGAATTCTAGACGAGGAACCCAAGTTTCACACATGGAATAAAATAATCAATTGGAAGACTATTCCATCCATTTAATTAATATAATAACCCTTACATCACTCATGGCGTGAAGTAAATCCAAATACAATTTATTTTAATTCAATAAGCCCAATGAGTACATACACGGAGTTCATAGTTGTAACCCATGTATCACTGATGGCATGGAAAAATGAATTTTAATGGGATCTCAATTAAACCATACCATTTAACCACACATTTATTTTAATTGGATCTTTTATTTTCAAGAAAAAATTCTTAATCATCTTAAAAGGTATTTCAATTTCATAACCTTAGAAAATGATCCATATAGGGTTTAGTTCATTCCATTTAATTAATAATACATTAAATTTACCCAAATATGACTTCCCACTTACCTAGGTAAAATAATACACCTAGAGGATGGATTAATTCAAAATTATAAATGGTCAAATAATATAATTTAACATAACATCTTTATTGATGGCTCAAATCATGGTTCATATCCTTCTTCATGGATAATATGTTATATAACATAGTCTCATGGATTTAATATAAGAAAAAAATATCATTTTAAGAGCTGATTCTTAGAAGATCCAGTATGTATCCAAATAACAAACTTTCTATACTAGTATACTTCACTAAAAAACATTATACAACCTACCATAGGTGGGTAGTATATACATTATCTGATATCATCTTCAATTTCGGTCTGCAATGGGAGTATTCAATGACATAGAAAAACGTATGAAAATATGGAATATTTTATCATATGGATTTATCATTTTATATGAAATGATTATCAAAGGAAACAACTAAGATAATTGAATAGGTTATTGATATAGATCTAATGTGATCGAAAGTGTGAAATTCCAACAGCCGACAAAGAGGATAGCTGCAATCCTATCTTAAGAGGGAGAATGGATCTCGAGTAGATAGAGGAGACACATTGAATGGTATAAAGATGAGAAGGTAATTATTAATTATAAGGATTTTGGTTAAAAAGGTCACTCCCAATTTTTTTTACGTAGGTGCCAAAATTTACAGTGAAAATAACATATTTCTACCATAAATTCCTTCTCTTATGGGGTACGCTTGATCCAGTTACTCTATAAGAAGGGATTACTTTCTAAATTAATTTTTTATAGATCTTGTCACTAATTTATGAACTAATTTTTTATATATTCAAACTTATACTAAATCACTTTGTTCCTCTATGAATCACCCCAAAGTCCATAAAATATCACCTAAAATGGTCCAAACCAACATTATTAAATCAGAAAGAGGATTAAACTGAAACTTAATTGATCCATACCTCATGAAAATAAACCTAAATCTTATAAAAGACCCCATTATAATATTCATTTTACTGATATATCAAAAAATCCCATATTTTAATTGACTAACCATATCTTATGGTGATACAATTAGTTATTCCAATTATACCTTTCATATATATATCCATAAAAAGGTTTTAATGGAAATTCAATTCTATATAATTTTATCTCCCAAACCTTCACTAGGTTATGTTGATAGTATATGTGTTAAAATATTCGACCTACCTCTTAATTTCCAAGGGAATATATTTAAAAGATATTGGATTTGTCCATAAAAATAATTATTTTTCTATAGTATTTAGAAGTTATGAATTTTTTAATTCAATCCCATAAAATGTTCTATTGAGTTAATTTATTATGATTTTAATAATTACGAGTTAAACAAATTATAATGAATTTATGGCCATGGTAATACAAGAGTCATGAAATGGGAAAATTTTGAGATTCATAAGTTTTTTCATTCATTAAACAAAGAGTACGAGACATTCAAAAACATTGGACCGCTTCCAAATGGATTACAAAAATAAAAGGGCATACGAAATTTTCATCCTACAACAACATTCATTTTATCTACTATACTTGTTAGATCAGTGATCAATATAAGTAATAAATGACCCAAAAATTGTTGGTTATAATAGTTTCATCTAATTACACCCCTGATATATCTCATGGTCCCTGATAGAAGATTCCTCTCCCACCTCATTAGATTCATACATAAGGCTGTAAAAAAATTTATCTTATATTTGGTTGCATCTAACTACTGATGGATTCAATATTTGAAAGATACCCATTCCATATTAAAAGTTCACTTGTTAGATACAACAAAAATATTGTATATCATCCCCAAAAAATCCAGTTACCTTAACTCTAGGAGTATAACAATATATTTAACCCAATTAATATCAAGATTATCTTTTTCGGCCTTCCTCTACTTATAAATAATTTTCATGGTGGTGTTATCGGTTTTTATAAAATTAAATCCACCACACCCCAGAGTGATAGGCATGTATAAAAAATAGGGTAATTGATAATATATTATCCAATGGTCATTTGATTTATTATATTATATATGCCTTCCACACTATTTGTCTCATTGACTATTGAAGAAAAAGGGAACTGTGTTTGAAATTGAGACCACTAGGGAGCCTAGAATATAAAAATGGATCAAGTCACATAATATGAACATGAGAGAAATATTTTAAATGATCTCTAAATTCTATAATGAATAGTCTTCTAAAGTTTCCACATGTTCAATCCAAGAAAATGTAGCCACTGCTAGTAGTGTTATTATGATTGGTAACAAGTTGAATAAATTTTAGTAAATAGGTCCAATAATGTAGAGGAATGAAATCCATTTCATAAACTCACTAAGTGAAATATTAATTCCCTAATATAATACTGATCCAATAGATGGTTAAAAATGAATAAATTTTATTGAGTTTTCATCCTCTTAAGTTTTAGTGACATCTTGTGCAAAGGATATGATCATACATTCCACGATCAACATATTAGATGGAGTTATTACTGTATGATTTCATAGAATATATTCCATCACTATTGATGATTCTAGACAATCTGTGATATCCTATTAGGAATACATGGAACTCAAATTTTATTAGATTAAATAGATCATTAACAATTTTCATGATTTTATTTTAATGAAAAGGGATTTTTTTTCTTTAAGAACATTTTATTTTATTTTTAAACAAAGAGAGAGGATATTTTCATGTAACATTATAATTTATTTAAAAAACAAGAAGATGTTTTACCACAGACTTGAGGTCTTTTATCATTGATGGTGTTGATAACGTAAACATAACTAATATATAAGCATTTAATTTCTAGGAAACAATTCAAATATATTATATAGTTGATCGATATGTTCTCCTTTGATATCCAAATAAAATTGATGAATCGCTGAATGTTGGCATAAATGATTGGACATCTTATATTATTCACATTGACAATTTTTCATTCCTTATAACTTGATGGAATCTCTCTTTTTTCTTCTAAATATTATGATAAAGAGATGAGTATGGATATCAATATATGAAACCATTTTTCATAATGATTAACCAATTTATAATGGACATAGTAATCTATTTATAGATATAGGAATAGGGTTTAATATTTAATTAATTTAAAAAAGAACCTTAATTAAATATAAAATCAAAAAGGCACCCCATTCCGTGAAATAATAAAACAATATAGAATAATTTTATAACATAACCTAACCCACACAGTGATAAATATGTTTTTTACAATCTGTTAAATAGTATTCATCATTATGAACAATATTCTCTGCACTACCTTCTCAATAATTTTTGAAATATAAAATAAATATTTAAATAAATATTATAAATTCAATAAATAAATAAATAATATATTCACTATCTATTGAATAAATATTTATAAATATTCATGAAACTAATAGATTATTTATTAAATATATAAATAATTATTTATTAGGATGTGAAAAAAAGATGAATAAATATTATATATTCATGTCATTAAGTATATTATTGATAAATAATTATTTATTAATCTATTCCATTTTAAATAAATTTAAAATAAATATTACTTCCCATTATATAGAATAATATTTATTCCATCACCATAATCCATTTGTCCCAAAATATCATCAAGAAGGTTTCACAACCAAGTCCTCAACATATATAACTAATACATCTTTCTTCGAAAGTCTGAAATAGACTCATCATTACACCATGGACATTGATTTTAGTGAGGCAGTTCTATTTCAATCAATGGGTAAAAAAATCAAGTTCCACAAAAGAAAAATGAAAAAAATCCTTCCTCGACATATATATTAACAATATATCATTAACGACGTACCAAATATAGATTACATCTCATAAAGATATTGTGTCTCCATATTGTTTAGTATATCCAAGTGCACGATTCATGAAATAAATGAATAGTGATATTAAACTCTATGGATACTCACACATTCAGATATAATTCAATATAAAATGACTAAACATGTGGAATTCATTTGGGTGGGTCTATAACTCATACCCCCAAAAGGATAATAGAGGACTTAAATGATACATCATTGATCTCACAATGTCCAATAGAGCAGAATTCGATCATTCACTTACACCATTACATTCTGGTGTATAAAGAAGATTTAGTTGATATAAAACCCCAAAATAATATAAGTAATCAACATGGTATTGATTATGATATTATATTTTATGATATATGTGAATTTTCCTAATCTTCATACCATACTAGTTCTCAATTTCTTTCATATATTCCTTGCATATCTCAAATGAATTCGGACTAGACCTCATTAATGAGGCATATCTATATCTACTAAAATAATTAATAGAATTTATATATAATTAGTAACCACAATTGTATTTAACTAAAAATGGTCCACAAACCTCGATATGAACCAACTCAATAATCACTATGACCCGTTATCTACTTCCACTAAATAGGGGCTGAGTTATTTCTCCTTGAAAACATATATTACATATCCCAAGTGGTTTTAGTTCAAATGAATGAAAACATATATCTTAGTTTAATATTGTAAAAATATATTTTATTTTGAGCCAAATAATTATTTCATAGTGGGGTCTGGTATGAGTCATGTCAACAATTATTTATAGATTTCCAGTACATGGTTCATGTAATCAAGCACATAAAGATCATTATTTAAATATTAGTTACAAGGAAAATGTTTTATTTATAAAATAATAATCACTTAATTATATTTTTTATAATCAAATATATAATTTTTCTAGACACATATATAATTCTTTCAGGGTATGTAAGGACCCATACAATCAATACTTCAAAACCATGATCATTCTAGTCAAAAAACGTGAGGCAATACTGTCCAACAGCCACAACAACAAATTTCATTCTATTGGTTGCTCATAGATTAACCGAACCCTGAGAAATAATTAAAAAAATACCTGATTTCAATATTTTAATACATATGTCATCTCCAAATACTATATCTAATAAAAAAAATTAGAAATATATAAAATTAAATCAATAAATAACACAACCAAAACATCCCCTTACTTCATTTTCTAGGGGTATCTCTTCCTCTAGTGGCACATCATGCCACAAGTGAAAGAGAATATATATAATCCCATTTATTTCTAATAAATCCTCATATTATTGGATAGAATCATGAATGATAATTATATATATAGTTAGTATTGAATTTCTCCACCTGGGAATTCTTTTTATTCACTATAAGGATGTGAGGCTTTTAGTGATTCATATACTTCTCAACTTGGAACGATGAGTGAGAATATAATGGAGAGACATCTCTATGTTGTTCATAATAAAATTTACAACAAAATTAGTGAACATATGAGGTTTGGATGAAAAAATGATATCGATGAGTAGTTTCATAGAAAGATTAACCCCTAAACACTCAATATAGAAAATGAGTTTTACTATGTGATCCCTAGTGGGTACACCTTACACATGTTTTATCGAGAATAGTACATTGAATATCTCAATTTTTTCTCAATCTATCCACATAGAAATCATGGAGATACAAGATCATTCTATGGGAATTCATGCTTTCATGTGACATCATGAGTTTTATAGAAATGTTTTAAAACATTGAGCACTAATAATCTATGACATCATTTAGGTTTATTTAATAAACAATGAAATCCTCAACCTTCAACTCTTTATTAGCCTTATTTTGGGATTGTGTATTCTAGCATGTAATACATATGTTCATGGTGCAACATGACCCGTAAGTGTTTGAAATATTTGTCAAATTTATTTCTAGTAAAGAGATAATATTTTAAAAAAATTTATCAAATGAATAATATGTTTCAGAAACGTATCATTATTTAAAAATGTTGTAAAATCACATTATTTTTTGCTTCACGTGATTACAAATTATGTTAGATATGAGTTGTTTTAAAAATTATTATGTCTCAAAATATTTTATCAGTCCTCAAATAACATAACCATTTTACTTGGGATACCCCATTATGAAGAAGTTCTGGTGGAATGAATCCATACATCACTTATCCTTACCCTAAAAATGGACTATTTTTTATCACTATTATTTATGTAGGTAGTAATTCGAACTGAGGGCTAGTATTTTTTAGGTTTGTTGAGTGGAATACCCCATCCTAAAATCCCAAAATATATTGTCCAATAGATGCCTCCAAGAATAATTAATTATTATAAGGGATAATCCTCTTGATGTAAACATTGTTATGTCAACCAAATATCATTATTATAAATCTATTATAGAGGAAAGCGTCTAGAAAATGTGATGTAAAACATTTAGTTCAATGGTTTTAGTCAATGTCAGATAATGGAATGTGTAAATTATTTATAATAACATGTGGTATTTTTTATATGAATTTATATTATTATTTTATCAATTAAATGATATATTATTATAGAGTGGATTTTACTTGAGTTATTATCCCTGAACTGATAAAATATTTATATATAAATGTTGTATTTTAATTAAGTATTTTGATATTGTTAAATTTATTTAGGTGGTTGTAGTTGTTCATCCATAAAATAAATCATTAAATAGAAAAAAATAAAAAAATTGATTCATGATCATGGCAATAAACTAGAGGCTTTTTATTGGGTAGAAAATAACGAAACCATTTAATTTTGGGGGGAGGGGGAATTCTTTGAGGTAATTTATGATCAAGTTAGAAGAATTCAACATCTTCCATCTGTATCTCTCTAGTTTTCTTTGATGTCAGTCATGAATCAAACATAATCCATGTGAGAGGACCACTTTGGGATATACCTAACACTGAGAGGGGGGTGAATTAGTGTTAGTGACTTTTTAAAACCAATTCCACCTTTTATCCATGTACCTCTTGACCTATTAGGATCTTGATTCCCTTATTATCTTTTCCCTATCACATGCAATTATAGAAAGTATTAAAAATATGCACATGATATTTTTACAAATTTCACCACTCAATAAGAGAAGCTATGTCCTTTCCATGCATGGGTATGACCACAGCATAGATTCTCCATTCTAATGTGATATTATTTTACAGTGGAGTGGCCAGGAAAACAATCATGTAGCCAGTGTGAGTCCCCACACTTTGGAGGGGGTAGGAAACGATCCTCTACCCGGGACTGGTGAAAGCCTAGTCCAACTTTAAGCCTCTAGCTAGTTCTTTATACTACCGATGGAGACAGTCTTCTTCCTTCTTCAAAAGGCAGGATTTTCTATTGGTCTTATTTAATTCCCTTCACTTGAATAATTGCAAAGTAGCAGGAAAGAAATTCTTCCTTCTTTCCTTCTCTTCTTTTCTAGTGCAACACCAACTGCACTAGGCTTCTTCTTTCTTCTTCTTAGTTCAACAACAAACTGCACTAAAACTTCTTCTCTCTTCTTGGCTAGAATCACATATACCAATGTGATTATTCAAGAAGTGAAGATTGGTTCACTCAGCATCATCTGAATTAATCTTCTTTAAATAATTGTAGGCTTCAATTGGTCATATTATGTTCTTCGTCTTCTTCTTCTCCTCTTTCAATGCAGCAAACCAATAAGCTGCACACTCTTCTTCTTCTACTACTTATTCAATGCAAAACCTGATGCACTAAAACCTACTCTTCTTCACACGTTCTCTTTCAATGAAAAACCATCTACACTGAGCCCTTATTCTTCTTCTTCATACTAGAATCACAAGTTCTCTTTGTGATTGTAAAAACAATGAAGTATAGATCAACTTAGCTTCATCAAAGTTGAACAGAAGATGGTAAGAACTTCTATAACAACTCACAGCTTGCGTGCCAATCCTTACTTGCACGCCACCCTGCTTGCGCGCCTCCCTGCTTGCACACCTTTGGAAACTTGCGCAGCAAAACTTGTGTGGAACCCTACTTTCCTGCCTTACAAATAACCCTCATCTTGCGTGCCACTTCAGCTAGCGTGCCACCCTCTACTACTTGTGTGATCAGACCACCCTCCACTACTTGCGCGATCAGAGCTCTAATTTTCTCTTAAGTGTTGAGAATTCAAAAATGAGGATGCTAGTTGTCTATTTATATGCATTTTTGTGACTTGCGCACCACATACACTTGCACTCCGCTCCATCACTTGCACGCCACTCTTTCACGTTGCTCCAACACTTGCGCATCGTTCCATCACTTGTATGCCACTTTCTTTCCATTGTCATATTTTGATTTGATTATGTCAAAATATGACTTGTGTTCCACTTACACTTTCACGCCAATACTTGCACGCCAATACTTGGGCGCCACTACATGACTTGCACTCCAGTCTTTAACTTGCGCGCCACTTTATTTCCTTTGTCATATTTTGATGGGATGATCTTGAAATATGACTTTCACACCACATACACATGCGAACCAATAATCACGTGCAAATAATTGTGCACCAATACTTGTGTGCCACTCTTGTCTTTCGTGCCACTTTCTTTTCTTTTCCAAAATCACTTATTTACTCTCTCTACTCTTCATAAGGCTTCCATCAGATGTTCTTCAAACTTATGATATTTGTGAAATACAAATCAGAAAAGCATCTTCATAGTTTTGTCCATTATTTTTGGACTATGGATTCTAAAGCACTTCTTCAACCTCACTTCAAATCCTTAATTCCTTTTGGAGTGTTAATTCTAAAGAACTCCAATCATCTCTCTTCATCCAAAAGTGGAGGCTTGATGCTTCTTCAAATACCTTTATAGAATTCCAATCCCTTCCACACTCTCTCTTCTTTTTCAACCATCATTCTCTACTTCATTCGAATCATATGATTCTTTTCTTCATGTAATATCTTGCATGGTTATCATGAAATCGTGAATCATTGCTTATTCTTCTATAAATCCTCATTCTTCTTCAATCATCTTTGGATGGAGATACTTCACCATTCTTCATTGTTGTAAAAAATGTGTCAACTTTGACACAAGTTCTTTGAACTTTGTATCAGTTCCACAATCCTCTAAATTGATCTTCTTAGAGAATTTCTCAAGTATGAAATCCAATGTAATGATTCGATAACAATTCTCCAGGAAACCTCACTTCGGCCAATCTCCACTAAATTTTTAGTCCTTCTGCATCTCCTTCTTCATTTTGAAGTGTATTGACAAGTTTTGACAACAAATAAAATATTCAAACACAAAGTTGTCCCAACAATCCCCTCCTTTGTATTTTGTTGTTAATACCACACAGTCTCCTCAAATGAATGTGTCAATGTCAAAATTAGAATCTTCTCTCTCCCATTTACTTGATTCTCCCCCATTTCATTTCAAACTTTCATTTCACTTTCTATCCCCCTTATTGAAAAGAAATACAAAGTTCATGGTAGAGAGGGTATTAGTCCTTACTTAAGCAGCGTTCCATCGATCATTTCACTCTATGTCTACTTGAGCGAAGCTCTATGTAGAAAAAAAGAGAATTTGATTTAGACCACAAATCTGTCCATATCCACTGATCATGATACCTCTTGAGATGAGATCTCCTATACTTGTCTTCAATGGTTTTCCACATTCATTCCAGGACAATGATATTGAATGTGATATGAAATAATAAATCCTGAAATTCCTGCCCTCACTTTTCCAATGAAATGATCTTCAGAAAAGCTTCAGAGTAATTGAATTTTATATCGACTGATGTTGATACTGATTGAGATAATGACTCTGGAAGCTTCTTCATGTGTCTCCCCCTCAAGGGAACACTTCTCCTCACTAAATCCCGGGTTTTCCCCCGGAGATCTTACTTCACCTTCAATTCCTTGTATGATAATAACAAATACAATACACTACGATTTAATGGAATAAGGTGGATCTTCATTTCTACACCAATGTGAACAACAAGGTTGATATGATTTTCTCAACCTAGATACTCTTTCTTCCCACTTTCATAACTGATATTCAATACTGACTGTGATTCTGTGGACCTCACTATTCCTTCCATCTATTTGTGTGCGAATCTTCTTTCTTCAAGGGCTTTCAAAGCACTAGAATATCCTGGTGAAACTTTTATCTTTTTGAAGAATTCATGTTGGGATGGAATAAATTCAAAGCATCTTTTAACAATATGACTATCCTTGTTTCACCTCACACACCGAACTTCCTTTTCTTCATGTATAATCTTCTTTGTGCATTTATCACAAGTATTAGCCTGTGCATCTTGTATCTTTCTCATTAGTTCCAAATCTTATGGACAAACCTGTAAAATATCATTAGGGACTAAGGCATCATGATTGGATCTTCTACATGGCTTCTTCTGAGTCTCTTCCTTCTTAGTAGTTATTTTGGATGCACCCCCCTTCACCTTCTTGGATTTAGAATCCAAGGACTTATCTTTATTCCTTCTTGAAATATTCTTCGGTGAATTTGTTTTTATATTCTTTATTAGGTTTCATCCCAAGGATGCTTATTCATTATTACTCAGCTTTTGTGGTCTTCTTTTCTTATATGAACATGAACCATTCATATGACCACTCTTATTGCATACATCCCAGATGTTATCTAACATTCCAAATATGTTTGCAGTATACATATGGTTTTGGATCTGTGGATGTTGCTTCTTCTTCTCTGGATTTCTCCCCCTTTTGATGGAATTTATCTATTATTTTACATTTAAGGGGTTGTACCAACAATCCAGTGCACAATGCCCAAATCTATTACAACGCCAACATTGACCAACAAACCTTAACTTCATTCCATCTTCTTTATAAGGTTTCTAAATCTTCTTCCTAGTATATTGGGATTTCTGTGGGGAGATATCCTCCACACTCTTTCCCCTATCCACTCTAGCCATGGTGGTTGGTTTATTCTCACTTTTCATCATCCATAATTATTTATAATTTTTCATCCAACTTTCCCTTTTTTTAGAAGAAATTTTAGAAACATTCGTACAAGTTGTTATGGATTGTACCTTTACTTTCTCAGTTGCTCAGGAAAGATGAATGAGTAAAGCCATGATCTTATTATCACATGTGGGAGGTCTTTTGAGAGTAGAATCCTCTAGTGATCATTGAGTACTATCAGCAACTATTTCCTTCTTTTTCGGAGACTCAATATGTGTCTTCTCAAGATTGGTCAACTCATCTTCAAATTATAGACATATCATATTGGGGATGACATCCCGGTCTTCAATCATATTCATATTCTCTTCGAAAGATTTCTTTAATATTTGAAATTCATCTTCACAAATCCTTACTTTGTTTTGTAACAAAGAGTCAAGTTCTTTGATCTTCTTGGAGTCTTCTTCCAAATATAACCCCTTGACATCATTGCTCCTTTTCATCTCATCTTCATGTACATGGATCTTATCTTCTAGAGTCATATTGACTCCCTATTTCTCTTTAACATCTTTGAGCCACTTTGATGAACTTAATTCAAATTCCCTCTTTGTTGCTTCAAAGGCTCCATCCTGTCTGGAGAGCTTCAGACATTCAACATTTTTTGCTTCTAAGCCTTTCTCAAAAACATCAATTTTTTCTTCCAGCTGAGTGATATTTTCCTGCATGCAATGAAATACTCCACAAACCAGGGATGTACTCTCTTTAAGAATACCATGCAGAATCAATCATAATATATCAAATGATATTTCTTGAGATGTTGTAGATTTATCATCACCACTTGTGCCAGCATTTTCATTATGTCAATAATTTCCAAATGTACTAACACATACCTCCTTATCATTTGAGGTAGGAAGGTTATCCATTTTCATGGTGGGTACATGATCCACCTTCTCATAACTTTCTAGGTTTGGGTGTGTCTTCAATGTCAGCTAGTTATGGAGAACCAGATACTTCCTCTTCTTTAGATAAGACATAACTCTTCTTCAACTTTCTCTTCACTTTCGTTTTCTTGTTCATCATGGTCTTGGTAGATATAACCTTCTGATCAAAGGTAACTGAATATTCACCAACAATTCTCTTCATTATTGACTCAGGAAAATAACTCAAATATTCAAAAGAGAATAGATTCACTTTAGAGAATCCAATAGAGGTGAACCTACCTCTGATACCAATAGAGAGGACCAGTTTGGGATATACGTAACACTGAGAGGGGGGTGAATCAGTGTTGGGGACTTTTTTAAACCAATTCCAAATATTATCCCTGTACCACTTGACCTGTTAGGATCTTGATTCTCTTATTCTTTTTTCCCTATCGCATGCAATAATAGAAAGCATTAAAAACACGCACACAATACTTTTACAAGGTTCACCACTCAATAAGAGTAGCTACGTCCTTTCTATGCATGGGTATGACCACTGCATGGATTTTCCACTATAATGTGATATTCGTATACAATGGAGTGGCTAGGAAAACAAACCTCTAGCAAGGGTGAGTCACTATACTTTGGAGGGGGTGGGAAAATATCCTCTTCCCTGGACTATTGATAGCCTCTGTTACAATGGAGTGGCTAGAAAAACAATCCTCTAGCTAGTGTGAGTCCCTACACTTTGGAGGGGGTGGGAAACGATCCTCTTACCTAGACTGATGATAGCCTAGTCCAACTTGCAGCCTCTCACTGGTTCTTTATACTCCCTATGGAGACAATCGTTTTCCTTCTTCAAAAGGCAGGTTTTTCTCTTGGTCTTCTTTAATGCTCTTCACTTGATTACTTGCAAAGAAGTAGGAAAGCCATTCTTTCTTCTTTCCTTCTCTTCTTTTCTAGTGCAACACCAACTACACTGGGATTCTTCTTTATTCTTCATAGTGAAAAAAACAACTGCACTAAAACATCTTGTCCCTTCTTGGCTGGAATCACATATACCAATGTGATTATTCAGGCAGTGAAGATCGGTTCACTCGGCATCAGTTGAATTAAGCTGGCCTAAATAATTGTAGGCTTCAATTGGGAATTCCCTGTTCTTCTTATTCTTCTTACGTTATTTCTATATAGAAAACCTATAAGCTACACACTCTTCTTCTTTTTCTTCTTCTTCAATGCAAAACCAACTGCACTGAAACCTACTCCTCTTCATTTGTTCTCTTTCAGTGCAAAACCATCTGCACTGAGCCCTTCTTCTTCTTCTTCTAGAATCAAAAGTTCTCTTTGTGATTTAAAAAAAATGAAGTATAGATCAACTTAGCATCATCACAGTTGAACAGATGCAGGTAGGAACTTCTAGAACAACTCACATCTTGCGCACCAATCCTTACTTGCACGCCACATGGCTTGCACGCCTCCCTACTTGCGCACCTCTGGCAACTTGCGCGACAAAACATGCATGGAAAAACATGAGTAGAAAAACTTGCGCGGAAAAACATTTTCACATTACAAATAAACCATAGCTTGCGAGCCACTTCAGCTTGCGCGCCACCCTCAGCTACTTGCGCGATCAGAGCACCCTCCACTACTTGCGTGATTAGAGGTCTAGTTTTCTCTTAAGTGTTGAGAATTGAAAAATGACGAGGCTAGTCATCTATTTATATGCATTTTGGTGACTTTTGGACCACATACACTTGTGTGACGCTCCAGCACTTGCACGCCACACTTGCATGCCGCTCCAGCACTTGCGCGTCGTTCCATCACTTATACCCGGGTTTCATTCTTTTGCATATTTTGATATGATGATGTTGAAATATGATGTGTGCACCACTTACACTTGCACGCCAATACTTGCGCGCCAATACTTGCGCGAAACTACTTGACCTGTGCGCCAATCTTTAACTTGCGCGCCACTTTATTTCGTTTTTCATTTTTTGATGGGATGATCTCAAAATATGACTTTTGTGCCACTTACACTTGCGCTCCAATACTTGTGTTCCAATACATGCATTCCACTCTTGACTTGCACGCCAAATTCTTTCATTTTCCAAAATCACTTCTTTACTCTCTCTAGTATTTATAAGTCATGCATCACAAGTTCTCCAAACTTATGATATTTGTGAAATACAAATCAGAAAATCATCGTCATCGTTTTTTCCATTCTTTTTGGAATATGAATTCCAATGTACTTCTTCATCCTCACTTCAAATCCTCAATTCCTTTTGGAGTGTTAATTCCAAATAACTCCAATCATCTCTCTTCATCAAAAAGTGGAGGCTTGAAGCCTCTTCAAATACCTTATTAGAATGCCAAACCCTTCCACACTCTCTATTCTTCTTCATCCATCGTTCTCTATTTCATTCAAATTGTATGATTCTTTACTTCATGTAAGCTATTGCATGGTTCTCAGGAAATCGTGAAGCATGGCTTAGTCTTCTTTAAATACTAATTCTTATTCAATCATCTTTGGATGGATGATACTTCACCATTCTTCATTGTTGCAAACAATGTGTCACCTTTGAACCAAGTTCTTTGAACTTAGTATCAGTTAAACGATCCTATGAATTGATCTTCTTAGAGAATTGCTCAAGTATGACATCCAATGCTATGATTCCATAAAAATTCTCTAGGCAACCTCACTTTACCCAATCTCCACTAAATTTTTAGTCCTTCTTCATCTATTTCTTCATTTTGAAGAGTATTGAAAACTGTTGACAACAAATAAAATCTTCATACACAAAGTGGTCCCAACACCATGACGTTTTGATCGACATCCTTACAGTTTTTTTACATACGTCACATATTTAAGCGTCTATAAAGTGTTTTTATACGAAGGTAACCAATGATACCTGGAACCATTCATTATAAAGAGAGACAAATGACTTATATGCCAACAATTTTATTTTTTAAAATGATTTAAAAACCCCATGAAATAATTAAATTAAATGAAACTGTGTACATATAAAATCCTATCTACGTACATGATCATCCACTAGATAAATGGAATTTTTTTTAAAATAACTAGTTATCATTCATTTTTATTCTTTATTTTATTTAAATAAACATGGAATAAAATCTAATTACTTATTTGGTTAATAAATTAATTTAATTTATCAAAATTTAAATCCAATTTTTCATAGAGATAAAATTTTATTTTGTTTTTAAATAAAATAAAATAAACTATTATTTTTTAAAAAATTGTTAAATTAAGTATAAATCTTGTACTTGAAAGAAACTCAGCAATTACCTATCCAAAATACTAGAAATTTGTTGAGATATTAGATACTCAGCCCATGTGGAATATAAAATACACATTTTTAAGTAATTATGTGTTGTGTAAGAGTCATTCATTGACACCCCAAACACTTTTTAATTAAAATTTTGTGTATTATCATTAATTTTCATGGATTACTAAATGAATTTCAACTACACATGGTATTCAGATCCTAAATTTACATTGAAATTAATTATGAATTTATTACATATAAATATAAAACCGGTGACATGGTGTGTATGAGTCACTAAATGACATATGTAACACATTATTATTAGGTTTAATGACGTAATAAATAAAATTTAAATTTTCTACGTTAACATGCGGAGTGTATGACATTTACATTAAAATACACCCCCTATATTTTTTTAATCACATGTTTGTGATACACAGATAGGGAATCAGAGTGTATTAATGTATGGACATGTGTGGTGTCCATGACATGTAGAATAGATACACACTGTGTTACCTACTAGTTACATGTCTCTCAATATCTTTGTGTGTTTCTCATTATTATTCAATTACCATTTGTCTTTGTGAATTCCACCATCAAAATTCATGGACTACTCAATAAGTAATCTTGGTACATGATTTATAGTCTCACATTCCATTTGGACAGCTATGTTGGTCAATATAAATAGAATTTAATCCAATTATTATACTTTTTATAGTGATGAAATGAACTAATTTGTGATATGTATTTCTGCATTGAATTGGAATACACAACCCAAGCACTTAGTACAGATTGTTTAATCCCCTGTTTTCTGACCAAACATCAGAGCACCTATGGATGCACTATTAATATGTTCTTCATTAAAATTTAATTGGATGTTAAATAAATGGTCAAGAAATAATGTTCATAATAAGTGAATTTAAATATCTTTTTAATAATTAATTACATGAAATTAAAACTATATTTAAATTTATACAAAGAAAAAGAATATCTAAATAATTATAAATTTAACATGAACCTTTGATACCACATTATTGATTGAGATGTATTGGAATAACCTTTTTGGTATATGAAACACACAACTCTTTTCGGATACAATGGATAATTCATAATGTATATGATATGAATTACATTACAAATGAACTTATATATAAATAATATTGATGATATAGTTTTTACTCAAACAAAAAGAGAAGATATTTTTATATAAATTTATAATTAAATTGAAATTTTAAAACAAATATTAACTGAGACATGATAACATTCATATTTGATAATTTTTATCACTCAAAATGAATTGGTGTATAATCATTGATATATTATGACCCAATGTAGACCCCATCTATAATTGATCCATATATCCTCCTTCAATTTATGAATAAATCTGATGAATCTCTTGGTTCCAGAATGACTGATTGATAATCTTACATTGTTCTCTTTTATCACATCATTTTCCTTTAGTCATGAAGTAATTTCTCTTAGTCTTCATAGTTTTGAGTGGTGTAGAGGAAGAGAGAACTATAGAGAGGAAATTTTTATTCACAATGATTAACACTTCATTGATTAACATGAATTTATTTTTATATTTCAAGGGTTATGGTTTAATATTTATGTAATATGAAAAAATCCCCTTAATAATGTTTGAAAACCAACAGGAACTAGACAACAATTAATAAAATAATAATAATAAATTATTTTATGGTGTGAATGCACCCATAGAATGATATATATTTATTTTATTGTTATCTAAATGAATATTCATCATCGGACAAAATTTTTCCGCTCGTCCTCCTCAGAATATATTGAATCCTTGTATAAAAATTTATATAAATATTTTTCATTCAATTAATAAATAAATATTATATTCACAATATGGTGAATAAATATTAATTTAAAATTCTCATACCAAATGAATTATATATATAAAAAATATATAATTATTTATAATTATGTGAATTAAAAATGATAAATAAATATTATATATTCACATAATTAAAAGACTATATAATGAATAAATATTAAATTAATTTTTTTCAACATTTAATAAATATATAAAATATATCACTTCTTTAACATGAGAAAAATATATATTATATTATTAATTCTATATATTACTTTAATGAGATAAAAGGAAACACATTGTTTCTAACCCACTAGGTCTCTTCCATAGTGGCCTTAGGTGGGCATGCCTAATAACATATATTACTCTCTAGAAATGAGCCAAAAAACCTATAGAGGGAGAATTTATGTTTCAATGAAAGTCACCACATTTTAATTCTCACTTTGAAATATATCCCCTTTGTCATGTTATATCCTAAAAAATTTTTCACACCCGGGACATCAACATATATGCTTGATACACATGTCATCGACAAGATGAAATAAACTAGTGGTTACACTATGGCTATAGAATTTAATGTAAAAAATTCAATTCCAATAAAATGGCCGGGATGTCCAATTCTTCAGGGATAGAAGGGAAACCCCATTTATCAAATTATTATTTAATGATATATCATTTATGATGTAGCTGACTTACAATGAAGAAATCATGTCATTGTTTTGTATAGTACATCACATTACAAGAGTCGTTAAATTCTTTAATAATAATACTATAGTCTAAGGGTCATCATAAATTATAAAAGATATGAATATCTATGAACACATAAACATATGAAATTTCTTCTGGAAAGTACATTCTAATAATGTCCAATGATGGAGATTACTATGTGTGAACTTCATGAAAACATTAATCATCTACTAACGAGTAATCTTGCATGATAGTTTATATTTCATGTGACACATCATAACATCTTATCCACCAAAGAGAAAAGATTAATAATTTCATCATGGGATGTCATGTTTCTCATCATCATTGGGAACTATTGTGCCCTTTTCTAGATGAATGATTCTCGAGAACATTATGAAATTAAAGATACATAGAACTAAGAATGATATATAATAGTTAGTTTTAATTAACATTCATTTATTTGAATATATATGAAATATAAAGTACCTTAAATATTATTCTTGGAAACCATATCAAAAAATTTTCTTTCCTAATCCTCCCAAATACTGTTAATGAGATATAGTATGATTCGAGATATTAATCCCCATGACCACCAATATATGTTCTTCAATATTCATGTTTCATTCAACATCATTAGGAGTATCTAATGCTGGGAGAGGTTTTGTTTCATCATAATGTGTTATTAATATCTGTAAATAACATATAGATTAGTTTTTTTCATGATCAATGGATACATATAGTGAGTCTACATTTTATGAATTCTAAACATCAACTAGAGTATCTATGTGAGTCATAAGAACCTCCACAACAAAGGTATCCATCAATATGACCCAAATTTCACACTATGATAATAATTATTTAGCACTGGAAGTAGGAAGACTAGAATGGGTTACTGGGATTTCCATTTCTACAGTTTGAGGTTTAGCACAATTTAATGTAGCATATTGATGTCTTTATTCTCCAACAACACTATATATTCAACTTTGGATGTGTACAACTCTTAATTTAGAAAAAGGTATATGTGTATCATGATGAAATATATTATAATACTTTATTACTGATAGAGGACTATATTACAAAGGAGGGATTAATTAATTAATGGAGGACATCCTAGTACCTTTTAATTTACGCTGTCCTTGTAATTTTCTATCATTATGAAATTATAATCATTAATTTAATGAGTGAGACATAAATATTTGAATAATAGAATTATGGAATATACTTTAATTAATAATTTGTTTCTAGAAAAACTGTTATTTTGAAACATCTCAACAATTATTCGATCTTTGACTGTAGGTGGATGGTTTTATGGCCTCACCTCAGGAACAAATGATCCCTGTATAGGGATGGTATAATGTGTTCCTTTTCCATCTATATAAAATTTATTCTTATATATTGTATAGGTTTCAGGTTCTCCTAGGTTGTTTATCACCTCAATACAACCTCTCATAATGTCACCCTCAAAGTATTGGAGAAACTCCATAGGTGCATGTTTTATTTCTACTTTCTATAAGAATGAATGAATTTAAAATGCTATGAATAAAATGAAAACTGTTGAAAATTTTATTAGAATATATTCATTATAAATTATTTGGGTCAAGGTCATCATCCTACACTATTAATATATTGGTCAATAGTCCCTTATATATTCACGTTTTTCAGTATCTTAGGATCAATATTATTAAATGGGATTCATCTACCAATATTATGATCCAGAATTTCCATCTAATGGATATAATGGATGACGTTCAATATATTATGATAAAGATTAATTGTCATAATATATTTCACATTCCTTATATGTTGGGTTCACATTCAACATTGAGGAGAAACCAATATATTCTTACACTTGTCAGTGCCAGGATAACCACTCCAGAAGTAGAATTGCTTGAGATAACTGTAAATTGTGAAGGCCTCATAACCATTCATCTTGGACTATATTCCAATTATATGATATTTTTCGTTGGAATCTATCATTCTTATTCTAAATTGATTTCCTTGTGTAGTTATCATGGTGAATCATCTATTTGGTCTTTTTCTTCTACTTTTAGTATTTTCAATTCTCATTATTTTATTTTAAAACAATTTTGGTACATTATAATTGCGGATATATTAAAATGTCATTCTATGGAGGTTAAATGAAACCCATGCACAAAGATACTCAATAGTCATCTAGAAACTAGCATATGGGGAGGGGAAATGGATTTTAAAAGGATGTTATCTCAAATCATAATCAACTAGAGTTTCACATCAACTAGAGGATGACACTGAATTGAAAATCTATAAATTGTTCCAGAACCCAATGCTACATACACCCTAATGTTTTTGAAATACTAGTGGTACATATAGACCTTACAGGTGTTGTTTTAGTAGATTAATGTTGATAACGTTCAGTAACAATCAATAGTTAAATAAGATGAGAGGTCATATCCACCAGTACAATTACTTAATGACCAAAATTTAAATTAAATCACCACACATAATGAAAATTATCTATAAATATATCCCTAGTTTATTGATTATAGTTAATTTGTCTATTTGTACCACATGGATATTAGAGACCTCTGGAATACATAGCTTGACTTTTTCCATGGAATCATAATGGTGTTATAAAATTTATATTTCTTCTAGAGTTTTTATATCTAGATATACAACACTTTGAATGTCTTAATGATATGAAACTAGTACTTCCCATAATAAAAATTTACAGCACCTCATTATATCATGAAAAATGTTTTCACTTCCAAACCGATAGTCCTTGTGTTCTCAACTTCCATCCATGAATCCATCAGGATTATTCACGGTCTCATAGACATGTATAAATAATAGTATATATGTGTATATCCATGAATCCATAGAGCCACAAATATACCAAGATGAATTTAGGGAATTATTTCTGTAATGATCCAGTAACCCCACTTCCCGAACTGATCTCTATCTAATTCAGGATAGTATAATAATATGGTTCTACTATTATACATTTTAGTAATACAATGGAAAATTGTGAGGTTTTCCATTCACCATGCATCACTAGGAATACTTTTATAAACCTCTAAAATTTGATATGGGTGTGAGGGAGAGGTTCTTTCATGGAAACACAATCAACCCAAATTAAGGGTTGATGTGTTAGTGGAGGTATCCACTCAACATCACCCAATAATTTAATGGGTGGGTGGAGTTAATCACAAATCCTTATTAGTATTGGTACACCAAAAATTCTATATATATATCACAGACTGACTCTTACATATCTATGGGGGAAATGGTAGTTGTTCATTTGGGGGATCCATTAATTGAAAAGTTATATAATGATGTACATGTTATTATAAACATAAGTATGACATATATATATGAACTAAAATATTGATTCAGATAAAAGATGGTTCTTTGACTTGGAGAACATTTTCTAGACACATGACACTCACATTCACTCGGGCTTGAATCTGTGACTTGGGTAAAGATCCACACTATCATTCCACCCACTGATCTTATCATTAGATGTTTGACTATATATTGATCACTAAAATTTTGTATGGAGGTTTTTATGGTGTTTTTAGTTATAAATTGTTTCCTTTATGTATCATAGAATGTATTCATGGTCTATCCATGACAAAATGATGAATAATTCCTTTATTAAAATTTATTTTTCTCTTATGTATTTAGTAATGGGTAAACCAATGTGAACATGTGTTTTTTTGGATAAGGTATATCAAAATCATCTAATAGTTCATGTCCATGAAGGGGTAGGAAATATGATAATTTTATATTTGGGTTATTTTTTGTTAAGGTCTTTGTATGAGTTTTCATGGATGATCAAAACTATTTAATCTTTCCCAATTTGATGTACTTAGTCATATATCTGATAAAACTGGATATAAAATCATCTAGAATTCATATAAATATGTGTACATATTTTATAAGATAAGTCAAAAAGGTTATATCGATTTTACAAGGAAGATATCATAGGATGGGAATGCAAGAAGAAGTGTACAAGAGAGAAAAAATAAGTATTAATAAATTTTAACACGTTCTAATTTTATCCAATCTTCTTTTACCATGATCATGTTACTCACATCAAGACACCTAGTTTCTCACATCCATATGCAGCTGAATTGGAAATAATTCCCTTCAACCCACTCCCAACTCTCTCAAACCAGTATAATCCACTCATATAGTGGTTCCATATCTCTTACACCATGATCCCATGCACTGTCACAACACCCCAACACAAAAAGGGAAATTAAACTATATATATAATGAGAGATAAAAATAATGAATTGATAAAATGTGTTCTTGATAAAATTTGTGCTGCCTATATGAATGACTTCTCCCTCTTATGGAGTGTATGTACCAATCCCATATATCTCACATGTCATATATTTACTTAATAAAATTTCATCTTTAAACAAATAAAATCAAAATTATTTGGGGGGGGGGATTATTTTGTACTAGAATTGTAGAACCTAAATAGTTAAACAGTATATTGAAGAAATTTAATACAATGGATGTTGTTTGTGGGCCTAGATCTTCATTCACAGCCTCTTATAGTGCCCAAATTCCCTATGTACACCATGTCACACTCCCAGCCTCCTTATCACCACACTATACTATACACTCATCCTAGCTCTATATTGGTTTCACATGACCTTCTCAATGTGCTATGTTCCACTAGTATTTATTCAATATTAAATAGTTGTAAATATCTTAATGGATAAACAAGGGTTACAAAACCCCAAATTTTTACATGAAGTACCACCTATAGGGATAATGGAGAAGCTATGTAACACCTGGGCATAAGGAATTCATTTCCAATTAATTCATGACCCCTATAGGTGAGTTTCACAACCAAATTAAGGAGAAATTAAGGTATTTAATAGTATTTTTATCTTTTGATGGATATTAACATTTAATTATGAGTTCAATGTGTTTATCATCAAGGCCAGGGAGAGGGACCCTACATCATAAGAATATACAAGGGATCAGGTTATGATATTCTGGATCTGTGTCTATCCTAAAAGAGGTGCTCCTTTGTCTTCTTAATGGGACAACACCCTAATCATATAGGATAGCCAATTATGTTCCTATTAACATAGGTTTTTTTGAAAAAAATAGATTAAAAATTTTGATACCACCATAACCAATCACTAAATTCTCCATTATCATAACCACACATAAGTCATTTCAATGTGTCTAGGCCCAAACACCATACCTGGGTGATTTATTTTCAAAGAAGACATACTTGGATGTTTTATCTTATCCGATATTATAATTCTTTCACCTTTACTTGTGTCACATGCATTGGAATCATTTCTCCACTACCCATATAAAGGAACCAATTTCTCAAGACACTTACCTAGGTGCCCATTTATAGAAGCTCTCTTTACAACCTCTTGAAATACATGATGGGTTTATGAAAAAAAAATTTATCCCCTTCATTTGTATGTTCCATTTATAATAAGTATTGATAATATCATGAGAGAACTTTATTTGGGTTTTCTATCTAGTTTATATAAAACTCATGTTTTTAACAATAATCCATTCCCTAGAAAATGACATCTCCTATCATTTGGCCACTAATGAAACCTCACCCATGCTTAGGATTCCCATCTGGGATTCCCAATCCCACCTTCATGGATCTCTAGCCTCAAATATGTTTTATTTGGCCTAGTCAATAATATAGGGATTCCTATTTGGACCACCTATTAAGCGTAATCCCAAACCATTTCTCATGGGGTTATATTCCCAATGTGCCTTGACTTCATTCCTTGTCTAGTTATCAAAATACAAGGGGAGTAGGGGACAAAAACTTATCGGCCACCTATAAGATGTAAAAAAACGAACCATTTCATATTAATTTTTATTACCCTTTATTATATAATTCCTTCCTCATGTAACTATCAAAGAAATATGGATCTATGTATATAAGGTCCTTCTATTAGGTGTAATCCCCAATAATTCCACACTTCCTCTTATTTCCCATTTTTTTAGTCTTCCTTTATAAACTAGTTTTCAATGTAAAGTACATATATATGAATATGCATGCCTCATAACTGGTTTATTCCCTGACCATTTAACCATAGATGATCTTATTATAATTTAAATTGATGATACTCAATGTTCATGTGTCTCTAATCAGGTGTAAACCCCATCCATATTAACCTTTCTCAATTTATGAAATAATATTAGGAACTAGAAAGGCCTATCCATACATAATTCATACACTATATATCTCTAGGAACATCTTTCCTTTTAGTCCAAGTTTCAGGAATATAAATGACATAATATATAGTGTATTCTTTATTATGTCAACTATATGAAATTTGGACCATTTATACACCCCTGAACTCTAAGAAATCAAGGTAAGTTATGAAAGAAATTAAAATAAAATTATGGTATTATATTCATAAATTTAAAAGGCACATCATAGTCCTAGTTAGATGAACATAAATTGGAAATCAATAGCCAATGATGAATAAATATAAAAGGAATGACATTGGTCCTTACCACATGAACATAAAATTTTTTCCATGTCCCATTAAGTGGTACCAATTATGTTAGATTAGGTTCACATTATTGGGAAGCGTATAAGTCACCTCTCATGGGTGTAACCCAAATCAAAAACTCCAACCATATCCTTGAATTGAGACACGTTATAGAGGGGAAAACAATGTGAATTTAATCCATAGTATAACTATTCAGTAAGAGATCGATAAAACTCCCTAATATATATATATATATATATATATATACATTCTCATAAATGAATGGTATCAATATTTTCCATTCAAAAAATGTAACTATTATTTTTATGAGGATATATTTCATGATTACATATTAAAATAATTAGAGTCTCCAAAAGTACGAAATACGACTCTTAAGGGATGGGATAAGCCTCCATCCACTCAACCAATGAAAAATTATATATGACTCTAGTATTCTCCTAGGCCATATTCATTTGGGAAAAATATCTTCACCAACTCAAAATGCATGCATTCAGAGTGTTTTTCAGGAAAATTTAATAATTTGAATGTAAATTAATATATATCATGATTACATGGTTCTTTTTAAAGGATGTTTATTTTCATATTATTAATATTATGTTATGAGATTATTTGTTTTTATATTTATAAATAGATGTTATGTGAAACAAGATATGTTACACATGGTTAATGAATCATCAGATTCGATAACTTAAATGCGAATATGATATTAACAGAAATGTTTTGTCAAGGATAAATGTGTTTATCTAGATTATTATTAATAAAATAATGAATTTTAACTTCACCACCTTCATCATATTATTATAAACAATAATCTTCATTTCAAAAAAATGATCTGATCACAAAAAATATCATATATTGTATATAAAAAATAAATTTATTAAATATTCTCAGTTAAGGAAAAAAAATGTATTTCCCAAAAAAAGAAGATTTGAATTTTATCATGACATTATTATATTAATATTGTGTCAAAGATTCTAGTGGGATTATTTTCATACATATATACGTTCAATATTTTATAAAATAAAATATTTTTCTAGTCATAATTCCAAGTGAGTTTCACTTTATGTACTGAAGGTGTTTAGAACGTGTTGGAAAAGGATAAGTGTAAAGTTTCAAACTAGTTAAAATAATATTTAGAGGATATATTTATTTGGAAAAGGTTCCATGAATGATTAATATACACTTAGATAAAGATCTAAATAGAATAATTTTGTTTTAACATAATAAATTTTGTTGTTGTGATGTTAAGGAGTTTTAATATGTTTTAGGAGTTTAACATTAAGAAAATGATTCCTATGTACCATGATTATTAAAATTGAATTACATAATAGTTTTTATAACTATATAGTTTCGTGGTATAATTTTTATGGTGTTCACATAGTTTTTGGGACACTAATAAAAAGATATATGATGAGTTAAACTAAACAGTTGAAATTATGGTATACATAATATTGATCTAGAATTCTATCATATATTATATGTTAAACATATAATTTTTTATGGATTTATAATGTTCTTATGATATTTTTTGAATATAAAATGAATCATGTTATAATAAAATGAAATAAACTCTTTATTATTCTTTTATGTTTTCTACTTATACACATATACTAATATATTCATCATGAAGATGTTAACAGAACACATAATGTATGAATTTGAATTATCCCTAATAAATGTTAATCATATAATGTGATGAATTTAAAATGTTGGTATGCATCAGAATATAATTTCATTAAATATAATATTCTCATCCGAACATTATACATTAATTAAATTTTTCTCTAATCCTTGAAGAATATATAATAAGCGGTGGTTGGGCAGGTCACTGGTCATTTCATATGTTAGAGATTAAAAAAGAATGGTTTTTCCTCTCTTATGATGTGTATGGTATATTAGAAATTTGATGATATAGAATGATAAAATGTATGAACATATATGGATACTACTACTTATGTGATTTTCTACTTTTTTAGGGACATGGGATGTGATCATCTATAATGGTGAATTGGATGTGATAGATTCATTAACCTAGTAAGTCAGTTCTTAGAGAATATATATCATATGATTAGCCAAAATGGGATTGACATACTCTATATTAAATTATTAATTGATGTCTTGGGAAAATGGATCATTTGAATATTCATGTTTTCATATGATGCAGTTAGTGCTCACATGTATAGTGATATATGTTTTTGGTTGATATCCTTCCAAATCCCTTTGATACATGAATAAAATTGAGGATTTTATGGAGGATACAGTTTTATTAAAATTATGGATTTAGATATTAATATTCATTATAAATTTTATAAACATCCCTATGGTCAAACTTTTTGGTTGAAATAAGGGGAATTTAGTTTGACTCATAGAGCCACTATAATGTGTTTACCGTTTACAAAAAAGGATTTTTAGAAAATATTTCACAAGGTACTGCATATGATTCCCTACAAGGGTAAGACAATGATATATTCCCAAAAGAAATTAATTATTTATCCAAATTTAATTCTTTATATGGTTTCACAAGTTATTTTATGTGATATAATATAAAGTGTAATGGAATAAATCCTATTAATCATTAGTGAAAGAAGAAAAATATTACTGATTTTCCCTAAAAAAATATCACACTGTATGATATATGGTGTGTTTTATCATATTAAAGAACACGAATATATATAATAATACTATTCTTGCTGTTAGGATTTCTATAAGGTAATGATATATTATTTAATGATTGTACCATCAATTAACTTAGTAGTTGAACATTAAAGTTTAAACATTTAATTCTGACCCATGTTATTTGTGATTGAATAAACTATATATCTCATAATATGAAACATTTTTCAAGAGTTTTAAATATTTCATATCGGTTTGAATAATACATAATATATGATATTTTTTACATTGATGTGTTGGTGTGAAACAAAAAATTATAATGAGTTATTCACCACAATATGATGGTCATTGTAACCAAATGGAACCTCATGTGATTTCCCCTGAATCCCTACATTATTCACTATTAAACTCATGAGGTACTAGCATAGAATGTGTTTATTGGAAGGTATTTCATAACATGATTGGTGATTCAGTATTTTCCCATGGATAAACCATGGACAGGGGGTCCAATGGATTCCCTTGAGTGACATTTTTCAAGATTTTTTTTATAAAAACGGCTATAGTGTCTCGCTATGTTAAGGTATGGAATATAGTTCCTAATTTTATTGAAAATATGAGTTATCAAGAATAATTCAATATAGATTTTTATTTATGGTTTTGTAATAATTATACAGTTATTATCGAGTGAAATTAAATCTTAACAAACCCATCAAGGGTTATAAAAAACCAGGGGAACCACTCTGTAATATAGGTTATGTAATTTAAAATGTGTATAATATTTTTCAGTTTTATATGATTACAATGGGATAGAATATGATATATACATTAACTAATTCCATGGAGCATTCAAATATATATTTTTTATGAAATTGAGGAGAAGAATTGTGGTTCACGTGCCAAAAATGATACTGGCACTTATGGAATGAGAAGTAAATATCATTTTACTTTTTTTCATCACCATTCATCTTGAAATTGGTTTTGATAAAAATTATCATAATCAATTCCTTGTTCCATTAATAATAAATTTAAATTTGGGTAGTGACATGAAAAATATTTCACACTAAGGATTTTCCTTCCAATAATAAGGGTCTGTGAACTGTATAAAACCATTATGTGTGTGGTTTTCTCAATCTATTTTACATAATCACATAAAAATCATACTAATGAAGGGAGTTATATAAATTGATAAATATAGTGTTTTTAGAACAACTGCATCGTCCCTATTAGTGGCTGAACACTTTATCTTGGGTCATGTAGTAAACATATCTCGTGCACATTCTATAATCAAAAACTATCCTTGTATTTTTTAATAAAATGTTTCTAGGGGTACAAACTTTCATATGCTAATAATCGTATCTAGACTGGTTGGAGTTTTAAATTTACATTTTGGGTTTCAATTTCATGTTAGAAGACCCAATGATACACCCCCATGAAATATTTCAAATGTTACTTTACATGTCATTTCATTCTATATTTATAAAATTCTATTAGTTCATGAAGACTTTGCCACTATAAATACACAATTTTTCAAATTGATATTGTATTTCAAGAATTTTCAATTGATAAAACAATGATCTTATGACATTATTTTGGACACTTATTTATTTGAAATCAATCTAATTCGTATTCATTCCATTAGAATAATTTTTAACCCCATCTTTGTGGGGAACAAAAAAACTCTCACTCTAAATTTATATCATGTTAGGTTTCACTATATTTTCCATGATCACTACCTTAGCATATATAAGAAAATAAATATTAGTATATATAAATAGAGTCTTATGGGGAACTATTTTCTTGAATATATATGTCTAGATAATATCATTGGTTATTAATATTGACTTAAAGTGAAATATATTCACAAATTGAGATTGATTATCTAGAACCATTATATAAAATTACTAGAAATAGAGAAACTCTCAATATTTCTTATGGTTCATCATTTCACTATTAAACCACTAGTTGGATAGTTTCCTAAATTGAATATATATAAGATCCTTATACACCATCAACTACATGCAATCTCCCAAAATTTACACATATCCCCTTCCAACATTTAATAAAAAATCACAAAGTTTATATGTTAAGGGATATGTAGGAACTTGTATATCTAATTGATTTTATCCAACCAATATTTATAATTCAATACCCCACCTTCTCCCCAGGATACATAATTTATTTTCCTTTGAATGTTTTAAATTTGATTATTCTCTATTGATATGTTATGGTTTCTCCCCCTCTAATTTTCTACACCACATGAACCAATGAATACATAATCTTGGAATTGTTTCCCATGATATCAACTCATTTTCAACAAAAATTTTCATTTATTGAAGTTATTTATATTATACCAAAAAATATCCATTTAAGAAGGAACAATACAATATCTTATTATAGTGGAAATAATTTTTTATAATATTATAATAACATGTAGAGGTTATAGAAGGATCATATTGGAGTTTAAGTAGTTTGTGGGGATATTTTTGAAATTTTTCACCACAATGGAAGTCTGAAATTTTATATTTTAAAAATTATATTGGATTATATTTCATCAATATAGCTATATATATAATTCATGTGTCTGCTATTATTTTAGTGTATCTTTTCAACTAGAGGAGTTTTACTATTAGATTTATGATAAACTTTTTTATTTCTATTTAGTATTATAGTTCATTACCTATAAATAGGACACATGAGATCCAATTCCCTATAACGTATAATTATATTTAATACTATATCTTCCCAATATTTTTTGTAATTTAATTTTTGGACTAGGAAATGATTTTGTGGTTGATTTATAGTTATCTGTAGTAGAGGGAGGAATTAATACAGGAGGCATTGTCTAATAATAATTTTCCATTTCATCTTCCATTAATGAGGATGGAAGTTCCTCTTATCTAGCCTCTTCCTTTATTAATTTTTTTCATGTATTTTTTGTTGTGGATTTTTGTGTAAGTATATATGATATATATATATATAGAATTAAACATTCAATATATTTAATTCATGGATAGTGTTTGGGGGAAGGGTACTGTGAATTTTTGGATGGCATGCTGATGGAATTATAAATTTTTTAGTCATCCTCATTTGTCTTAGAAACATATAAGGGAGTATTTTTGGGGTTTTTGTTAAAAATGATAATTTAAATATTTAAAATATATTATATTAAGATTGAGAAAATTAATATATAGAAATTGACAAGTCATGGAATATGTTAAAGTGGTTGTTTCTTGAATTTCAAAAAATAAAATCTTTGAAACAATGAGACATTTCTAATTTGACTCCAAGATTTTAGAAAATTTATTGGAATGAAAAGGGAAAAAGATTAAATTCTAACCCAGACACATTTAAAAACCTGTGTTATTTTTATGTCATGGTTTTGTTGAACACCTAACTATTTAATATTGAATAATGAAAATACAATTATGGTAGTTCTAATTTTGATTATGTAAATCCCCAAGGGAGTTATTTTGGAATATCCATGTTAGGATAGAAAACATGGGGTGTTTCTCTATTATTGTTTTAGAAGAATTGTTTTATTAAAGAATCATTATAAACTACCTAAAATGAAAAAGGGAACAATGAAATATTTATTGGTCATGGTTTTATAAAAACCAAAGAAACATCCTATATTGATGTTTAATATGTGGAGCTACAGTTTTTCGATTAATTAATCACATTAATAAAATACATGATTTTAGAAAAAAAATTACATTCCTTGTTTTTAGAACATTTATCATTCGATGGATAACACGTCATGTCATGCTCAAACCCACATTGTTTTATTTGATATATACAAATATTTCATAACTTTACATCGTTTGTATTTTAACTTCTCTTGATAAGATATATCAATCTAATTGAACTGTATTTGTGGGATTTAATTACCCATTAAAAAATAATGGTAAGTAACATGATTAGTGGGTACATAAACAACATAAAGTGATCTTAGCCGAATATTACATATCTCATATCAATAAGGAACGATATAGAGATATATATTTAAAATAATAACTTATGAATTCATAGATTGATGGAGTTGGACTATAAATAGATAATTTTATAAAAAATAGACTAAGAATATGATTTTTTATTTGTTGATATTAGTTTATAAGGAGTAAATAAAATTATATATTTAATAGATATTATTAAGATGTTGGTATTCTCTACATCAATAGGCCATATTTTATTTTATTTTAATTTTTTTGATATAAATTCAGACTCATTTGTAAATTAATTTAAACATATTAAATTGATTGATGATATATATTAAGGTGTGAGTCTGTAAACAAATAGATATTGTATATATGTTCAAAATTTTAATAAATTGGTATAATATAAAATGTTTTATCTATTTAAACATCTATATTTTATACTTCTTTTTCATATCTCGGTTTGGGTGGACAAAGTAAAATCTAATTGTCGAGTTTTTTTTATAGAATTCATATATGAATAGTAAGAGAGGAGTGTAATTAATGATGGAACAATATTGCTGAAGTGGATAATTTTAATTAACATGCCCACGATAAGATTTGCTTTATAAAAAACCTTTTACTAAGGTAAAATTTAGATCAATGTTGTTGTAAAAGTGAATCCTAAGGTGCATGAGAGACACATACAAAAATTATCAGCATTCCATAAATTTGACAAAAATTAAAACATAACTAATGACATGATTAAGTGAAATAAGAGAGTCAGATAATATGTTTCCCACTCTCTATGTGTGAGATATAATAGTTTATTCTATAATCAAAATTGTACATTCCTAATTCAATGATGTTACTAACCAACATATTTTATTTAGATTATTGGAAAACTTTACTACCAAAGTAGTGTTATGTTTTATGGATGAGATAGGAACAATACCAAACCAACATAAACTGATAAGAGAAAATTAAATTTCACTATGAGATCATATCACATGAATAAATTATAAGAAAAAACAATGATCACAAAACTATGAAATTCATGGACTTCTCTACCATCTATATTATTATGAATATTAAAAGCATACATGATTAACATCATCACCATAACTAGGGGGTTCCAATAAATCTATCTCTATATGGTAATGGGAGTATAACTCTAATTTAATTATAGTTACACAAACATAATAAAATGGATAAAATACATAGGAAATTACCCATTGAAATTATGTTTAATCTCAAAAATAAGCATGATGGTGGGACTAAATATACCTGATAAAAATGGAGATTATGGTCCATGAATTTCATTATTCCTTGGACACTAGATCATCCAAAAAATGATTACGAACATGTATATAATAATATATCCTATATGGTTGTTTGTATAACTGAAAAACCATTTATTGAGATCTATTTCAAATGATTCATAAGTTATATTTCAATTCATAATGCTTCCAAACTCCCCTAAAAATTGGATTATAATGAACTCTTCCAAAAAAATGTGTTATAATATCTCAATATAATCTTAAAGGGAATAAAAACATTTAATGACTAAACTGACACCTCTTACATTAATTTTAGTATTATTATAAATCACATTTTTCGTAATATTCTAAATAAGGTAGATACTTTTTTGGCAAAATATTTTACGAAAATAAAAGACCCCCACTTCACCTTTAGTTTTGGATATCTTTTGAATTTACTTAATTCTTCTAAGGATGATACGAAATTAATTTTTTTATAATGGAATAAAATTTTATTTTTATATAATTATTTTAATGTATTTAGACTTGGTCCACATTATAATTATTTTTTAATGTAGAACTTAGTAAGAACATACTAGTATTATTATGTTCACTGTAACACTGAAGGAAAAAATAAAATAATTAAACATAAGATTTTAATAAAACAATAATATAATATATTTTTTAAAATTTTCATGGAATTGGAATTATACTTTGATTGGATGTATATCGATTTACTATTTATAAGGTCAAAATTACTGTAAAATTAGTTTTTAAACAAATTTTCCCAAAAGAGTAATATTTTTTAAAGAAATAAAAAATAATTATTCAGTATATTAAAATTTTTACATTTAATAATATTTTATAAAATATATTATTAACCATGTATTTATTATAAATATAATATAAATAAACACATGATCATTTGGAGGTAAAAAGGTGCAATTTTCAGAAAATTGTTTTCAATGAATAATGTCTTGATTATAATTATTCTATCCTTAAATGAAATTCGTAGATTATATTATAAATATATTTATTTAAATCAATATAATTATTATTGATAGTCATATAGCTTATGTATGTTCATCATATTCTTGAGAAATTCATTTAATGAAAAATAATTTTTTGTCATATTTTATAGGATTATTTTTAAATTAATTTTTGCTACATCAGTGATTTGAATTTGATAAAGTGGATTACATATATAGAAAAAATAAATTATTATTTCGTAATAATATGATCATATTTTTTTTAATAATTAATATTAAAATATTGACTATTGGTTAGTATTGTTAAAGTCAAAATAGGATTATTAGGGGTTAACCATTGAAGATTATGATTAATATTACATAACAATTTAATAAAACTCGGTTTTGGTTAAATTTAATCCTTAACCTTATCACCTTTTAACTTTTGTAATTATGAACCATTTTTCCAATAATGTGACTTAAAAATATTTTAAACTTTTAAAAATCACAACTATGTCACTCACCTCAATTATAAAATAGAACCTCTTCCACTCACTTCCTCATACCTCTTAAGAAATTTGTCTTTACCAAATCCTAAAAAATTATAAAAAATTTATACTTTATAGAGGTGATGTGATTCCCAAAATCCCAATCCTATGATCCTTAATTTGTTTTCCAAAAGATGTTTCTATAAGAGAAAATGATTATCATAATTAATAAATTCCTTTTACAGCTTTAACATTTTCAAACTTCGAATATTTCATATGAATTCCAAAATAATTAAAACAGTATATTCCATATAATGAGATGTTATTATGTTTATCAAATAATATTAATCTATCTCCTTCTCCATAAAATGGAAAACAAAACTATCCCTCATGTGTATGGTGGACTATAAACATGGGAACTAATGTAATATGTTCTCCATCACCAAAACATATGGATAGTAATAATTATGGAACTAATGGATATATATTATATTTATGACATTTTTTTTATGTAAAATCAATATATAATCCACTTACTTATCTTTTCACCAATTAAATAAATGATCATGTCGCTCATGCATATGTATGACCTATCGTCTCCATGAAGCGATACAATTTGTTTTCTATATACGAATTTTGAAGAATGATTATCAAAATGTATCTAATAAATAAATTTATGTCAATAACATTAATATAATTAAATATATCATGAAAATATATAATATTAAAAATATCAATAAATTCAATGAAACAAATGCATGAAAAAATGATCTTGTAAACACATGAAATAGTGGTAATATTGACAAATTGTTAAAGAGAGTTTGATAACATGATATAACATGATAATATTTGATATTAGAAATATAAATATTGTTTTTTTATAAATTAATAACTTCTTTAAACCAATTATATTTGAGGTTAAATCATGTTCAACTAAGGAGAATTGTGAGGTAAAGGATTTCGCCTCAATTTCTACTCTATTAAGACATATTTTTTATTATAGACAATTTGTTTGTGTATATACAACCCATTTTTTTACGAAAATGGATATATGTATTTATTTAATATTATTACTACTTTAATACAATTTTTTACTTTTGAGGTGTTTCAGTTTAAAAGTTACAAAAGAGGTTAGAACTAACTTTAACAATCTCATTTTTGGGATTTTCATTATTTTCGTTGATGGAATATTATAATTTATCCTATATAAAAATAACGTATATTATTAATCTCTGTATAGTTAAGGAGTTTTTTTCTTAAAATTTGTTTCATATTTGAAATAAAAATCAATCCCAAAATTTTTTTAAATAAAAATTGATCTCATTTATCTTTTTGAATGAGTACATTTTTATTCCATGTCCATATTTTTGAAAATTGAATTATCAATTTCATTTTTGTTAATTAAAATGATTTATAAATGATTTCTTTAATTAGAATTTAATTTTTAAATTATATTTAACGAATAACTATATTTTTTTCTAAATTTTGTATTATCAAATTTCTTGAAAAAATAAATGGAATGATTCTTTTTAACGTATATGGTGTTGGAGAACATTCCCATAGCTATATCCATTTTATGATTATTAGCTTCTTCAACAGGTTTTAAATGGTTGTAAAAATAAAACACCTTTATGAAGTATTAATTAATTTTTTTAATTATATTTTATTTATATCTCTAAATAACATTACTTTATTATAAAATCACTATTTCTGATGAGTTGATTGGAATATTTTATTTATTATTAAATTTTTGGTTGTTAAATTTCTCTAGAAACACTCACAATATGGTGATCATTTTCAATTGTAAATTAATTTTTTCAAATAGACATATTCTTTGTATTATGGATATGATTATTTCCTTAAATATATACATTTTTACATATAGTGCTTTACTATGAGCTTTAGTTAATATATTAGGAAAATATTATTATATTATATTCATTACTAAGTATATATTTTTTTTATAAAGACAAAATATTTACAAAAAAAAATTTATCGTTCGATATATGAGGACTTTATTAGACATCTAGGGAGAGGTGGGGGTATTTTCTATATATCCCCTCGAGGCATCGACATGTCTGACGAGACAATTCAGTTGGCTAAACATATTAGAAGTGGTTTTGGTGTATATCATCTCATCGATGAAACTGGCATGAAACAAGAACATTATGGTAAATGTATCATGATGTAATAGGTCATGAAATCCAATATTATTCATTCCCTTCATTTTTTTATTAATTTATTATTATCAATGATATTAAAACATAGATATTACACACGGATGTATTTCGTGGTCATATTGTTGATTAAATAGATTGTATTTTCAGTTATCTACATTTTAATAATGATTATCCCTTATTTACTCATGATATATTCAACTATACATAAAAATTACTTTCCATTTTATTAAACCCTTATTTTTTTCCTTTTTTAAGGAGATTAAGAAGAAACCATTTAATATTTTCATGGGTGTAGAAGACTTTAACAACACTTTTTATATTTTACTTCCATTGTAATAATGTAATCATTTTTGTATCTGATTCTTCATATGTACTAAATAGTTCAATATTTGGTGCCGTTATCCATTTTATATTATGAAAATATCATAAATTATTCACTAAATTTGTGTTAATTGAGATGAGTATATTATAGTTAATATAAGAGGAATTTTAGTTGAAATATTGGGATATATATTGAGGAAACAATTGATTAGGGAACATAACCGTATGATGTTCTTTTAACATATGATTAATTGTGTCATGATTTTTTAAAGTGTTTTATAATGTATAGATTATGTGGGTTTCATGAAAATACATCCCTTTATGTATTCTAAAAGTGTATTGTATTTTTGGAGTAGATGCATCAAGAGGTAATAAATCCAAAAGGAGATGGTCTAGTGTATATTGGACATCATGCAGATGCATGTAGAATTGTACCTTACAAAACACCTTGTGTATAACTCTTATGGGTTATACTTGGGTTAATTACTATTTACATTATAAACCATAACAAATTATTTGATAAAATTTTGTATTATTTGAATATCTTCTCATGGAAACTTTGTTTATTATTCCAAAATTTACAATATTTATATTTTCAATTTATGTTAAGTGTTACATAAATTTATAATTGTATATTAAGATTTATAATTTATAATATTATGTGATAATACAATATATGAAATTTTATAGAAATTTATTATGGAATAAATATTAGTATCAATACCCTTGGAAAATATTTAAATTCCCATACTAGGTAAGCTGATACAACTAGTTTTGGAGTTGAGTTGATCAAGTCCATATTTGGGTAGCTAAATAGGGTTATGAATGTTAACCATCCAATTATAAATAAACATGATGTTTGTTGACATGAAACACTTATATTTAATCATTAAATGATGACAAAACATTATTCATTTATTTGAACTACTAATCTAGTGGTTGCTGAGTAAGAAATAACATTGCTTGAGAATTTATTTCTCCCCTCAGGATAGGATAAAAGGGAATACGATTTAGAAAAAGTATATTTTCATAAATTTGTTTATAATAAATGGTGGATGATTATATAGAATATTAGGTTGGAATAATAAATAGAACATCTTGAATGGAGATATTTTAAAGTAATATTCCATGAAAAATAGTTTCATCCTGATAAGTGAAATGAAATGAATAGACTGTTTTCTAGATTAAATAAGAATGAAGAAGAAAGTGTTATTGAGTTTGAGGATACATTTAAAATTCTACATAGGTATTATATTTAATACATAAATAATTCAGAAAGAATTATTGAATATTTCATTTAATGGTGTCATCCAACAATCCAAAGAAGACCGTTTTACCAAAATGTGTCATTATATTGTTAAATAATATTATGTGTCATAGAAACATTGAATGGATTCTTGTAGATCCTATATATTCAAGGTATATCGAGAAGGAAGTGGTCAGATGAACCCTAAAAAAGGGAATACACTAAATTAATATAGAATGATGAAATTTACATCATGTCAAAATTGAGGAAAGAAACAACATGGAAAATGGATGAAGTGAATAGAATATTGTTACATGTGTAGATATAAAGTTCATCTATGTAATCAATAAAATGGAATGAAAGATACCATTATATCCACTACTTTTACTATAAGGAAATGGGTAATTATTTAGACCAGTATACCATGTATCAAGGGATCTTAACATATAAGTGGATAAGGGGAGAATGCCAATCATATGTCATCACTATATCTGATATTGAAGTTCCTAAAGGTGAGTTGGTATTATTGGATCGAGTTATACCAAATATGTACAAGAGGGGGTGAATTGTGTCTCTTACAATTTCTTCGCATAATCATGATCTGTCATTTTCCCATTATATCAATGATTTATCATCAGAAAAAAATAGAACAGGACACATGTAACACCCCAAGATTTCATAGCGTGTTATTTCTTCAAAATAATTCAATAACTTGCACTACACGCAACACCGAGTTCAATCGCACCATGACTTACCAAAAAAAATCCATTCAAAAAAGGTTATGAATAGTATTAGCTAAATTTTAAACTTTATATAATCCTTATAATTTTAGAATCCATATTATGAGTTTCTTAGATATAATGCAAGAACAAATTCATTTTTAGTATTGCACTTTTATCAACTTTTAATAGTGAACCCTTTTTAAATACAATATTTTAAACTTTTTCACTAAATGGGGACATCAAAAATTTAAAATGAAACATCCCAAGCTTCCACGATACACATTCCTTTGAATAATACAGTAGCGTGTGTTGTACGCAACTTCGAGTTTTGACACACACCACAACCGATCAAACTAGCCGTTTTGAATAGTAATACCAACTTTTTGAAATTATATATATTTTATATTTTAAAATGGACTTCATTTTTGGATTCGTAGTGTCGAATTTACCCTAAGGTGAAATTTTGGTACTTTTCGGGTAACTTTAATTTTTTGATGAATAGTGAAAATTATTAAATTTTAATTCAAAACAACTTTTTTAATCAAAAAAATTAATAGTGCTAAATTATGAATTTGAGTGGATTTAAAGTATATTTAGAATATATTTTTACCATTTAATACAATGTTGTTCATTGGACATAATTTCACAATTAAACTGAACATAAACAAGTATCAATCTTTTGATAGTTATTATCTCTTAAAAACACGCTTTTTGTCCTAACAACGGGAATTAATTTTACATTAATTTCTTCCACTTCTATGTTTTGAATTTTAAAAAATGGATTCCATATTTGGAATCAGGATGTTCAAATTGTGTAAATAGGTAACTTTTATTTTTAGACATTTTGAATAATTACTGCGGGAAATATTTTATTTACCATGGTTAAAGGTAAATCCGGTAAATAAGGGTTAAAAAATAATATTATAATAATACTAAATTACCCTGAAACGTGTTCTAGCCTTATTGGTTGACACATGTTCGACCATAGGAATCTTTGGGTTGATTTTGGGACCCCATAGAGCCACTTGTTAGTGATAGGGACACTTTATTTTAATTAAGTTAAAATGAATACAAAAATGACACAAGCATATATATTTTAGCAAACCAATTTTTACATAGGGTTATCTATGTTGGATTTTCGACTATAAATATTCATAAGTAATAAAAAAGGATTTCCTACATAATTATATTTTATTTATAATTTTTAGATATTACATAATTTAATAAATTTATGACACAATGGTGATGCAGTAATTACCATAATAGTGAAAAATTAGAATAATTGATATTATAAATACCCAAATAAATATAATTTGTGACTTTTATTGAATTAAACTAATTTTATAGGTTAATAAGACATATTAGGATTGATTTAATTAACTTTTTTCGAATTATTCATTTTGTTATGTGTTTCACAAAAATCAACTATTGAATAGTGTCAAAATTGACATAAAAGAGTTTTTAAAACAAATATTATATTATTAATTAATATTAAATTCCTAAAAATCTAAGGTTCGTCCGATAGACTTATATCATGATAGGATCATCATTAATGGACCACTTGGGGGTCTCTTGTATGTATATATTCTGTTTATTAACTATATATTATAAAAATACAAAGTGACAAGGTAAATGTCAAACTATTAACTAAGAGTTAAAACTAAAAGATAAGGTTAATATAGTAACCCAAACCTGTATAAATTCTATTTGTTGAATGGTTTTAGACCTATCCCAACCTTAAACTTTGAATAATCAACTTTGGAGCCATTAGAAACCGAATATGAATTTATTATAAATTAATATTTCTAGCTTTTCCAAAGGTTCCCCTCACCCCTCTTATAAAAGGGAACTCCTCCTTCTCATTTCTTCACACCTTCAAAGACTTTTGGTTAAGCCAAACTCTGCCCAAATACTCTCCCAACTTCCCTCACTACAAACTAGAGGCCTTAGTTTGATCCTAAATCAAACCTAAGGATCCCTTTTGATCAAATCAAAAGGAAGAACCCGAAGAAGAGGTAATGTTTTCACCACACCTTTTCAAGTTCCTTTCTTCTTCCACTTCTTCTTTCTCTGTTATTACCATTCTAAAATAACAACTCCAGTATCTTATATATACTGTGATGTTATTATATATATGGTACAACCATATTCAGTATTCTATCCGCCCTTTGAATAACATGTCACCATACGTGCGTACGTACGACTTACCGTCTCCACGTCGTGGTGTAATTATTACTCAATATATTATTATTTGGATGGGTATAATAATGATGTGTAACTCATGTAAATAATAAATATAAAATGTTAATGATTATTTATATATGATATACCATCCATTTATATATTATTTTAATATCAAAAGAATGATATTTTCGCTCGTGCGTACGTACGGACTACCGTCTCCACGAACGCGATGAGATTCATTCTCCATCGTATCCATTCAAGTATAATTATCATTTTATTATTTAAAAATGATTTTTAAGGACTTGATATCATTCTGGTTATGAATAATATACAGCCTATCCATTACAAACACGGCTTACGTAACAAAACATATAAAATAAAACGAGTAAGTTAACACCCGAAACAACGAAAATACTACGATATTATTAACAAATCAATGTTAAAAGATCATATATGATATCATATTAATGTATATGATTCTTGTATAATTTAATAACAATTATTTGACCATTATAAAGGAGGTTAACCCTACCCCAACCAAGAAAAAGTACAAGGTAAGGGTTATTTCACAATCTCTTCATTATCCGAGGTTGTTTATACGTAATAATCTACTGGGATCTCTTTATCATCCACATCCATGTTTCTTAAAAATGTATTTCAAAACATTTTTAATTTTTACAAGAATATGGGTTAAAGTCATTTATACCCTTGTTTGACTTTTTATAAGATGTTTATAAAGGAATCTTTCCGTCGTTTTCCAAACAAGGTGCTTTTTAACCTTTTCAACAAAATTAAGGTAAGAATGTTTTTTTAACTTATACGGCGGGTGCAGCTATTTTCCGCCGTTATAAAATCGTCAATGCTTCCCTTACAAGATTATAAGAATATTTTCAAATAAAATGTTTTATTTTATAAATATATGACTCTTAAATGATTTCAAAAATAGAAAGAGATATTTCTCTAAAAAGAGTTTTGATTTCATCTTGCCAACATCCTTTGATGGATTTTATGCTTATTTGTAGTTGATTTATTAAGATACAAAACTTCTATATTGTATTGATGGTTTTGTGATATGTTTGACTGTAGATGTGCTATTTTTATACCATTCATAGTTTATGATGAAATTATTGACATTTCGTATCCTAGTTTTAATACGAATGTTTATGTTATGTTTAAACCTTTTCATACGGGAATGCATTGGACTTAATATGTGACGGGTGGAGCCCGCTATAGCTCCTCGATGAATCGGTAGGTCTCATGAGACAAACTAGTGTCTTGGCACAAGGCCTTGACAAAATCTTATTTTTAGTCTTGGCATGAGGCCTTGGCTATGTGGTTATGATAGTATGACATTATGCATCCCATCATTATGAAAGTGGTTATTCATATTGCATGTGATTATTCGATTAGTAGAATATCCATGTGAATAAGTAAATGGAATTATTTCATTTTATTTTTTCCATACTATGTTGAAGTTCAAGTTTAAATGGATTTTTTTAGTTATACATTTCCTTAAATGATTATGCTTATTTATAAATGTTTCCGCTGTATTGCTTACCCTTACGGAGCATTTGAGCTCACCCCTTTCAATGTTTTATTTTTTACCAGGATTCCAAGAAGTATATTGTGATTGATAAGAAGGGTTAAGACAAGGGAATAATGGAATTCATAAAGGATTATTTATGTTGTTTTGTATGTTATGAAGTGTAATGTAACATTCATATATGTAATCTATTTTCCAAGACTGCTAAACTAATCGGTCCTTCGAGACTTGATTCCTCGTAATCATGCCAATGTATTAAAATAATGCACCGACTCTTGGTTACTAGTGTCGGGGCGTTACAGTTGGTATTAGAGGAAGTTTAGTACAAACCTTGGAAGCTAGATTTAGATAAACTCTGATTAGAGCACGTAGACCTAAGATGAACTTTGAGGATTAGTATAGAAGAACTTCCTAGAATTTTGGTATTGTAGAGATTTTGTGAGTTTTCTGAGAAACACATCCCTCTCTGGATACAAGCAGGTAGAGGCGGCTCTGGCACAGATGTACCTAGGGGTAAAACCCAAAAACACTCACTTTGAGCTAGAATCGAATAGGAACTGGTGCACGACAACGGGCCTTGCTGCACTCTTGGTTACGACACTCCCGGGGGATATGCTTAGGATAATTCTCATTTTCTTTACAAACCATTATTAAGGGTTTATGAGTATATAATTCCTCAAAGGAGACATTTTTATGATTATGGATTATATCCATAAACTATTTAATTTATGTTATGTGTTTTACAAGTTTGGAATTAGGTATTTTTATTCATAAACTAATCTAGTGTATTCCATTGTTTAGAAATGGCACCCAGTAGAAGGAATGATAACTCCAGCAATGCACATAATCCAAAGAGAAAGAAGGATCATATATTTCATGGTCTTAAGCCAGAATTTATAAGAGAAATAGTCTCCCATGTATTATCATCATATGAAGAAATAATATCATGTGATGATAAGATAAGTAAAGAGTTTACTGAGTCCTATGGCTTTGAAGGGAAGCAAGAGAAGAAAAGTATGGAAGAGAGAAAGATGGATAAAGGGAAGAGGGAAAATAAGAATTTTCCCATATGTGATAACTGTGGAAAGAAACACCCTGGAACTTGCCTGAAAAGAATGGGAGTTTGTTATAAGTGTGGAGGAAAAGGGCACAAAGTGCGTGTTTGCAAGGGTAAGAAAATGGTTTCAAATGTACAATTCTTCATTTGTAAGGAGTTTCGACACTACGCGAACCTATGTCCCAGTCATCAGACTATGCCGCAACTGATGCTATTGGATAATAATCAAGTTATGATACTACCACAGATGAAGAGGAATGATTAGAGTTCTTATGTTGATTATGTCATTTGAGTATTGTATCAACAATGTACTTGTTATAATAATTATGGAGTATATAAGGATTGTACTGCAGTACTATTTCATTATGGACTTGAGATTGTTTGGAACAAAGAAAAGTGACTCAATAGTAGGCTAAATTTTTGGAAAATATATGGTTGAGAGAAAGATAAACCATAATATGGTTCTGATACCGAGGTAGTGATTTTAGAATAATACATGATTGTTTCTGATAAATTATATTGGATATTCTTGACTACCTTGAAACTGATTAATGATTTTTATATTCCATCATTATTGGGGTTTACAACATTTTTGGATTGAAGGAGTATATTTATTATTCTATAAGGAATAAGGGATCATGAATGTAATCAATAAGGTTTTATGATAATTCAGGATGTTGCAGTGTTTTAAAAGAATACAAGATGAAGGTGATCACATGTTATTATGCGGAAAAAAAGGATCTTCATTGTGTTTACCTTCCTTGTAAATTTTGGACAGATGTATTTTGGATAGTTCTAGTGTGGATTATTTTGGATTTCCATAAACGGACAACCCGGAGGTCGGGCGGCAACCCGTCACATCCAGCAAGGCCGCGAGACTTGAACCCGCAACCGAAGGGCGACAAGGGTGTATCACCTACCACTGGCCCACGAGATGTCCTGGATTAAATAATGTAGTTTTTTTAAAAGATCTGGTAGATGAATTATAAATTCGTTTATTTTGGAACCCTGTATGAATAGTATAAATAGATTTTTTTTACGTTCTATTATCTTTTAGAGTGAAAGATGAGTTTGTGGTAGAAATTTATTAATGGATAAAACTCTAATTATAAAGTAAGTATATATCCTTATGATCTTAGCCAATCTCATAAATAAATTCCTCAACATTAAGAAAAGGAACTTAGAACAAAAATGTTGTCCTAGATGGTACCTTAAATCATCACTAATTTATGGATTTTGGATTGTTGGCCTTTTCATAGCCATGTTCTCTACCACTCTCCATCAGATAATTGATTGTTAGATTTCTCTTCCATATCCATATTTTCCTACATGGAACCCTAGTATGTGTTATTTTCGGTAATTTTCATACTTTCTACTCTTTATTTTAAATAGAGGCCTCATTAATTCATTTTTCGATGTGTGATTTCAACTAAGATATTTTGAAACGTCAAAAATGTGTTATCCTAATACCTTATGTTTTGTTGAACCGATGGTATTTCAAATCATCATAGATTGATGAATTTAAGGACCTCAATTTTACACTTGTTTTTGACTGATGACCTCAATCACTACCTATAAATATTTATGTTTTTCCTCCAATTATATGTCTCTAATTGCCCCCAATGTTCTCCTAATCGAGATCATAATTTGGTGGTGACCCTTTCATTTCTCTTTTCCTCATATTAAGACTAAAATTTAGTAACCCAATTTCTGATGTGGGTTTTACCACAAATATATTTTCTATTTTCATCCTTTTATTTTCGAAAAACAATTTCAAATTGCGAGGACGCAATTTATTTAAGGAGGGGAGAATGTAACACCCCAATATTTCATAGCGTGTTATTTCTTCAAAATAATTCAATAACTTGCACTACACGCAACACCGAGTTCAATCGCACCATGAATTACAAACAAAAATCCATTCAAAAGAGGATATTAATAGTATTATCTAAATTTTACACTTTATATAATCCTTATAATTTTTTAATCCATATTATGAGTTTCTTAGATATAATGCAAGAACAAATTCATTTTCATTATTGCACTTTTATCAACTTTTAATAGTGAACCCTTTTTAAATACAATATTTTAAACTTTTCGAATAAATGGGGACATCAAAAATTAAAAATGAAACATCCCAAGCTTCCACGGTACGCTTTCCTTTGACTAATACAGTAGCGTGTGTTGTACGCAACTTCGAGTTTTAACACACACCACAACCGATTAAACTAGCCGTTATGAATAGTAATACCAACTTTTTGAAATTATATATATTTTTTATTTTAAAATGGACTTCATTTTTGGATTCGGAGAGTCGAATTTACCCTAAGATGAAATTTTGGTACTTTTCGGGTAACTTTAATTTTTTTATGAATAGTGAAAATTACTAAATTTTAATTAAAAACAACTTTTTTAATCAAAATAATTAATAGTGAGAAATTAGGAATCTGAGTGGTTTAAAATTATATTTAGAATATATTTTTACCATTTAATACAACGTGGGTCATTGGACATAATTTCACAATTAAACCGAACATAAACAAGTATCAATCTTTTGATAGTTATTATCTCTTAAAAACACGCTTTTTATTTTAACAACGGGAATTAAATTTACATTAATTTCTGCCACATCTGTGTTTTGAATTTGGAAAAATGGATTCCATATTTGGAATCAGGATGTTCATATTGTGTAAATAGGTAACTTTTATTTTTAGACATTTTGAATAATTACTGCGGTAAATATTTTATTTACCATGGTTAAGGGTAAATCCGGTAAATAAAGGTTAAAAAATAATATTATAATAATACCAAATTACCCTAAAACGTGTTCTAAACTTATTGGATAACACATGTTAGACCATAGGAATCTTTGGGTTGATTTTGGGACCCCATGGAGCCACTTGTAGGTGAAAGGGACACTTTATTTTAATTAAGTTAAAATGAATACAAAAAGGACACAAGCATATATCTTTTAGAAAAACAATTTTTACTTAAGGTTATATATGTTGGATTTTAGACTATAAATATTCATAAGAAATATAAACAGATTTCCTACATAATGATATTTTATTTATAATTTTTAGAGATTACATAATTTAATTTATTTATGACATAATGGTGATGCGGTAATTACCATAATAGTGAAAAATTAGAATAATTGATATTATAAATACCCAAATAAATATAATTTGAGACTTTTATTGCATTAAACTAATTTTATAGGTTAATATGACATATTATTATTTATTTAATTAACTTTTTTCGAAGTATTCATTCTGTTATGTGATTCACAAAAATCAACTATTGAATAGTGTCAAAATTGACATAAAAGCGTTTTTAAAACAAATATTATATTATTAATTGATATTAAATTCCTAAAAATATAAGGTTCGGCCAAGAGACTTATATCGTTATAGGATCATCATTAATGGACCACTTGGGGGTCTCTTGGATGTATATTGTATGTTTATTAACTATATATTATAAAAATACAAAGTGACAGGGTAAATGTCAAACTAATTAACTAAGAGTTAAAACTAAAAGATAAGGTTAATATAGTAACCAAAACCTGTCTAAATTCTATTTGTTGAATGGTTTTAGACCTATCCCCAACTTAACCTTTGAATAATCAACTTTGGAGCCATTAGAAACCGAATATGAATTTATTATAAATTAATATTTCTAGTTTTTCCAAAGGTGCCCCTCACCCCTATTATAAAAGGGCACTCCTCCTTCTCATTTTTTCACACCATAAAAGCCTTTTGGTTCGGCCAAACTCTGCCCAAATACTCTCCCAACTTCCCTCACTAAAACCGAGAGGCCTTAGTTTGATCAGAAATCCAACCTAAGGAGCCCTTTTGATCAAATCAAAAGGAAGAACCCGAAGAAGAGGTAATGTTTTCACCACCCCTTTTCAAGTTCCTTTCTTCTTCCACTTCTTCTTTCTTTGTTATTACCATTCTAAAATAATAACTACAGTATCTTATATATACTGTGATTTTATTATAAATATGGTACAAGAATATTCAGTATTCTATCCACCCTTTGAATAACATGTCACCATACGTGCGTACGTACGGCTTACCGTCTCCACGTCGTGGTGTAATTGTAATCAATATATTATTATTTGGATGGGTATAATAATGATGTGTAACTCATGTAAATAATAAATATAACATGTTAATTATTATGTATATATGATATACCATCCATTTATATATTATTTTAATATCAAAAGAATGATATTGTCGCTCGTGCGTACGTACGGACTACCGTCTCCATGAACGTGATAAGATTCATTCTCCATTGTATCCATTCAAGTATAATTATCATTTGATGATTTAAAAATGATGTTTAAGGACTTGATATCATTCTGGATATGAATAATATACAACCTATCCATTACAAACATGGCTTACATAACAAAACATATAAAATAAAACGAGTAAGTTAACACCCGAAACAACGATAATACTAAGATATTATTAACAAATCAATGTTAAAAGATCATATATGATATCATATTAATGTATATGATTCTTGTATAATTTAATAACAATTATTTCACCATTATACAGGAGGCTAACCTACCCCAACCAAGGAAACGTACAAGGTAAGGGTTATTTCACAATCTCTTCATTATCCGAGGTTGTTTATACGTAATAATCTATTGGGATCTCTTTATCATCCACATCCATGTTTCTTAAAAATGCATTTCAAATTTTTTTTACTATTTACAAGAATATGGGTTAAATTCATTTATACCTTTGTTTGACTTTTTATAAGAGGTTTATAAAGGAATCTTTCCGTCGTTTTCCAAACAAGGTGCTTTTTAACTTTTTCGACAAAATTATGGTAAGAATGTTTTTTTTAACTTATACGGCGAGTGCAGCTATTTTCCGCCGTTATAAAATCGTCAATGCTTCCCTTACAAGATTATATGAATATTTTCAAAGAAAATGTTTTATTTTATAAATATATGACTCTTAAATGATTTCAAAAATAGAAAGAAATATTTCTCTAAAAAGAGTTTTGATTTCACCTATGCCAACATCCTTTGATGGATTTTATGCTTATTTGTAGTTGATTTATTAAGATAAAAACTTTTATATTTTATTGAAGGTTTTGTGATATGTTTGACTGTGGATGTGCTATTTTTATACCATTCATTTTTTATGATAAAAGTATTGACATTTCGTATGCTAGTTTTAATACGAATGTTTATGTTATGTTTAAACCTTTTCATATTGGGAATGCATTAGACTTAATATGTGACGGGTGGAGCCCGCTATAGCTCCTCGATGCATCGGTAGGTCTCATGAGACAAACTAGTGTCTTGGCACAAGGCCTTGACAAAATATTATTTGTAGTCTTGGCACGAGGCATTGGCCATGTCGTTATGATAGTCTGGCATTATGCATTCCATCATTATGAACGTGGTTATTGATATTGCATGTGATTATTCGATTAGTAGAATATCCATGTGAATAAGTAAATGGCATTATTTCATTTTATTTTTGCCATACTATGTTGAAGTTCAAGTTTAAAAGGATTTTTTAGTTATACATTGCCTTAAATGATTATGCTTATTTATAAATGTTTCCGCTGTATTGCTTACCCTTACGGAGCATTTGAGCTCACCCCTTTCAATGTTTTATTTTTTCCCAGGATTCCAAGAAGTATATTGTGATTAATAAGAAGGGTTAAGAAAAGGGAATAATGGCATTCATAAAGGATTATTTATGTTGTTTTGTATGTTATGAAGTGTAATGTAACATTCATGTATGTAATCTATTTTCCAAGACTGTTAAACTAATCGGTCTTTCGAGACTTGATTCCTTGTAATCATGCCAATGTATTAAAATAATGCACTGACTCTAGGTTACTAGGGTTGGGGCGTTACAACACATTATGTATAGTGATTCGGGGAACAGAAGGCCCAGAGTCCACTCCACCAACGCTCTACTCCACGAGCTTAGTGAATTTCACTATCTGGTCCTCTTATCAACAGACTGTTCCACAACTGAGTACAGGCAGTTGACCCCTTTATAATATAAGAAAAAATAGGCCATTCTGGTTCAAACGCAGAACCCAATCCACAACTCTGTATGAGAAGCTGATCACTCCAGATAAAAGAGTATTTTATCATTGAAAATACTTTCCCAGGTTTTCATCACAATTGTAACAGAATGCCATTGACAGTAGATGGATCACCATCTTCATAAATAATGATCTTCAAGTAAGAGTAGTTCTGAGTTGATCCAGTTGCTGTAGATATATAAATATAATTAGCAACTTCAGTAGTAGTAGATTCCCAATAGATCTTTGATGTCGAATGGGTGAATCTTTTTTCATGTTTCTTCGTCTTTAATAAATAGAGATTTGTTGCTCTTCGTAATCAGCATATCTGTAGATCTTGATTTGTCTCTATTTATCTCTCATGTATCAACATTTTCATGCAGTATATATTGTATATAATAAGTGTATTTTCTCTCATGTTCTTGTTCTAGACCTTATACATTGTGTGTTATATTGAATTTCAAAATAGCATAGATATATCGAGCGCTTTCTCTGCAAAGGTAGATCCATAAAACTCGCCTTCTAACTCGCGATATTAAAACATTATAATTAACATAGAAGTTGTAACTCCCCTTGAAATTCACCATGAAAATATCCGTTAATTTTAATCCTTTGAATAATAATTAAGTGGTTATGAACTCATCAATTACATGTTTTAATATCAGCATTTAATCTGGTTTGAAATTATCCTAACAATTCTCTTGTAGGTCGTTGCATAATAATATCGTCTTTAATTCTTTGACGCCAAACAGACGGTTGAACTATATGCCATGCATCTTTTCAACATAAGGTAGATCACAAAGGTAAGGTTGATGTCGCATTCTTCAAAAGTAAGGTTGAATACAAACATATGGTTGATGAACCATCCATAAAACGTAATGTTGAAAACAAACGTAAGTTTGATCATCCATACTTTTCTTTTCAACATTGAAATGTTTGATGAATGATCCATACGTTTATAAGCATCCAAACATAAGGTACATGATCCATACATTTTGATGAAACATAAGGTTGTTCACAAAAGTAAGGTTGATAGCCAAGATTTTGAGAAACAAAATTAACGTTTAAATCTTATTTATGGTTCTTCCTCCATACTTTTCCTATAACCCAAATGTAGGGTTCCTTCCTAATGTAGGGTTCTTCTTCCATAATTTTCCAATAACCCAAATGTAGGGTTCCTTCTTAATGTAGGGTTCTTCTTCCATACTTCTCCGATAATGTATGGTTGTTTAACTATACTTTTCTGATAACTTGTAAAGTAAACAGTGTGTTCCTTTCTTTACACCGCGCTCCCAAATGTAGGATATAAACAGTGTTTCCAGAATACATTGAATTGATTTCCGAACTCTTTCACACTTGTTCCATGCTCTATAAATACATTAATACTCTTGAAAAAAATAATGTATAAGATATTTAATTCCTGATATATACATAATGTAAAATCATTAGAAAGTAATTAAGGGTATTTGTGAGCATAAAAATCATCATAAAGAGATATATTATTATTGTCAACAATCTCTCCCTTCTTAATAAAAATATTAGGTATTGATTAAAACAAAACCTGCTCAAAACTCCCCCACTTTTTGATGATTACAAAACCCATAAAATAATAAATTAAATTAACCTCCAAAATTAATTACATATAGTTTATAATTTTTCATAGAGAAAACAATATTTAATTTTAACAAGATTATTTCTAAAAAAATAAACATTATGGTATCCCTAATCATAAAAATAAATTTCTACCCCGTTTTCTAAATTGAAAAATAAAAATATCTCCCTTAAAGGCTTATAAATAAAATTTTAAAATAAAAAATTTATGTTTTTCTACATTTATCCCCCAATAAAAAGAGTTTTTAAACTATTAATGTTAAAAAAATTCATAAAATAAATTTAAAATAATGATTTAGATCATTTAAAGTACAATGTGAAAGAGTGAAAATAAAATGTTGTGTTTATCAAAATTTCTCCCCCTTTTGTGATATCAAAAAGAATGATAGAATATGGAATAGAACACATTTTAATGTAGCACTGAACTTAAGTAAATGCAATTATTAACTGTTAGTCAATAAGTGGATCTGTTTTACTGACATATCTAAAAAATTCATTAAACCTAATATAACACACAAATATATAATGAAACATAATTTCATTGAAAATATATAACTGTTAGAATCATGATGAACATAGGAATCAAGGTGTTGTAAGGGTATGAGATAGAGTCTATCTCCTCCTAACTGCTACCATGATTTCTGTCAACTACTCCCTCAGCCTTCTTATCATCCCATCTCCCAGCTTGATAATAAGATCTCTAGTCTCATGAGACATATGAATATCTTCTATAAAATTTACTCTAAAAAACTCATCCAGCCTTTCTTCCTTCTCCATGAACAGAGTCAACTTATATGTGAACTGATTCAGCATAGTTCTAACACTTGGTTCACTTGAGGTCAACTGGTCAACCAGAAACATCTAATTATCTAACAACACTGACAAAGGGGAACTATTGCATTGAAGGTCCTACAATCTGTCATTCATACTACTCATTGCTATAGTAATAGCCTGAAATCGTCTGATTAAATCAGGTGAAGTACCTAATGTTCTGGCCTCACTAGGTCTGAATGATGCAAATTATTTCTCCATGAATGTTTTAAACTCCATAAAATCAGACTTCAAAATCATTTCTAATTTCAACTTTGAAACATCATTGAGCATATTATTCTTAAAATTTTCAACATCCTATTTTGAAACAGAACTAGATTTCAGCCTCTAAAATTTCAACTGTTCTTTCTCTAAGGCTAACCTCAGAGCAACATTTTCATATTCCAAACATGACAGCTTCCTATACACCTCTTCTACATCCTTATTTACTGAATTATAGACACCTTGTGCTTGATTTGCATCCTCAGCTTATACGTGATGCAACAAAACTATAGGTAATGACTCTGCATCAGATTTTGACTTCTCTTCCTCTTGAGAAGATTTTTCCACAGACATTTCCTCAGAGAATTCCCAGACTCTTCCATAGAAAAATCCTTACTCAGAACCTCTGTATGTACATCAGAAACATTTTCAACTTGAATTTGATTACATGATGGAGGTTTCTCATCATGAGCATCCACAGATGCCATCTCCTCCCCTGGGTTTTCTAAAACACATTCCTCTTGAATTATATGAAGATTGGACACTTCTACTTCACTAGGCACAACCTCCTTTTATTTTCTTTCTTCAGTTTCTACTCCCGCCACTACAAAAGTTTCAACATTAGTTGTAACTACAACATCATCCAGAGCCTCTGCTCCTGATTCCACATGATTCTCAACTTGTAATTGAGGTGTCACCTCAACTTGAGTAGCAACTTCTGGTTGTGATTTTTCAGCCACAGATTCCCTCACAAATTTTTTACTCAACAGGTCTACAAAAGATAAAGCATGTGATGTTTTAGGATCCCCAACAGCCTTGGCATTTTTTCTCCTTATATAAAGTCATTCCAATCATCCTTATTCTTGCACATCCTTAGTTTCAAATCTACTTCTGCTAGATACAGAGCTCACCCTTGATTCAGCTTGTTCTTCCTTAGACTAAGCAGGCTAAGCTTGAGTACTTTCTTCTTCATCTTCCTCAGCTCCAACTGGTAGCAATTTTCCTTTGACCGTGCTCTAGAAATATCCTATTTTCTCAGGGTCCCTGCTCTGAATGTATTACTATGGTGGAATCTAAATCTGGCATCCACCTGTCTCACCATATCCTTCTATAACAGTATCTTTGAAATAAATCTACTAAAGGGATAGCAATTCAATCGGACTTCTATTTGACAACACTAATGTAGGTACATTACCATGTACCTAGGAAAATTTAGCTTTATATCTCTCATCAGAAGAAACATAACATAAATATCTGGATACATAATCTTTTCCATTTCAGACATCCTAGGTGCAATCCCTGTTTGAACAAATTTTACAAGAATCTTCTGATCATGCTTCAAGTCTTTCACTAGCATATTTCTGATATTTTTTGAACAAAAAAAAATGACATAATATCCTCATATTTATGTACTGAATATCCAATATTCTTAATGTCAAAATGGAAAACTCCCCCTTAAGGGATTTTTAGAATCTGAGCTATCTCTACAGAAGATAGAGAAACATCGCTATCTTCTATTTTCGTTATCATGGAATCTTCATCTTCCCCTAGAATAAACTGAATAGATTTGAATAAATAATGATGCTCCACCACATATAAAAACATATTTTTCTCACCATTAAAAGTCAGTTTGAGGTTTTTAAAAGAAAAATCATGCTTCAGAAAGGTTCGTATGATATAACCATTCTAGATCTATGACATTTCTTTGCAAAATTTTCCTTCCTACCAAGCACTGCCTCTTGGAAGTGTTGGTCTCAACCTCATCGGTCCTCTTAGTTTTGGTCATTTCTTTGAATATATATGAAGGTTCGAAGATTATATTTTCAAATGTATGTATTAGGATTGACAAAGATCGGTAATGCTTCATGGGTTGGAAATTATCTTTGGTAGAAATGAAACGATTCAGAATTCGAAAGGTCTTTGACAGCCTAGATTCCCATGTCATTGATAATCTGTACATAAATTTTAAAAACAAATAAAATTGTACATGATAATATAAAAATAAATATAATAAAAATAAAAATTATTATGTTTGAAAAACAAAAAACTAATTTATTTTAAAAAGCATTAAAATAATAGAAAAATAATAATCAAATGATTAAAATAAAACATTATTTAAAATTAAATAAACCTATCTCTCCCTTAATAAAATCAAAACCTGCAGTGGGAAGTGGTTTAGTAAAAATATCAGCTAATTGAACTTCAGTACTTACAAATTATAAGTATATATTCTTTTTATGAACATAGTCTCGTAGAAAATGATGTTTGATATCAATATGCTTAGTCCTAGAATGATTAATAGGATTTTTTGAAATATTTATAGCACTTGTGTTATCAAATAAAATATTTGTATTATGAAAATTTAGTCCAATGTCTATAAGAGTGTTTTTCATCCACAAAACCAATGCATTGTAACTACCAGCAGACACATATTATGCCTCAACTGTTGACAGGGCAACTGAATGTTGTTTCTTACTTGAACATGACAGTTAGGATTTTCCTAAAAAGTGACAAGTTCCTGTGTTTCTTTTTCTATCTAATCTATAAATCCCTAAGTATGCATCTTAATATGAAAATAAATTAAAATCACATGTTTTTGGATAGAGAAGATATTGAAAAAAAGCTCCTTATAAATATCTAAAAATTCTTTTCACAGCATTTAAATGGGATTCCTTAGGATTTGATTGAAATCATTCACAAAAACATACTGATTACATTATATCTAGCCTTCTAGATGTAAGATATTATAAACTACCAATCAAAACATTATATAACTTGTTGTCAAATGATTTCTTAGTTTAATCCAATTCAAGTTCAATATTAGTACACATTGGAGTTGTATATGTCCTTTTGTTTTCAAGTCCAATTTTCGTTAGTAAATTAGTAATGTATTTTTGTTGATTTAAAACATTTCCAAAATCTTTTTGTTAAATTTGAATTCCTAAAACAGAAATATAATTCTCCCATCATACTCATTTCAAATTAATTTTTCATTAGATTTGAAAACTCATGACAAAGAGATTTATTAGTCGATCCAAAAATTACATCATCAACATAAATTTGAACCAATAAACTATTAGAGTTCCTTTTCTTCATAAATAGTGTTGGATCTTCCATTCTAACTGTAAAATAATTTTTCAACAGAAAAGATCTTAATCTTTCATACCAAGCTCTAGGTTCTTGTTTAAGGCCATAAATAACTTTAGTATGTTTAAAAACAAAATCTGGTTTTTGTGAATTTTCAAAACCAGGTGAATGCTCAACATAAACATCCTCTATTAAATAACTATTTCAAAAGGTAGACTTAACATCCATCTAAAATAATTTAAAATTCATATAAGATGCATATTCTAAGAGGATTCTAATGGATTCTAATCTAGCTACAGGTGCAAAGGTCTAATCACAATCTATAAATTCCTACTAATTATATCTTTTAGCTACTAGTCTTGCTTTATTCCTAGTTATTATTCCTTGATCATATTTTTTATTTATAAAGACCCATTTTGTTCCTATAACTGGATAGTTCTGAGGTCTTTCAACTAAATTTAAAACAACATTTCTTTTGAACTGGTTTAGTTCTTCTTGCATTGCCATCATCAAACTTTCATCAACTAAGGCTTCTTCTATAGACTTGGGTTCTAATTGGGCTAGAAAGTTAGAAAACTCAACAAGAATTCCTATGTCCATTCTAGTATTTATACCTATTTCTAAGTCCCCTATTAATGTTTTTAAAGGGTGATTCTTTAGGGTTCTTTAATTTCTAGGTATTACACTTATAGGTTCTTTAGTGTCATGTTCTTCTGGACTGAACTGAATTTCATTTATATCTTTTTAAAAATCAACTTAAAAAGTTCTTAAGTCTCATGTTATCATTAGAATCAAGTTCATCTATTTGATATGTCCTTTCCTCAAAGGGATCAAATTTATCAAATTTCACATGAATGGATTCTTCAACAATCCTTGGCTTTTTATTAAAAACTCTATAAGCTTCGGAAGTAACATAATATCCTAATAAAATGTAACGCCCCGACCCCAGTTACCCTGAGTCGGTGCATTATTACATAACATTGGCATGATCACAAGAAAGATCAAATCTCAAAAGACCGATTGGTTTAGTAGCTTTGGAAACACTAGATATATTCATAAAGTTTTACATTACATCACAAAGTGAAAAACTACTACAACGACATAGTCTCCATATTCCACACTCATATCCCCACATACTATCCCTGCAGGTCATTCATAACTTACTTCTTCACATCCTGGGAAAAATAAAACATAGAAAAGGGGTGAGCTCAAATTCCCAGTAAGGATAACAATATAGCGGAAACTTTCAAAAATAAGCATAAACTTTTAAGGCAATGTATAACTAAAACAAAAGCCTTTTAAACTTGAACTTAAACATAGTATGGAAAAATAAAAATGAAATAATGCCATTTACTTATTCACATGGATATTCTACTAATCGAATAATCACATGCAATTTCAATAACCACTTTCATAATGATGGAATGCATAATTCCAGACTATCATAACCACATAACCAAGGCCTCGTGCCAAGACTACAAATAATATTTTGTGAAGGCCTTGTGCCAAGACACTAGTTTGTCTCATGAGATCTACCGATTCATCGAGGAGCTATAGCGGGCTCCACCCGTCACATATTAAGTCCAATGCATTCCCATATGAAAAGGTTTAAACATAATATAAACATTCGTATTAAAACTAGCATACGAAATGTCAAAACTTTCACCATAAACCATGAATGGTATAAAAATATCACATCCATAGTCAAACATACCACAAAACCTTAAATACAACATAGAAGTTTTGTATCATAATAAATCAATTTCACATAAGCGTAAAATCCATCAAAGGATGTTGACATAGATGAAATCAAAACTCTTTTTAGAGAAATATCTCTTTTTATTTTGAAATCATTTAAGAGCCATATAAAATAAAACTTTTTCTTTGAAAATATTCTTATAAGCTTGTAAGGGAAGTTTTGACGATTTTATAATGGCGGAAAATAGCCGCACCCGCCGTATAAGTTAAAAAAACATTCTTACCTTAATTTTGTCGAAAAGGTTAAAAAGCACCTTGTTTGGAAAACGACGGAAAGATTCCTTTATAAACCTCTAATAAAAAGTCAAACAAGGGTATAAATTACTTTAACCCATATTCTTGTAAATATTAAAAATGTTTTGAAATACATTTTAAGAAACATGGATGTGGATGATAAAGAGAACCCAGTAGATTATTACGTATAAACAACCTCGGATAATGAAGAGATTGTGAAATAACCCTTACCTTGTACTTTTCCTTGGTTGGGGTAGTTTAACCTCTTGTATAATGGTTAAATAATTGTTATTAAATTATACAAGAATCATATACATTAATATGATATCATATATGATCTTTTAATATTTATTTGATAATAATATCTTAGTATTATCGTTGTTTCGGGTGTTAACTTACTTGTTTTCTTTTATATGTTTTGTTACGTCAGCCATGTTTTTAATGGATAGGTTTTGTCTTAATCATATATAGAATGATATCAAGTCCGTATATACTATTATTAACCATCAAATGAGACTTATACTTGAATAGATATGATGGAGAATGAATCTCATCGCATTCGTGGAGACGGTAGTCCGTATGTACGCACGAGCGACAATATCATTCTTTTGATATTAAAATAATATATAAATGGATGTTATATATGAAGGTGTGAAGAAATGAGAAGGATGAGTTCCCTTTTATAAGAGGGGTGAGAGGCACCTTTGGAAAATCTAGAAATATTAATTTATAATAAATTCATATTCGGTTTCCAATGGCTCCAAAGTTTATTATTCAAAGTTTAAGGTGGGGATAGGTCGAAAACAACTCATCCAATAGATTTTAGACAGGTTTGGGTACTTATATTAACCTTATCTTTAAGAATTAACTCTAAGTTAATTAGTTTGACATTTACCATGTCACTTTTTATTTTTATATTATATGGTTAATAAACTTACCATATACATCCAAGAGACCCCCAAGTGGTCCATTAATGATACAAATATCATTATATAAGTCTCTTGGCCGAACCGTAGATTTTTAGGAATTTAATATCAATTAATAATATAATATTTGTTTTAAAAACTCTTTTATGTCAATTTTGACAGTATTCAATAGTTGATTTTTGTGAAACTCATAACAAAATGATTACTTCAAAAAAAGTTAATTAAATCACTAATGATATGTCCTATTATCCTATAAAATTAGTTTAATTCATTAAAAGTCTCAAATTATATTTATTTGGGTATTTATAATATCAATTATTTTAATTTTTCACTATTATGGTAATTACTGCATCATCATTGTGTCATAAATAAATTATATTATATAATCTCTAAAACTTTAAAATAAACTATCATCCTGTATGAAATCCCTTTATCTTTCTAATGAATATTTATAGTCGAAAATCCAACATATATAACCCTATGTAAAAATTGTTTTTCTAAAAGATATAAACTTATGTCATTTTTGTACTTATTTTAACTTAATTAAAATAAAGTGTCCTTATCACCTACCAGTGGCTCCATGGGGTCCCAAATTCGACCCAAAGATGCCTATGGCCGAACATGTATCAACCAATAAGGATAGGACACGTTTTAGGGTAATTTAGTATTACTATAATATTATTTTTAACTCTTATTTACCGGATTTACCCTTAACCATGGAAAATAAAATATTTACCGCAGTAATTATTCAAAATGTCTAAAAATAAAAGTTACCTATTTACACAATTTGAACATCCTGATTCCAAATATGGAATCCATTTTTCCAAATTCAAAACATATAAGTGGCATAAATTAATTTAAAATTAATTCCCATTGTTAAAACAAAAAGCGCGTTTTTAAGAGATAATAACTATCAAAAGATTGACACTTGTTTATGTCCGGTTTAATTGTAAAATTATGTCCAATGACCAACATTATATTAAATGGTAAAAATATATTCTAATTATACTTTAAAAACACTCAAATTCATAATATATCACTATTAATTATTTTGATTAAAAAAGTTGTTTTTAATTAAAATTTAGTAATTTTCACTATTCATCAAAATATTAAAGTTATCCGAAAGGTACCAAAATTTCACCTTAGGCTAAATTCGATATTACGAATCCAAAAATGAAGTCCATTTTAAAAAATATATATAATTTCAAAAAGTAGGTATTACTATTCATAACGGCTAGTTTGATTGGTTATGGTGTGTTAGAACTCAGTGTTGCGTACAACACACGCTATCACATTATTCAAAGAGAAGCGTACCGTAGAAGCTTGGAGTGTTACATTCTCCCCTTCTTCAAATAATTTCATTCTCGAAATTTCTAGAATACTTATCACATGAAGAGACTCGGGTGGTTCTTCATCATAAGTTCCTTGGGTTCCCACGTTGCCTCTTCCATCTTATGGTTTCTCCATAAAACTTTTACCAGACGCGTCGTCCAGTTTCTCAGTACTTGTTCTCTCATATCAAGAATCCTGACGGGATCTTCATAATAGGACAGATCGGGTTCCAGTTCTAATTATTCATAGGTGAGTACATGCGTTGGGTCAGGCATGTATTTCCTCAACAGAGATACGTGGAACACATCGTGAACTTTGGAGAGACATGGCGGCATTGCCAATCAGTAAGCTACAGCCCCAATTCGTTCTAGAATTTTGAAAGGTCCGATGCACCTGGGACTCAATTTACCTTTCTTACCAAAACGTATAACTCCCTTCCATGGAGATACCTTCAGGAAAACATGATCACCGACTTGAAATTCCAAATCCTTCCTTCGATTATCAGCATAGATCTTCTGCCTACTTTGAGCTTCTTTGATGTGATTTTGGATTACCTTCACCTTTTCCATTGTTTCCTCCACCAGTTCTGGGCCTACAAGTTTTCTTTCACCAACGTCATCCCAACAGGTTGGTGTACGACATCTCTTTCCGTATAACGCTTCATATGGTTCCATCTGAATACTCGAATGGAAGCTATTGTTATAGGAAAATTCTACCAAAGGTAAATACTGATCCCACATACCCTGAAAGTAAGGTGAGAAGGATCTCAACATATCTTCTAAGGTTTGAATAGTCCGTTCTGATTGTCCGTCTGTCTGAGGGTGGTAAGCAGTGCTCAAATGAAGTTCAGTATCCATGGATTTCTGAAGACTTTTCCAGAATCTTGAAGTAAAACGGGGATCACGATCAGAAAAAATCGATAGGGGTACTCCATGAAGTCTCACAACATCATTAATATATAGTCTTTATAGACATTCCAGGGGTAGATCTTCTCTTATAGCAAGAAAATGTGCTGACTTGGTAAGACGATCAACAATAACCCATAATTTATTGTTTCTTCTAGGAGTCTTTGGTAACCCCATGACAAAGTCCATTGTAATATTGTCCCATTTCCACTCCGGTATGGGAAGAGGTTGCATGACTCCTCCAGGCTATTGCCTTCCATCTTTCACTTGTTGAAAAACCATACATCTTGACACAAAATCAGCAATCTCCCTCTTCATGTTGTCCCACCAAAAATGTTCCTTCAAATCTCTATACATTTTGGTGCTCCCAGGGTGTATAGTGAAATTGGAACTATGAGCATCATCTAGCAATTCCCTTTTAGATCAGGTTTATTTTGAACACAAAGTCTCTTTCCGGATTTCAAAATTCCATTTTCATACACAAAATCTCTCAATCTCCCATCATTTACAACTTTAATCTTCTTTTGAAATTCTTCATCAACGGTCTGAGAACTCTTAATCCTTTCTAGTAAAGATGGTTTGGAAACCATTTGAAAAAGCATTGATGTTTCTCCTTCCCTGGTTATTCCCATGTCCATCTTCACTAGATCCATGAAAATTGGATCCCATTCAATTCTCATATTGTTCAAAACTCCATGATTTTTTCTGCTCAAAGCATCTGCCACCTTGTTTTCCTTCCCCGGGTGGTAGTGTATCGTGCAATCATAATCCTTGAGTAATTCAAGCCATCTCCTTTGCCTCATGTTGAGTTCTTTTTGTGAGAAAATATACTTCAAACTCTTGTGATCAGTATAAATCTCACATTTTCACCATAGAGGTAGTGCCTCCATATCTTCAAAGCAAAGATCACAGCTGCTAACTCGAGATCATGAGTAGGATATTTTTGTTCATGAATTTTCAACTGTCGTGATGCATAGGCAATAACTCTATCATTGTGCATAAGGACACAACCAATTCCATTCTTCGATGCATCACTATAAATAATGAACCCATCATTCCCCGATGGTAGAGTTAATATAGGAGCATTGAATAATCTTCTATTCATTTCTTCGTAACATTCTTCACACTCTTTTTTCCAAACAAATTTAACCCCTTTACATGTGAGCTTCCTTAATGGGTTAGCCAATCGGGAAATATTCTGGACGAAATGTCGATAATAACCTACCAAACCAATAAAACTACATACCTCTGTTATACTCGTAGGTTCTGGACATTCTTGGATTGCCTTAGTCTTAGAAGGATCTACAGAGATTCCATCATTAGAGAGAATATGGCCAAGAAAAGAAATCTCATGAAGCCAGAATTCAAACTTGCTAAACTTCCCATATAATTCATGTCTTCTCAGAGTCTTCAGGATAATGCGCAAGTGATTTTCATGATCTTCGTAGCTTTTGGAGTATACCAAGATATCATCAATAAATACCACCACAAATTCATCAAGATACTCCTTGAAAACTCTATTCATCAGATCCATGAATACATAGGGTGCATTAGTCAATCCAAAAGGCATTACAGTAAACTCGTAATGCCCGTACCTGTTTCGAAATGCAGTCTTGGGAATGTCTTCCTTCCTCACACACAACTGATGGTATCCAGATCGAAGGTCAATCTTTGAAAAGTATTGAGCTCCATGCAGTTGGTCAAATAAATCATCAATGCGTGGTAGGGGATACTTGTTCTTTATTGTTATAGCATTGATCTCCCTGTAGTCGACACATAACCTCATAGATCTGTCTTTCTTTTTAACAAAAAGAACAGGGGCTCCCCATGGAGAAACACTTGGGCGAATAAATCCTTTATTACTCAATTCCTCTAGTTGTTTCTTTAGTTCAACTAATTCTACAGTGGCCATTCTATAAGGGGTATTTGATATAGGCCTTGATCCAGGAATTAAATCAATGGAAAACACAACTTCTCGTTCTGGAGGATGTCCAGGTAAATCTTCCGGAAATACATCTAAAAATTCTTTCACAACAGGTACATTCTCTATTTGAACATTCCTTTCCTCACCCACAGTCATTTCATTCTCTTCCTCCCCAATAATTGAATTTAGTTGAGTTACTCGGGGTGGATCTAAATAAGAACTAGGTGGTGACGATTCTGCTCTAAAGATAAGGTGTTCCTTATCATTATCATCAAGAATCGTAACCTCTTTCTTCTTACAATAAATCTTCGTATCATAGTCTGAAATCCAGTCCATACCGAGGATTATATCAAACTCAATCATAGGTATGACGATGTGATCAGTAGACAAAGAACATTTATGTGCTCTAATGGGGACTGATTCACAAAACTTTGTTGCAATGATACTTCCCTTAGGAGTTTTAACTGACATATACCTTATTAAATCAAATTGGAAATATATAATTTTCTTAGAAAACTGGGAAGATATGAAACAATGAGATGATCCAGAATCAAATAATGCATTTTCTAAACTTGAGGAAACCATTAAATTACCTGCCACCACGTCTTTCGGAGCTTCTACCTCAGCAGTAGTGATAGCATAAGACTGGCCTTGATCCCTTGGCCTTTTCTGAGGAAAGTTCTTCTGACACTTAGGACATTCATTTGCATAATTCCCCATCTCCCTGCAATTGTAGCACTGAACATTGGTTGATTTCTTCATCCTTTTGCAATCATGAGCTTGGTGGCCTTTTTCACCACATTTGTAACAGGCGCCCATTCCCTTCAAGCAAGTACCGGGGTGTTTCTTCCCACATTTACCACAGGATGGATATTCAAACGTTCCCTTCATCCCCTTATTTCCATTAACAGATTGATCAGCAGGTCTCTTCTTCTCTTTCTTTTCTTTAAAGTCATAAGACTTAGAGAATTCCTTTTCGGTCTTGATTGCACATGAGACAATGTCTTCGTATGACGAGAAGGATTATGAGACTAATGCTCGACGGAGAAATGGTTTTAACCCATCAAAGAAACGATCAATCTTACTTCTTGGGTTATGTATATAATCACCAGCATACCTTGCTAACCTTGTAAAGTTAGCCTCATACTTTGTGACATTCTCATCCTCCTTCTGTATCAGACTTAGAAATTGCCTTTCCATATCTGCTCGATGATTGCGAGGAAATTATTTTTCTATAAATAGATCTTTGAACTCCCTCCATTCCATATTTGATACTTCATCATCTTCCTTCGTATTTTGAATCAATGACCACCATTGATTAGCATCTCCAGTGAGGCGGTAAACTGCCATGATAACTTTTTCCCTTTCAGTACTCCCCAAAGCCTGAAATATTTTCTCTAGGGAAAATATCCATTGCTCAGCTACTAAGGGATTTGTACTCCCATTGAACGTTGGTGGTTTTTTCCTCATGAATCGATCTAACATTGATCCTCCATGCTGTGGATCAGGGTGCTCCATACGGGTAAGTTTATTATTCATAACCTGAGTGAGTTGTCCCAGTATGGTGATTAGCTGATCAGCACCAGTTGCATCACCAGCACCACTATAATTATCTTGAGCAGGAGGGAAATCCCTATATGGAGTGCGTTCATTGATACAGTTTCCATTTCGTCCACTAGGCGCCATTTCTAAACAATTTCATAAACTAGATCCGTTTATGAATCAAAATACATAATCCCATACTTACAAAACACTTAACATAAATTGAACTATTAATGGATATAATCCATAATCATAAAAAAGTTTTCTTTGAGGAATTATATACTCATAAACCCTTCATAATGATTTGTAAAGAAAATTAGAGTTATCCTAAGCATATCACCTGGGAGTGTCGTAACCAAGAGTGCAGTAAGGCCCATTGTCGTGCACCAGTTCCCGTTCGAGTCTAGCTCAAAGCGGTGTTTTCGGGTTTTACCCCTACATACATCTGTGCTAGAGCCACCTCTACCTGCTCGTATCTACACATGGATGTATTGCTCGAAAAACTCACAAAATCTCTACAATACCAAAATTCTAGGAAGTTCTTCTATACTAATCCTCAAAGTCTATCTTAAATCTATGTGCTCTAATCAGAGTTTATCTAAATCTAGCTTCCAAGGTTTTTACTAAACTTCCTATGATACCAACTGTAACGCCCCGACCCCAATTACCCAGAGTTGGTGCATTATTACATAACAGTGGCATGATCACAAGAAAGATCAAATCTCGAAAGACCGATTGGTTTAGTAACCTTGGAAACACTAGATATATTTATAAAGTTTTACATTACATCCCAAAGTGAAAAACTACTACAACGATATAGTCTCCATATTTCACACTCATATCCCCACATATTATACCTGCAGGTCATTCATAACTTACTTCTTCACATCCTGGGAAAAATAAAACATAGAAAAGGGGTGAGCTCAAATGCCCAGTAAGGATAACAATATAGAGGAAACTTTCAAAAATAAGCATAAACTTTTAAGGCAATGTATAACTAAAACAAAAGCCTTTTTAACTTGAACTTAAACATAGTATGGAAAAAGAAAAATGAAATAATTCCATCTACTTATTCACATGGATATTCTACTAATCGAATAATCACATGCAATATCAATAACCACTTTCATAATGATGGAATGCATAATGCCAGACTATCATAACCACATAGCCAAGGCCTCGTGCCAAGACTACAAATAAGATTTTGTCAAGGCCTTGTGCCAAGACACTAGTTTGTCTCATGAGACCTACCGATGCATCGAGGAGCTATAGCGGGCTCCACCCGTCACATATTAAGTCCAATGCATTCCCATATGAAAGGGTTTAAACATAATATATACATTCGTATTAAAACTAGCATACAAAATGTCAATACTTTCACCATAAACCATGAATGGTATAAAAATAGAACATCCACAGTCAAACATACCACAAAAACTTAAATACAACATAGAAGTTTTTTATCATAATAAATCAATTTCACATAAGCGTAAAATCCATCAAAGGATGTTGACATAGATGAAATCAAAACTCTTTTTAGAGAAATATCACTTTTTATTTTGAAATCATTTAAGAACCATATAAAATAAAACTTTTTCTTTGAAAATATTCTTATAAGATTGTAAGGGAAGCTTCGACGATTTTATAATAGCAGAAAATAGCCGCACCCGCCGTATAAGTTAAAAAAACATTCTTACCTTAATTTTGTCGAAAAGGTTAAAAACACCTTGTTTGGAAAACGACGGAAAGATTCCTTTATAAACCTCTTATAAAAATTCAAACAAGGGTATAAATGACTTTAACCCCTATTCTTGTAAATACTAAAAATGTTTTGAAATACATTTTAAGAAACATGGGTGTGAATGATAAAGAGATCCCAGCAGATTATTATGTATAAACAACCTCGGATAATGAAGAGATTGCGAAATAACCCTTACCTTGTACTTTCCCTTGGTTGGGGTAGGTTAACCTCCTGTATAATGGTGAAATAATTGTTATTAAATTATACAAGAATCATATACATTAATATGATATCATATATGATCTTTTAATATTGATTTGATAATAATATCTTAGTATTATCGTTGTTTCGGGTGTTAACTTACTTGTTTTCTTTTATATGTTTTGTTACGTAATGTAATGACCCGAAATTTTGAATAAATCTTATTTCCAAATTTTATGTGTTATTTGATTTATTTTTATACTCAAAAAAAATGTTTCATTTGATAACATGATTATAATTAAAATGATATCGTTGGGTTTAGACGGTTATATGACCATTGGTCAATATGACCGCTGGAAACTAAACATTTTGATTATTGTCTCTAAATACAAGTAATCTTGGTTAATTATTATAGAAAAAAGATTTGATGGCCTCACCCAGTAGTCTTGGACCGATCAAAGCCCATCTAACAGAACTTGGGAAGGAGGTAGCACCACTGGGCTTTGCTCTGGACCAAACCCAAGCCGAACTTCATCGTGTGAAGCTAGAACAGAATCGCCTCTGCGAGAAGTTCAAACTGATAGAAGTTACTACTCGTGCGATGTTATCCGAGCCTCCCTCAGATTCTCTCACCTTAGCACACCTTACACTTAGGTTCTATGCTGGTGTGATAAGGGGCTATGTAAGGAGACCGTAACTGCCTTGTGTAATCCTTTGTTTTAAAAAAAATTGGGATTTCTTCTTATGGTGCAGTTTATGAATTTTTAAATGACCGGATAAATATAGTATGCATATTTTTTATAAATTTTAGAAAAAATATATTTTAAAAATGTTTATTTAAACCTTAAATAATTAAAAATGTGTAATGATTTTCAAAAAATGGTCTTCTACAATTATGCTTAGTACGAAATTAAGAGTCTAATAAGATCAACTTGATTTTTGATGAATAGTAAATTATGATTAGTGATTTTATGATTAGGATTAGTAATGTGTCCAAATAAATTAGTAATCTCACTTAAAGAAAGTATTAATATAATCTAGGCACCTTGATTAAGTAATGTGATTCAATATAATAGTTAAATAACGGTTTCATAAATTATTATTCAAGTATTAGTTTTTTCAGGTGAATAGTGTTTTTAGTTAAATATTTTATTAAAAATATTTAGAAAATTATTTTTATAAAATAGATTTCATTTTTGAACTCAGAGCGTCGATATTATGTTATGTTAATTTTTGGGGATTTTTCTGAAAAAATGAATTTTCGGTGAATAGTGTATTTATTTAAAAATTAAATAAAAAATATTTATAATTTTTTTTTATAAAATGGAGTTCATTTTTGAAATCAGAGCATTGATATTTGGTTAAGGTGAAATTTTGGGATTTTTCTGAGAAAGTTGAATTTTCAGTGAATAGTAAAAATACAGTTTTAGGGTTTCGGTATGTTTAATGATCTCATAACTGTGTCATGATGATGTCATGAGATATTTTAAGGGATGGCCGGCCAAAGGTGATGAAGTATTGTATTGGGGGCCCCATGTGGCCTAACTCCATGGGAAGTACCATGGGAGGGCCCATGCTTTCGAGAAAACCACTTTTGAGGTGTCCCTTGGCCATTAATGCCTTGTCCCCTCACTTTCCCTATAAATACCAAGAACTCCCCTCATCCTATCGACTCCCCACTCTCCCCCAACGAAGTTCTGGTCTCATTACCTCCCAAGGAGTCACCCCAAGGTGCCCCCAAGCCCTGAAGGTCCCAACCATTGAGTTTTAAGAGTTACGTTTTAAGGTAAGGGATTCGACCTCTCTCTTTCATTTCAAGTAATCTCTTTTATGTCATTCCTTTTATGATCCATGTTCTTATGTTGGAGGATGTTATTTTATACTTCTATTAATGCCCTATTAATGTTCATATAATGAGATATCCCCTCTTACTCTCATTATTTCGTTTTATGAGGTTTTAAGTGGCATCGTTAGGCTGGCGAAATTTTTGTAACGGATTCTTTCTCCCTTCTCATTTTTCAAGATCTAGTTTCATGTAAAGTATTTCAAGTTCCTTTTTATTTTGTTGTGGTATGATCTCTAAATTTATCATACTGATCTTTTATGATCATATTTTGAGAGACCCCATTTTATCTCTTCAATTCAGTATTTTGACGTTTTAAGTGGCGTCGTTAGGCTGCCGAATTTTTAAGTGGTTCTTCACCCTTCTCGTTTTGAAGTTCTACTTTCATGCCAATTCTTTCAAGTTCCTTTTTGTTATTTTGGGGTATGACCTCTATATCTATCATACTGGACTCTTATGTTCATATGATGAGAGACCCCATTTGATCTCTTCAATTCAGTATTTTGATGTTTTAAGTGGCGCCGTTAGGCTATCGAATTTTTTAAGGAATTCTTTCACCCTTCTCATTCTTTTCAAAGTTCTACTTTCATTTCAAGTCTTTCAAGTTACTTTTTAATTATGTTGTGGAATTATCTCCATATCTATCATACTGAACTCTTATGTTCACATGATTAGAGACCCTATTTGATCTTTTAAAATCATTTTTGTTGAAGTTTAAGTAACGCCGTTAGGCTACCGAACTTTCATAAGAGAAATCTAATTTTTGTCTTCCTTCCATGTTTTTCATTTCAAATGGTATGTCCTTGAAATTTCATTACCATGATCATGTATCCTTCTTATTCTTTCCATATACTGTTTTATGGGTCATTTATGAATGTTTGACCCATTTTACCTCTCTTTTTAATGTCTTCTAAAACCTCGTAACATAGCCGTTATGCTGCAGAATTTCCGTCTCAAAATGTCTCTCTCTTTTTCTAAAGTTATTTTATATTATTATGTGAATACTCAAATCTCTTTCTTCTAAAGGGGTATTCACATATATACCAAGATGTTCTATTTTAAATTCTGGGATTTACATTCATGAGACCCACCTTCCTTTTCTGTGGGTTTTAAAGTGACGTAAAGATCATGTCTTTAAAGCAGTTTTTAAAAACGTTGTGATTATGAAATGAAACTCATTTATTTTCTGCTATATGGGTTATTTATGAAATTTTTTATGATGATATATGTGGCTCACATGATAATAAAGGCAAATTTAAGGTTTCGCCCTGATAGCGCTCCAATTCATTGGGTAATGATGTAACCACTAGAGATGACAATTTTCACGATACCTTGGTGAATAACCTTGTTAATTTTCAAATGACACCTTGGGGATAGACCTTGGTGATATGTTCATGATTATCAGTATTAAATGTTGTAGCCACATCTTAATGTTATGAAAAATGTTATTTTTATTATGATATGCCACATGATTTTTTTATCATGCCTTAAAGTTCTTGTTCATGACATAGTTGATGTATCTCAAGTTCACATGTTAAATGTTTCCCTTGTTTCCCTTACTGGGCCTTCTGCTCACCCTTTCATTTGATGTATGTCCCCAGGTTATGATATGCAGTAATGAACCTAGTATGAACATGAGGAGAAGCCTTTCAAGTGTTTAAGAAGAATGTTTTATGTTTTCATGTTTTAAGTTCCTGGTTTCCAAGACACTAAACCTTAAAGATCCTCAGTTTTGTATAATGTAATGAAAGTTTATGTGATAAAAAGGCGGGATGCTATAGTTGGTATCAAACGATGGTTTAGTTATTTGTGGAAATTAGGATATGGAAAAATTTAGGAAGAAACCTATAGAAATGTTTATATATAGGAAATCTTCCTAGTATTTTGGTGAGTATTGAGTAATGGGTTACCAAGAAAATACATCCCTGTCTAGATACGGGCAGGTAGAGGTGGCTCTGGCACAGATGTACATAGGGGTAAAACCTGAAAAAACTGCTTTGAGCTAGACTCAAACGGGAACTGGTACACGACAACGGGCCTTGCTGCACTCTTGGTTAAGACACTCCCGGGGGATATGCTTTAGTAAATTCATAAGCTTAGTATGAACCATTGTTAAAGGAACAAAGATAAAATAAAATAAATAATCACATAAGAATATATGATCATGGATAACCTAGATGAGAACCTAGGGGATCACAAGTTAGGGTATACTTTTCTTCTACAAGTTATCCTTATATGCTTTAAGTTCCTTTTCATGATTATTAGCTATGTATTTAAGCCCATAATTATACTTTCTATTCTTAGTTAATGGTGGGAAATGGAAGAACATGTCCCAACAACCAATGTGATAGGAAATACGACGATTGCCGTATTAATATGAAATAGATGATTAGGGGATTAAAAGATGATTATTATTTTGGAAGACGTTCACTATTTTGGGGACCCTATATGATCGAGGTAAATATATTACTAAGGTATTTTCATTGAGGAGTAAGGTTGACTTATATTTCGAAGAATCGATGAATTTAAGGTGGACTTATAGTAATTTAGGTTTCTTATAGGAATGATTAACCTATCTTTGGTAAAATATGTTTAGGTTAGCTACTTTTGTTATAAGATGTTAGGAGTGGTTGATGTTGTTTGGAGATGAACAATGAAGTTTTTTTGGAAGACTATGTTATCAAATCCTTCTTGTATTTGGGTTTCAATCTTAGTTTGGTTTATTTTGAGGAATCTTAAGGACCGTTATTTATGGAATGGTCTATGATGAACTTTGTGTAGTACCATGGAATTTTGAAGATTTAAAAGTAGTTTCCATTCCTATGAGATTCTTTTTTTTTGAAGAGTTGTTTTACCTCACCCTTTCTATTTTTGGGATAATGTTTAAAGATAGAAGAAATAGATAGTTAATATTTTGTGGATTATGAAGATGATTCTTGTGTTTTGATGAGACCAAGTAGTTTTTAATGCTCATAGCTTGGAGAAAAGATTAGTTTTGGGTAGAAACTTATTAAAGGATGAAACTATACATGAAGATAGGTATATTTTCTTATGTTTTTGTTTTATTTTGTAAATGAATTCCTCAAAATTATGAAAAGGAATGTAAAACAAAAACGTTGTTGGTTTACGTTTCCTACTAGGTAATCAAAGTCCGTTTACACACATCATAAGTTTGGGATTTTCTTATGGGTAACTTTCTTCTAACCATGTTCTCTATCACTCTCCCCCAGAACATGACCCTTTCTTTTTCTTCCATGTCCATGTTTTCCTACATGGAATCCTAGTGTGGGTTAACTCGGGTGACCTTTGTACTTCCCTTTATTTCTTTTAAAGAAATAATTTTACTGACTCCTTTTCTGATGTGGGACTTTCAATGAAATTTCAAAAACAATTTTAAAAATTTCGAGGATGCAATTTCTTAAGGGGGGAAGAATGTAACGACCCGAAATTTTGAATAAATCTAGTTTCCTAATATTATGTGTTATTTTATTTATTTTTATACTCAACAAAAATGTTTCATTTGATGACATGATTATAATTAAAATGAGACTGTTGGGTTTAGACGGTTATATGACCATTGGTCAATATGACCACTGGAAACTAAACGTTTTGATTATTGTCTCTAAATACAAGTAATCTTGGTTAATTATTATAGAAAGAAGATTCGATGGCCTCACCCAGTAGTCTTGGACCGATCGAAGCGCATCTAACAGAACTTGGGAAGGAGGTAGCACCACTGGGCTCTGCTCTGGACCAAACCTAAGCCGAACTTCATCGTGTGAAGCTAGAATGGAATCGCCTCTGCGAGAAGTTCAAACTGATAGAAATTACTACTCGTGCGATGTTAGCCGAGCCTCCCTCAGATTCTCTCACCTTATCACACCTTACACTTAGGTCCTATGCTGGTGTGATAAGGGGCTATGTAAGGAGATCGTAACTGCCTTGTGTAATCCTTTGTTTTAAATAAAAATTGGGATTTCTTCTTATGATGAAGTTTATGAATTTTTAAATGACCAGATAAATATAGTATGCATATTTTTTATAAATTTTAGAAAAAGGATTTTTTAAAAATGTTTATGTAAACCTTAAATAATTAAAAATGTGTAATGATTTTCGAAAAATGGTCTTCCACAATTATGTTCAGTATGAAATTTAGAGTCTAATAAGATCAACTTGATTTTTGATGAATAGTAAATTATGAATAGTGATTTTATGATTAGGATTATCAATGTGTCCAAATGTATTAGTAATCTCACTTAAAGAAAGTATTAATATAATCTAGGCACCTTGATTATGTAATGTGATTCAATAAAATGGTTAAATAACGGTTTCATAAATTATTATTCAAGTATTAGTTTTTTCAGGTGAATAGTGTTTTTAATTAAAAATTTAATTAAAAATATTTAGAAAATTATTTTTATAAAATGGATTTCATTTTTGAACTCAGAGCGTCGATATTATGTTATGGTAATTTTTGGGGATTTTTCTGAAAAAATGAATTTTCAGTGAATAGTGTATTTATTTAAAAATTAAATAAAAATTATTTAAAAAATTATTTTTATAAAATGGAGTTCATTTTTGAAATCAGAGCATTGATATTTGGTTAAGGTGAAATTTTGGGATTTTTCTGAGAAAGTTGAATTTTCAGTGAATAGTAAAAATACAGTTTTAGGGTTTCGGTATGTTTAATGATCTCATAACTGTGTCATGATGATGTCATGATATATTTTAAGGGATGTCCAGCCAAAGGTGATGAATTATTGTATTGGGGGCCCCATGTGGCTTAACTCCATGGGAAGTACCATGGGAGGGCCCATGCTTTTGAGAAAACCACTTTTGAGGTGTCCCTTGGCCATTAATGCCTTGTCTCCTCACTTTCCCTATAAATACAAAGAAATACTCTCATCCTTTCGACTCCCCACTCTCCTCCCAACGCAGTTCTGGTCTCATTACCTACCAAGGAGTCCTCACAAGGTTCCCCCAAGCCCTCAGGGTCCCAACCATTGAGTTTTAAGAGTAACGTTTTAAGGTAAGGGATCCGACCTCTCTCTTTCATTTCAAGTAATCTCTTTTATGTCATTCCTTTTATGCTCCATGTTCTTATGTTGGAGGATGTTATTTTATACTTATATTACTGCCCTTTTCATGTTAATATAATGAGAGATCCCCTCTTACTCTCATTATTTCGTTTTATGAAGTTTTAAGTGGCGTCGTTAGGCTGCCGAAATTTTTGTAACATATTCTTTCTCCCTTCTCATTTTTCAAGATCAATTTTCATGTAAAGTATTTCAAGTTCCTTTTTATTATGTTGGGGTATGATCTCTAAATTTATCATACTGATCTTTTATGATCATATGATGAGAGACCCCATTTTATCTCTTCAATTTAGTATTATGAAGTTTTAAGTGGCGTCGTTAGGCTGCCGAATTTTTAAGTGGTTCTTCACCCTTCTCGTTTTGAAGTTCTACTTTCATGTCAATTCTTTCAAGTTCCCTTTTGTTATGTTGGGGTATGAACTCTATATCTGTCATACTATACTCTTATGTTCATATGATGAGAGACCCCATTTGATCTCTTCAATTCATAATTTTGAAGTTTTAAGTGGCGCCGTTAGGCTGCCGAATTTTTTAGGGGATTCTTTCACCCTTCTCATTCTTTTCAAAGTTCTACTTTAATGTATAGTCTTTCAAGTTCCTTTTTAATTATGTTGGGGAATTATCTCTATATCTATCAAACTGAACTCTTATGTTCACATGATGAGAGACCCTATTTGATCTTTTCAAATCATTTTTGTTGAAGTTTAAGTAACGTCGTTAGGCTGCCGAACTTTCATAAGAGAAATCTAATTTTTGTCTTCCTTCCATGTTTTTCATTTCAAATGTTATGTCCTTGAAATTTAATTACCATGATCATGTATCCTTCTTATTCTGTCCATCTACTGTTTTATGGGTTATTTATGAATGTTTGACCCATTTTCCCTCTCTTTTTAATGTCTTGTAAAACCTCGTAACATAGCCGTTATGCTGCAGAATTTCCGTCTCAAAATGTCTCTCTCTTTTTCTAAAGTTATTTTATATTATTAAGTGAATACTCAAAGCTATTTCTTCTAAGGGTTATTCACATATATACCAAAATGTTCTATTTTAAATTCTGGGATTTACATACATGAGACCCACCTTCCTTTTCTGTGGGTTTTAAAGTGACGTAAAGATCATGTCTTTAAAGCAAGTTTTAAAACGTTGTGATTATGAAATGAAACCCATTTATTTTATGCTATATGGGTTATTTATGAAATTTTTGATGATGATATATGTGGATCACATGATTATAAAGGCAAATTTAAGGGTTCTCTCTGATAGCGCTCCAATGCATTGGGTAATGATGTAACCACTAGAGATTACAATTTTCACGATACCTTGGTGAATAACCTTGGTAATTTTCAAATGACACCTTGGGGATGGACCTTTGTGATATGTTCATGATTGTCAATATTAAATGTTGTAGCCACATCTTAAAGTTATGAAAAATGTTATTTTTATTATGATATGCCACATGATTTTCTTTATCATGCCTTAAATTTCTTGTTCATGACATAGTTGATGTATCTCAAGTTCACATGTTAAATGTTTCCCTTGTTTCCCTTACTGGGCCTTCTTCTCACCCTTTCATTTGATGTATATCCCCAGGTTATGAGATGCAGTAATGAACCTAGGATGAACATGAGGAGAATCCTTTCAAGTGTTTAAGAAGAATGTTTTATGTTTTCATGTTTTAAGTTCATGGTTTCCAAGACACTAAACCTTAAAGATCCTCAGTTTTGTATAATGTAATAAAAGTTTATGTGATAAAAAGGCGGGATGCTATACGTAATCCATGTTTGTAATGGATATGTTGTGTCTTAATAATATATAGAATGATATCAAGTCCCTAGATACTATTATTAACCATCAAATGAGACTTATACTTGAATGGATACGATGGAGAATGAATCTCATCGCGTTCGTGGAGACGGTAGTCCGTACATACGCACCAGCGACAAAATCATTCTTTTGATATTAAAATAATATATAAATGGATGTTATATCAAATATACAGAATAATTAACATTTTATATTTATTATTTACATGAGTTACACATCATTATTATACCCATCCAAATAATAATATATTGAATAACAATTACACCACGACGTGGAGACGGTAAGTCGTACGTACGCACGTATGGTGACATGTTATTCAAAGGGTGGATAGAATACTGATTATGGTTGTACCATATTTATAATAACATCACAGTATATATATAATACTGGAGTTATTATTTTACAATGGTAACAACAAAGGAAGAAGAAGTGGAAGAAGAAAGGAACTTGGAAAAGGGTGGTGAAATCATTACCTCTTCTTCAGGTTCTTCCTTTTGATTTGATCAAAAGGGCTCCTTAGGTTGGCTTTCTGATCAGAATAAGGCCTCTAGATTGTACTGAGGGAAGTTGGGAGAGTATTTGGGTAGAGTTTGGCCGAACCAAAAGGCTTTGAAGGTGTGAAGAAATGAGGAGGAAGAGTGCCCTTTTATAAGAGGGGTGAGGGGCACCTTTGGAAAAGCTAGAAATATTAATTTATAATAAATTCATATTCGGTTTCCAATGGCTCCAAAGTTTATTATTCAAAGGTTAAGGAGGTTATAGGTCGAAAAAAACTCAACCAATATAATTTAGACAGGTTTGGGTACTTATATTAACCTTATCTTTAAGAATTAACTCTAAGTTAATTAGTTTGACATTTACCATGTCACTTTGTATGTTTATATTATATGGTTAATAAACTTACCATATACATCCAAGCGACCCCCAAGTGGTCTAGTAATGATACACCTATCATGATATATGTCTATTGGCCGAACCTTAGATTTTTAGTAATTTAATATCAATCAATAATATAATATTTGTTTTAAAAACTCATTTATGTCAATTTTGACACAATTCAATAGTTGATTTTTGTGAAACTCATAAGAGAATGATTACTTCGAAAAAAGTTAATTAAATCAATCCTAATTTGTCATATTATCCTAGAAAATTAGTGTAATTCATTAAAAGTCTCAAATTATATTTATTTGGGTATTTATCATATCAATTATTTTAATTTTTCACTATTATGGTAATTACTGCATCATCATTGTGTCATAAATAAATTAAATTATATAATCTCTAAAAATTTAAAATAAACTATCATCATGTCGTAAATTTGTTTATCTTTCTAATGAATATTTATAGTCGAAAATCCAACATATATAACCCAATGTAAAAAATGTTTTTCTAAAAGATATATACTTATGTCATTTTTGTACTTATTTTAACTTAATTAAAATAAAGTGTCCTTATCACCTACAAGTGGCTCCATGGGGTCCCAAAATCTACCCAAAGATGCCTATGGCCGAACATGTATCAACAAATAAGGTCAGGACACGTTTTAGGGTAATTTAGTATTATTATAATATTATTTTTTAACCCTTATTTACCGGATTTACCCTTAACCATGGTAAATAAAATATTTACCGCAGTAATTATTCAAAATGTCTAAAAATAAAAGTTACCTATTTACACAATTTGAACATCCTGATTCCAAATATTCAATCCATTTTTCCAAATTCAAAACACAGAAGTGGAAGAAATTAATTTAAAATTAATTCCCGTTGTTAAAACAAAAAGCGTGTTTTTAAGAGATAATAACTATCAAAATATTGACACTTGTTTATGTCCGGTTTAATTGTAAAATTATGTCTAATGACCAACATTATATTAAATGGTAAAAATATATTCTAATTATACTTTAAAACCACTCAAATTCATAATTTATCACTATTAATTATTTTGATTAAAAAAGTTGTTTTTAATTAAAATTTAGTAATTTTCACTATTCATCAAAATATTAAAGTTATCCGAAAGGTACCAAAATTTCACCTTAGGCTAAATTCGATATTACGAATCCGAAAATGAAGTCCATTTTAAAAAATATATATAATTTCAAAAAGTAGGTATTACTATTCATAACGGCTAGTTTGATTGGTTATGGTGTGTTAGAACTCGGTGTTGCGTACAACACACGCTATCACATTATTCAAAGAGAAGCGTACCGTAGAAGCTTGGGGTGTTACATAAAATGACTTAATCAGATTTTGGATCAAACTTACCAAGCTTTTCCTTGGTGTTTAAGGTGTACAACTTGTATAAAAAAACATTAACATAATTTACATTAGGATTTATATTATTCCAGAGTTCATAGGGTGTCTTTTTTAAATAGGTCTAATTAGATCTCTATTCATCATATAGAAAGATATACTTACAGCTTCATCCCAAAAATGTGTTGGAAGACTGTATTCATTTCGCATAGTCCTATCCATTTCTTGAATTTTCATATTTCTTCTTTCAGTAATTCCATTTTGTTGAGGTGATCTTGGTGAGAGAATGTGTGTTTAATACCAATATTTGAGAAAAATTAATTGAATTCCAAATTCTCAAATTCTCCACCATGATCACTTGTTACTAAAATTATTTTAAAACCTTTTTCATTTTGAACAGCTTTGAAGAAACTTTCAAATAATGTAAATGTTTCATTTTTAAATTTTAAAAAGAAAATCCATATGAATCTAGAATAGTGATCAACTAAAACATATACATATAATTTACCAGCCATGCTTGCTACCCTTGAGGGTCAAAATAGATCCATATGGATATGTTCAACCGGTTTAGATATATCAATGTTTTTTACATATTTGAAGGATGATTTTTTCTTCTTACAAAGTTTAAATGCATCACAAAATATATAACTTTCAAACTTGAGACTAGGAAATTCAAAAAGTGGTTTTTTATTAGATAACTTATTTAAAATATATATATTGAAATTTCCAAGTCTTCTGTTCTAGATATAGGATTCAATTATCTTAGCAGTTAATAGGTTTACCTTTTTTTTACACAAGGAATATAAATCTAGGGTGTACACATTATCAGTTATAGGGGCTCTAAATTTAAGCAATATATTTTTGAAAATAGAACAAAAATTGTTAGAAAAATCAATAGCATAACCATCACCACAGATTTTAGAGATACTTATTAGGTTGGGTTTAAATCCTTTTACATAGATATATTATTTATTAAGATAGCTTCTAGATCTCCAATAGTTCCAATTCCAATTATTTTGCCTTTGGAATTGTCACCAAATGTGACTAGACCACCGTTCTTTCGAGTTAGAGTTAAGAAATATGATGAGTTTCCAATCATATACCTAGAGCAGCCACTATCCATATACCATATAGTCTTTTTTCTCCTGTGACCTGCTTCCTATAAATGCATTTAAATAGATTTTTTTGGTACCCAAATTATATTGGGTTCAGTTGTGTTAGCCAACAAATATCTAGGAATCCAGACTTGCTTTGTTTTTATAAAATCAACAGAATCATATAAATTGTTTGAGACAAAGGTTTCCTTTATTCCACTTATCTGGGGTTGCCTTAAGTAATAATTATTATACAAATGTCCTTTTTCACCATAATAGTAATATATTACCTTTCTAGTGCATGGAAAAAAGTAATTTCTGTACAGTTTAGGCCTTTTACCTTTACATCCAATTCCATACCTTCCATTTTTATTCATATTCTTTCCAAGAATTTCATTTAGAGTATTTTCTCATTTTTAAAAAATATGAGATACACTTTTATTGTTTCTACGTCAGTTTGATGTGTTTTTAATTTAGCTTCATGATCTGTATTATTTGTATTATAAAATTATATTTTTCCAGTAATTCCTGATGTGGTTTTAGCAGAGTATCTCTTTCTTCTAAAACAGAATTATCAATATTCTTTAAAGACTTATCTTTCTTAAATAAAGAATCATATTTCTTTTCAAGCATATTGTAGTAAGAAGTATGTTTATCATTTTTATAGCTTGATTCAGAATTATATTTAGTAGATTAATATGATTGTACCTCATCAGTTTCTACCATAAAGCACATATTTTCTTTCAAATTAGTTTCCACCTTTTCTGAATTAGAATTTGATGAGTTGTTGGAGTCTTCAGATACACTCCATGTAGCTTTCATTGTTTTCCTGTATTTTTGCTCATAATCGTTCCTTTTGAATAAATTCTTCTTTTCTTCCATTAATAGAGGAAAGTGTGGTCTAATATGACCTGTGTTCTGGCACTCCTAGCATCTAACCTCCATTTCATCCTTTATGAACGTTTTTCTGAAGCCTTTCTTCTTTCTGTAGAATTTAATAAAATTTGTGGCCAGCTGAGCCAGTTCTACATTAGAATTTGATGAATCAGAGCTTTTTGATTTCACTTTTACTTTCTTTTTCTTTATCTTTATGCTTTTACTTTGTGATGAAACTTTTAAGGGAGTGTCATATTTCTTGATAAAAAACTTATGCTCATTTGCTTCATCTTGCATCTCAGCTTCATACATCATAAGTGTTCCAATCAGCTCTCTCATGGTTATGTCTTTGACAGGTTTTGACTGTCTGATTGCAGTAGAGATTCTATTCCATTTAGTAGGCAGTACTCTCAGTACTTTTAAATCTTGATATTCTTGTTTGATTGGTTCTCCAAAAGTAGTTATATTGTTGACAATTCATTTCAATATTCTATTCATTTTAGTAATGCTTTCACCTTCAAACATTATGAATGTATCAAATTTATTCTTTGCCGTAGATTATCTCATTTTCTTAACATTGTTAGTTCCTTCATCAGAAAAAACAATAGTCTGCAACATCTCACATGTTATCGGGCATTGAGATACTCTATTGAATTCATCAGGTCCTAGACCACATATAATTGCATTCATTGTCATTGAATTCATGTCATACTCAGCTTCTACAGATGCAATCCATGTTTCATGTTTCTCTAGTATTTCATATGGAGTCTGAATCTTAGAATATACTCTATATCCAAGGTTCTTCCGATAAATTACCATTATTGACTTCCATCATCCACAATTTTCTCCATTGAAGTATGGTGCTCTGACCATAGACATTCCCTCTCTTGTATCAATCATCTTTCACTGTGTATAATCCTTAATCAAGTTCATCTTGTTAAGGAATTATCAAAAAGCTCCTCCTATGATACCAATTGTTGGATCAGGTTATACCAAATATATAAAAGGGGGGATTAATTGTGTCTTTTACAATTTCCTCTCAAAATCGTGATCTATCCTTTTAACTTTATACCAAATATTTAGCAGTGGAAAATAAAATAGCACAAGACACACGATGTATAGTGGTTTGGGGAATAGAAGGCTCCTAGTCCACTCCACCAACGCTCTACTCCACGAGTTAGTGAATTTCACTATCTGGTCTTCTTATCAATAGACCGTTCCACAACTAAGTACAGGCAGTTGACATCTTTAAAATCTATGGAAAAATAGAGCCATCTGGTTCAAATTCAAAACCAAATACACAGCTTAGAATGAGAAGATGATCACTCAAGATAAAAGATTATTTGATTGTTGAAAATACTTTCCTAGTTTTTCATCACAATTGCAACAGAATGTAATTGACAGTAGATGGATCGTCATCTTCATAAATAATTATCTTTATGTAAGAGTCGTTCTGATTCGATCCAGTTGCAGTAGATATAGAAATATAAATGAAAAATTCAAAAGTAGTAGATTCACAATAGATCTTTGATGTCGGATGGGTGAATCTTCTGTCGTGTTTCATATTCTTTAATAAACAGATCTTTGTTGCTCTTTGTAATCAAAATATCTATAGATCTTTGTTTGTCTCTATTTATCTCTTTTGAATCAATGTTGTTGTACTAGAGATCTTTTATATCATATGTGTATCTGTTCTCATGTTCTTGTTCCAGACCTTGTACATTGTGTGTTATATTGAATTTCAAAATAGCACAGATATATCAAGCACTTTCTCTGCAAATTCAGATCCACAAAAGTTGCCTTCTGACTCGTGATATTCAAACATTTCAATTAATAGAGCAGTCGTTACAACCCTTGACATTCTCCATGAAAATATCCTTTAATTTAGATCCTTTTAATCACAAATAAGTGGTTGTGAACTCTTCAAAGACGTTCTTTAAAATCATCTTTTAATCTGGATTAAAATCAGCCTAACAATTCCCTTGTAGACCATTGCATAATAATATCATCTTTAATTCACCAACGCCAAACGTAAGGTTGAACTATATAGAATGCATCTTCTGAACATAAGGTAGATCACAAACGTAAGGTTGATGTCACATCCTTCAAACGTAAGGTTGAATACAAACGTAAGGTTGAGGATGAATACTTCAAATGTAAGGTTGAATACAAATATAAGGTTGACCATTTATACTTATCTCTTCAACATTCAAATGTATGATAAATGATCCATACTTTTATAAGATTTTGAACGTAAGGTACAATATCCATACATTTTGATGAAATGTAAGCTTGTTCACAAAATTAAGGTTGGTGAACCATACTTTTGGGAAACAAATGTAATGTTTAAAACTTATGTATGGTTCTTCTTCCATACTTTTCCAATAACCCAAACATAGGGTTCCTTCCAAACGTAGGGTTCTTCTTCCATGCTTTTCCAATAACCCAAATGTAGGGTTCCTTCCTAACGTAGGGTTCTTCTTCCATACTTTTCTGATAATGTATGGTTGTTTAACCATACTTTTCTGATAACATGTAAAGTAAACAGTGGGTTCCATTATTTACAATATGGTCCCAAATGTAGGATATGAGTAGTGTTTCTATAATACTTTGAATTGATTTCCAAACGATTTAACACTTGTTCCACGCTGTATAAATACTTGAATACTCATTCGGAAATAAAAATATATAAAATATTTAATTCTTGAAATATACGTAAAGTAAAATCATTAGAAAACAATTAAGGGTATTTGTGAGGATCAGAAAAATTACAAAGATATAAAGTATTGTTATCAACAACCTCCCCCTTCATAATAAAAATCCTATGTGTTGTTGAAAACGACACTTTCTCAAAAGGTATGTGCTTTAATAATAGCCTAAAATTTAGATAATTATTTATTTTATTTTATTTCTTATAATAAAAATATTTTATATTATTAATTTATTATCATAAAATAATATATTTCCCTATCTCTTTAAGAATAGGGATTTCAATTATTAATCCCAAAGGAAATCTCCCCAATAAAAAGATGTGGTAGTCAGTTACTATTACGAAACACAAATGTTCCACCTTTTCATTAATTGTTATTATAAATATAGTTTAATTTTATATAATAATTTGTTTGTATTTTATTTTAAAATATAATTCAATAATTTACTTAAAATAGAAGGAAATTATGATTCATGATGAAGATATAGAATTTTTTATCTTTTGAGGGGAGACTTCATCATCTTGGTCAACTCTAGATCCACCTACAATCACTCTTCTAAATGTGATTCTTGGGGATAAATAGAAGACACGATCTATGGATGATAAAGGAAATCTTTGAATTGAGGATGTTCCTATTTTCTGTAAACATGTTGATGTATTTCATGAGGAATTACCAAGATATCCATTAGAATGAAAACATTAGATTTCTATTGATTTAAACATATTATAAAGACCTATATCAATGACTACATAGATATTGAACACTATGAAATTAGTGAAATTAAAGAAACCACTACAGGGTATTTGTGATAAGGTTATTATACACCATAGTGTTTTACTTGGAGATGGATTAGTGTATTTCATGCATATATTTTATAGTGTTTAATGTAATCACTTGTGTATTTAAATAAATATTCATTATAATTTATGAGAATTTTAACATATTTTAGGATTTATGATATTATTCAATGAATATTTGGATAACTAACTAAAGGGGATGGAAATGAGCTAAAAGGAAATTTCTGCCACCTTGCTTTCCCGGTTCCACGACATCGGATTTTTAATGAAGAATGAAGCTAGATAAACTAAAGTATAATGATTACACGCCATGTAATACCATTACACATAAACAAATATCAAATGGAAATTGTCATTTATGGAAAATCATGACTTCATTACACACTGTGAAATCGAATTACATGTCATGAGTACTAGTAACATGTTGTGAAAGGAGTAAAAGTTCAAACAAGATTTGCGTGAGATTTTTGAATATTCAAATGACATAGAGGAACAATTGTAGGGATTACAAGACATGAAACTCCATTACACATCATTTATGTTTAGATGCATAGAAAAAAAAATACATAGCATTTGTATATTTTGATGGGAGTTTCCTATAAATTGAACCCTCAACTTCACTTCTAAAGCACCATGGACCAAAGGAAGTAGTTTTGAACTAACAGAAGGCTTCAAGATAATGTAGTAATGATCTGGGGTCTTGCCTCACCAATTTTATTCACCTCCTTTATTCTTCAAGTACCCATTCATCTTGTTCTCATCTCACCTAGCATGATAAAGTAGTTTATTTAGTGCGAGGTGATGTGATTGTAGGTGGATGTGATTCTTAACAATTATTTTCTAAAATTTATTTAGTTTTTTGATTTATACAAACTAATTATTCAATTTGAAATCTCTTTCATTTCATATTGAATGACCAGTTCTACATTCTATGGAGTATTATTTTATTATACCAATTAATTAAACTACTTTGTACACGAACATTATGAAATCTATGTTAGTTATGTCTAAACATGTTTTTGGGTCGCCTATCTCTTTGATTGAATCTAGTACATGACCATTCTAATAGTCCAATCATATGTTTTTTGTGGAATACCTAGACTGAGGATCACCATTGACCTAATTCCAACCCCTAAATTTTATAAACATTATTTCAATTAAATCCCTAACACACGAACTACAAAATCATTGAACCTAGAATGTCTCTTATATTGATATTCAACAAAATCAACCCTTTTATTTGATTCTTTTCTTCAAACAGTAAAAAAAATTCCTTTTGATTTATTTCATTAATTTAAAACATATGGATCATCTATATGGGTTTGACACTCAAACTTTCTATGTACTACAAATTTAGTTAATTTTATTTATTTTTTACAAATTAATAAATATTTTAGCTCTATATAAATTAATGATGCCCTATGGGATTTTACGGATCCTCGTTTCATTCATATAAGAATTAATATGGATCTATTAGGCTCCTCATTGATTACCGTAAGATCATGTCCATTTTGTTAAATAATAAGTATCACATTTATTTCATTGATTAAATATTCAATAAACATAAAATAGATAAATATTTTCAAAGATTAACCTTTATTGTCGATATCAAAAACTCAGTGTAATGAAATATTTTATTATGAATAAAAAATTTAGTTTAGGGTATGTAAATTTTGAGTTTATAGTAATGAAATTTTGAATGAATAATGACTCACAGTTTCTATGGATCTTTTGACTGTTTTATTTAAGAAAAAACTTTATATATTTTGTGTGGTATTTATTAATGACCTTATAATATACTATAAAACCTAAAATGAATATGATAATTCCATGCGAATTATTCATAGTAATTTTAGAGGAAATGTACTATGTGGTAAATTTATCATGTGTGAAATATGGATTTATAATATTCAATTTATTGGTCCAATTATCTCTAAGGATGGAATATCATTTGATCCCATAAAGGAAAAGGTAATAAATGAATTTCTAACACCAATAAACTTAAATGAGGAATATATTTTCATGTGTTCAGCAGGTTACTACTACTGATTGGTCCAAAATCATTTCTAAATGAAAAACCATTCAACTACGCTTACATAAAAAGGCGTTAACACCACATTGAAAAAATAATGTCAAGAATGTCTTGATGAATTGAAGAAGATATTGGTCAAATATCATATTATGAATCTACCATCATGATATGTTGATTATTTAATACATAGTGATGCATTTAATAAGGTACTTGGTTTTGTACATATACAAAATGATAAATTTATTTCCCATGCATCATGTAAATTAGAGACTCATGAATAGAACTATCCATCCCACAATCTAGAATTGGAAGTAGTAATATTTAATTTGAAGATATGAATATGTTATATTTATGTCAATAAATGTGAGATATACATAGTTTATTGCAGTATGAAATACATCATTTTATTGAAATAGGCCCATTTGAGGAAAATGTTATGTCTCTAACTACTCTTAGATTATGATAGCTTAATAAAATAAATCCCATGGAGGAAAATAATTACTAGTGCGGAAATGACTTGTTATATTGCCTTCTTTCTTTTTCACATCAGCTATAAGGTGTCATTATTAGAGGAGATGTGGTAATTATGTATATAACTTCTCTTAAAAAATAGATGTTCTAAATAAATCTTCAAATTATTTTTTCATTAGTTATTCTATAAATAATAACAAAACCCATTTAAAAGGGTATTTTAGATTGGATATTTAATAATAGAAATGAAAAAATGACATAATAAAGGGTTTGTAATATCTGTTATTTTAGAACTGACATGAACAATGTGTTTTCACATTTGTTCTATAATAACTAACATGAAAAACCACATATGTAAGGATTTTAATGTCGGTTATAAAATAACTAATATGAAAAAAAATTGTTTATTTTTTTTTCACACTACCTCTTCACTACCGACCAAAAAAAACAAGAAATAAGAAAGGAAGAAGTAGTAGAAAAACAACATGAAATAAATAAACAAGTACAATATTCAATATTACAATATATTTTAAAGATAATCTAAAATCCAACCAAACCTATAAAATTATTTTCTCATTCTACTTGTATGTGTTTGAGCTCTTGGGTACTATAAGGGAGAGTGCCTTAAAAAATATATTAATTAAAAGTACAACATTTAACATGTATTATGAATACAACTAATGAAATATTATGTAATAGTTTATAAATAAATATAACTTGATGAATGTTTCAAACCGATCTGCGTCATACTGCGCATTGATAGGGAGAGATGGTCCCACCGGGATTCTGAAGTGTATCCTTCTTTCCATGTTATTAAAGAGGTGACATATTTTCATGATCCCTGCAGATGATTGTAAAGGGGGTCAGGTGTACAAGAAATCATCTTGTGCTGGGTATGATGCCCTCAGATGGTCTCCAACGGGTTTATTCATGGAGCTAGAAACACCCAAAGACCCTGGTATCTATGATTCATGGATATTATTTCTAAAGGCAGTTGCTCATTTGATGAATATTATGCCAATAATATTTCAGGACTCCATTAGTAGATAGGATGGGAGGTTGGCCTCATCACACCCTTTTGAGGGGGATTGTAGCCTATTCCGGGACTCTATTGTAGATTTTTACCATGTTCATATGATCACGAATCCTCAGTTCATTCCCAAAGAGTGTATCTTCAGGTTACCCCAAGGTTGCGGGATCATCATAGATATATATGGATTTGATGCCACAGAGAAAATTATTACATAAGTCACGCAATGAGGTGCTTTGGAGTTTACCGTCTTCCAGGTGAGACAGAAGGTGGTTTGATGTTGGGTTCGGACCCATAAGATAGGATTCCTTCATATCCCCGTGAGAGGAATTAGAGCTCATGTAGTTCAGTGTTGCTTAACTGGACATATCTCTATTTAAGGTCGTGTGATAGGGACTCATCCATGAATTTTAAAATTATGCAATGAGGAAGTCTAGGAGAAAGATACCTGGTCAAGACTTGGTGTGGGACTCATGCTGAGGTATCCCAAAGTGATGAGGAGATATGTGTTCTCTCAGTTCGACATGATCCTACGGAGCACATAGCTCGTAGAAAATTAGGGTTTACTTGAGGGTTGGATTTGGTCCTTAGAGAGTCTTCCACCGTATCCCGGTCATATAGGAAATCAATGTTTTTGGAGTTCTAGATGAATGCGGAGTTATAATATAAGGAATCCTAGTACGAGGGAATGGTTTCTCAAGGATTATGTAGATGTGATTCTTATTTGGGTGGACATGATTGGGTGAACCCTTTTGGGTGGGTACCCCATTGATATGGGACCTTCAATAAGGAATCCCACATATCCTTGTTTGAACAAGAATCAGAGTTCTTGTAGTTCGTTTAGCTTGGGGACTGTACCTAGCAAGAGGCCCATTTTTGGGGAATAATTAGGTGAATTTTTTTTAAGGGAACCACTTTGAGATCGGGCCTTCTATATGGCATCCTACGTATCCTGGTTTGAATAGGAATCAAGGTTCTCGTAGTTTGTTTAGTTTGGGGCTTGTACCTGGGAGGATGCCCATATTTTGGGGTCATAATTAGTGAACCCTCTTGGAAGGACACCCCTTTTAGAGAAATAGGTTGTGGATTACTCTAAAATAGTATTCCTCACTTAATGGAATTAGGGATGGATTCCTAAAGAGGATGTCCAGTGAGCTCGGGCCTTAGGTAAAGGCTTCTTACGCATCCCAATTATGGTGGGAGTCCTAGTTCTCGTAGTTCAAGACATAAGGATAACTGTGTGAATGTTGTGATCATCACAAATATCTAATCCCAAATGAGTCTTAATCAGTGTGATAACCAAGAGGATGTGATAGATTCCACAAACAACACATTATCTCTTCTACTGACGGAAGAGGCCAGGCCTATGAACAAAGAAGTTGAAGCAATGATGGGAGAGGGTACAAAGGAGTGAACCACTCAATGTGAAATGAATGTGAAGGTAATTGAGTCATGCCTAAAAGACTATGGGATTACTCTTGGAGGGATTCCCCAAAATGTGTTCTAGGAAAGGGGGGGAATTACATCTCTTTCCATAAAAAATGCGATCATGATTTCCTTGACTGATCATTGTTTCTCATTAAATGGAAGAGAATGTGATCATCCTTAATAACATGAATGGGGATGTTCACATCAGTACCCCAATGTTGGAATATGGGTTACCATAGGAATGTAGACTTAGATACATTCTCGGGGTACGAAATGTTGTGGGGAAAACCTTCTTGACTCTACTTACCTTTAGTATGTAGACATAGAAAGGTACACTGAAGCACCTGATGATCTGATCATAAGCATAGGGTGGATTTGGATGAGGCTTTGGCCTAATGTCATTGGACTAGTTCATGGAGGATCTATGGAGGACCATATAGTAATGGAGTGGAATGATTGGAACTAGAGGGAAGGACACCCGAAGACACCCCATTCCATATACTGTTTACTCATACGGGATAGGGGAGCCCCGCATAGCGTAATGATATGCGGGTAGAGGGGTATTTCTTGTACCGAAGTAGTAGGAAAAGGTGGGAATGGACCACTGCCTACCAAACTGGTATGCATCTCTTGATGTGGTTTTCTACACCGCTTTAGGTTCCATCCACATAATGATGTATTACACATTGTAGGGTTCAATCCACATCACGATGCACTATGCAGCACAACGAATTGAAAAATGATCTGAAGGCCTAGGGTTCATGGGGAATTCATACACGAGGAATTTATGGTTTGTAATGGAACCAATTAGGTTCAAGGTTCACCAATTATTATTATGTTACTTCTTGTTATCATTCGTGGCTAGTTATACTTGTGGAAATGCGATTCTTAGTTTTCGCTCCATCGATGATTCAAAACTGAAGTTGGAATCCCCTCTGAATTCATTCTTTGAGTATCTAGGGTCTTCTTCATTCTCTATTCCACTCATATTTTCTCTATATTCATTGATCCTCTATAAATTTCGCCCATGCTACTTTTTTAGAGCACTGAGGAAATCATATCTGCGGGCATGCAACACAATTTTTGGAAGACCGTAAAGATATATCTTAACCCATGGATGACTCGGTAAACTGGGGTTTGTGATGGCTCTGGTTTGAAATTTGTGGTTTGTGGAACCCTACCAAATTTATTTTTTCACGAACTTCTAAGTTTATAGGAAAATATGCAGATGGAAGTTCTGCGCTCATGTTGGCCAACGACGTGGTTAGTGGCATCATTGGTTTTCTGGGCATCACCCGGTGGGCCCACACCTCACGGGTTGTTCTGAATATCGATGGTTCGTGGTTCATGTGCCCCTTGAACCTTTTCTGGTGATGGTACACAGTGTGCCTAAAATAATTTTCTAAATTTGATTTCTTCGATTCTCTTCTCAAATTTTCAATCCAATTTTCATATTTTTGCTTTACAGGATGGGGTCCTTTAGGAAAGAAGAGGATGATATTTTGATATTGAAGGGGTCCTGAACTAATGTGGTTTGTGGTTGAATGTGTGTGTCCCTAGGGGGGACCACACCAATTTATTGGGGCCCAGGTTATTTGTCATTTACCATTTCTCACGGTGAAAAGTGCTCTCAACCTATCCTCAAATTCCTTTGCATCAACGTATTGACTCCATCATGAAATGTTTTTTGCAAACCACTACACAAACTACATCGTTAAATTTATAACTTATATTAGGACTTCTGCATAAGAAACACTACACAATTTTCATATTCATGTACTGAACACAAAAACAGAAAACCGAACTTTAAACATTGTTAATCTGAACATAAAATTCTTATCAGAAAACAATGAATATCATCATGGTGAGGCCTTGGTTCATGTTTTCTTCCGTCCGTGAACAACTGGGTTTGTTGGACAACGCTCCATGGGCCAGTGACTTGCGGGCCTTCCACATGGTGAGGTCATATGCGAGATATAGCTTCCATGTACCAATAGTGTGTGAGAAATGACCTCTGTGTATTGTTTCTTATAGCAGTATGAGGATCCCCACATAGAACCTTTTTTAAGTCCCTTTTCCACTTTTTTTCTCTTATCCACCACTTTTCTATTTGGACTAATATTTTTTTGGTGTTTTGGAACTTTTTTAATGGAATGCAATGAATCTTCCAAAAATCACGATGGAATCAACCAGGAAGAGAGAATCCATGATTCAGGACACTGAGGACCATTTTTGATATTCCATTTTTCCTTGAGATAGTTCCTTAAAATTTCTTCTTCCACCAGAGTATCTACCATACCCATTAGCCACGCAACTACAGCTATATGACTTTGGTCTTTCTAATGACATTCCTTTTCCATTAGATGACCATAATACTCCCTTTTTCCCCAAATGCACCCCAAGGTTGTAATCGAGCCAATATTTCTTCAACAAGAGAAAACATAACTACTCTTATTCAAGAGAATTTGTTCATACTAAAAGGCTTTGTGTGGATTCAGAGCAATCGCAGCTGTCGCAACACATCCTTGAGACACGTAACCCAGGAGTAACCATCTATTGTCAACCTTTTCCGAGAAAACCCTATTGGTGGGTGGAGCACCAAATGGGACATGTGAGCTGGATAATGTTTTTCCAACCAATGGGCCTAGCCATTCTTGGTTCATCAAATCTGTTTTTAGTCACCCAATCAGTTGTAATCGGAGAAATTATACCAGACATCTTTGGTTTCCTAGTTTTCAGTTTTCTCTATATGAGAAATCCTACATGAACTACTGAGTCGATGGTGTTGAATTAAAAATACTTTCCATTTATGACATGGATAAGTGGGGATCAGTCTATAGGATATCCACCATCTCAGAGGAATCCCCATTCTTGGACACATGTACGACGAATTTCTTACAGAATTTACTATTTGGGACTATGCTAATCATGTGTCCCCATTGACAAGGAGCCTACTTTCCAAGTAACATGGAATAATTGAAAACCCATCAACGATATATATATTATCCTCTTTTAGGATTTGATAGGTTAATTTTAGTATATGAACATGCCTAGGCTGAGTGCCAACTATAGTCGAACTCATCGGACCCATCAGTCATGAAAAATTATACGGCCATATTGTGCCACCCTAGATGCGGGATGATACACTACTTGGGGATACGATAATTGACTGTACGTTCCACCTATGTTTAGATTAGAATGTTTCTTCACCATGTTTTTGAGGGGATGGATCTTCTCATCCCATGACTTATACACTAGGGCCAGAGTTTGTTCTCTGATTATGGTGGCTATGCTGGAAGAGGGTCAACCAATTAATATGGTCATTCATAATCTTGCTCGACTTTATGAGCAGTTTGGGAAGATAAAAGAAGGTAAAACTCCTCATCCTCTTAGTAGACCATTTCAATTTCTATATGGTTGGATAAGAGAAAATTTCCATTATTATGAATATCAACATACTGTGATGATTTCTCACTCCATATTTCACCCCACCTTTTATAACATTATTGTCGTTTATCCTAAGACGTTTAGCATTAGTGATGTGGTCAGGAAACCAAATGATGCTTCCCGATTTACTTTTGTGTGGTACCCTACCCTATAGGGTCAGTAAGGGGTGAAAGATGTTGTTCTTTAGAGGAGCGCTCAAATATCATTGTGATTTGAGACGGGATGCCACCTTCTCACATAAATTGAGTGGTTATTTGAGATCCATACATCCCCTACATGTTTTCTATGAAATTTGGGTGCCTTCAACAGACCATTCTTCTTCCCCTGTCTAGTTGAGGGGAGAGTCTCATCCCACCATTATTAACTATTTATGGATTTTAATGATGCGAGAAGGTGCCACCATATAGGTTATCATCCATAATACAACGGGACCAACCTTTTTATCACTAGAGTATGCCCAACTATGGGTGGACTATTACCCTGAAAGGGTTCTGGGAAGACCAATTGGACAAGTCCAAAATCCAATAACCATCCTTCGCCCTCGCTTAACCATGCAGTCCAGTCCATATATTACTCTTCTTGTAGTGACCATGACAACCACACCATCTATTCCAATCCCTATGGTGACAAGACACTCAATATGTCATCAGATGCATCTAGACATGGCTTTATCTGTGTATTCCATCTTCGTAGGGAGTGATTCTGATTGGTACTCTCCTATAGATAATGTTCTTATACTTAATAAGGCAGGCCCCATTAGAGTTTCATCGGATAACTCAGAAGTTGCAGCCAGTCCCCCATGTCCGGCTCCTGGGGTTGAACCATCAGTGGGGATGGATAGCCCTCCTACATGGGTAACCTGTCATAGGTCCCATCCCACTTCCATAATGACACAACATGCCTATATACCCATTGCATCAGGGGAGAACTAAGGCCTTGGTTCCGCAGGGAGGCATCAAGTGGTGCAACAAAAGGCGTGATGTCAGTTATGTTCCCTTTCTGAAGAAACCCCTATAGCTTACATCATCAATTAAATAGAAAACTTACGATGATTATTTTCCAAATTGGGTTGGGGTGGCTTTTATTACAGGCATCTACACTTTTTTATCGACCAGATTTTCATATCCTGGGAAGTTGTCGCTTCTTGTGAGGAAAAACTTTCCATATTCCATTCTTCACATCATCAGGCAATGACCTTATGAGATGTCTCTAAGGAAATCAATCATCGGACGACTGAGGAGGAGAACCCTCATGACTTTGTGGTCACCTAAATACAATAGAAACAAGACTACGAGGCTCACGTGGAATTTTTTATGGCTCAACTAGCGTCCTCAGGTTCCAACTATGAAGTTATCTAGAAGAAAGGGTACGACCTCAAAGACATTGTAGGGCGCATACGTCCAATGGTCGAAGTTGAGGTCGAAGAAAGAGATACATTTGAGTAAACTAATGATGAACCATGGTAGTCATTTGTCATTTTTCTAGAAAGGGTGAGCCAAACCTCACTGTAATTTTTTTTAAATTGTGATACTATAGAGAGACTCCAAACTGAAGATGTTCCTCCATTTTTTGAACTAATGGGTCTATTTCACCATCTATTGTTCCCTTTTTCTTTTTCCTACAATTTTAATTAATCAAAATCGGTGATATAAACATTATTTCAACCAAGAATCAATTTTAAACCATGATTGGAAATCGATAAATTGAAATAATTGAATCATGATCTAATTTTTTCATGATCCACAAGACATTGCGAGCATAGTTTTACTATTTCTGGGGTTTCACGGAAACCCTCATAAACATTAGTGAATTTTTCCATTTTTTCCATAATTTATTCCTAATCCTATTTAGTAGGGTCTTAGTGGGTATAAAGGAACTTTTTCATGTTCCAGACATTACGGGTTTGCGACCTAACGAGCTTTCTAACTCATAGTTTAGTTTTAACGAGTTGGTACTCAACTTTTAACCAGGGGTTCCCTTTTCAGGGTATCACTCTAGTAAGTATTATATCTTTTTCCTTGGTGGTTTATAGTGTTTCCAATCAGGATTATTTTTGATGTTTTAGGCCAAACTGTTTTGACCCTAATTGATAGGTTATGGACCCCAATTTGGGATCCATTAGCCAGGAATGTCCTAATAACTCTCAGTCATGAATGAGGGATTTTTCATGACCCTGGCCTTGCATGTTTAGTGATTATATGGGGTTTGGGAGCCATTTTAGGCATATAGGTATGACATGACCCTCTAGGGGACGAATTTTCCTTGGATTGATAGCCATTTTATAGGAGACATATGTAGAGCCACCAAGAAATGATGTGCATAGTCAAACAAAGGTTTTGACAGGACACTATCCTTCAATTTACGAGGGCATAGAATATTTATGGGAATTTTGGTTTTGTTTTGGGGTTGGGGATGACAGTGGGTAGCCTATCTAAAGGACGATGTCCCAAATTATTAGGGAAATTATTATCATCTATTAATAAGAAACTACTTCCACGTGAATTTATCTTGTGAAAGGGAGATGCAGTAAATCCTACAGTTTAACATCATACAACCAGGACCCTTGAAACCTATTATTGGATATCATTTTACTCTAATCAAGAGATACTAAATGATTCATCAATTCTATTATAAATGATTTTCATCTTTTGAAATTTGAATGGGGATAATTTTATAAATTGTAATCCAGGGGGTATCCGAATCAAGGGAGTGGAATGGTACATAAATGTCATGCGGGCATATTGAAACAATAATGGAATCTCCAGAGGATGAATTTTCCTTTTGTTGATGGTTGTTTTGTAGGTGACATATGCAGAGCCACTGGGGCATGATGTGTGTAGTCAATCAATGGTGTATGTAAGACATTGCCCATCTATCCCCGGTGACCATAAAGGATTATGGAGATTGGGACCTTTCTGGAAACGAAATATGGCTTATGAAAGGGGGTTATGCTAAAAATGATAGGGTAATTTCATTGTCCAAGCTTTACTAGGAAGACATGAAACAGGTGGGGGAATTTTTGTTTTATTTTCATACATGGATCAACTTCACATATAGGGAAGGGGCATCATTATTTTGCAAAATTCTTGAGAGACCGAAGGTGAATCGGTCCAAGATGATCTGATATATCCAGGACGTGGGGGGGGGGGAGAATGTAAACTATGACATTGAGGGTTCTTGAATCAGGAGGGGTGTCATAGGGCTTGGGAGTAATTAGGCGTACCAAGGTAGGATAAGACTCTCCTGGGGGTGAATTTTACTTTGATTGATGACCATTTTGTAGGAAACGTATGCATAGCGACTAGGGCATGATGTGAATACGAATAGAGGTATATTCATGAAAATGGACTTCTATCTCTGATGGCTATGCAGGGTGATAGGGATCTATGATTACTCAAAGAAATGCATTTTTTTTGTGGCAGGAGTGTATCCAAGTTTTTTAGAAATGTATGGGCTATGATTCATCCTTGGGATCAAGTAATCTCTTATATAGATCTGGGTCACATGTTGGGTAAGGCATCTGTCCCATCTTTGGAGTACCCTGCCGTTTACCATCGTATGGACATGACATGGGTTCCATATAGGTAAGGGAACCATAACATGACTTTTTGGGTCGTGCTACTATGACCAAAATCCTAGACAGTTTTTTCATGATGCCATTGTGGATCTTCTACTAAGGACCCTAAGATCACATGAGATATGACTGGTGTGAGAAACAAGGGATTATGAGGATTTCAGGTCACCACTTATAAATGGAATAGTCAATGGTCGGGATCATTTTGTGCTTCGACCAACACTATGCAGTTTAACGTTGTGCATCAAGGATGAATTCTACACATTAATTTAATTGAAATAGAGACTCCCCATACAAGTCCTATCTAATGAACATCTTTAAGGTAACCATATTTTCCTTATTTCATGTTGGTATTACCCTACGTCCACCCCACATATATTATGAATTTTCCTATTCCAAAAAATGAAATATGATGGAAGTTTTGATTTAAAATCCCTCCCTCTCCTAGTAGAAACTGATAATCATTTCCTCATAACCCCATCAGTGTCAGGTATATCACATGTCATATGATAAGAAGAGGGAAAACATATATTACTATAATAATTTCAAGATAATTAAAATAATTTCAAATGATGATACAAAAAAATCTCCTATAAACAATATAGTGCCAATTTTTCAACACTTCTCCAATCATCAATCATAAAAATAAGGGGAAACCCCTCTAGAGCTTGAAGACTCGGCTCTATGGTTTTTAAAATGTTCATATATCATTTATTCTTCTAATAACGTATACCCTCCCCCAAATAATTTATAGGTGTATGCATTTCTAGATTAGATATCCTGATGAGATCTCCAAAATTTCTATAAATTATGAAAAAATAAATCATTAACAAATCGTTAAAAAGATCCTTAATTTAAAAAAAATATACAAGGTAACATTTCACTTATCAAAAATTATTTTTCTCTTCTACTTTAATCAAATTACTTCCATGTATCATTATCTATAAATTTATATATATCAGAGGTATTATTGTAACATCCCACGTAAATAAAGAACACGAAATTTTTCATATTTATTAATATTTATGAACTAAATATTAATTCAACTTTAATGGGGACACAATGTTCGATGGCATACCTAATACACAACAATGGGTTTCTTTGAAATCATACATTGCACACTAATAATATAATCTTATTATTTTAAATGGTTGTTAACACCTTTCCGTTGTAATGGAGGGAAGGAACAAAACTAACTACAAAATGATTTTATATGTCTATTAAATGTTTTTACATTTAGCCAATAAATGTTAGAGGCTTAACATGTGAATTAATCTAATTTTAAACATAATTTCCTTTAAAATGTTGATTTACAGCCTTTTGATGGAAAACCCTCCTTAAATATAGTTTTGGCCACTTTTATATGTTCTATTTGACAAAATAAAATTCTTATTTATAATCGGAATTAAAATTTACCTTTTCTAAATTTTTTGTATTTTTCTGATAAAATTAATTTTTTAATGAATAGTTAAAAATACTGTATTTTAATTCAAATCTACTTTTTAATCTAATTAATTTTTAGTATTATATTATATTTATAATTGGTTTTAAAGTGTAATTAGATTAAATTTTTACCATTTAATCTAATGGTGATCATTATAATTAATCTCACTTTGAAATTGGACATAAACAAGTCTCAATCTTTTGATAGATATTGTTTCTTAAAAACACGCTATTTGTTTTGACAATGGAAATTATTTTTAAATTAATTAATGAAAATTCTATAGTTTTAATTTGTTAAAATAGAAATCATTATTTAATTTGGAATACCAACTATATCTTAGGCTGAATGTTTGGTATTTTTCTGTAAAACAACAATTTTTGATGAGTTGTGAACCCAATTAGTAGTAGCAAAATAACTAACTTTTTCATTTAATTGAAATTTTACCGCTTTTGTGAATAGAATTTAAAAAATCCCAAAAACATGGTTGTTATTAATAAGTAAATTGTGGTTCAATAAGATTAAAATAATTTTTGGTGAATAATAACTTTTTACTTTTATTTACTGTGGTTAAAGAAAAACAGGGTAATTCAAGGTAAAATTAATATTATAATAATAAAAAATTACATTAAAACTTGTCCTAGCCTTATTGGTTGAGTCATTTATGACCATCAGATTCTTTGGGTTGATTTGTAGACCGCATTAAGCCACATGGGAGTGATAATGACACTATAGATTAATTAACTTAAAGTAAAGGAAAAAATGACATAAACAAATATCTTTTAGTTAATAAATTTTTAAAAGGGGTTATATAAATTATCATTTAGACTATATATATTCATTGGAAATATAAAAAGATTTCCTACATCATGGTATTTTTTATTAATATTTACACATCAAATAAATTATATTATTTATTACACAATAATCAAGTTATATTTACCTTATTAATAAATTATTTAAATAAATAAGATTATAAATATTAAATAAATATCCAAAACCTGTCCAATTCTTTTTAGATGATTTTATTTCTACCATTAATCATCTTATATTCAACTTTAATTAATTTCGGACCTTTAGAAATAGAATTTCATTATATAATAAATTAATATTTTCCCATTTTCCTAAAGAGCCCCTCCCCCCTTATAAAAAGACCTCACTTCTAACCACTTCCACACACCTCTCAAGTCTCCTGGCTCGTCCAACCCCACCCCAAATAATCTCTCAATATCCCTCTCCTCCTCCTAGAATCCTTACCTTAGGAAGAAGGCACTTCAAAAAGTACTTTTGGTTCAAACCAAAGGGAGTTATAAAAATTAAAGGAAGAAGAAGGAACAAACGAGTCAACTCGGACATGAGGAAGAACAAGGAACAAATGAGTCAATTCAAACACGAGGTAAGGGATTTCTTATCTCACTTTAAATTCCATGGTATTTCCATTATTCACCACTTATTTATTACATGTGGTGTATTTTGTATGTCATTTGATATATATATAATCATGATCATCTTTATAATCATGTTATTCTGTAAATCATTTGGTGGTTTTTAACTTTTGGTCATTCGACTCGATTTATTACAACGTGGTAAGGGATTTTCATCTCACTTTTTATTCCCGCAAGATTCATGATATATTTTCCACTATTTCCTCTTTTGTTGTGTATATACTTCCCATTATTTTATTCATTGTATAATATACATATATTTATGGGTATATACATCTTCATTTTATGATCCTTCTTTCATGGGTTGTATGTTTTGTAAGTTACTAAATCGGTAAGGGTACCTTTTAACCCAATTTCACTTCCTTTGGTTAATCTTCTAAATCATAATTATGTCATGATATGATTATGTGTGGAATCACTATTTATTTATTTATGTTGTAATTTTCACTCCCCTTTATGTGGATATACTGTTGATGCACATAATTACTCCATTGATAAATTCTGAAGTCATCGATATGAACTTGATAAGAGTAATTTTAACTCAATTTCCATTCACTGAGTTAAACATACAAGTCATTGGTTTTGTATTAAAAATAACATGTGTAAATTTCCTACGATTTATTTACACTTAAAATCTAATCATATTGAGTGTATATATATTTGTGACACATTGTTATGAAATTGATTTATCCTTAATCTAAGGATACCATTTTTATAAGGGATATCATCTCAATTTACATTTCATTGAGACTTAATTTTTGTTATGAACCAATAAAATTTTATATGGTGTATATACTATCCTTTGGAATATTATATCATGAATCCATTAATTCTCATGATATTATAAAGTTCTGATTAATTTTTGTTCCTCAATTATTTGTATTCAAGCATCTCTCTTTTTGTTAAAAACTATTCAACTAAAATATCATTTTAAATGTTTTAAGATTTCTTTTTCTAAATCTTTATCTTTAATGTCCATGATTTAAAAATGGTTTTGATTATTTATTTATATGGAAATTAAAGTTTTAAAATTATTAAAAGCCTCAAAGTGGTATGGGACACTTTGATTCGAAAATCTCTTTATTAAATCTTTTAAATGGTTTTGAAAATGATTTCAAAAAGCATTGTTTATTTCAATATATTGATTTAATATATTGTGAATGGAATGTGGAAATGTTATCTTTACTTTATGATTGTGTTGTGTGTTATGAATATTTTATGGTTATTGGGAATTTTTTATGTATACCTATGGTTCCGTGATAAAAATTGGGCGGGTGAGCCCGAGATAGCTCTACAACGCATTGGATAACGTGACAGAGGTAAACGTTAATGTTTCTCCAATGAGATTTAGGGAATATAATGTGATGTGTATTCCAAATGTGACCCCCTATGTATTTGTGATACCTACATTGCATGTATGTTAGGAATACCGTAAGTTACCTTTATGATTTATGATATGTGGGTGTTATTCATAAATTTTATGTTTTCGTAAGGTATGTTATGATTGAAAATTATGGTTTCATTGATTTTTATTTAATGAGGGGATAATGTTTTATTTAATTATTTTATAAGCGTTAATGATATTTTTATGCTCATCCTAAGTTTTTGAAATGTTTTCCAGAGGACTTAAAGATGAATAGGGTCAAGTATGGGATCAAGGAAAAGTCATGTTGTCTAAAACATGGAAATAGAGATGTTTCTTTTTAAGAGTTTTTATTTAATGAAAAAATGGATACTGAGTAGTAGTGTGTACATGTAATTTTCAAATTGATATGTAATATTTAGGTCCTAATTATCTAAAACTCTAAACCTAAAAAGATCCTCAATGTGAATAATTCATTTAATTCAATATTATGTAATTTTTTAATTTCGGGTCCTTATAGTTAGTATCAGAGGACGGTTTAGAAATCTTTAGGGATTAAGAGTTTTCGTTACACACATGTTAGTCCCTATGTCTATTATTTCAGTTAAATACATGTTTTATAACTTTTTTAGATCAAGGAAAGTTAGTTATAAATGGAATGAGGAGGTTCTAAAACTGCATTCCTATCTCTTCCTAATGACATGATTGCAGTAATTATTGCAAAGCCCTGTTCGAATGATTGTGAAACTTTTTCTAGCATACAAATAACTTTCAAGATGTTTTTTGAGATATATGACACCTCCAATATACCTTGTTTTCATCGTGGATCATGGGTTGTATTTAGACAAATCCTATTTTCACAACATTCTCATGTTTTCGAGAAAGGTAAATATTATCAAGGAATTTTCAAATATTTTACCTTATCACAAGATTTTGAAGCATATTATGATTCTGAAAAAGTTGATGAAGAAGGATACCCTTTAGGAAACTATTTATATTTGATTTTACGATATAGTCTCTCAGCACATACCTATGGTATTTTAAAAGGACCATTAATTTAATGTTTCAACTCAAATTCGGTCCGACTGTTTTATTGAAATCCATTTTTATCAGATGTTTTGAAATCATATTCCATACATGATTATTTTCCAAAACTACTTTTCTGTGAACACCCATATGACCCATGTTGTACAAGGTGTATTTGGATGGAGGAATCAAATGATTTTGAAGGATCACTAAATCATTGTTGAAATGCATGGACCTTCTACCTACGTGAACAAGAGGACGATGAAACCAAGTGGACGCCATGATCAAGTTATGTTGTTCTTTATTTTGTGGATCATTTAATTTTATCATATTGTGGTGAAATAACAAAATGACAATATATATAATACTTCAATAATTAAGATGTTGAGATCATAATGAATTAGGATAAAAATGAGATGTATAAGGAAACCATTGAGTATAAAACATGTTAGGGTTATTTTTGAGTTTTATAAAAAGGACAACCCATAGGATGGGTGACAACCTGTCACATCCGGCAAGGCCGCATGAATTGAACCCACAATTGATGGGAGACAAGGGCGCATCACCTACCACTGGCCTACTTGAAGTCCCTGGTTAGTATGACTTATTATTTTAGTAAAATGTTTTTATGGAACAAGAATAATTTGATTTTGGGAACTTTTTTTTATCTAATGTATATACATAGTATAGGAAAATGATTTGGAGATTAAGCGATAAATGTTGTTGTGGAAGACGTTCTCTCTTTTGAGGAAACACTATATGACTAAGTAAGATAAAATACTATGAGATTTCAATGGTAGAATAATGGTTGTAATATTAGTTTGGAAGAATCTATGTCTTTATTGTGGACATATGATGATTTGGTTTATTTATAAAAATTATTAACCTATCATGGAGAATATGTCATTTGGTTAATTACTTTTCAATATGATACTTTATGAGAAACTGATGTTATTTGGAGATAAATGATAATATTTAACTTGGAAGACTATGTAATCAAATCTTTATGAGATTTGTGTTTCAATGATAGTTTGAATTACTTTTAAATAATTTTATGGTCATTTTTTAATTGAATTTTCATGGTTTAAAATTGGGTATTGTTTGATAAATTTTGGAGATTAAGAGTAGTTTTTTTTAAATAATTATCCTTTTGGGGATTATATAATCTCGTACTAACCATTTTGGTTTTAGTTGATTTCTAAAGACAAGAGAAATATATAGTTCATCTTTTGTGGATTATGTGATTCTCTAGACGAAGATTCTAGTGATTTTGACCTAACCACGTCTATTTGAATGCTCATTTGTTTGTAGAAAAGATTAGTTTTTGGTAGAAGCTTATAAAAGGATGAAACTCTACTTGAAGGTGAGTGTATTTCCTTATTTACATAATCTATATAGTAAATGAATTCCTCAAAATTATGAAATGAAATTTCAACCAAAAACATTGTAGGTTTACGTTTCCTACTGGGTAATCAAAGACCATTTAACACATCATAAGTTCGTGATTTTCTGGTGGTTAACTTTCTCCTAATCAGGTTTTTTATCACTCTCTATCCTAACTTGACCTTTTTTTCTATCTTCCATATCCATGTTTTCCTACATGGAATCATAGTATGGGTTATCTTGGGTGACCTTTGTACTTTTCATTCTTTCTATTAAAGTTATAGTTTTATTGACTCTTTTTCAATGTGGGACATTCAATGAAGTTTCCAAGCCCAGTTTTAAAATTGCGGGGACACAATTCCCAAATGGGGGAAGGATGTAACATCCCAGGTAAATAAAGAACATGAAATTTTTCATATTTATTAATATTTTGAGCTAATTATTAATTTTAATTTAAAGGTTACACTATGTTTGATGGAATACCCGATACACAATAATGGGTTTCCTTGAAATCTTACATTGCACACTAATAATATAATGTTATTATTTTAAATGCTAGTTAACACCAAGCCATTGTAATGGCGGGAATGAAGATAACTAACTACAAAATTATTATTCTTGTTTGTTAAATGTATTTACATTTATTCAATAAATGTTAGAGGCTTAAATTGTGAATGAATCTAATTTTAAACATAATTTTCTTTAAAAGGTTGATTTACCGCCTTTTGATGGAGAACCCTCCTTGAATATAGTTTTGGACACATTTATATGTTCAAGTTGACAAAATAAAATTATTATTTAAAATCGGAACATTAAAATTTAGCTTGGGTAAAGTTTTGGTATTTTTCTGATAAAATTCATTTTTTGATGAATAGTGAAAAACACTATATTTTAATTCAAATCAAATTTTTAATCTAATTTATTTTTATGATTATATAATCTTTTCAATTGGTTTTAGAGTGTAATTAGATTAAATTTTTACCATTAAATCTAATGTTGTTCATTGTAATTAATTTCACTTTGAAATTGGATATAAACATGTGTCGATATTTTGATAGATATTGTTTCTCAAAAACACGCTATATGTTTTGTCAATGAAAATTAATTTTAATTAATTAATGAATATTATATGTCTCTAATTTGTTAAAATAGAAATCAGTTTTGAATTTGGAATACCAAATATATATTAGGCTTAATTTTTGGCATCTTTCTGAAAAACAACAATTTATGTTGAATAGTGAAACCCCTTAGTAGGGGTTAAAAAACTGACTTTTTCATTTAAATGAAATTTTACCACTTCTCTGAATTGAATTTCAAAAATCTGACATACATGGTTTTTATTAATAAGTACAATTTTGTTCAATAATATGAAAATAATGTTTGGTGAATAGAAACTTTTTACTTTTATTTACCGTGGTTAAAGGAAAATAGGGTATTTCAAGGTAAAAATAATATTATAATAATACAAAATTACCTTAACACTTGTCCTATCGTTATTGGTTGAGTCGTTTATGACCATGAGCATCTTTGGGTCGATTTTTGGACCCCATTGAGCCATATGGGAGTGATAATGACACTTTAGATTAATTATCATAATGTAAAGGGAAAAATGACATAAAATTATCTTTTAGTAAATTAATTTTTACAAGGGGTTATATTAATTATCCTTTAGAATATTAATATTTATTGGAAATATAATAATATTTCATACATCATGGTATTTTTTAATTTTTAGACATCAAATAAATTATATTATTTATGAGAAAATAATGATGTAGTATTTACCTCATTAATAAATGATTTAAATAAATAAAATATTAAATATTAAAAAAATATACAAAACATGTCAAATTCTTATTGGATGATTTTATTTCGACCATTACTCATCTTATCTTTGACTTTAATTAGTTTTGGACCTTTAGAAACTGAATATCCTTATATAATATAGTAATAGTTTCACATTTTCCTAAAGAGCCCCTCCTCCCCCTTATAAAAAGCCTTCACTTATAACCACTTCCACACACCTATCTTGCCTTTTGGTTCGTCCAGACCCTTCCCAAATAATCTCACAAGATCCCTCTCCTCCTCCTATAATTGTTACCTTAGGTAGAGGGAACTTCAAGAAGTTCTTTTGGTTCAAAACAAAGGAAGTTATCCAAATTCAAGGAAGAACAAGGAATAAACGAGTCAAGCCAGACATGAGGGAGAACAAGGAACAAACGAGTCAAGTCGGACATGAGGTAAGGGATTTCATATCTCACTTTCAATTTTGTGATATTTCTGTTGTTCCCAACTTATTTATTGCATGTGGTTAATTGTGTATTTCCATTTGATATATATAATCATGATCATCTTTATATTCATGTTACTCTGTGAATCATTTTGTGGTTTTTAACTTTTGGTCAACCGACTTGATTTATTACAACGTGGAAGGGATTTTCATCTCACATTTCATTCCTGTGAGATTCATGATATATTTTCCACTATTTCCTTTTGTTTTGTGTATGTACTTTCCATGATTGTATTCATTGGGTAAAATACTTCAATTTATGGGTATTTACATCTTCATTTTATGATACTTCTTTCATGGGTTTTATGTTTTGTAAGTTACCAAATCGGTAAGGGAACCATTTAACCCAATTTCTATTCCTTGGGTTAATCTTCTAAATCATAATTTTTTCATGCTATGATTAGGTGTATAATCACTATTTATTTATTTATGTTTTAATTTCTACTCCCCTTTGTGTGGATATACTTTTGATACACATAATTACTCTATTGATAAATTCTCAAGCCATCGACATGAACTTGATAAGAGTAATTTTAACTCAATTTCCATTCATTGAGATAAACATCCAAGTCATAGGGTTTGTATTAAAAAGAACATGTGTGAATTTCCTATGATTTATTTACACTGAATATTCAATCATATTGAGTGTATATATATTTTTCATACATTATTATGTAATTGATTTTCCCTTAATCTAAGGATACAGTTTTTATAATGAATTTCATCTCATTTTACATTCCATTGGGACTTAATTATTGTTAGGAACCATTACAATTTTATACGGTGTATATATTTTCCTTTGGCATATTATAACATGAATCCCTTTATTATCATGATATTATAAAGTTCCGATTAAGTGTTATTCCTTAATTATTTGTATTCAAGCATATCTTATTTTGTTAAAAACTCTTTAACTAAAATATCATTTTAAATGTTTTATAGATTTGTTTTTACAAATATTTATCTACAATTTCCATGTTTTAAAACTGTTTTTCACTATTTATTTATACGGACATTAATGTTTTAAAATTATTAAAATCCTCAAAGTGGTATGGGACACTTTGATTCAAAAATATCTTTATTAAATCATTTGAATGGTTTTGAAAATGATTTGATAAAGCATTGTTTATTTCAATTTCATGATTTGATATATTGTGATTGGAATTTGGAAATGTTATCTTTCCTTTATGCTTGTGTTATGTGACATGAATATGTTATGCTTATTGGGCATTTTTTATGTATATGGGTGATTCTGTGATAAACCTAGGGTGGGTGAGCCCGAAATAGCTCTCCAATGCATTGGGTAACGTGACAGATGTAAACGTTAATGTTTCTCCTAAGAGATTTAGGGAATATACTATTATGAGTATTCCAAATTTGACCCCCTATTTAGATGTGATAGCTACAATTTATGTATGTTATGAATGCCATAAGTTTCAATTAAGATTTATGATTTGTGTGTGTTATTCATAAATATTATGTTTTCTTAAGTTATGTTATGATTGAAAATTATGGTTTCATTGATTTGTATTTAATGATGGGATAATGTTTTCCTTCCTTATTTTATAAAACTTACTGAGGTTTTTATGCCCATCTCATATTTTTGAAATTTTTTTCATAGGACTTAAAGATGAATAGGGTCAAAGATGGGATTAAAGAAAAGTTATGTTCCCTAAAACATGAAACTAGACATGTTTCGTTTTAAGAGTTTTTATTTTATGAAAAAATGGATACTGAGTAGTAGTGTGTACATTTAATTTTCAAGTTGATAAGTAATAGTTATGTCCTAATTCTCTAATACTATAAACCTAAAAAAATTCTCAATGTGAATTATTCATTTAATTCAATATTATATAATGTTTTGATGCTGGTTAATTATAATTATGATGTTTCCTATTCCAAAAAATGAAATATTATGTGAGTGTTGATTTAAAATCCCTCCATATCCTAGAAGGAAACGATAAACATTATATCCTAACCCCATCAGTGTCAGGTATATCACATGTCATCTGATAAGAAGAGGGAAACATATATTACTATAATCATTTCAAGATAAGTAAAATAATGACAAATTAGATAGTGTCAGTTTGTCAAACATTCTCTAATCATCAACCACAACATTGAATTTTATTTATCTTAAACTAATATAAATCTCTACAGTTGTTTCAAATTGGGCCCTCTTGGAATATAATTATCATAAAAGTCAGCCAGTATCCTCTGGTCCTTGATATGGGAAATTGATAATTATTATAAACATGTTTTGCTATGTTTACAACCCTCAAACATTTCTTTGACCCTATAGGAGTATATGTCTTTGGTAAGGAACGATGCAGCTCATCAGGAGGAGCATGTTCACATTCCTCCCAAGAGGTATGAGGAAGATCATCTCCAAAAGTATATGGTGGATAAGTTGATTGATCTGTAATTATCCTATTGATAAATGAAACAAACAATTAGTACACAAATATACAAATTCAACTATTATAGTACAAACGTAAATAAACAATAAAATATTATCAAAAAAATAAAGTATACTAAATTAAACATAACACATTTTTATTCATATTTTTCATAGTTCACTAAAATGTTAACCAGAGTAATGAGGTATAAAATTTCATTTAAATGAAAGAAATAAATCCCAATATGGCGCATTAATAGTATAAATGATCCAACCTAATAAATCATTTCTTACATAAAAATGAACTTTTTTTCAATATAATCTTATATAATATTTTTTTAACATATTAGATTTAATATAATTTTATTTCAAAAAAATAAATTTTTAAATAACTTACATAGGAATAAATATGGTAAACTAGAAAAACTAAACTAATATAAACAAAAAATTAACTTTTTTGATAAAGTATGTGTTTTAATAAAAAAATATCTAACATTTTATGAAATTTATAAAAGTAAATGAGAAATGAGCATATGTTACAGTATTTATTATTAGGAATGTACTAAAGGAATGGTTTCCAAAATTCATTCATCATGGTAATTCTACATGGCCTACAACATGTCTACAATGTGGAAATAAATATTATCTATTAATAGTTCCATGGACGTAGGTATCTCACATAAATCATTATATTCGTCAAGTTTATCATCACCAACATACTTTTTTTCCATGTGAAACAATGGACCACTACGTATCATATTTTTCAAGTACATATAATTTTTTTTCATGTGTTTCCATTATAAAAGGATCAACTATGTACTCCAATCTATTTTGATTAATATGTTTCATTCCAAGTTCATCATCTCTAAAACTGTTGTTACCGATAAACCATTTATAGTTAAACACTGGAACATTAAATTTAACATAATTAACCTCCCATATTTCGTCAATAAATCCATATTAGCCAATTGATGTAGAAATTGGATCTATGTCTTTATCACTCAAAAAATGAATTTCTTCTAAAACACAAATACACATGTATTTTGAACTTCATTTCTATTTTATTGGTCATTCGTATGAAATTTATATCCATTAATTTCATATCTAAACCATGTTATCAAAAATAAACTTGGATCACCAACTATCCATGTCAATGTTTCTGATGCATCTGATCTACCAAGAATGGTATATTTTAATATTGGGAAAATGTTTTTTTAATATCACTAAGAATACACATATAATTATTATTTGGATAATAGTGTTTTAAAACAGTAATATTCAATGTTATATATGGTTTTTCATCATCTGTGTTATTTAATATGTATAAATTTACCATCTTTATTTGTTCACCTATCAAATATTTTACTTTTAATCCATGGATATTCTTACCCCCATAATTAACATGTTCCTTCGGAGATGGAGGCAAACTAATGTGCTCTACTATAAGACAAGTATATTATAAAAAACTATGAAACCACCATATAAGTATACTTTTCAATAATAGAGGCTTTTGGTCGGAAAAAATTCTTAACACACCCCTTCAATATCTTCATATACCATTCAAAAGGAAACATCCAATATAAATATTTAGGTCATCAACTCTTTATTTCTTGAACCAAATGAACCATGATATGAAAAAAAGAAGGAGTAAAATACATTTCCAGAGGGGAAATTATAGAAATTGATTCATTTTCAAAATTTATCTAATAATTTATATCAATCACCTTAATATAAATTGAATTGAAAAAATAGCACACCTTCATGAAAGTCATTTTGATATGGAAGGGTAATATTCCAGGTAATGAAACTGGTAAGAGTTGTTTCATCATGACCTCATAATCAAGATATTTAATACCTATCATCATAAAATCCTTTAATGACACACAACATTTTACATTCGACGAATAACCATGGAGAATTTTTGTATCATGAAGACTCTAAAAAAAGATAATTTTCTCCTCTGTGGATAATGTATAAAATGACAGGGACAAGAATGTCTTCCTTCTATTAGGAGTTGGAGAAAACTCCAAACGTATTCCCATTGAGTGTGAGTCTAATTTTTTATTCAACCCATCTTTAAGAATTCCTTTAATATCTAAAAATATTTCAATCAAGCTTTGACGTATATTCTTCTATACGAACATGAAATCAAATTTATGTTTAATATCATGATATAAAATATATGGTAGCTCATAAAATATTGACCATTTATTCCAAATATTTACATGATTACAATATTTATGTGTCCTACTAAATTTCATGTCAAGGTTTTTCACTCTCCAAAAATATTAATATGTGGATAAAGGTTTTGAAGCAATATCAATGTCTTATGATCCATTTAATGACCTTTTTATTATAATATAAGAGTTATCTATAGAGAAAAAGTTAAAATTAATCATGTAAAATTTTTCTAATCCCATGATGTAGTTGATAATATGACGTTTTTGGTTCACAAATTGGACACTCTTTATGCCCCTTAACAGTATATCCAAACAAATTTCCATGTGCTAGAAAGTAATTTATATTGAATATAATCATTAAATGTAATTGAAAAAATTATAGATTATTAGAATTATACACCATAGTACCATCCTTACATAAGAGTTTAAAATAATCAATTAATATAACAAGAAACATCAATATCATTTCCAAACTCGTTTGGTCCAAATATTATTAAACTCAATATGAAATATTTTCTCTTCATACAAAATTTACAAAATAATATGAAAATTATCAACAAAATAGGCCATGAATTGTGTGTTCTCTTAGGATTTAATATTGATTCATTTCATCTATGCATTTTCCATGTTTGATATTTATAACTTCATTTCCAAATAGAGGAAATTAAGGATCAATTTTCATCCACTGTGAAAAATAAGGCAGATACATTAATTTTTCATCCCATACCTACTCATCGACATGCCATCATAATTTTTTTCACCATTTGAATTTAAAAAAAATAAAAGAGGAATTATAGGAAGATATGAAAAGTACATGGTGGGGGTCTCAATAACTACTAAATGAGAATGTATTTTCTTACCACTTATAATGTGACTTCCCACATTTAGAAAACCATTAAAAATCATATTACTTCCTATATAGTGCACAGTTATCCAGGAAATCATGTATTTTTTGTACCCTAATCCCATCAATAATTTTATTTTATTTTTTCAATAATTTGAATTTGTAAGACCATTATATTTACGAATAATTTATTTCCTCAATTGTAGAAAATCAGTAAAAATATTATACCTCAAACAATGTTTCACCTTCAAGTTAATCAATCTTAACACCAGTAATAAAACCGTAAATTTCATACAACTAGGCTACAATGGTTTTTTTAATTACTATGTGGGTGCCTAATTGTTGGTTATATAGTTTAACTATATTATTTTAATTTAATATCCATCATTAAAAACTTTCTCCTCCCCCTTTTATTACAAAAATTAGAACATTGCCGGTGATTTCTTGATTTACCGCCATCCTAGAAGATCAATTTTTATTTTCCTTTACTACCATCAAGGATGTCTATAAAACCATTTTTATGATTATAATAGATTATAATATAATTTATAGATCCTATTTTATATTAAGAAAATAGATTATATTCATAATATTAAATAATAAAACAAAACTAGTTCGTGACAATAGAAAATTCATCATAATACACTAATGTTAATCATTATATTTTTTTCTAAATAATTATATTAATTTCTAGAAAAATTTTATATTGATCCATTTATAATTTTGTAGAATGATAAATATCATATAATACCAGTTCTGTAGTTTTTCCTCCATTTGAAAAGAACTTCGATAATCAAACCCAATGGAACTAATCATACACTCATAAAATGAACGGTCTTGGAATGATGAAATTGAATCTCATAAATCATAAAAAAGGATATAAAATGAACTTAATAAAATTATAATAAATCAAATACATGTTTTTGATGTTCTAAGTTTACTTATTAATTAATCTAATTTCATTATCTTGGACATTAATTGTAGGTGTAGAAAACATTCTCACAAAAGGTAAGGGATTCTTTCTGAACTACTTTATTTCATTGGGTTACACCATCTCTCTCTTTACCATAATTAAATTAAAAATTATTCTTATATAATCCTCCTAAATTATGTACATGTGTTCCAAGAATATTTTTCTATCTTAATTCTTCTTTCTTTCACTGAGAAATACATGTTTAAATAAGGTTCCCTATTCAATCATTCCTTATAAAGAATCCTGATTAAAGTAATGTTCTCCTTCTCTTACCAATATTCACATAAACTCCTTAATATATTTTAAGCCATCAATATTTTTCAAAAATAAATCTTTTTATTATGAAAAACTATGTTTTTCATTATTGGTTTTATACAAGAAATTATTCATTTCTCTCTTCAAATACCCTTTAACATTATCCCTTAATCCAAAAAATAGTTCATTTATAAAGTTTCTTAAACATACTTTTTACATGTTTTCACTTGTATTAGAAATTATTTATTATCAAAACTACCAATATTTCCTTATCAATGTCCATGTATGATTGAAAATCCATTCATTCATGGACACTTTTATTATATTACAATTTTTATGCCTAATGACAAGATTACGATACCCATTCTAATATGGGAAACCCTTATGATTATTCATTACATATGATTATTAATGTGGAATATATATTAACCAGAATGTTATGTTGGGTGTTCCTATATATAAGTTTTATGCATTGGGTAATGTTTGATCTCATGAGACATCATGTTGGGATTGTGTGTAATGCCCCGACCCTAGTTACCCAGAGTCGGTGCATTATTACATAACATTGGCATGATCACAAGAAAGATCAAATCTCGAAAGACCGATTGGTTTAGTAGCCTTGGAAACACTATATATATTCATAAGTTTTACATTACATCATAAAATGAAAAACTACTACAACAACATAATGTCTCCACAATCCACACTATTAACCCCTCATAATATCCCTGCAGGTCATTCATAACTTACTTCTACACATCCTGGGAAAAATAAAACATAGAAAAGGGGTGAGCTCAAACGCTCTGTAAGGGTAAGCAATACAGTGGAAACATTTATAAATAAGCATAAACATTTAAGGCAATGTATAACTAAAAAAAGCCTTTTAAACTTGAACTTGAACATAGTATGGAAAAAATAAAATGAAATAATGTCATTCACTTATTCACATGGATATTATACTAAGAGAATAATCACATGCAATATCAATAACCACTTTCATAATGATGTAATGCATAATTCTGAACTTTAATTTCTTTGTCATGGCCTCGTCCCAAGACCTAGGAGCTAACTGTAACCGGAACCCAACCCGAAGGGCCTCTAATAACCAGACACCAACCCGGAGTGCCTCTAATAACCGGACACCAACCCGGAGTTCCTCTCATAACCGGAGACCAAACCGGAGGGATTACTTTTACCTGTCCCCAACCCGGAACATACTTGTCTAACACATTCATCTGAATGAAAGGATGAAATATAACATAAACATTCGGATTAAAAATAACTTATGAAATGTCAATACTTTAAAAAAAACCATGAGTGACATAAGAATAGCTTATCCACAGTCAAAAATATCACAAAACCTTCACTAAAATATGGATGTTTTGTATCATAATAAATCAACTTCAAATAAGCTTAAAAGCCATCAAAGGATGTTGACATAGATGAAATCAAAACTATTTTAGAGAAATTTCTCTTTTTTTGAAATCATTTTAAAAGTAACATAATTATAAAATAATACATTCAATTTTAAAATATTCTTATAAGCTTTTAAGGGAAGCTTCGACGATTTTATAACGGCGGTAATAGCCGCACCTTCCGTATAAGTTAAAAAAACATTCTTACCTTAATTCTGTCGAAAAGGTTAAGAAGCATCTTGTTTGGAAAACGACGGAAAGATTCCTTTATAAAGCACTTATAAAAAGTCAAACAAGGGTATAAATGACTTTAACCCAAATTCTTGTAAATAGTAAAAATGTTTTGAAATAAATTTTGAAGAAACATGGATGTGGATGATAAAGAGATCCCAGTAGATTATTACGTATAAACAATCTCGGATAATGAAGAGATTGTGAAATAACCCTTACCAATTTGGTAACTTATGAAACATACAATCCCATGAAAGAGGTATCATACAATGAATATGTAAATACACATAAATTAAAGTGTATTACACAAAGAATATAATTATGGGCAGTACATACACCACACAAAAGGTAATGGTGGCAATATGGCATGAATCTCACGGGAATAAGAAGTGAGATGAAAACCCCTTGCCTTGTACTTTTCCTTGGATGGGGTAAGTTAACCTCCTGTATAATGGTGAAATAATTGTTATTAAATTATACAAGAATCTTATTGTAACACCCCAAGATTTTATGAAAAATATTATTTTCATTAATGTCTTGTGTTGTATTCTACACCAAGATTACCTTGCAGTATACGCAACACTAGTCTTGGACTGTGTTACACACAATTTTGATAATAGTTATTCTACGCAACATTGAGTATATATATATATATATATATTAAATGTATAAATGAAATGTGGTTGGATTCTTTTATACAAAACAACGAAGGATTCTTTCACAACACGCAACCCTGACTTGGCTTGCATTACACGCAATCGCGACCTTCCTCGATAGCGTGTGTTGTACGCAATACCGTGTTTTAATAAACAATGATATATTATTATAATATTGTCATGAACTAGCTGTTATGAATAGTATTAACTAAATTTTGAATTTTAAAACATTATTATTCATCTTACACATTTTCTAGAACATGGTATAAGAACAAAATAAATTTTTCGGGTAAAATAAGTATTTTTTTAAAAAATGCAGTTTTGACGCCTTTTGATGGCACACCAACCTTAAATCTAGTTTTTGACATGTTTATATGTTAAATTTGATAAAATAAAATTCTTATTTTGAATCAGGATGTAAAAATTTACATTAGATAAAGTTTTGATATTTTTCCGATAACTTTCATATTTCAATGAATAGTAAAAACACGCTATATTTTAATTAAAAACAACTTTTTTCATCATAATATCTTATGTGGTTAAATTATAATATTGAATGGTTTTAAAGTATAAATATAATATATTTTTACCATTTAATATAATGTATGTCATTAGCATTGATTTTACCTTGAATTCGTAGGTTAAATCAATTCAATCTTTTGTAATGTTTTAAACAAAAACCCATTTTTATTCGACAATGGGATTAATTTTAATTTAATTTCTGAAACTTCTGTGTATTGAATTTTAAAAAATGGATTCCATATTTGGAATCAGTGGGTCCAAATTATGTTAATAGGCTACTTTTTATTTTTGGGAATTATGAATAGTAACTATGGTAAATTTTATTTACCATAGTTAAAGGTAAATCGGGTAATTAAGGGTAAATATAATAATATAAAATTACCCTAACACATGCGAAAATTCTATTTGATGGCTAAAAGTAAACCCATATCAACTGAGGGTCGGATTAGATTCATTTTATGGACTTTTGACCATGAAAATAATTTAATTATTATTAAAACCAAAGAAAGTGACAACATGTCACTTTCTTAAATCTTATAAGTATAATAATTTTAACTTAGTAATAAACATCATAAAACTTTGAACATTAATGGTATCCAGAAATCTAACAAAATTATCTACATCATGAGAATTTATTTAGAATTTTTTGGGATTAAATAGTTATCATTAATTGTGACACAATAGTGATGCAGAAATTATTTATCTAGTGAAAAATCAAGAATATAGTTTTTATTAAACTAATAGTGACCATAAAAGGCACAAAACCCAGACCAAAACTTATTGGTCATGTAAATTGAAACTATAATCATCCAATGGTCGAATATGTGACCATTTGGAGTCTTATACAAGCAATTATGACACATATATTCTTTTATTTTAAATGATGCCAAAGTTGTCACCTTCATAATTTAATAAATATAACAATTTAAATATTGTGATTTTAAGATGATAAATACGAGTAAAAGTATTATTGTAAAATTTAATATATTTATCTTCATCATAGGATTTTTATTTAAATTTTTATGCAACAAATAAGTATATTAAATAATTATACAAAAATGATGTAGTAATTATTTTATTAAGAGATAAACCAAATAAATAGTTTTAAAAAATAATAAAATAAATATTATATGAACTATTTAATGTGATCCACTAAATTTATAGATACATATGACCTTTTATTAATATATTAAAGCTTTTAGTTTGAACATATCTTCTGTATATATTTTATTTAAATTCAAATAAATGAATAGTGTCAAAATTGACACTATTGTTATTTTATAAAAATAACATATTATAAAATTGATTAAAAATCACAAAAATATTTAAAAATAATAAATTTATATTTATATGGTCTATAATGTTATAAAGTAAACAATTATGGAGAATTCACAACAAATAAGTAATTATTTGTTATAATTTAAAATTTAGAATTTTATTAACACAAATAAACTTAAATAGATTAAATAAGGATAAATCAAAATGATAAGGTTTAAAATAAGATCCAAACATGTCTAAATTTGATTGGTTGATGATATGGAAACCATATCTCATCTAATCTTCTAATATGAGACATTTTTGGAGGTTTTTAAGTGGGGTTATATTTATTATAAATTAATATTTTTAAGAATTCCAAAGGTGCCCCTCTCCTCCCTTATAAAAGGGCACCTCCTCCCTCTCTTCCTCACACAACATTGAGCCTTCAAGATCGGCCAACCCCTGAAAAATTCTCTTCTCCACTTCCCGAGAAACATCCTAGAGGTTCTGGTATTCCTCAAAGACCAATTTTAGTGCCCTAAGAGGAGGTCTCAAAGAAGCGCTTCAAAGAAGAGGCAATTTCCGTTACCGATTCATTCACCTTTATTTCTTCTTCCACTTCTTCTTCTTAGGTTGTTTCATTATGAAGTAATAACATCAGTATCACTCATATACTGATATTTTATTATAAGTATGAAACAATCCTAATTCACCATCTATCCATCCTACGGAAAATGAAATCACCGCGCGTGCGTACGTACAGAATACCGTCTCCACGCCGTGGTGTAATATGTTTTTCCACCAAAACCTTACATGGATGGGTATTATGGTGTAAAGAATAACTATACATAGTTATTATAACATCATAATTATTCTGATATATTGTATCATCAACTCCAATTCAATTCAATAATTATGGAAATGATATCATCGCTCGTGCGTACGTACGGACTACCGTCTCCACGACGCGATGAGATTCATTCTCCACTTTAACCATTCATGAATGATTATAAAGTATATATAATAAGTAATCATGAAATATATGACATAATAATGATACTGGATTTATGTGTATATATATTAATGTCATCTACTTAATTCCGTTCAACTCAATAAGGAAACGAAAACAACGTTCATGCGTACGTACGACCTACCGTCTCCATGAATGGTGTATTTCTTTCCATTTATCGATCTATTATATATATGTATATTCTGAATATATATTATATATAAATCATGTTTTATATTCTATAATTAAGTAATAGTTATCTATGTAATCATATGAATAATTTCAAGATAAAACACGAACGACAAATGAGACGATTTTACCCAAAATGCTACTTTAACATGAATTTACAAAAGAACGGGTAATATAAAGTCATAAGTGAACCATATATGATATAATAAAAATGAATATGATTCTATAATATATCAATGACATTATTTAAACCATTATACAGGAGGTTCGGACACTTACGAAGCAAATCGGACCTAAGGTAAGGGAAATATCACAATCTCATTTTTATCTGAGATTGCTTATACATTGGTCTTTACTGGGGTGTACTTTATCATCCACATCCATGTTTCCTGAATATGTAATATTATTTCCATCCACTTACAATTGTTTAAATCCAATTTTACCCTTCGGTGAGTTTTTAGTAAAAGATATGAAAGGAATCTTTTGTCTTTTTTCGTACGAGGTACTTTTTGACTTTTCCGACAAAAGTACGAAGAATGTTTTTTTTAAATTATACAACATGAATGGATTTTTAAAACATTATTTCCAAGAATATTCCATTACAAGTTTCCATGTTTATTTTTAATCAACTTCTATTAGTTCAAAATTGTATGACATGTTAAGAAAGGAAAATGTTTTTTGAAGTAGAAAGGATATTTTCCTCAAGAATGGAGTTCAAGTGTTTTATCAAAATTATTTTCCATCTAAGATAATAAAGGGTTTTGTTTCTATCCCTATTATTACATTGATTTGACTATGTTGTGATGGAATTATTTTTATGAATTCTTTTATCTTATATGAAATGTTATATGATGTCATGATGTTTAAGATTCCTATTTTTAGTACATGGGTTATGCTATGATGTATGGTTTATGATTTTGTGTCACACATAAGAATGGTATCATTATGAGATGTGTGGGACCTATATCTCCCTCCAATGCATTGGGTACAGATTTTATATCTCATGAGATAGACATGGCTGGAATGGTAGGTTATACCGGTTCAGTGAAACAGGACTGAAACGAGGGTGACTCGGTTCAGAAAGGGACATTGTCCACTAAGATAGTCTTGGAAATCAGTCTTGACTAACAAGAAATGATTCTCTATGATTATGTGTGAATGCCACAAAGTATCATGTTTTAAGTTATGATTATTGTGATTACATTTCACAGCCATGATTTATCCCATGTTATGAAATTATGATCTCTTTTGCAGTTTAAGATTTTCAAAAGTTATGTGATTATGTATATGATGTGATTGATATTTCTTTTGTTTACCCTTACTGAGAATTTGAGCTCACCCTTTGTATGTTTTATTTTCCCCAGGATATAAAGAAAGGTTTACGTATAAAAAAAAGGAAGATCTTTATGGGATATTTTGAAGATTTTTCACCACGATTAGAAGATTATATTCCGAGTTTCCAAAGACACTAAACTATTACGCTCCTTATGTGTGTGTTTTTGTAATGTACTAAGTATTCCGCAAAAGTAATGTAATGTCCATGTACGTCAAACTTCGGGTCTCTACAGTTGGTATCAGAGGAAAGGTTTAGTCAACCTTTGGAAACTAGGACGCGAAAACGTTAGTGAGATCCCTAGATATATTTCTAAGGTATGTCTACGGATGTCCCTAAGGATAAGTATACCTATAGGATATAGTCCTAGAACTACGGTAACGATCTTAGAATTAAACCCAAGATGTTAGATATTGAAGTTAATTCCCCTTTATTATGTTGTTTTACCTATCATGATTTTTTTCACTCACACTATTTTATTTTGGGTTTTAGAAAACGACTGGAAACAAGATGATTCACGATTATAGAGGATATGAGGGACAATGGAATGATATTATTCATGAGCAACCAAATGAAATGGGATTTGAAAGTTCAAAAATCATTATAATGCCGAATCAGAAATCTCATTATATGATCAATAAACTCAAATTTGGTAAGTTTCCTGACTCGTCTGATAAGAGAAATATGGAGTTTCATGATGATCATAAAGGAAAGAAAGTTCAATTTCACCTATGTAAATCATGTGGGAAGAAGCATCTAGGAGAATGTTTCAAAGGAACTGGATGATGCTTTGGGTGTGGAAAAGAAAGACACAAAGCCAGTAAGTGTAATGGAAAAGTTTCAGTTAACACCATGGATGAGGTTAATGGTATTGCTACGACATCAACAATGGTTAAATGTTTTAAATGTGGAATGTATGGGAATTATGCAAACCAATTCCCTAAAGGAATGTCTCATGAAGAGAATCGGTATGGTCGTATGGGTAGTATTTTTGTTGATGATGATGAAGATACTACACATGATATGTGAGATGAAAGAATTGTTGAAGCTCGGTGAATGGTTTAAGAATGTAGTGGAATGATTACATGTTTATCATGCGTAATGTTGTATAAGTAATCTCATGCTACTATGGAATAAAGAGACATCTATGGATTGTTACATTGTTGTCTTTCCTTGAGTTTTGAAAGTGTATGATTAATGTTACCAGTATCCATGAAAGGTTATTCAGATATTTTTTGGAAAGTGGATGATATGCGCATAATGAAGTGATAAAGAGAAAATGAAAAGTTTGACAGTATTCATGAGCTCATGATTGATATAAGGACTAAGTGATATCATGGTTTGATTATAATGAATTTTGAGGATTTTGGTTTGTGGAAAGTGTTAACTTTTAACTGCATTCATGTTTTCACTAAGGTTCAATGGAATACATGATTAAGGCCTTGGAATGATTGGAATGTGACCAACAAGATAGGAATGCAGTATTACGATATATGGGGATCAACAATGGTATTAAATCTCTGGTAATCGTTTTCACTATGTTATGAGAGTGGACCGAAGTATTTTAGATAAGCCTAAAGATTGGAATGGATTATGTTGGACATAAGTTAGTATTGTTTAAGGATAGAACTTCTTTTTGATATTATTGATGGGATGTTATAGTAATGTAGTTTTAGAAAAAGGACAACCTAAAGGACGGGCGACAGCCCATCGCATCGGACAAGGCTGTGGGAATCGAACCCACAACCGAAGTGCGACTGGCCTTTATCACCTACCACTGGCCTACAGGAAGTCCCTGGTTAGTAGAAACTAGTTTTATTTTATTAAGAGGTATGATATATGAAGTATAAGTTCAACCTCACAAAAGACGGACTTATGAATATTTGATAACTATTGCTAACCTTTTGTTTGAAACAGATGGAATGACCCATCATTCTATCACATGATCTTTTAACACTTCATTTCTTGAAGAGATGAAGTGGAAACTATTCAAATCAGGAACAACAGTGAGATTGTACCAAAATCAAGTAAGTATTTCTTTTAATTCAAAATTTTCAACTTTAGGGAAATGATATTGAAAACCAAAAATGTTTTCCTAGTGATCTTATATCCGATGAATCAGATGGTACCCTAGATCATCACAAATTTATGGCTTTGTGATTGTTGGGTTTTTTATAGCCATGTCCTCTACCACTCTCCATCAGAACATGATGGTTAGATTTCTCTTACATGTCCATATTTTCACCTATGTTCCCCTATGTGGATACCCAGTGATTAGTTAACTTGGGTAACCATTACGTTTTATACTTTAGTTTTTAAAGATAAGTTTTGGTATTCCTTTTTACGATGTGGGTTTCTATCAAAGAAACATTCAAATAGTAAACCATTTATAACCCTGAAGAATTTCGAGGGCGAAATTCATTTTAAGGGGGGTAAAATGTAACACCCCAAGATTTTATGAAAAATATTATTTTCATTAATGTCTTGTGTTGTATTCTACACTAAGATTACCTTGCAGTATATGCAACACTAGTCTTAGACCGTGTTACACACAATTTTGATAATAGTTATTCTACGCAACATTGAGTATATATATATATATACATATTAAATGTATAAATGAAATGTGGTTGGATTCTATTATACGAAACAACGAAGGATTCTTTCACAACACGCAGCCCTGACTTGGCTTGCATTACACGCAATCGCGACCTTCCCCGATAGCGTGTGTTGTACGCAATACCGGGTTATAATAAACAATGATATATTATTACAATATTGTCATGAACTAGCCGTTATGAATAGTATTAACTAAATTTTCAATTTTATAACATTATTATTCATCTTACACATTTTCTAGAACATGGTATAAGAACAAAATAAATTTTTCGGGTAAAATAAGTATTTTTCAAAAAATGCAGTTTTGCCGCCTTTTGATGGCGCACCCACATTAAATATTGTTTTGAAATGTTTATATGTTCAATTTGAAAAAATAAAATTCTTCTTTTGAATCAGGATGTAAAAATTTTCATTAGATAAAGTTTTTATATTTTTCCGATAACTTTCATATTTTAATGAATAGTAAAAACACGCTATATTTTAATTAAAAACAACTTTTTTCATCATAATATATTATGTGGTTAAATTATAATATTGAATGGTTTTAAAGTATAAATAGAATATATTTTTACCATTTAATATAATGTATATCATTATCATTGAGTTTACCTTGAATTCGTAGGTTAAATCAATTCAATCTTTTGCAATGTTTTAAACAAAAACCCGTTTTTATTCGACAACGGGATTAATTTTAATTTAATTTCTGAAACTTTTGTGTATTGAATTTTAAAAAATGGATTCCATATTTGGAATCAGTGGGTCCAAATTATGTTAATAAGCTACTTTTTATTTTTGGGAATTATGAATAGTAACTACGGTAAATTTTATTTACCATAGTTAAAGGTAAATCGGGTAATTAAGGGTAAATATAATATTATAAAATTACCCTAACACATGCCAAAATTCTATTTTATGGCTAAACGTAAACCCATATCAACTAAGGGTCGGATTAGATTCATTTTATGGACTTTTGACCATGAAAATAATTTAATTATTATTAAAACCAAAGAAACTGACAACATGTCACTTTCTTAAATCTTATAAGTATAATAATTTTAACTTAGTGATAAACATCATAAAACTTCGAACATGAATAGTATCCAAAAATCTAACAAAATTATCTACATCATGAGAATTTATTTAGAATTTTTTGGGATTAAATAGTTATCATTAATTGTGACACAATAGTGATGCAGAAATTATTTATCTATTGAAAAATCAAGAATATAGTTTTTATTAAACTAATAGTGTCCATAAAAGGCACAAAACCCTGACCAAAACTTATTGGTCATGTACATAGAAACTATAATCATCCAATGGTCTAATATTTGACCATTTTGAGTCTTATACAAGAAATTATGACACTTATATTAGTTTATTTTAAATGATGCCAAAGTTGTCACCTTCATAATTTAATAAATATAACAATTTAAATATTGTTATTTTAAGATGATAAATTCGAGTAAAAGTATTATTTTGAAAGGTAATATATTTATCTGCATCATAGGATTTTATTTTAAATTTTTATGCAACAAATAAGTATATTAAATAATTATACAAAAATGATGAAGTAATTATTTTATTAAGAGATAAACCAAATAAATGGTTTTAAAAAATAATAAAATAAATATTATATGAACTATTTAATGTGATACACTACTTTTATAGATACATATGACCTTTTATTAATATATTAAAGCTTTTAGTTTGAACATATATTCAGTATATATTTTATTTAAATTCAAATAAATGAATAGTGTCAAAATTGACACTATTGTGATTTTATAAAAATAACATATTATAAAATTGTTTAAAAATCACAAAAAATTTTAAAAATTATAAATTTAAATTTATATGGTCTATAATGTTATAAAGTAAACAATTATGGAAAATTAACAACAAATAAGTAATTATTTGTTATAATTTAAAATTTAGAATTTTATTACCACAAATAAACTTAAATAGATTAAATAAGGATAAATCAAAATGATAAGGTTTAAAATAAGATCCAAACATATCTAAATTTGATTGGTTGATGATATTACAACCCTATCTCATCTAATCTTAGAATATGAGTCATTTGTGGTGGTTTTTAAGTGGGGTTAGATTTATTATAAATTAATATTTTTAAGAATTCCAAAGGTGCCCCTCTCCTCCCTTATAAAAGGGCACCTCCTCCCTCTCTTCCTCACACAACATTGAGACTTCGAGCTCAGCCAAACCCTGAAAAATTCTCTTCTCCACTTCCCTATAAACATCCTAGAGGGACTGGTCTTCTTCAAAGACCAATTTTAGTGCCCTAAGAGGAGGTCTCAAATAGGCGCTTCAAAGAAGAGGTAATTTCCGTTACCGATTCTTTCACCTTTATTTCTTCTTCCACTTCTTCTTCTTAGGTTCTTTAATTATGAAGTAATAACATCAGTATCACTAATATACTGATATGTTATTATAAGTATGAAACAATCCTAATTCAACATCTATCCATCCTACGGAAAACGAAATCATCGCGCGTGCGTACGTACGGAATACCGTCTCCACGCCGTGGTGTAATCTGTTTTTCCACCAACACCTTACATGGATGGGTATTATGGTGTAAAGAATAACTATACATAGTTATTATAACATCATAATGATTCTGATATATTGTATCATCCACTCCAATTCAATTCAATAATTGTGGAAATGATATCATCGCTCGTGCGTATGTACGGACTACCGTCTCCACGACGCGATGAGATTCATTCTCCACTTTAACCATTAATGAATGATTATAAAGTATATATAATAAGTAATCATGAAATATATGAAATAATAATGATACTATATTTATGTGTATATATATTAATTTCATCTACTAAATTCCGTTCAACTCAATAAGGAAACAAAAACAGCGTTCATGCGTACGTACGGCCTACCGTCTCCATGAACGGTGTATTTCATTCCATTTATCGATCCATTATATATATGTATATTATGAATATATATTATATATAAATCATGTTTTATATTCTATAATTAAGTAATAATTATCTAAGTAATCATATAAATAATTACAAGATAAAACACGAACGACAAATGAGACGATTTTACCCAAAACGCTACTTTAACATGAATTTACAAAGGAACGGGTAATATAAAGTCATTAGTGAACCATTTATGATATAATAACAATGAATATGATTCTTTAATAAGTAAATTATATTATTTAAATCATTATACAGGAGGTTCGGACACTTACGAAGCAAATCGGACCTCAGGTAAGGGAAATATCACAATCTCATTTTTATCCGAGATTGCTTATACTTTGGTCTTTACTGGGGTGTATTTTATCATCCACATCCATTTTTCCTCAATATGTTATATTATTTCCATCCATGTACAATTGTTTAAATCCAATTTTACCCTTCGGTGAGTTTTTAGTAAAAGATATGAAAGGAATCTTTTGTCATTTTTCGTACGAGGTACTTTTTGACTTTTTCGACAAAAGTACGAAGAATGTTTTTTTAACTTATACGGCATGAATGGATTTTTAAAACATTATTTCCAAGAATATTCCATTACAAGTTTCCAAGTTTATTTTTAATCAACTTCTTTTAGTTTAAAATTGTATGACATGTAAGAAAGGAAAATGTTTTTTGAAGTAGAAAGGATATTTTCCTCAAGAATGGAGTTCAAGTGTTTTATCAAAATTATTTTCCATCTAAGATAATAAAGGGTTTTGTTTCTATCCATATTATTACATTGATTTGACTATGTTGTGATGGAATTATTTTTATGAATTCCTTTATCTTATATGAATTGTTATATGATGTCATGATGTTTAAGATTCCCATTTTTAGTACATGGGTTATGCTATGATGAATGGTTTATGATTTTGTGGCACACATAAGAATGGTATCATTATGAGATGGGTGGGACATATATCTCCCTCCAATGCATTGGGTAAAGATTTTATATCTCATGAGATAGACATGGCTGGAATGGTAGGTTATACCGGTTCTGTGAAACAGGACTGAAACGAGGGTGACTCGGTTCAGAAAGGGACTTTGTCCACTAAGATAGTCTTGGAAATGAGTCTTGACTAACAAGAAATGATTCTATATGATTATGTGTGAATTACAAAAAGTTTCATGTTTTAAGTTATGATTATTGTGATTACATTTCACTGCCATGATTTACCCCATGTTATGAAATTATGATCTCTTTTAAAGGTTAAGATTTCCAAAAGTTATGTGCTTATATATATGGTGTGATTGATATTTCTTTTGTTTACCCTTACTGAGCATTTGAGCTCACCCTTTGTATGTTTTCGTTTCACCAGAATATAAAGAAAGGTTTTAGGTATAAAAAAAAGGAAGATATTTATGGGAGATTTTGAATATTTTTTACCACGATTAGAAGATTATATTTCGAGTTTCCAAAGACACTAAACTATTACGGTCCTTGTGTGTGTGTTTTTGTAATGTACTAAGTATTCCGAAAAAGTAATGTAATTTCCATGTACGTCAAGCTTCGGGTCACTAAACTTATACATTAATATGATATCATATATGATCTTTTAACATTGATTTGTTAATAATATCTTAGTATTATCGTTGTTTTGGGTGTTAACTTACTCGTTTTCTTTCATATGTTTTGTTACGTAAGCCATGTTTGTAATGGATAGGTTGTATATTATTCATATCCAGAATGATATCAAGTCCTTAGATACTATTATTAATCATAAAATGATAATTATACTTGAATGGATACGATGGAGAATGAATCTCATCGCGTTCGTGGAGACGGTAGTCCGTACGTACACACGAGCGACAATATCATTCTTTTGATATTAAAATAATATATAAATAGTTGTTATATCATATATACAGAATCATTAACATGTTATATTTATTATTTACATGATTTACAGATCATTATTATACCCATCCAAATAATAATATATTGAATAACAATTACACCACGACGTGGAGACGGTAAGCCGTACGTACGCACGTATGGTGACATGTTATTCAGAGGGTGGATAGAATACTGAATATGGTTGTACCATATTTATAATAACATCACAGTATATATATTATACTGGAGTTATTATTTTATAATGGTAACAACAAAGGAAGAAGAAGTGGAAGAAGAAAGGAACATGGAAAAAGGGTGGTGAAATCATTACCTCTTCTTCGGGTTCTTCCTTTTGATTTGATCAAAAGGGATTCTTAGGTTAGCTTTCTGATCAAACTAATGCCTCTATGTTGTAGTGAGGGAAGTTGGGAGAGTATTTGGGCAGAGTTTGGCCGAACCAAAAGGCTTTTAAGGTGTGAAGAAATGAGAAGTAGGATTTCCCTTTTATAAGAGGGGTGAGGGGCACCTTTGGAAATGCTAGAAATATTAATTTATAATAAATTCATACTTGGTTTCTAATGGCTCAAAAGTTTATTATTCAAAGGTTAAGGTGGGGATAGGTCGAAAACCACTCAGCCAATAGAATTTAGACATGGTTGGGTACTTATATTAACCTTATCTTTAAGTATTAACTCTAAGTTAATTAGTTTCACTTTTACAATGTCTCTTTGTATTTTTATATTATATGGTTAATAAACTTTCCATATGCATCCAATCGACCCCCATGTGGTCCATTAATGATGAACCTATCATGATATAAGTCTCTTGGCCGAACCATAGAATTTTAGGAATTTAATATCAATTAATAATATAATATTTGTTTTAAAAACTCTTTTATGTCAATTTTGACACTATTCAATAATTGATTTTTGTAAAAATCCTAAAAGAATTATTACTTCGAAAAAAGTTAACTGAATCAATACTAACATGTCATATTAACCTAGAAAAGTAGTTTAATTCCTAAAAAGTCTCAAATTATATTTATTGTGTATTTATAATATCATTTATTTTAATTTTTCACTATTATGGTAATTACTGCATCATCATTGTGTCATAAATAAATTAACATATTTAAAGTCTAAAAATTATAAATAAAATATCCTTATGTAGGAAATCATTTTATATTTCTAATTAATATTTACAATCGAATTTATCTTATTTATAACCCTATATTAAAAATGTTTTAGTAAATAGACTTTGATTTTAACTCTTTTAACTCTTCTTTGAATTAAATAATAATAAATGTCCTAATGTAGTCCAAGTGGACCTAAATGATAATATTTTATTCCTAAGGCTGTTTTGGTCGAGTTATACTTGTCCAATAGAATTAGTACAAGTGTTAGGCTAATATTAATATCATTTTTACCCTTAATTACCCGATTTACTTTTAACCGTGGTAAATAAAAGTAAAAAGTTACTATTCTCCAAAAATTATTTTCATCTTATTGAACCACATTTTACTTCTTGATATTAACCGTGTCTCTCAGATTTTCGAAATTCCATTCACAGATGTGGTAAAATTAAGATTTATGAAAAATTCAGTTTTTTTAACTACCACTTAGTAGTTTCACTATTCATCAAAAATTGAAGTTTTTCAGAACAATGCCAAAATTTCACCCTAAGATATAATTTATATTCCAAATTCAAAAATGATATCTATTTTACAAAATTCCGAACATATAGGTTTCATTAATTAATTTTCTAATTAATTCCCGCTGTCACAACAAATAGCGTGTTTTTAAGAAACAATATATATCAAAAGATTGACAATTGTTTAGGTCTAATTTCGAAGTGAAATTAATTATAATGAACACCATTGGATAAAATGGTAAAAATATATTATAATTATACTTTAAAACCCCTCAAATTCATAATTTATCACCATTAATTACTTTGATTAAAAAAGTTGTTTTTAATTAAAATTTAGTAATTTTCACTATTCATCAAAATATTAAAGTTATCCGAAAAGTACCAAAATTTCACCTTAGGCTAAATTCAATACTCCGAATCCAAGAATGAAGTCCATTTTTAAATATAAAATATATTTAATTTCAAAAAGTAGGTATTACTATTCATAACGGCTAGTTTGATTGGTTGTGGTGTGTGTTAGAACTCGAAGTTGCGTACAACACACGCTACTGTATTATTCAAAGGAAACCGTACCGTGGAAGCTTGAGATGTTTCATTTTAAATATTTTGATGTCCCCATTTAGTCAAAAAGTTTAAAATATTGTATTTAAAAAGGGTTCACTATTAAAAGTTGGTAAAAGTGCAATACTGAAAATGAATTTGTTCTTACATTATGTCTAAGAAACTCATAATATGGATTCTAAAATTATAAGGATTATATAAAGTTTAAAATATAGTTAATACTATTCATAACCTCTTTTGAACGGCTTGTTTGGTAAGTCATGGTGTGCTTGAACTCGGTGTTGCGTGTAGTGAAAGTTATTGTTTTATTTTGAATAAATAACACACTATGATATCTTGGGGTGTTACATTATCCCCTCCTTCAATAAATTTCGTCCTCGCAATTTGAAATTGTTTTTCGAAAATAAAAGGTTGAAAATAAAAAATATCTTTGTGGGAAAACCCACCTCCGAAATTGGGTTACTAAAATTTAGTCTTAATATGAGGAAAAGATAAATGAAAGGGTCACCACCAAATTATGATCTCAATTAGGAGAACATTGGTGGAAATTAGAGACATATAATTGGAGGAAAAACGTAAATATTTATAGATAGTGATTGAGGTCATCAATCACAAACAAGTATAAAATTGAGGTCCTTAAATTTATCAATCTATGATGATTTGAAATACCACTGGTTCAACAAAACATAAGGTATTGGGATAACATATTTTTGACGTTTCAAAATATCTTAGTTGAAATCCCACATAAAAAAATGAATTAATGAGGCCTCTATTTAATATAAAGAGTGGAAAGTATGAAGATTACCGAAAATAACACATACTAGTGTTCCATGTAGGAAAATATGGATATGGAAGATAAATCTAACCATCAATTATCTGATGGAGAGTGGTAGAGAACATGGCTATGAAAAGGCCAACAATCCCAAAGCCATAAATTAGTGATGATTTATGGTACCATCTAAGACAACATTTTTGTTCTAAGTTCCTTTTATTAATGTTGAGGAATTTATTTATGATATTGGATAAGATAATAAGGAGATATAATTACTTTATAATTAGAGTTTTATCCATTAATAAATTTCTACCACAAACTCATCTTTCACTCTAAAAGATAATAGAACATAAAAATAATGTTCTTTTTATCCTATTCGTATATGGTTAAAAAATTAATTTATAATTCATCTAGCAGAACCATGAAAAAAATGACATTATTTCATCCAGGACATCACGTGGGTCAATGGTAGGTGATACATCCTTGTCGCCCTTCGGTTGTGGGTTCAAGACTCATGGCCTTGCCGGACGCGACGGGTTGCCGCCGGACCTCTGGGTTGTCCTTTTATGGAAATCAAAAATTAATCTCAAACTAGAATTTATCCTAAATACTTCTTTCCAAACTCACAGTCCAATACTTATATGGAAGGTAAACTTAATGTAGATCCTTTTTACCCTGTAATAGCATATGAATACCTTCATCATGTATTCTTTTAAAACACTAAAACATCCTGAATTACCATAATATTTATTGATTACATTCATTCTCCATTATTCCATATAGAATGCTAGATATACTTCATCAATACAAAAATGTTTTAAACCCCAATAACGAGGGAATATACAAATAATTAATCAGCTTCAAGGTAGTCAAGAATATCCAATATAATTTATCCAAATCAATCATGTATTATTCCAAAATCACTACCTCGGTATCAGAACCATATTATGGTTTATCTTTCTCTCAACCATATATTTTCAAAAAATTTAACCTGCTATTGAGTCACTTTTCTTTGTTCCACACAATCTCAAGTCCTTAATGAAATAGTACTGCAGTACAATCCTTATATACTCCAGAATTATTATAACAAGTACATTGTTTATACAACACTCAATTGACATATTCAACATAAGAACTATAATCATTCCTCTTCATCTGTGGTAGTATCATAACTTGATTATTATCCAATAGCATCATTTGAGGCATAGTCTGATGACTGGGACATAGGTTCGCGTAGTGTCCAAACTCCTTGCAAATGAAGCATTGTACATTTGACATCATTTTCTTACCCTTGCAGTCACGTACATTGTGCCCTTTTCCTCCACACTTATAACAAACTCCCATTCCTTTCAGACAAGTTCCAGGGTATTTCTTCCTTTTATCCATCGTTCTCTCTTCCATCCTTTTCTTCTCTTGCTTCCCTTAAAAGCCATAGGACTCAGTAAAATCTTTACTTATCTTATCAACACATGATATTATTTCTTCATATGATGATAATACATGGGAGACTATTTCTCTTATAAATTCTGGCTTAAGACCATGAAAGATATGATCCTTCTTTATCTTTGGATCATGTGCATTGCTGGAGTTCTCATTCCTTCTAGTGGGTGCCATTTCTAAACAATGGCATACACTAGATTATTTTATGAATAACAATACCTAATCCCAAACATGTAAGACACATAACATAAATTAAATAGTTTATGCATATAATCCATAATCATAAAAATGTCTCATTTGAGGAAGTATATACTCATAAACCCTTAATAATGTTTTTTAAAGAAAATGAGAATTATCCTAAGCATATCCCCCGGGAGTGTCGTAACCAAAAGTGCAGCAAGACCCGTTTTCGTGCACCAGTTCCCGTTCGAGTCTAGCTCAAAGCGGTGTTTTTGGGTTTTACCCCTAGGTAAATTTGTGCCAGAGCCGCCTCTACCTGCTCGTATCCAGACAGGGATGTATTGCTCGGAAAACTCACAAAATCTCTACAATACCAAAATTCTAGGAAGTTCTTCTATACTAATCCTCAAGGTCCATCTTAGGTCTATGTTCTCTAATCATAGTTTACCTAAATCTAGTTTCCAAGGTTTGTACTAAACTTCCTCTGATACCAACTGTAACGCCCCGAACCTAGTTACCTAGAGTCGGTGCATTATTACATAACATTGGCATGATCACAAGAAAGACCAAATCTCGAAAGACCGATTGGTTTAGTAGCCTTGGAAACACTAGATATATTCATAAGTTTTACATTACATCATAAAATGAAAAACTACTACAACAACATAATGTCTCCACAGTCCACACTATAAAACCCTCATAATATCCCTACAGGTCATTCATAACTTACTTATTCACATCCTGGGAAAAATGAAACATAGAAAAGGGGTGAGCTCAAATGCTCCGTAAGGGTAAGCAATACAGTGGAAACATTTATAAATAAGCATAAACTTTTAAGGCAATGTATAACTAAAAAAAACCTTTTAAACTTGAACTTCATCATAGTATGGAGAAAATAAAATGAAATAATGCTATTTACTTATTCACATGGATATTCTACTAATCGAATAATCACATGCAATATCAATAACCACTTTCATAATGATGTAATGCATAATGCTGAACTTTAATTTCTTTGTCAAGGCCTCGTCCCAAGACCTAGGGGCTAACTGTAACCGGAACCCAATCCGGAGTGCCTCAAATAACCAGACACCAACCCGGAGTGTCTCTAATAACAGGAAACCAACCCGGAGTTCCTCTAATAACCGGAGACCAAACCGGAGGGCTTACTTTTACCGGTCCCCAACCCGGAACATACTTGTCTAACACATTCATCTGAATGAAATGTTGAAATATGAGATAAACATTCGGATTAAAAATAACTTATGAAATGTCAATACGTTAAAAAACCCATGAGTGACATAAGAATAACTTATCCACAGTCAAAAATATCAAAAAACATTCAATAAAATATGGATGTTTTGTATCATAATAAATCAACTTCAAATAAGCTTAAAATCCATCAAAGGATGTTGACATAGATGAAATCAAAACTATTTTAGAGAAATATCTCTTTTTTTGAAATCATTTTAAAAGTAACATAATTATAAAATAATACATTCAATTTGAAAATATTCTTATAATCTTGTAAGGGAAGCTTCGACGATTTTATAACGGCGATAAATAGCCGCACCCGCCGTATAAGTTAAAAAAACATTCTTACCTTAATTCTGTCGAAAAGGTTAAAAAGCATCTTGTTTGGAAAAAGACGGAAAGATTCCTTTATAAACCACTTATAAAAAGTAAAACAAGGGTATAAATGACTTTAACCCAAATTCTTGTAAATAGTAAAAATGTTTTGAAATACATTTTGAAGAAACATGGATGTGGATGATAAAGAGATCCCAATATATTATTACGTATAAACAATCTCGGATAATGAAGAGATTGTGAAATAACCCTTACCAATTTGGTAACTTATGAAAGATACAATCCCATGAAAGAGGTATCATACAATGAATATGTAAATACACATAAATTAAATTGTATTACACAAAGAATATAATTATGGGCAGTACATACACCACACAAAAGGTAGTGGTGGCAATATGGCATGAATCTCACGGGAATAAGAAGTGAGATGAAAACCCCTTACCTTGTACTTTTCCTTGGATGGGTTAGTTTATACTCCTGTATAACGGTGAAATAATTGTTATTAAATTATACAAGAATCTATTAAATTAATATGATATCATATATTATCTTTTAACATTTATTTGTTAATAATATCTTAGTATTATCGTTGTTTCGGGTGTCAACTTACTCGTTTTCTTTTATATGTTTTGTTACGTAAGCCATGTTTGTAATGGATAGGTTGTATATTATTCATATACATAATGATATCAAGTCCATATATACTATTATTAATCATAAAATGAGAATTATACTTGAATGGATACGATGGAGAATGAATCTCATCGCGTTCGTGGAGACGGTAGTCCGTACGTACACACGAGCGACAATATCATTCTTTTGATATTAAAATAATATATAAATGGTTGTTATATCATATATACAGAATCATTAACATGTTATATTTATTATTTACATTAGTTACATATCATTATTATACCCATCCAAATAATAATATATTGAATAACAATTACACCACGACGTGGAGACGGTAAGCCGTACGTACGCACGTATGGTGACATGTTATTCAGAGGGTGGATAGAATACTGAATATGGTTGTACCATATTTATAATAACATCACAGTATATATATGATACTGGAGTTATTATTTTAGAATGGTAACAACAAAGGAAGAATAAGTGGAAGAAGAAAGGAACTTGGAAAAAGGGTGGTGAAATCATTACCTCTTCTTCGGGTTCTTCCTTTTGATTTGATCAAAAGGGATCCTTAGGTTAGCTTTCTGATCAAACTAAGGCATCTATGTTGTAGTGAGGGAAGTTGGGAGAGTATTTGGGAAGATTTTGGCCGAAACAAAAGGCTTTGAAGGTGTGAAGAAATGAGAAGGAGGGGTTCCCTTTTATAAGAGGGGTGAGGGGCACCTTTGGAAAAGCTAGAAATATTAATTTATAATAAAATCATATTCGGTTTCTAAGGGCTCCAAAGTTGATTATTCAAAGTTTAAGGTGGTTATAGATTGAAAACCACTCAACCAACATAATTTAGATAGGTTTGGGTACTTATATTAACCTTATCTTTAAGTACTAACTCTAAGTTAATTAGTTTCACTTTTACAATGTCTCTTTGTATTTTTATATTATATGGTTAATAAACTTACCGTATGCATCCAATCGACCCCCAAGTGGTCCATTAATGAAGCACCTATCATGATATAAGTCTCTTGGCCGAACCTTAGATTTTTAGGAATTTAATATCAATTAATAATATAATATTTGTTTTAAAAACTCTTTTATGTCAATTTTGACATTATTCAATAATTGATTTTTGTGAAAATCATAACAGAATTATTACTTCAAAAAAGGTTAACTGAATCAATCCTAACATGTCATATTAACCTAGAAAATTAGTTTAATTCCTAAAAATTCTCATATTATATTTATTTGTGTATTTATAATATCATTTATTTTAATTTTTCACTATTATGGTAATTACTGCATCATCATTGTGTCATAAATAAATTAAAATATTTAAAGTCTAAGAATTATAAATAAAATATCATCATGTAGGAAATCTTTTTATCTTTATAATTAATATTTACAATCGAATTTATCTTATTTATAACCCTATATTAAAAATGTTTTATTAAATATACTTTGATTTTAACTCTTTTAACTCTTCTTTGAATTAAAAAATAATAAATGTCCTAATCTAATCCAAGTGGACCTAAATGATAATATTTTATTCCTAAGGCTGTTTTGGTCGAGATACACTTGTCCAATAGAATTAGGACATGTGTTAGGGTAATATTAATATCATTTTTACCCTTAATTACCCTATTTACTTTTAACCGTGGTAAATAAAAGTAAAAAGTTACTATTCACCAAAAATTATTTTCATCGTACTGAACCACATTTTACTTCTTGATATTAACTGTGTCTCTCGGATTTTCGAAATTCCATTCACAGATGTGGTAAAATTAAGTTTTATGAAAAATTCAGTTTTTTTAACTACCACTTAGTAGTTTCACTATTCATCAAAAATTGAAGTTTTTCAGAACAATGCCAAAATTTCACCCTAAGCTATAATTGATATTCCAAATTCAAAAATGATATCTATTTTACAAAATTCCAAACATATAATTTTCATTAATTAATTTTATAATTAATTCCCGCTGTCACAACAAATAGCGTGTTTTTAAGAAACAATATATATCAAAAGATTGACAATTGTTTAGGTCCAATTTCGAAGTGAAATTAATTATAATGAACACCATTGGATAAAATGGTAAAAATATATTATAATTATACTTTAAAACCCCTAAAATTCATAATTTATCACCATTAATTATTTTGATTAAAAACGTTGTTTTTAATTAAAATTTAGTAATTTTCACTATTCATCAAAATATTAAAGTTATCCGAAAAGTACCAAAATTTAACCTTAGGCTAAATTCAATACTTCGAATCCAAAAATGAAGTCCATTTTGAAATATAAAATATATATAATTTCAAAAAGTAGGTATTACTATTCATAACGGCTCGTTTGATTGGTTGTGGTGTGTGTTAGAACTCGAAGTTGCGTACAACACACGCTACTGTATTATTCAAAGGAAAGCGTACCGTGGAAGCTTGGGATATTTCATTTTAAATTTTTTGATGTCCCCATTTAGTCAAAAAGTTTAAAATATTGTATTTAAAAAGGGTTCACTTTTAAAGGTTGGTAAAAGTGCAATACTGAAAATGAATTTGTTCTTACATTATGCCTAAGAAACTCATAATATGGATTCTAAAATTATAAGGATTATATAAAGTTTAAAATATAGTTAATACTATTCATAACCTCTTTTGAACGGCTTGTTTGGTAAGTCATGGTGTGCTTGAACTCGGTGTTGCGTGTAGTGTAAGTTATTGTTTTATTTTGAAGAAATAACACACTATAAAATCTTGGGGTGTTACATTGTGAGTAAAACTGATTCATTTATGGGACTTAGTCCGCCTTCTGATATTCTCTTTGAAGTTAGCCATGACTCATGCTCCACCATGTGCAATGGACATGGAGTTAGCATTATATTATTATTATTTTATTTTGTGTATTGTTTCCACATTCATATGATTATATGATTTTATTATCACATGTTCAACATTTTATGCTTCCCTATATTTATTTATGTTCCATTCCCTTTTTGTCATAATGTCATTCCTTCTGACCCATGTACCTTGTTTTATTTCAATTAATATTTTCTTACTGGTCTTTTTAGATCATCCCTTATGTTCATGCATTACTGAGTTTATCCTACGCATATGTAAGAGCTAAAAGGATGTTAGGGGATCATTATTGAGATTAAATAAAATATGTTTTTATTTTGGTTTCATGTTTTACAATTATGTATATAATCTTACAAAGAAACTAGAAATTACATTCCATGGTTTTTAATTGATGTTTAATTATGATTAAAACGTTTTAATAATATTTTTAATGTTATATGGTCACTATATTGATGAGCGCTCCCATATTGAGATTTATAGTGCAGGGAGTTGTGTACTACATGTTCTGTGGTACACCAGAAACCTGACCTGGTTGTGTTCTGATGCAGAGGTAGATGATGGTTTCATATGGTTCATTTCAGTTTAGTCTACATGAGAATAACTATATGATCCCCGATCTTGATTTAGTAATGGTATTCTACATACTTAAGATGTAGTGACACTAATTGATGGGAAAGAAACATATCATATATTCTAATCAAAAGTGTCTCAATTATATCTTCCTTAAAATGGTTGTTATCTTGAGACAAAAGTGATGTCTATTGATCCTCAAGGATTATGACTTCAAAATTGTCTATACTCCTAGGAATGGGAATTTCGTATCATATTATCTCCACAGGAGATCTTGTTCATAGTTTTTGAGTGAGTAATTAGATAATTTCAACTCTTTGTAGTTCTCCACTGTAGATGGTGATCGATTATCTTACGTCCAGTTGATGGCTATTACCCCTCCACTCTTGGAGCAAGGTAGGGAGGCAAAACATGGGGATAATGATTGTGCGACCCTATATTCTTAGATTTCCACAGAACATGATCCTGATGTATTTGATGAAGTCGTACATCATTTCATTCTTTAATAGAATGCATAATGGTACCAATGATGTTTCAGGAGGAGGTTTTGAGAGAGTTTCATACATACCAGTTATTTGTATATCCCTGAATCAAAATGTTATACCATGACCTGTAACTTCTATTTTGGTTCCTAGGAATGAATAAGGGAGTTTCATAGTTTTTATCTTGATGCCTTAATTGTTAGCACCTGAAGGCTGAGAAACATGATTAGTGAGTTTATATCAACCCCTTGAGATTCCTGATTTGAAGGGGCATGGGATATTCATGTACTTTCTAAAACAAATACCATTTTTATCTTAGGGTCATGATGTTATCTAGGTGATAGTAGAGTGGCTCAAAAAATTTAGATACCACTTAAAACTTTATGAGGAGAGTTTAGTATATGGAATGAAAGACCACAAATTTTAGGAGATAGTCTAACTCCATGAATTTCTATCGACGATCATCTCTAAACATGATGATCTCTTCACATACCAGTTTTGGTAGGGATTTAATGTGGAATTGAGGATTCATTTATGCTTGTTCATAGAGTTTTGCCCCCAAATAGATGGCTAGACATAGGAGACCATTCAGGTTCTGTAGGATATGCAACTATGTTTTCTGTTGGAATTTGGTCATATTTGGGATGATAAACTAACACTAGTGGAGTATGAATAAAATAACAGCTACCATTCTGCAATAGATATGGAACCATTCAAGTCTTTTTATGGGCGAACCATAAGGTCACAAATTTTCCTGACTATCCTAGGAGAGTAAGCACACATGGGCCCTAAGTTGGTATAGGAAAATACTAAGAAGGTGTGGATCATACAAGAAAAGATAAAGACTACACACAAACTCAATAAGTATTTGGCTAAAAAATGTGTATGTCATTAGAGTTGGAGGAAGAATAACTTCTTTTCCAACAGGTTTCACCTAAATGTGGATTACATAGATTTTCCATGGGAAACAATCAATATATGTGGTTCATTTCCCCCTTCAAGATACAATTTAGAGTTGTTGAGGTGGATTAACACTTTGATCTACCTCCGTAGATACACCAGATATAGGATGTTTTCAACATGTTGTAGCTGAGGAGGTACGTTCTCGTCCATCACTTGATATCGATTGGGGAGAGTAGTATATAAAGGACGAAACAACCATAGATGAGTAATAAATTGATATCATGTTTTAAGAGAAGAGGATACTTCTTTTTTGATAAATTATTTTAGTTAGTGTCCAGTGGCAGTGTGGGAATCTCCATGAGAGAAAGTGGGAGTTGGATGCTAAAATTCATGCTCTGTAGCAACATCTTATTCGGTGGCCCTTGTTTTTTATTTTTTAATGTAAATGACTATGGTTGGTATAATGTAATGACATTGATTTCAGATTTATTATTTTTTTATATTATGTGGAATATTTTCATGACTAGGTGATGAGACGGCGTGTGATTATGAGGCTCTGTGTGGCAAGAATAAATATTTTAAATATATTAAATATCACATGAACACATTTTTCATGGAAGAGAGGAATAACTTCTAAATAGGGACTCGTATCAGAAATCTGAGGGCACTGTTGAGTTAAGAACTTTAGTTTTACCCCAATTGTGACTTAACATTGGATGGCGTAGTGAATTTGTGGAAAAGTCTTGATGAGTGTAGACATGGAAAAATTAAATAAATAAATTATTTAATTTATATTTTTTTTTGCAGTGGCAGGTGTGTCATTAATTAGGATGCTATGGACAAATACATGGGTTAGCCACAAAACCCTAGATCTATTGGAGAGTCCCTATAAATAGCGTTAGAGGGTCTATCTGGCATTAATGGTAACCAAATCACGGATCGATGATCAACATGAATCAAAATTTAAGGATCTCTCAAAAAAACATGTAACACCTCTTTTGTTTGTTATTGATCAATCTGAATCAAGGGTTGATCCTCAGTTTGATTGGATTCTTTCCATATTCATAATTTATATGATGAACGTGATTCAGTTGACCAATTGATTGATTCGTAGATATATCATCTTGCGGGATGGGGTTATTTACCATGATTTTATTGGGTAAATTTTTTTTGTTGATTCATTAATGTTATCTTAATGGTTATAGATTGACGCCAACACAAACATTGTTTGTGGTCCATTCATTACGTGTGTAGTTGTGAATTTCACCCCAAATTCTTTATTCACCGCAAGCTTCCATCATTGGGCCTATGGTTTCACGTATCCTAATGATTTAATCATTGAACCCTTATTTCATGGCACAATAATATGATATTGTGGATCAAAGATCATCTTGACACTATGGTGGTGATATGACAGTGGCGGCGCAAAATCGAATGGTTTTGGATATCCAAGATTTTGTTCATATGTGTGCAACAAATAATAAAAAATAATCTAGTTTTTTGAATATATTTGAAGTCTATAACTTGTTCCTCATTAAAAAAGTAGTGTAGACATGACAGACCCTTGATTTTCATAGCAATAAGGTCATCAGATAAGAGGCCAGTAGCACCAGAATGAATGTGGATTCTAGATCTTTAATTATGTAAAATTCCACACTATATGGATTTTAATGTGTGTCCACATTCCTTGTGGTCCCACCTATGCTAATTATGGGGTTTCAGTGAATTTTATGTGTCACACGACATATGAACATATCAACGGACTTGTGGTATCTCCCCGATGGCTTTTCATGCAGCTTAGAGTGTACGAGGACTCTGGTCAGGGTACACATGTTAGAGAACATCATGTAATCTCCTACATGGACATGAACTAGACAATTAAACAAAATAAGTTGTCAACTAGTACATGGGTAGAGTTTATGGTAAGAGGATACACCATGTATTTTTACAAAGACATGGGGATGAGACCTGGTCCATTTACATGGGAAACACTCTGGGTAAAGGGACATGACATGTAACTATACATCACATAGTGTAAGTTTACATCACTTCTTAGATACCTTGTCTTATATATGTTGGATATGATTAATTAGGGTGTGTTCCCCATATCCTTTCCCTCATGTTTAGTATGGAATCATGTCCTACAGATTGAACAACAATCTCATCATCAAGAATTATTACATAGATTTGTTTGAATCCTTCAGTGACGATCAGAGTGAGATCATCTATTCATATTTTTACCTTAGGTGGAGTTCTTGGTATTTTTCTGACCAAAATTATGCGAGAGATGATCTTCTATATAGCATGTTAATCCTGTTTGACATGTTGGCATACCCCATGAAAATGGGAGTTATCATCATATATTTATCATAAAACTTTAAACTTATAGTGGGCACTTATAATGGTGATACTTAATTATAGTTACCACTCAGACAAACATCATCGGTGCTATCTGAATCAAGAGTGTGTTCTTCCAGATGATTTCTATGTGGAACCTTCAAGAAAGATTCCTATTTTGGTACACTATGGTACTGACTTACCTTTAGACTGTGTGTCTTTGTGGAGTATATCTAGATATTTTTTCTACATGTATTTTATACATATAACATTTTAGATCTGACATTTTTTTCATTATTGTGTGTTTTGTGGTTTCGGGGTATCCAACTGGGTTTTGTTATTCTCACCGATACAGGGGATTTTCATACACATGTCATTTCTTGGGAAGATGATAGACCATTTTATAGAGTCCATAAGGGAATAGAACCACACATTTCATAGTTAGACCAGACAGACTGAGGTGAATTCACGCGGTATTATTACATCAGTCCCAGTTTTAATTTTATGATGTACTTATATTGAGTCGCTTTGTGGTGGGTTTATATTTGGCCATGTTTACTTTAGTTTACGTATTTTTGCACTCTGGTAATGGTATTTATATGTAAACATTAATACTCATTCAATTGTTTTTATATTTCATCATTGTATAGGCTTGGAGATGTGTGTGTGTGCAGGTACTTAGGATAAGTTCTCACATGCCAGTGATATGCCTTATCGACACTGGTAACTAGCCCCTGGCCTATTAGAGGCAGTATTGGGTTATAAAATATTTCCCATTATATTTATAATAATTTGTTATAATTTTTATAATTAACAATGTATTGATTATAAATTTGATAAAATAATGATATGTTCAATTGGAGGTAAAAAGGAATATTTTTCATAAATCCATTTTTACATAAATAATGACATTCCATTTTAATGAATTAAAATAATATTTAAAAACCTAAATTAAACATAATGGTTATATATATAAATATAATTATTTTAATGCATATAATTACTATTACTCATCATATAGTTAATTTAATTTCATCTTATGTTGGAAAATTTTGTTTCTTGAAAACCCATTTTTCATCATGTTTTGTGGGTTTATTCTAAAACTAAATTCATCCACTTCGGTGAATTGATTTGGATAAAATGGATTCCATATTTAGAATAAATATAAATATAATTATGTAATATGATCATCCTAATTTTTTTTATAATTAATAGTAAAAACATAAAAAACTAGTTACCAAAGTTATTATCAAAATGGGCTTGGGGTGTGGGGTTAGTCTAAAAATATAAGCATCAAAATTTCATTAAAACCTTATTAAAACACATTGGTTGTTTAAATTTTTGTCTTAAACTTATAAAATTAAAATATGAATAATTGTGGACAAATTGTTTACAAGAAAGATACTTTATTTGTTTTACACCAAAAAATTACAAGTGTCCCTCTCACCTTAATTATAAAAGAGAACGTCCCCCCCTCACTTCCTCACACCAAAAGAGTCATTTTTCAACAAATACTTGTCAAATTATCTCTCAATCATCATTGAACTTGTGTTTTGGTGTTTATATTACCTAAATACCAATTCTATGGTCCTTTATAATTTATCCAAAGGGGGCTTCTCTAAGAGAAGACAATCATTTCAACAAATCTATTTCTTTTTTTATGCATTATCATAAAACAGACAATTGTATCCTAATAATTCATTTATTAGGACTCCAGTATTTTCAATATACTAACATTTTTTTGTATTTAATAATATTTATCTATCTCATTCTCCATTAAATTAGAAACAAAACCACCACTTGTGTGTATGAAAGACTACCTCTTCATGAACTAATGAAAATTGTTGTCCACCACAGATCACATGGATAGTCATGATGATGAAACTACTGAATATATAGGACAATAATCATATAAAATTGATTATGTAAAATTAATATATCATCCAATACCTTATCATTTCACCAATTAATGAAATGATAACATTTCTCGTTCATATGTATAGCCTACCCTCTCCATGAATTGATGTGATCCATTCTCCACGTACAACATTCATGAATGATTAAAAAATATAAATGATAAATAAATATGATACTTTTATCATTAATATAATTCTAGAGATTATTTTCCTATATCCATTGAATAATAATATGAAATTCCATTATAATACATGCATGAGAAAACGAAGCAATTGACACCCAAAGTAATGGTAATAATAAAATATTACTACTTAACGAGTGTTAATATGTTATAATATCATATTATATGATATTATAAACTATAATATGATTCTATAACAAATTAATAACAAGTTTGATTCTGTTATACATAAGTTTAATTAAATTTTAATTAATGGGAAGGATGAATAAAGATATTTTATCTCAATTTCACCTCAATTGAGACATATTAGTTATTATGCATGTATTTCATATTATATGGTGTATATAAAACCCCATTGATTTATATAACATTAATATTTATTTAATAATAATTATTAACCTATCAATTCTTGTTTACAATTTCATTAGGTTATAATTTAAATTTTACCAATGAGGTAAGGATTTATTTTAAAATTTTCATTTTTTGGGATTGCCTTTATTTTTATTAAAGAAATATTATCATATATCCTTAATAAAATACATATATTTTCATATCCTAAGGATATATAAGGATTTTTTTACCAACTTTTACCCTCTTTTTAACATGAATCAAGAAAAAAATTTAAAACAACAAACTGACCACATTTAACTTTTTGATTGGGTATATTTGTTTTCTGTGTCCATATTTTGGAAAATTGTTTTTAAAAGGTCATTATTATTTAATAAAATTAATTATTAAAGATGTATTAAATTATCCATGAATTTTTAAATTTTTTTATTGGAATATCTAGAATTTTTTTAAAGGTTCATTTTTTACTTTCATTACAAAAATTCAAAATTAATGTTTCTTCAAAATGTATACAATATTAAGAGAAATTACTTTACCAATAACCATGTTATGATAAATAAATATTTATTTATTTAAAAAATGGATTTAATAATAAAACTTGTTAATGAAATATTACTTAAATGTTTCACTTCCATTTTATTTATTTCTTGTAATGACATAAATTTATAAAAAATCGATTTTTGGATGGATTTAAGGTCATTATCTATCTCATATTAATTTTTTAGAAATGATATTTATCTTGAAACATTAAATTTATTATGATAATTTTTAATTGGAAATTTCATTGATCTTAAATATTTGTACACTTTGTTTCATTATTATGATTATTCCTTAAACCATATACCATTTTTACATATGGTGTTTTATTAAGAAAGAAATTTGGTTGATTGGTAAAATATAAATATTCTGTATTCATTACTTAATATAGATATTTATTGTTATAGAATATAGTTATTCAATTAAATATACCATTAAATATATGAATATTTAATTGGACATATAGGGATGAGTGAGAACAATTAGAGATATTCCTATGAAGCATCGACCGGGCTCAACAGACCAATTATTTTAACAAACATTTTAAATGGGTTTTTGTTATATACATACTCATTGATAAAACAACATAGAAACATTGTATTAGTGGTATATATATTAGGTTTTATGTGATTATGATGTCTAATTTTATGAATTTACATTCACTAATAATTCAGTTATTATTATCTGTGGACTTATTTCATATGTTTTTGATTAAATGGCATGTGTTCTCAGTTACCAACATTTCCATATTGATTATTCCTTATTCCCTCATGATAGATTATACTATATTTGACCCTTATAGAGTGTTTTATATCACCATTATTTTTATTCATTTATCTATTATATAAATTATAACCTTTGAATAAGTTTAATCACGTACAACACACACATTCAATATGATTTTATATTTTATTTCTAATGTAATATGGGAGCTTGTTTGTAGTCGGTTCTTCATGAATACTAAACAGATCAACCCTTTGATGTGATTATTTATATCTTATAACAAAATAATAATGAAGAAACTCACTTGGGGTTACTAGATTTGGGGTTTTACCCTCACAACCAATATAAACTATTTGGGTGTATATAGACCATTTTTTCTCAGACATGTAAGGGTATAGAAATGCTATGAAATGTAAGGATCATGATATATTTTGATTGGGACTTAAATGTGTCTACAAGGAAGAGGGTGAAAATTATCCCAATTATATGGTTATTTTTTTTTATGATTTTTTTACCATGGATTTTTTATCTATCATATATTCAACAATATTGACACCCTAATCCTTTTCCCATTACCTTGATAATACCATGATTTTTTAATATAACTTGATGTCTAATATTTTTTAAAATATAGTTTATTCATTATATTGATGTTATTTTTTATTTTTGTATATTATTTATTATTCCCTACATGGTTTTATATTACATTCAAAAAATATATTATACCAATACAGCTCAATAACCCATGAGAATTCCATGTTGGGTGTCGAATTCAATCCCAAAAATAGTTTTATTATTTTCCTTGAAATATTATTCTGATTTAGATATAATTTATTCCCCATCATTGGATTCCATTCCTATCATGATTGGAAACATTTCTTTGGGTCTTTTATTAGTTACCCTAGGACTAGAACGAGGAAACATATGTTTTTTCATTATTATTCAGAACTAGTATGGGTAGAAATATAAGTTTCTTTGGAGTTATAATTATTGTTATTGATTTTCATTTTCATGGTTGTAATTTTTTTGAAAAATTATGGAATTCATGTGTTATGATTATTTTTTTTCTTAAGGTTCAATGGGTTATGAAGTGTGCATATATACATCATAAATGAACTTAATATTAGGCCACACATTTATTATTGTTTGTGATTAATAAAAATTAAAATGAAGATATGAAATACTCAATAATTACATATTTAATGTTTTTAAATGTAACTTTATGGTGTCTGATTAATTAATGAAATTGTATATTTGATATATTCTCTATACAATTCACTTAATACGAATATCATAGATAATAATATTGATGTGATTATACTGACCAAATAGAGGGATGTGTAGATATGGGGATACACCAATAAAGATGAGATCTCTAGTGATGGTGTGATGGAATGTGAGATTATTAGGTGTATATTATATAGAATTGTAATCATTTATTCATGAGATATTACATCAGGGGTGTGATATCTTTACACATGGTGGGGGATCTAACATTTGAAGGGAATTATCTCAGGGTAGTGGTACGTTAAGTGTGATGATAGTATAATAAGGTTCTTTTAATGTTTCATTTTTGGATTTGTTTTCATTCATGAGTACATCCCCATAGAGAGGGGATATCCTAGAAATATAATTTTTTTGAGGTGGGAAACATGGGTAGATTCTTCATTCTATGTGAATGACACAAATATAATATGTTATCAGTTAATTTTCTAGTAGATATTGAATTCCTCTGGTATGTATGGGAATGAAATCACATGTAGTGATTTGATATAGTTTCATGATTGATATTACTGGGATTATTTTTTAAAATATTTGGTATTTGGGCCTTTGACTAGAGGTATGTAACACATGTTTGAATGAGTTGATTTACAAGGTGGGGTAGTTCTAGGATATATGGATAGTTGTAAGGTTGATTCGTTGGGTAATCTATTATAATGGGGAAAATAGTGTGGTCATTTAAATAAAATATATGGTATATATGATAGTAATACTTAATCTTGACATAGAATATTTTATCTTTGAGATGAATTAGGCATAACTAAATTTGGGTGGAATTTGAGATAGTATATTTTGGGGAATTTGGAAAATCATTGGATTTTTGAGATTGAGTAATGAAGGTAACTTAATTTATTGGTAATTTAATTATGATGACTTATGATTACTTGTCAGGCATTTATTATCATATGGGTAATATGACATAAGTATTTGTGTTTGGTCGCTCTATATTTTTAATGACAAATCCTATATTTGGAGGATGATATCTAAAAGTGGAACACTAAAAAATGTGTTTTTTTCAAATATATTATTCTATAAATGGAAACTATAATACACACGGTAGTGGGGTTTGATTTGAGTAAATAAATATAAATTATATAAAAACAAAAAACAAAAATCAATCCCAATAAATTAGATTGAATAAATAGAATGATATTAGTGAGGTCATTTTTTCCATTAAATTTATCCAACCAAAAATAATAAAAATTAAAATGAAATAACAGTTTTTATATTGTTTCCACTCAATGACTGAATAAATGACATGAAACCATTATTATTTATTTATATACTTGCTATAAAATTATACTAATATTTAAAAAAGTGCATGATATCACCTATTGAATATAGTAATGTAATTCTATAACCTTACTTCATCCCAGTCATCCATGTAAATTTGTTGAAGGACTGTAATGATCAAGGAAAAAAGACATGATGTTGGGAGAACGAAGAACATATCTGATAAATAAAATTTTAACAACAATTCAACCTTAATGTTTTAACTATTATTTGATTTATATAATGAAATTAATAGGAAACAATAAGTATTAAAATAAAAACTTATTATTGGATCATTGTTTACCTCCTTGGATGAATACATATGTTATATCTCCTTTAACTATGGATATAAGAGATCAAAACATATATAGAGTTGAAGGAAATGAAAAACATAATTAATATATTGAATAAATTATTAATAGATTAGAGACTTAGTCAAAAAGTGATGAGTAATCCAAATAAATGGTGAATTAGTAAACCGTACTGACATGACCAGTAATATATATATGAAAAAAACATTTGAAATATCTCTCTAAGTAGAAAAAACTATCCTATTTGGCCACAACTAAAGTGTTTTTTTAAATTGGTTATATTTAATGAAAAGTGATGTATGATTTTACATTTTAACTTAATCACTCATTCAAAAAAGATACCAGATTACTAAGAATCATGAAACACACTTAATCATCACATATGAACATTTTAGAAACTTAGTCTGAGTAGTTGACCAAATCTTTAGTTTATATAATAAAAAATATAGTCCACTTATAAATTCATTGATCACACTATAACAAAAAATTCGATCCTCATAAATTCGGTCTAAGAAACTACGAAAATGAATACTTATTGAGGAGTAATAAAAAACTAGCATCCACGACCTCAATAAAAATATCCATATATCAGTTCTACTAAACAGATCTAATTTGGATATATATACACATAGAGAGAAATGAACATATATTCCTCAATGAACACTAAATTAGAGCTATATAAAAATTTCATGAACCACATAACACAACAAGTGAGAATCCATAATCATAGTAAATTAAGACATATTTCATATAATGTATATCATCATAAAATAGCTTTTATTAAATATTAATCTATAATCAAACACTTCAAAACTCAAAACAATATTCAATATAAGGTTCCTTAAGAATATTCACTTAAAAACCAAACCATATGGCCATTATATATATATAACCCTATCATTATAATAAGAAATTTAGCAGAAAATCCATGTATGAACCCCAGGTCTAATGTTAGGAAAACATTTAGTAGAAATGCTTGACACTATATCTATAAGATACATACATTTTCAAGAGATTTATGAGGATACTTTATAGGTACTACTATTCCTTTTTTTGAGTATATCTTGTTTGGGTTTTATATTGGAGTAAATTTTGGTGGAAATAAATATTTTTGAAGGATTTTTTGGTAGTGCATGGTTGGGTACAGTTTTTTGAAATAGTGTGACCTACCCCAGAAAACCATAAAACCATGGGACGGGGGGGGGGGTTTCCTAGTTGGTGCATTTTTTTCAGACCATGCATCCTCTAAAGAGTAACAAAGAACCCACTAAGGAGGGGTGCTTGGTTATGGTACACGGCTTGCTCAAAACATGCACCCAATATATGAAACTATGCATGACGAAATTAAACGACTAAAAAAATATCAAAACATTACTGAACCCCCAATTTATATCCCTAAACATCCCAAATTGGCCCTAATTTTTTTCATTGAAATTTGGTGGCTCCCAGATGGATACCAAGGTCCACCGAACACTGTTCTTCAGAAATATAAGATACATTCAACTAATCTGCACCTCCCATGGTATCTGATCTCTTCCCAATAGGATTCCTCTCTCTCCCATATATCATCCAAGGTGAAAATGAATATTTTATATTCCATTGAAAATGTTCATCATCCAAGTTATGATATATCACAATCTATTGTATTTTGGATCTTGGTTTTGGTCCTAGATCTATTTCTTCATTGTGCAATTGAACGTTCCTCTTCAATATAGGGATTTTTCAGTTTATCTAATTATCATAAAATATCATTAGGTGGGTGGTATAAATTGAAAATACCATTTTATTTATTATATTTTTCTATATAGAATTGTGAAATAACAACTTCCATTTTTGGAAATAGCATATTTAATTGGATTAATTAGTGGATTAATTTATTAATAAAATGATGTTATTTTGAAATTGATGGGAAATTGGGATTAACAAGTTTTTCAATTAAATTAGATTGTGTAATTGGGTTATTTTTGACATTTAGAGTTAATTGATAATGGGAATAAATGTATTTTTGTGTTAACCCTAAAGGGTTAGTGTGTTATGTGAATAAATGTCGATAAATTGCATATTGGTGAATTGTTTATATAATTACATGTTATTAAAGTAAAATATTATGAATAAATTTATAATTTAGATGGTATATCATTATGTTTAATATTTATTTAAGGGTTAATGTTTATTAATGATATTAAATGTGCTATTTTTGATATATGAGTTTGATTAAGAAATAGGGTGTTGGACACATATTGATTCAAAAAATACCCATAGGGTGATATCCATGATGTTCTAGATCCAAAATGGATTCATGTTAATACTATTGTGTGTGATAGGGACTGATGCTCCTAATACACTTGAGTTGTGGGACATAGACTAATGATATACGTATCCATGGGTATAGACATGACATTTTGAACCCATCATATTGGCTTTGGACTATGGTTCCAAATGGATACGATATGATGGAGAATTAATTTAATAATCAAATACAATGTGTTATAATTGATTGTGTTTCTCTATGTGATATGGCTTAGACATATGTATGGGATCAAGTTGGTATTGGTGGTTTGGGTTTCATTATGATCCCAAGGGTATTCATGTGGTAAAATAAAGAACAAATAAATTTTAAAAACTGTTCACTTTTTTAATTTTTACTTTATATTTATAAAAGAACATATATTATTATTAGATGGATATTTTTTAGAATACATTAGTGGTGGAATGTTGATTTATACTATCACCCTAATCATCATATCTGATTGGTACCAAAATATACTTCATGTTTGTAGGACAAGATAAGGGAAAGAGTTCTGTACTAGATGGATTAGTTCGGATAAAGAATAGATGAGAGAACAGTAATTTGTGTCCGCACCAACTTGGTAGTATCAATGTGCTTAATTTGGTTTTACATTTGAAACATGAAACTTATTACGTCATGAAATATATATTATTTTTGTGGATATTATTTCCTATTTTTTCTCATCTTGTAAAACGTGTGTCTTCTTAATATGGTATTAATTTCGTTGTTTCTTATCACTAGTAAGTTATTTATTTATTCATTTACATTATTTTGATTATTTGATAAAGATAGTATAAAAATACCATGATACCTATATTAAATACTTGATGCTATTCATGAGCCTCTAGAATATGAAAAGTTATGCTTGAGGTCATGTAACCAACCAGCTCTTGGCATCGATATGTGGAAATAGGGTCAGGACCTCACAATTTGGTATTAATGGAGTTTAATATTTTTTTCTTTAATATTAATATTTTGTAAAGGTAAGAAGGATACTAGGATGAGTAATTTCAATATCATGAGCTCATACATTGGATTAGCTAACCCAAGTGTGTGGGAAAAACCATGTACCTAGGGTTGGATTGTTTTTATTGATGTGTATTCCTATAGTTGGATGTTATTTCACAACAAGTGATGAACTTGTTCTGTGATGTGATTATTGTATCTGAATTGTTTTGATATTTAATTTTTAGACTGATATGTAATGAGGGTTGTGTATGAATGCATCACTATATGTAATCAATAATTATTGTAACATGTAGCATTTTTAGGCCCACATGAAAAATAAGGTTCAGGGAATGTTGCTGAAATTGAAATGTCTTTATTTTCTAGCGAAATTGAACTATAAAAGATGCATACTATGAATTAATTTTCTAAAAGTTATGTATACTCTAAGAAAATTGGTTTCTAATGAGAAATTGGGTGAATGAAAATGTATTTACACTTTTTAAACCATGACCTAGATGAGGGATGGTTAAGGGTGGTGGTAGTGTCTCAGTTTTGATCATGTAGAAGGGAAATGGGAAGAATTTTTTTGGATTTATTTAAGTCTATCGAGTTAAAATTGTAATTATGGTGTGTTATGTGGAAAAATACATGTGTTTGAAAATGTAGAGATATTCATCGATGATGATACTTATTTATAGTAAGAGAAGAGTATCTGGGAGGAAATGTGCCTCCAGTAGTGGAACATGAGCCGCTAATACTTCCTAGTGAGGAGGTTAGATAGAATATTCATGAGAACTTTCATTTCCTTATGTATTTTATGGAAATATGACCGTAGTGGGTTTTGAAACATACGTCTAACTTGACATAGAAGTTCTAGTGGTAGAACCCTCTGTCTTTCACCAGAGAGGGTTGACCTGAGGTAGTTGAGTGATGTATAGAGTCTATCTATATGATTCCAAACAACCTAGAGACTCATGTTGAGAAGAGATTCAAACTAGAAGCTTATATGTTTTGAGGATCAGCGAAGCATTGGTGGGATATTAAAGATCAATGTGAGCATCTAGAAAAAATGGTCTGGAAGTACTTCCAAGAGAAGTGCATGGAACACTTTTATCTAGACACAATTAGGTAAGAGAGGGTAGAAAATTTTATGAGAATGCACTAGGGGAGTATGTATATGATATATTATGTTGGTCAAGACTATTTTCTCCTGCATTGAAATTGGATGAGACAATTATGGAAATATGGTTTGAGGATGGGATTTTATTTGATATTAAGTCTCAGGTTAACATAAATTGGTTAATGAATATTGCTAACATAGTAGAACAATCTATCACATCTAAGGGTAACATGAAGGATATATATAGTCAATTAAAACATCCAATAGTAGGATACATCGCTATGAGAGTGTTGACTAGTGTAATGGATTGATGAGTAGTCAGGGTGAAGGATCAGTTACTAAAAATATTCCCTGGGTGCTCGTCCACCATTGTAGTAGGCCGGGACTATATCATAGGCATTGATCCTTACCATTATAAGGGTACTGGGATTGCGGCATGATAGGAAATATACAACACATCAAAAAGAACCCATGATGGATGGGTAATGATGTTGGATCCCGATAGATTCAATGTGATTGAAGGGTTTTTGAAACCCCCTATTTGTCTAGCAGTTGGAGTTCTACACATCATGGAGTAAAAGGTATTGGATGAGGTGCTTCCATGAAAGAGTTACCATATCAGAAGAGTGGTGCATCAAAGGGGAATAAAAATTTATCATAGAGAATAGGGGAAGGATATTTTCCTGAAGTTCAACCTACACATGTGGGTAGTGAGGTTGGACCATCGATAGTTAATGTTACTCTTATTTTAGCCTATATGATTTATAGTTCCTTATCTGATACAGGTGACACTAAATCTTTTATATATACATAACTTTTGAATGGGATAAGTTTGGTTGTGGATTTTTTGAGTGGGGTTATGATAAAAAATAAACCATTGGGGTATGGTCAAGAGAGATCTATTTGTGCAAGCGGTGTTCCTTTGAGATTGGGGGTATCATTTCCTATGAGATCATTACATCTTGAATATGTTAGGCTTTGAGATTATCATAGGAATAGACTGATTAGTATCATACTAATCCCATGTATATTTTTACCAAAGTAGATTTTCTTTTTTCCCTCCTGAGGGTGAAAATTATGTTCATCGGGGACAGTGGACTATCTAAATTCAACAACAATTTGGGGAGATCACAACCTAGGTTTCTAGCATATTGTTGGATGAAGGGTGTGAAAATTAGGATGTATTTCCATCGATATTGTATAGGTTCATGGATATGTTTCCTGAGGACTTATTGAGGATTCGACTTGAGAGGGATGTGGAATTTACAATTGAAATCAAGATGAGGGATGAGTGAGTTTATATTCCAACAAATATAATGGAACCAATATATCTTCAAGAGATAACAAATCTAATAGAAGAGTTTATGGATATGGTCTTTATCCGTCAATGTAGGTCACCTTGGGGATCCCCATTTTTTTACAAAGAATGTTGATGGTAATATTTGATTGTATGTTTATTAGAAGAATTTGAACTGGAAAAATCTGATGAATCCATATCCTCTCCCATGTATCAAAAAAATCATTAACTAGTTGATTAGATATTGTGACTTCTCAAATATAAACTTGATATCATGGTATCATCAATTAAGAGTCTGACCATATGATATACCACACACTACATTCAGAAGTAGGTATGGCCTTAATGAGTTTTTTGTGATGTCATTTGGGATAATGAATAAACCAACCTGGTTTATGGCCTTGGTGAACCAAATCTTCGACCCATACCTATATCTGTTTGTGATATTATTTTTGGATGACATCGTCCTCTACCCCAAGATGCATGACGATCATACCCACCACCTTTATAGTGTCCTGAGTACACTGAGTGATCATCAAATATATGTATAGAAATATAAGTGTAAATTTTGGATTGATTGGATATATTTATTTGGTAACATAGCCTTAAAAGAATGTGTGTCAATCGACCTAGAGAAGCAGTAGGAAGTTATTTCAAAGAATCATCCCTAGAATTTTTTTGACATCTATAGTTTTCTAGGCTTCAGAGGCTACTATTAGAGGTTCATCATGGATTCTTCCTACTTCACAACATGATATATATAATATTTTCAATATTTATGATTTTTATTTCAATGATTCAAACCCCGAAAATTTATGATTTTGATTGAATTGGAATTTTTTATTTTTGGAATTTTTTTGATATTGAAATTGAAAATTGACAAATTCTAGAATTTTAACAACTTTCAATAACATTATTATTTAGGGAATATCTTATTCAATATAGATCTAAATCGCCTAATTATTTTTTATATCGTTAATATATTCATGGGATACATTTTTTCCAACAAGGAAATTTCTTGATTCGGACTTATAGAAGAAAAACATAGCCTTTGTCGATGGTTTCTCTAATAAGAAGAATGGATGTAACCTCGATGAATGAGGAATAACATTAGCTAGAGGTTTCCAAATTCATTTCTCCTAACTAGTCATGAAAAATAAATCAATTAAGAGTTGTGAGGAGTAGTTTCAATGAAAAAATATATCTTTAAATGATTATTTCAGTGATTCAAACAAGTAGAGTATGAAGGGTCTCCTCGAGCCGAAACATTTTACTATTGTAATTAATTCATATCGTTTACCCCCAATGACAAAATATTCTAAAAATTATGGGGTCAATAAATGAGTTAATTTTAAACAACACTTTGGAATAGTCCATAGGATGTTTTATCTTGAAACATGTATTAAAACATACAATCATTGTGGAAAACAATTCGATAAAATTGAATTCCCATTCTTCCTCCCCTTTATATAAATATATCCTCTTTAATTTCAATAGTGGTTATATTGAGAGAGAAAAAGAAAAGGTTGAAATTGAGAAATTGATGATGGTGATTTGAATTCATGCTGGAATGGAGAACATGGGGGCTTTTCAAGTGAAGTGATTCTAAGTACAAGGTGGTTGTGGATGACGATATCGGGCATACACTCTCTTTTGAGTGACATTATTTTTTTGTAATCTATTTTGGGATTTCACTTGAAGTTATATTTTTAAATGTATTAGTTTTTTTCATGAATTTATTTTAATTAATTCTTTTTAATGGTTATTCAATATATGAACTATATTAATTGACTTTGTAACATCTCGGTTCCGGAAGCCACCCAGAGGGGCCCCGTACCCGGTTGGTCACATGGCCTCAAGCTCATTTCCCCAAACACCAAAGGTTTCTGACTAGCAGTGAGGGCATTGGGTGTGAAAGTGGGGAAACTATTCCCTCATTGGCAGAGTACACAGCGGAAGAAAAATAAACATGCCACAGCAGAAGCGGTGATAACCAACAATATAAACAACGGATGACTAAATCAATAACTAGAGCACATATGTATATATATGAAATGATGCCTGATACATATCTAGGAAAGTATCCAAACAAGTCACAATGCTGGAAAACACTACATTGCCAAAACAAGTAAAAAAAAATAAAACAGCTCCTTAGTATCGCAAGCCAATGCTTGGTCCCATGCTCTCCTGCTCCAAGAAATCATGTACCAAAAGTCGAAGGGCGCTTTCCCATGTCTATACCTGCAACAACATAGTCTGTTTGGGCCCAAAATCATGACCCAAACAGGGTGTGAGACTAAATCCCAGTAGGAATTCACCAGAAGATATCTTCCTAACAGTCAGTGTGTATATGGTAGGTAAAAGTACAATAAGCAGTAAACAGCAACAACAAAGCAGTAGGTAGTAACAGTAAGCAGTAAAGTTGGATGATACATAACAGTAATCAATCCACAACCAACAACAGCAGTGAAGAAAACATCTAATAAGCAGTAAACCCTCTGGGAAGTACTCGCAGCCATCCCCTATGGTCATATCCAAGAATTACCACAACCCTCTCGGTAGTGCACTCATCCTAAGCCCTCTGGCACAGTCATATGAATTTATAAGACTCTCTGGGGAAGCTCACTCGGTCAATTCCCCTTATAGTCTAGGGTAGTCAGGGACACTCTGAGGAAGATCACGCGGTCTAACCCTCTTAGCCCCAAGGTCTAGAGACTCTCTGAGGAAGCTATAACACTCAATTCCTCCTATATCCCTAGGTATACCACATACTCTCTGAGGAAGCTCACTCGGTCAATTCCTCCTCTAGCCTGGGAAGGTTCTTAAAAAGATTCAAACAAAGTAAGACTCTCTGAGGAAGCTCACTCGGTCTACCGTCACGTATTCTATAATATCTGAAGGCACTCTAGGAAACTCACTCGGTCTATCCCCTGTGGCCTATAATGTCTAAGACTCACTGAGGAAGCTCACTCGGTCTACCCTCCTGTAGTCTATAATGTCAAATACTCTCTGGAAAGTTCACTCGGTCTATCCCTTATAGTCTATAGCACCAGGTTCTCTCAGCCCCGTTCCAGTCAGTGCATAATAATTCTATAAGGCCAAAGTACACCTATAGAGCTACATGGCTAACCAAAGTACACCTATGGGCCTACTTGGCTAAACAGTCTACAAGGAAACAAGCATGTAATGCAAAACACTCCATCCTATAGACCAAAGGCATGGAAATAGTCATAACGACCAAATGCTAACAATACCCAAAGGTCATAAACAAATAAAAGCATGGAAAAACATTCAAGCACAACAAATTCTCCTCTAACATGATGAATTTACCTCCACACAAGCATACAATCAAGGCAGGAAAATAACAAGGGAAAAAAGGTAAACACACAATACCCCGTTCACGGGTATTGGTGGAATTTGCACATAAAACTCACGGACATTGAACAGTAAGTCACAAACCACCTACCTCGATCCTAAGAGATTGATATACTTGAACCATGATGACTGATTCTCCTGAAAATTTCAAAGACTAGAGAAAACTCCCAAAACGCTCAAACCACGATATCTTGAGAAGTAATAGGAATTGGAAAACAAGGCTCAAGAATAAGGGAGAACTCACCACTGTGATTCCAACGCAATCAACAGTACTCAAATCGGATAACGGATGGAGGAGTGGTGGCTCATCAAAGATCCGTGGATTACCGTCTCTCTCAGATGAATAGGACCTAGAAGAAGATGTTTATCGTGATTAGATGGGACCTCGGTCCTTTTAATGAAAAAAAAGTTCATGGCGCGTACTTTTAGAATATACGGTGTGTACTAGGTCTTTCCATACTCCGACAAAATCAGCATCCACATCACCCCTACACATGTGTGTGTGGCCCGGACACGTCCAGTACACAGATTTGAGCAGGAAAAGAGTACACGGAGTGTACTCATAAAGTACATGGCATGTACTTAAAAAACTTCCAGAAACTACATTTTTCTCAAAAACTCCAAAAAAAGGGAAAACATACCAGAAAGGAAGATCTAGGTTCATAAAAACTTCCCCACTTAACGAAATTTGTCCCTGAATTTCACTAGAGAGGAATATAAGAAGAAACCCATAATAGCTCCGGCCATTGTGATCGAACGTCTGCCTCTCTCTCTCAGGTCGCATCCTATACTCGCCCATGCTTCCATAGCACCCGCACTAGAGGAACATACCAACCATGGAGGACCTTCATACTGCGATCGACAATCCGGATAGTATTCTCCTCAAACATCCACTTCAAGCTCTACCTCCTCAGGTTGGAAGACATGAGACAGGTCTGAAAAGTAACGTCGGAGCTGAGAGACGTGGAAGACGTCGTGCATAGCCCGGTACCTATGAGGTAGCTGCAACCGATAGGCAGCTAAACCAACTCTCTCCAACACCTCAAACGGCTTGACGTACCGCGGTGAAAGATTACCATGTCTCTGAATCCTCTTGTGTCCCAACATCGGTGCGACATGCAGGAAAACCTGATCTCTAACCTCGAACTCCAGAGGTCGCCTCCACTGATCAGCTTAAGACTTCTGTCGAGACTGAGCTGTATCCATTCTCTTCCAAATCTACTCTATCTGCTCTGAGGTCTCTTGAACAAGACGAGGTCCCAGCAGAGCTGCCTCTCCTCCCTCTAGCCATCATAAGGGTGATCGGAATGGCCTACCCTACAAAGCATCATAAGGTGCCATCTGAATGGTCGCTTGACAACTGTTATTGTAGGCGAACTCCACAAGAGGAATATGCTTCTCCCAAGAACCGCCGAAGTCTAGAATGAAATCTTAGAGCATATCCTCAAGCACCTGGATCATGTGCTCGGATTGGCCATCAGTCTAGGGATGGTATGCTGTACTCAAAAGTACCTGTGTACCCAAAGCCTTCTAAAGTCCCTTCCAGAACTGAGAGGTAAAGCGCACATCGCTGTCAGAATCAATGGAGTGTGGAACTCCATGTAGACGTACAATCTCATAGATGTACAGTCCTCCCATATCATCAACACTGAAGGTCTCCTTGATCGGAATGAATTGTGAAACCTTCATAAGCATGTGTACGACAACCCAAACGGCATCACTCCCCTAAGGGGACCTCGGTAACCCGGTCACGAAGTCCATCGCGACGTCGTTCCACTTCCACTAGGGAATGGGTAACTGCTACAAAATCCCCACTTGTCGCTGGTGCTCTTCTTTCACCTGCTGACAAGTAGAACATATCATGACAAAACCTGCAACATCTCTCTTCGTACCTGGCCACCAGTACTGGCAATGAAGATCCCGATACATCTTGGTGATGCCAGGGTGAACGGACCAAACTGGGGAATGAAAATCCTGCATCAACTCCTCACGTGTGTCTGCTGGCACACATACGCATCCATGGAAACACAAGATCACATCCTCACCCACTGTCCATCCAGGAAGAGGGTCCACTCCTGACACACTCTCCCGTAGGACTAAGGCCTCAGAATCTGATAGATGCCTCATCTGCACCTGGTCAAGAAGTGTAGAGGTAACAACCACAGATCAAAGTAAAGTATGTCACTGCCTATCGTGCACCTCCAGATGAATCTCAGAGAACAGATCCATAAGCTGCTCCTCACTGATGGCCTCCTAAACTACCTGAATCTGAGTTCTCCTACTCAAGGCATCAGCCACTGCATTTCCCTTTCCTGGCGTATAGGCGAGCTCAAAATCAAAGGACTGAAGATACTTGACCCACCTACGCTGTCTCAGATTCAGATCACGCTGAGTGAAGATATACTTGAGACTCTTGTGGTCGGTGAAAACCACAAAGTGCTCTCCCAGAAGGTAGTGTCTCCAACAGCATAAGGCATGAACAACAGCTTCCAACTCTAGATCGTGTGTCGGGTATTTCCTCTTGTGTGGCCTCAACTGCCGAGACCCCTAAAAAACAACCCCATCTCCCTGCATAAGAACAACTCCTAGCCTGATACCAGAATCATCACAGTAAAGAATGTAGCCCTTTCCCGGCTCTGGAAGGACTAGTATCGGTGTCAATGTCAACCTCTCCTTCAGCTCTTGAAAGGTTGACTCATAAAAATTTTACCATAAACACTTCGACCAATTTTTGATCAAACCTATCAATGGTGCTTCTAGGCGCAAAAATTCCTGTATGAAATGCATGTTGTATCCAGCCAGCCCTAGAAAACACTGCACCTTAAAGATGTTCTTCAACTTCTCCCAGGAAACTACAGATCTCACTTTTTCTGGGTCCAGTGAAACTCTTGTCTCTGATATATCATGACCCAAGAAGTAAATCTGATCCATCCAAAAGTGGCATTACGAGAGAATAACATATAACTGATTCTCTCTCAGTGTACCTAGAACAATCTGAAGATGTGTGGCATGGTCGTGTGGAGTGTGAGAGTACAACAAGATGTTATCCATGAAAACCACCACAAAGGAGTCTATGTAGGGATGGAACACTCGGTTCATCAGTGCCATGAAAACCGCAGGCGCGTTTTTGAGACCAAACGACATGAATGTATACTCGTATAGACCATACCTTCTCTTGAAGGCTGTAAGAGGTATTTTTGATGGTCTAACACAGAACTGATGATAACCAGATCTCAAATAGATCTTTTAGAACACCCGGGCTCGTTGAAGTGGATCAAAGAGGCCATCTATCCTTGGCAAGGGATATCGGTTCATGACAGTCAACTAGTTCAGCTTCCGATAATCCACACAAATTCTAAGGGTACCGTCTAAATTCTTCGCAAACAGGATAGGTGAACCCCAAGGAGAAGTGTTGGATTAGATGAAACCCATTTCCTAAAACTCCTCCAAATTCTTCTTGAGCTCCTACAATTCAGGTGTAGCCATCCTATAAGGAGGAATAGACACCGGTGCCGCTCCTGGCACGAGCTCTATAGAAACTTATACCTCGCTCTCCAGAGGTAATCCCGAAAATTCATCTAGAAAGACGTCTCAAAAATAATCCACCACTAGAGGAAAGTCTAACTGTGAAGTCCACTGGTCATCCAGATAAAGATAGGAAATATGGATTGTAACTCCTCATAGCCCATGATGCTCGGGTCCAACTCTACCCGCCTAGACACCCCACTCGTCTCTATGAAGAAAATATCTTCCCTCTGGTGATACGAATCTCACCATGCGGCGATAGCAATCGACGACTGCCTAGAAAGAAAACAACCAGTCCATCCTGAGAATGACGTCATATCCCGACATCTCTAGTGTATAAAGGTCCCATAAGAAGTGACACCTCGCAACCTCAAGAGGGAACTCTCTGTACTAACATACACTAGATTTCCTCGTTCCCAACGGTGTGTCAAGAGTCAACAAGTCAGCAGACAAAAATATACAGAGCCCAAGGCTATCCACAACCGCAATAGAGATAATGCTATGGGAAGCACCAGTATCGAAAAGACCTGAAGATAAAACTGAGGATAATAAGATCGTACCTCGAACTGTAGACGGGTCGGGATCCTACTCTTGATAGGTCTCCTCCACGGCGAAAGACTGCCCTGAACAGCAGCCATGTGCCCCTGGTTGAACGCTCTGAGCCGATCCACTCTATTGTCACTGATGACCTGGTGACTGACCACCATGGCCGCGACCTCCACCTTAGCCCGAACGGCTAGAAGAACTCCAATTCCCAGACTGGTGGGAAACTGGAGAAGCATCTCTAGAACGTGGGGTCATAGAGGAACCCCTACCACCAGCTGAAGGTGAGAAGATCTAACAAAAGTGCTGGAGATGGCCCATCTTGCCGCAAGACCGGCACTCCATCATATCCCTCTGGCACTAAGGCCTAGTATGCCCACTCCTACCGCACTTGTAGCATACAACCTATCTGCCATAAGACGCATCATGCGATCCCCGATCTCCTCAAGAAGGCTCTCTGCGACGCTTCCTACTATCCGTAGGAGGAACACCAGCTCTGGATGTCGAATCAACCCGGATCACTGCTCTAGAATCCCATAGATTGCGCTTAGTGATCATCTCCTAGTTGATGATAGAAGATGTCTATGTTAGATGGAATATATTCACCTGGGAACAGATCTCCTTTCGGAGACAGTCCTCGAACTTCCTAGCAAGAAACAACTCATCACCTGCTGGGATCGGTGTCAAACAATGCAGCTCAGTGAAGTGATACGAGTACTCCATAACAGAAAGAGTACCCTACTGTAGACTCATAAACTCTTGGGCTCAATTGGACCTCAGGGTCTCTAGAGAGAAGTAGTCATAGAAGGTGCGTCGAAACTCATCCCAATACATACCCTGCTAACGCCCTGATTATGAGATCACCTCCCACCACCTCTTGGTGGTGTCTCGAAGCATATAGGTGGCGAGCTTTACCCTCTTCTCAGGGGGTATCTCCATATGCTCAAAGATAGTCAGGGTGGCCTCGAACCACGACTCTACATCATGTGGTCCTCCATCCCCTATGAAGGTAGGAGGATGCTGCTGCTGAAAAACCCTCGTCAACTCAGCCATCGACGGGGCAGGAGGTGGAGCTCCCTGAAAAGTCTGCATCATCCTCAGGAAATCCTCCTTGGACTATGCATTGGCACCTATGATAGGTAAAACTGCTGGTGCCAAGGACGGCACAGTAGGAGGATCTGCAGGAGGTCCTTGATTTCCCATATCCGTTGTCTGATCACCATCTGGAAACTGCGTACGACCGGAGGACGTCTCAGAGGCATAGCTCTGAAAGATCAAAAGCACACCTTAGATCAGGATTAATAAGGACTGAAAGCATAGTATTAAAAAATGGGAACAGGGGAAAGAAACTATCATGTTTTACAAAACACGACTACACGACTTGTATAAAAACTACACGACGTGTCATATTTAGCCATTAACATGGGAGTGTACCCCTACCCGACTGGTCGTGTAACACCCCATGCTACATGGTGTGTATAAGGACTACATGGCATGTACTTGAACTCTAAACCCCTGCCCAAGTCTCCTTACACGCCTAACCCACACGGTCCAACTAATCCCAGACCACACGATGTGTTCCCTAGGGACACGGCGTGTACTAGACACAGTCTCGGCGGACCGTGTTCTTAGTTATAGGGTCGTCTACACGGTTGGCAGTTACACGGAATGTTCCGAACAAACACAACGTTTAATGAAGAAGGTGACACCATCCCGTGTTGTTCGTGACATGGCTTGGTACCTGAACAAGACTACACGGCATGTTTCTAAAACAACACGACATGTCTAAGAGAAGGTAATGTCGACCTGTGTTTTTCTTCACACGGCCGGGTACCTGTAGAGGACTACATGGCGTGTTCCTTTATGAAATGGTGTGTTCTACTCAAGATTCCCTGACCCATGTTGTTAGTGACACGACTGGGTACATGGCTCTGAACTAGACGAAATGCACCTACCGTACATGGCGTGTTCCTGAAGTAATTTCTACAACACCGTGTTCCTGCACACACTGTCAGTAACACTGCCAGAAAACTACACGGTCTGTAACCAGAAAGTACTCACTGTGTATTCTGGGTTTTTCTAGGTAGTAGCTCAGAAACTACACAGAAGCCCAGAAATACTGAAAACAAGGCAAAGAGGTGCCAAATTCTGATCCGTGAGGGCCCATACTCCCCAAGAATCAATGCTTGGAATCTCCTACAGTCATGTACAAGAGGTAACAGGGTCATGATCCACCAACATCCGATTCAAGAGGGCCTATAACACCTCAAAAATAAAAATTTGGCGTTCATTTAAGAAAAGTACAAAATAAAAAATTCTCTAATGAAGCAGCAGAGATTCTATCAAGAATCCATCACAATAGCATGCATGATCTACACAAAGCCTATCACAATGGCATGCAATCGCTAATGCACCCTAGATGGCATGGAATGAATGCATGGCATGTGATTTCTACAAGTGCCTATATGATGCATGAGATGGAATACCCTCATCTCATTGGGTTGCGACAGAAATAAGACCGCAATAGTTAAAACAATAACAACACAAAGCATGTTAATCACTCTAGGTGAAATCGTATCAACCGTAAAATATCAAAACCAGAAAATTGCAATAAACGAGGTGGTATGGATTTTCCCTGTACATGGGTTAGCTACTCCCATTCACAGCATATTACCATGTACGGAATCCATTATATCCCTGGGTAAATTCTCTAAACAGTAAAGCAAGAGAAAATAATTCCTCTGATACCACTTTGTAACGTCCTGGTTCCGGAAGCCACCCAGAGGCGCCCCGTACCCGGTTGGTCACATGACCTCAAGCGCATTTACCCAAACGCCAGAGGCTTCTGACTAGCAGCGAGGGCCTTGGCTGTGATAGTGGGGAAACTATGCCCTCATTGGCAGAATACACAGTAGAAGAAAAATAAACATGCAATATCGAAAGCGGTAATAACTAACAATATAAACAGTGGAAAACCAAATCAAAAAACTACAGCACATAATTATATATATGAAATGATGCATGATACATATCTATGAAAGCTTCCAAATAAGCCACAATGCTGGAAAACACTACAGTACCAAAAAAAGTACAAAAGAAAATAAAACAGCTCCTCAGCATCGCAAGCCAAAGCTTGGTCCCATGCCCTCCAGCTCCAAGCAATAATGTACCGGAAGTCGAAGGGTGCTTTCCCTTGTCTATACCTGCAACAAAATAGTCTGTTTGGGCCCAAAAGCATGACCCAAATAGGGTGTGAGACTAAATCCCAATAGGCATTCACCAGAAGATCTGTGCCTAACAGTCAGTGATTATATGGAAGGTAAAAGTACAATAAGGAGTAAACAACAACATCAAAGTTGTTGGTAGTAACAGAAAGAAATAAAGCAGGATGATACACCATAGTAATCAATACACAACCAACAATAGTAGTGAAGAAAACATGTAACAAGAAGGAAACCCTCTAGGAAGTACTCACATCCATCCCCTCTGGTCCTATCCAAGAAGTACCAAAACCCTCTGGGAAGTGCACTAAGCCTAACCCCTCTGGCTTGGTTATAATAATTTATTCTGTAACACCCCAATCTTCTACGGTACGCTTCTCTTTGAATAATGTGATTGCATGTGTTGTACGCAACACTGAGTTCTAACACACCATAACCAATCAAACTAGCCGTTATGAATAGTAATACCTACTTTTTGAAATTTTATATATTTTTTAAAATAGACTTCATTTTTGGATTCTTAATATAGAATTTAGCCTAAGATGAAATTTTGGTACCTTTCGGAGAACTTTAATATTTTGATGAATAGTGAAAATTACTAAATTTTAATTAAAAACAACTTTTTTAATCAAAATAATTAATAGTGTTAAATTATGAATTTGAGTGGTTTTAAAGTATAATTAGAATATATTTTTACCATTTAATATAATGTTAGTCATTGGACATAATTTTACAATTAAACCGGACATAAACAAGTGTCAATATTTTGATAGTTATTATCTCTTAAAAACACGATTTTTGTTTTAACAACGGGAATTAATTTTAAATTAATTTCTGCCACTTCTGTGTTTTGAATTTGGAAAAATGGATTCCATATTTGGAATCAGGATGTTCAAATTGTGTAAATAGGTAACGTTTATTTTTAGACATTTTGAATAATTACTGCGGTAAATATTTTATTTACCATGGTTAAAGGTAAATCCGGTAAATAAGGGTTAACAAATAATATTATAATAATACTAAATTAGCCTAAAACGTGTCCTATACTTATGGGTTGATACATGTTTGGCCATAGGCATCTTTGGGTCGATTTTGGGACCCCATGGAGCCACTTGTAGGTGATAGGGACACTTTGTTTTAATTAAGTTAAAATAAGTACAAAAATGACATAAGTATATATCTTTTAGAACAACAATTTTTACATAGGGTTATATATGTTGGAATTTCGACTATAACTATTCATTAGAAAGATACAAAGATTTACTACATGATGACAGTTTATTTTAAATTTTTAGAGATTAAATAATTTAATTTATTTATGACACAATGATGATGCAGTAATTACCATAATAGTGAACAATTAAAATAATTGATATTATAAATACCCAAATAAATATAATTTGAGACTTTTAATGAATTAAACTAATTTTATAGGATACTATGGCATATTAGGATTGATTTAATTAACTTTGTTCGAAGTAATAATTCCGTTATGAGTTTCACAAAAATCATCTATTGAATAGTGTCAAAATTGACATAAAAGAGTTTTTAAAACAAATATTATATTATTAATTGCTATTAAATTCCTAAAAATATAAGGCTCGGCCAAGAGACTTATATCATGATAGGTGTATCATTAATGGACCACTTGGGGGTCTCTTGGATGTATATGGTAAGTTTATTAACCATATAATATAAAAATACAAAGTGACATGGTAAATGTCAAACTAATTAACTTAGAGTTAATTCTTAAAGATAAGGTTAATATAAGTACCCAAACCTATGTAAATTATATTGGTTGAGTTTTTTTCGACCTATACCAACCTTAACCTTTGAATAATAAACATTGGATCCATTGGAAACCGAATATGAATTTATTATTAATTAATATTTCTAGCTTTTCCAAAGGTGCCCCTCACCCCTCTTATAAAAGGGCACTCCTCCTTCTCATTTATTCACACCTTTAAAGCCTTTTGGTTCAGACAAAATCTACCCAAATACTCTCTAAACTTCCCTCACTACAACCTAGAGGCCTTAGTTTGATCAGAAAGCCAACCTAAAGAGCCCTTTTGATCAAATCAAAAGGAAGAACCCGAAGAAGAGGTAATGATTTCACCACCCTTTTCCAAGTTCCTTTATTCTTCCACTCCTTCTTCATTTGTTGTTACCATTGTAAAATAATAACTCCAGTATCATATAAATACTATGATGTTATTATAAATATGGTACAACCATAATCAGTATTCTATCCACCCTTTGAATAACATGTCACCATATGTGTGTACGTACGGCTTACCGTCTCCACGGCATGGTGTAATTGTTATTCAATATATTATTATTTGGATGGGTATAATAATGATGTGTAACTTATGTAAATATTAAATATAACATGTTAATGATTCTGTATATATGATATAAAATCCATTTATATATTATTTTAATATCAAAATATGGTATTGTCACTCGTGCGTACGTACGGACTACCGTCTCCACGAACGCGATGAGATTCATTCTCCATCATATCCATTCAAGTATAAGTCTCATCTGATGGTTAATAATAGTATCTAAGGACTTTATATCATTCTATATATGATTAAGACACAACCTATCCATTACAAACATGGCTTAAGTAACAAAACATATAAAAGAAAACAAGTAAGTTAACATCCAAAACAACGATAATACTAAGATATTATTATCAAATCAATATTAAAAGAACATATATGATATCATATTAATGTATATGATTATTGAATAATTTAATAACAATTATTTCACCATTATACAGGAGGTTAACCTACCCCAACCAAGGAAAAGTACAAGGTATGGGTCATTTCGCAATCTCTTCATTATCCGAGGTTGTTTATATGTAATAATCTACTGGGATCTATTTATCATCCAAATCCATGTTTCTTAAAATGTATTTCAAAACATTTTTACTATTTACAAGAATATGGGTTAAAGTCATTTATACCCTTGTTTGACTTTTTATAAGAGGTTTATAAAGGAATCTTTCCGTCTTTTTCCAAACAAGGTGATTTTTAACCTTTTCGACAAAATTAAGGTAAGAATGTTTTTTTAACTTATACGGCAGGTGCGGCTATTTTCTGCCGTTATAAAATCGTTGAATCTTCCCTTAAAAGCTTGTAAGAATATTTTCAGAGAAAAAGTTTTATTTTATATGTCTCTTAATTGATTTCAAAATAAAAAGTGATATTTCTCTAAAAAGAGTTTTGATTTCATCTATGTCAACATCCTTTGATGGATTTTACGCTTATGTGAAATTGATTTATTATGATACAAAACTTCTATGTTGTATTTAAGGTTTTTTGGTATTTTTGACTATGGATGTTCTATTTTTATACCATTGATGGTTTATGGTGAAAGTATTGACATTTCGTATGCTAGTTTTAATACGAATGTTTATATTATGTTTAATCCTTTTCATATGGGAATGCATTGGACTTAATATGTGACGGGTGGAGCCCGCTATAGCTCCTCGATGCATCGGTAGGTCTCATGAGACAAACTAGTGTCTTGGCACAATGCCTTGAAAAAATCTTATTTGTAGTCTTGGCACGAGGCCTTGGCTATGTGGTTATGATAGTCTGGCATTATGCATTCCATCATTATGAAAGTGGTTATTGATATTGCATGTGATTATTCGATTAGTAGAATATCCATGTGAATAAGTAAATGGCATTATTTCATTTTTCTTTTTCCATACTATGTTTAAGTTCAAGTTTAAAAGGCTTTTGTTTTAGTTATACATTGCCTTAAAAGTTTGTGCTTATTTTTTAAAGTTTCCGCTATATTGTTATCCTTACTGGGCATTTGAGCTCACCCCTTTTATATGTTTTATTTTTCCAAGGATGTGAAGAAGTAAGTTATGAATGACCTGCAGGGATAGTATATGGGGATATGAGTGTGGAATATGGATACTATGTTGTTGTAGTAGTTTTTCACGTTGTGATGTAATGTAAAACTTTATGAATATATCTAGTGTTTCCAAGGCTACTAAACCAATCAGTCTTTCGAGATTTGATCTTTCTTGTGATCATGACAATGTTATGTAATAATGCACCGACTCTGGGTAACTGGGGTCAGGGTGTTACAGTTGGTATCAGAGGAAGTTTAGTACAAACCTTGGAAGCTAGAGTTAGATAAACTCTGATTAAAGTACATATATTTAAGATAGACTTTGAGGATTAGTATAGAAGAACTTCCTAGAATTTTGGTATTTTAGAGATTTTTTGAGTTTTCCGAGCAATACATCCCTGTCTGGATACGAGTAGGTAGAGGCGGCTATGGCACAGATGTACCTAGGGGTAAAACCCGAAAACACCGCTTTGAGCTAGACTCGAACGGGAACTGGTGCACGACAACGGGCCTCGCTGCACTCTTGGTTACGACACTCCCGGGGGATATTCTTAGGATAACTCTCATTTTCTTTACAAATCATTATGAATGGTTTATGAGTATATAATTCCTCAAAGAAAACATTTTTATGATTATGGATTATATCCATTAATAGTTCAATTTATGTTAAGTGTTTTGTAAGTATGGGATTATGTATTTTGATTCATAAATTGATCTAGTTTATGCCATTGTTTAGAAATGGCACCTAGTGTAAGAAATGGAAACTGTATCAATGCACGCACTCCATGTAGGGATTTCCCTCCTGCTCAAGATAATTATAGTGGAGCTGGTGATGCAACTGGTGCTGATCAGCTAATCACTATACTGGGACAACTCACTCAGGTTATGAATAATAACATTACCCGTATGGAGCACCCTGATCCGCAGAGTGGAAGATCAATGTTAGATCGATTCATGAGGAAACAACCACCAACGTTCAATGAGGGTACAAATCCCTTAGTAGCTAAGCAATGGATATTTTCCCTAGAGAAAATATTTCAGTCTTTGGGGAGTAGTGAAAGGGAAAAAGTTATCATGACAGTTTACTGCCTCACTGGAGATGCTGATCAATGGTGGTCATTGATTCAAAATACGAAGGAAGATGATGAAGTATCAAATATGGAATGGAGGGAGTTCAAATATCTATTTTTAGAAAAATACTTTCCTCGCGACCATCGAGCAGATATGGAAAGTCAATTTATAAGTCTGAGACAGAAGGAGGATGAAAATGTCTCAAAGTATGAGGCTAACTTTACAAGGTTAGAAAGGAATGGTGGTGATTATATACGTAACCCAAGAAGTAATATTGATCGTTTCATTGATGGTTTAAAACCATTTCTCCGTCGAGCATTAGTCTCACAATCCTTCTCGTCATACGAAGACATTGTCTCATGTGCAATCAAGACCGAAAAGGAATTCTCTAAGTCTTATGACTTTAAAGCAAAGAAAGAGAAGAAGAGACCTGCTAATCAATCTTCTAATGGATATAAGGGGAAGAAGGGAAAGGTTGAATATCCATCCTGTGGTAAATGTGGGAAGAAACACCCCGGTACTTGCTTGAAGGGAATGGGCGTCGGTTACAAATGTGGTGAAAAAGGCCACCAAGCTCGTGATTGCAAATGGATGAAGGAAGCTACCAATGTTCAGTGCTACAATTGCAGGGAGATGGGGCATTATGCAAATGAATTTCCTAAGTGTCAGGAGAACTTACCTCAGAAAAGGCCAAGGGATCAAGGTCAGGCTTATGCTATCACAACTGCTGAGGTAGAAGCTCCGAAAGACGTGGTGGCAGGTAATTTAATGGTTTCCTCAAGTTTAGCAAATGCATTATTTGATTCTGGATCATCACATTGTTTCATATCTTCCTAGTTTTCTAAGAAAATTAGATATTTCCATTTTGATTTAACAAGGGAGTTTTTAGTTAAAACTCCTAAGGGAAGTATCATTGCAACAATGTTTTGTGAATCAGTCCCCATTAGAGAACATAAATGTTCTTTATCTGCTAATCTCGTCGTCATACCTATGATTGAGTTTGATATAATCCTCAGTATGGACTAGCTTTCAGACTATGATTTGAAGATTTATTGTAAGAAGAAAGAGGTTACAATTCTTTATGATAATGATAAGGAACACCTTATCTTTAGAGCTTAATCGTCACCACCTAGTTCTTATTTAGATCCACCCCCAGTAGCTCAACTAAATTCAATTATGGGGTAGGAAGAGAATGAAATGACTGTGGGTGAGGAAAAGAATGTTCAAATAGAGAATGTACCTGTTGTGAAAGAATTTGTAGATGTATTTCTGGAAGATTTACCTGGACATCCTTCAGAACGAGAAGTTGAGTTTTCCATTGATTTAATTCCTGGATCAAGGCCTATATCAAAGACCCCTTATAGAATGGCCACTATAGAATTAGTTGAACTAAAGAAACAACTAGAGGAATTGAGTAATAAGGGATTTAATTGCCCTAGTGTTTCTCCATGGGGAGCCCCTATTCTTTTTGTTAAAAAGAAAGACGGATCTATGAGGTTATGTATCGAATACAGGGAGATCAATGCTATAACAATAAAGAACAAGTATCCCCTACCATGCATTGATGATTTATTTTACCAACTTCATGGAGCTTAATACTTTTCAAAGATTGACCTTCGATATGGATACCATCAGTTGTGTTTGAGGAAGGAAGACATTCTGGAGACAGCATTTCGAACCAGGTACGGGCATTACGAGTTTACTGTAATGCCTTTTGGATTGACTAATGCACCCTATGTATTCATGGATCTGATGAATATAGTTTTCAAGGAGTATCTCGATGAATTTGTGGTGGTATTTATCGATTATATCTTGGTATACTCCAAAATCTACGAAGATCATGAAAATCAATTGCGCATTATCTTGAAGACTCTGAGAAGACATGAATTATATGGGAAGTTTAGAAAGTGTGAATTCTGGCTTCATGAGATTTCCTTTCTTGGCCATATTGTCTCTAAAGATGGAATCTCTATTGATCCTTCGAAGACTAAGGCAATCCATGAATGGCCAGCACCTATGAGTATAAATGAGGTACGTAGTTTTATTGGTTTGGCAGGTTATTATCGACGTTTCGTCCAGAATTTTGCCGGATTGGCTAACCCATTAACGAAGCTCACACGTAAAGGGGTTAAATTTGTTTGGACAAAAGAGTGTGAAGAATTTTTCGAATAACTGAAGAGAAGATTAGTCAATTCTCCTATATTGACTCTTCCATCGGGGAACGATGGGTTCGTTATTTATAGTGATGCATCGAAGAAAGGACTTGGTTGTGTCCTTATGCAGAATGATAGAGTTATTTCCTATGCATCACGACAGTTGAAAATTCATGAACAAAACTATCCTACTCATGATCTCGAGTTAGCAGCTGTGATCTTTGCTTTGAAGATATGGAGGAACTACCTCTATGGTGAAAAATTTGAGATTTATACTGATCACAAGAGTATCAAGTATATTTTCTCTCAAAAAGAACTCAACATGAGGCAAAGGATATGGCTTGAATTACTCAAGGATTATGATTGCATGATACACTACCACCCGGGGAAGGCAAACAAGGTGGCAGATGCTTTGAGCAGAAAAGATCATGGAGTTTTGAAGAATATGAGAATTGAAAGGGACCCAATTTTCATTGATCTAGTGAAGATGGACATGGGAATAACCAGGGAAGGAGAAACATCAATGCTTTTTCAAATGGTTGCGAAACCATCTTTACTAGAAAGGATTATGAGTTCTCAGACCGATGATGAAGAATTTCAAAAGAAGATTAAAGCTGTGAATGATGGGAGATTGAGAGATTTTGTGTATGAAAATGGAATTTTGAAATTCGGAAAGAGACTTTGTATTCCCAATATACCTGATCTAAAAAGGGAATTGTTGGATGATGCTCATAGTTCCAATTTCTCTATACACCCTGGGAGCACTAAAATGTATAGATATTTGAAGGAACATTTTTGGTGGGACAACATGAAGAGGGAGATTGCTGATTTTGTGTCAAGATGTATGGTTTGTCAACAAGTGAAAGCTGGAAGGCAACAGCCTAGAGGAGTCATGCAACCTCTTCCCATACCGGAGTGGAAATGGGACAATATTACAATGGACTTTGTCATGGGGCTACCAAAGACTCCTAGAAGGAACAATGCAATATGGGTTATTGTTGATCGTCTTACCAAGTCAGCACATTTTCTTGCTATAAGAGAAGATCTACCCCTGGAACGTCTAGCAAGACTATATACTAATGAAGTTGTGAGACTTCATGGAGTACCCCGATCGATTGTTTCTGATCGTGATCCCCATTTTACTTCAAGATTCTGGAAAAGTCTTCAGAATTACCTGGATACTGAACTTCATTTGAGAACTGCTTACCACTCTCAGACAAACAGACAATCAGAACGGACTATTCAAACCTTAGAAGATATGTTGAGATCCAGCTCACTTGAATTTCAGGGTATGTGGGATCAGTATTTACCTTTCGTAGAATTTTCCTGTAACAATAGCTTCCATTCGAGTATTCAGATGGCACCATATGAAGCGTTATACGGAAAGAGATGTCATACACCAACCTGTTGGGATGACGTTGGTGAAATAAAACTTATAGGCCCAGAACTGGTGGAGGAAACAATGGAAAAGGTGAAGGTAATCCAAAATCACAACAAAGCAGATCAAAGTAGGTAGAAGAGCTATGCCGATAATTGAAGGAAGGATTTGGAATTTCAAGTCGGTGAGAATGTTTTCCTGAACGTATCTCCATGGAAGGGAGTCATACGTTATGGTAAGAAAGGTAAATTGAGTCCTAGGTACATCAGACCTTTCGAAATTCTAGAACGAATTGGGGCAGTAGCTTACCGATTGGAAATGCCGCCAAGTCTCTCCAAAGTTCACGATGTGTTCCACGTATCTCTGTTGAGGAAATACATGCCTGACCCAACGCATGTACTCACCTATAAAGAATTAGAACTAGAACCCGATATGTCCTATTGTGAAGAGCACTTCAGGATTCTTGATACGAGAGAACAAGTACTGAGAAACCGGATGACGCGTCTGGTAAAAGTTTTATGGAGAAACCATAAGATGGAAGAGGCAACGTGGGAACCCGAGGAACTTATGATGAAGAACCACCCGAGTCTCTTCATGTGATAAGTATTCTAGAAATTTCGAGGACGAAATTATTTGAAGGAGGGGAGAATGTAACACCCCAAGCTTCTACGGTACACTTCTCTTTGAATAATGTGATAGTGTGTGTTGTACGCAACACTGAGTTCTAACACACCATAACCAATCAAACTAGCCATTGTGAATAGTAATACCTACTTTTTGAAATTATATATTTTTTTAAAAATGGAATTCATTTTTGGATTTTTAATATCGAATTTATCCTAAGGTGAGGTTTTGGTACCTTTCGGATAACTTTAATATTTTGATGAATCGTGAAAATTACTAAATTTTAATTAAAAACAACTTTTTTAATCAAAATAATTAATAGTGATAAATTATGAATTTGAGTGGTTTTAAAGTATAATTATAATATATTTTTACCATTTAATATAATGTTGGTCATTGGACATAATTTTACAATTAAACCGGACATAAACAAGTGTCAATCTTTTGATAGTTATTATCTCTTAAAAACACACTTTTTGTTTTAACAACGGAAATTAATTTTAAATTAATTTATGCCACTTCTGTGTTTTGAATTTGGAAAAAATGGATTCCATATTTGGAATCAGGATGTTCAAATTGTGTCAATAGGTAACTTTTAGTTTTAGACATTTTGAATAATTACTACGGTAAATATTTTATTTACCATGGTTAAGGGTATATCCGGTAAATAAGGGTAAACAAATAATATTATAATAATACTAAATTACCCTCAAACGTGTCCTAGACTTATTGGTTGATACATGTTCGGCCTTAGGAATCTTTGGGTCGATTTTGGGACCCCATGGAGCCACTTTTAGGTGATAGGGACACTTTATTTTAATTAAGTTAAAATAAGTACAAAAATGACATAAGTATATATCTTTTAGAAAAACAATTTTTACATAGGTTTATATATGTTGGATTTTAGACTATAAGTATTCATTATAAAGATACAAAGATTTCATACATGATGATAATTTATTTTAAATTTTTAGAGATTAAATAATTTAATTTTTTTATGACACAATGATGATGGAGTAATTACCATAATAGTGAAAAATTAAAATAATTGATATTATAAATACCCAAATAAATATAATTTGAGACTTTTAATGAATTACACTAATTTTATAGGATAATATGACATATTAGGATTGATTTAATTAACTTTTTTCGAAGTAATCATTCTGTTATGAGTTTCACAAAAATCAACTATTGAATAGTGTCAAAATTGACATAAAAGAGTTTTTGAAACAAATATTATATTATTAATTGATATTAAATTACTAAAAATCTAAGTTTCGTCCAAGGGACTTATATCATGATAGGTGTATCATTAATGGACCATTTGGGGGTCGCTTGGATGTATATGGTATGTTTATTAACCATATAATATAAAAATACAAAGTGACATGGTAAATGTCAAACTAATTAACTTAGAGTTAATTCTTAAATATAAGGTTAATATAAGTACCCAAACCTGTCTAAATTCTATTGGTTGAGATGTTTTAGACCTATCCCTACCTTAGCCTTTGAATAATCAACTTTGGAGCCATTGGAAACCGAATATGAATTTATTATAAATTAATATTTCTAGCTTTTCCAAAGGTTCCCCTCACCCCTCTTATAAGAGGGCACTCATCCTTCTCATTTCTTCACACCTTCAAATCCTTTTGGATCGGCCAAACTCTGCCCAAATACTCTCCCAACATACCTCACTACAACCTAGAGGTCTTAGTTTGATCCGAAAGCCAACCTAAGGAGCCCTTTTGATCAAATCAAAAGGAAGAACCCGAAGAAGAGGTAATGATTTCACCACCCTTTTCCAAGTTCCTTTATTTTTACACTTCTTCTTCCTTTGTTGTTACCATTGTAAAATAATAACTCCAGTATCATATATATACTGTGATGTTATTATAAATATGGTACAACCATAATCATTATTCTATCCATCCTTTGAATAACATGTCACCATACGTGCGTACGTACGACTTACCGTCTCCACGTCGTGGTGTAATTGTTATTCAATATATTATTATTTGGATGGGTATAATAATGATGTGTAACTCATGTAAATAATAAAAATAACATGGTAATGATTATGTATATATGATATAACATCCATTTATATATTATTTTAATATCAAAAGAATGATATTGTCGCTCGTGCGTACGTACGGACTACCGTCTCCACGAACGCGATGAGATTCATTCTCCATCGTATCCATTCAAGTATAAGTCTCATTTGATGGTTAATAATAGTATCTAAGGACTTGATATCATTATATATATGATTAAGACACAACCTACCATTACAAACATGGCTTATGTAACAAAAAATATAAAAGAAAACAAATAAGTTAACACCCGAAACAACGATAATACTAAGATATTATTATCAAATCAATATTAAAAGATCATATATGATATCATATTAATGTATATGATTCTTGTATAATTTAATAACAATTATTTCACCATTATAAAGGAGGTTAACCTACCCAAACCAAGGAAATGTACAAGGTATGGGTTATTTTGCAATCTCTTCATTATCCGAGGTTGTTTATACGTAATAATCTACTGGGATCTCTTTATCATCCACATCCATGTTTCTTAAAATGTATTTCAAAACATTTTTACTATTTACAAGAATATGGGTTAAATTCATTTATACCCTTGTTTGACTTTTTATAAGAGGTTTATAAAGGAATCATTCCATCGTTTTCCAAACAAGGTGCTTTTTAACCTTTTCGACAAAATTAAGGTAAGAATGTTTTTTTAACTTATACGGCGGGTGCCGCTATTTTCCGCCGTTATAAAATCGTCGAAGCTCCCCTTACAAGCTTATAAGAATATTTTCAAATAAAAAGTTTTATTTTATATGGATCTTAAATTATTTCAAAATAAAAATAGATATTTCTCTAAAAAGAGTTTTGATTTCATCTATGTCAACATCCTTTGATGGATTTTACGCTTATGAGAAATTGATTTATTATGGTACAAAACTTCTATGTTGTATTTAAGGTTTTGTGGTATGTTTGACTGTGGATATGCTATTTTTATACCATTCATGATTTATGGTGAAAGTATTGACATTTCGTATGCTAGTTTTAATACGAATGTTTATATTATGTTTAAACCTTTTCATATGGGAATGCATTGGACTTAATATGTGACGGGTGGAGCCCGCTATAGCTCCGCGATGCATCGGTAGGTCTCATTAGACAAACTAGTGTCTTGGAACAAGGCCTTGACAAAATCTTATTTGTAATCTTGGCACGAGGCCTTGGCTATGTGGTTATGATAGTCTGGCATTATGCATTCCATCATTATGAAAGTGGTTATTGATATTGCATGTGATTATTTGATTAGTAGAATATACATTTGAATAAGTAAATGGGATTATTTCATTTTTCTTTTTTCCATACTATGTTTAAGTTCATGTTTAAAAGGCTTTTGTTTTAGTTATACATTTCCTTAAAAGTTTATGCTTATTTTTGAAAGTTTCCTCTATATTGTTATCCTTACTGGGCATTTGAGATCACCCCTTTTCTAGGTTTTATTTTTCCCAGGATGTGAAGAAGTAAGTTATGAATGACCTGCAGGGATAGTATGTGGGGATATGAGTGTTGAATATGGAGACTATGTCGTTGTAGTAGTTTTTTACTTTGTGATGTAATGTAAAAATTTATGAATATATCTAGTGTTTCCAAGGCTACTAAACCAATCGGTCTTTAGAGATTTGATCTTTCTTGTGATCATGCCAATAATGCACCGACTCTGGGTAACTGGGGTTGGGGCGTTACATATACGACTCTCTGGGGAAGCTCACTCGGTCAATTCCCCTTATAGTCTAGGGTAGTCAGAGACTCTCTAAGGAAGATCACGCAGTCTAACCCTCTTAGCCCCAAGGTCGAGAGACTCTCTGAGGAAGCTATCTCAGTCAATTCATCCTATAGCTTCAGGTATACTAAAAACTCTCTGAAGAATCTCACTCGGTCAATTCCTCCTCTCTCCTGGGAAGGTGCTTAAAAATATTCAAACAAAGTAAGACTCTCTGAGGAAGATCACTCGGTCTACCCTCATGTAGTCTATAATATCTGAAGGCACTTTGGGAATCTCACTCGGTGAATCCCCTGTGACCTATAATGTCTAAGACTCATTGATGAAGCTCAATCGGTCTACCCTCCTATAGTCTATAATGTCAAAGACTCTCTGGGAAGTTCACTCGGTCTATCCCTTATAGTCTATAGCACCAGGTTCTCTCAGCCCTGTTCGAGTATGTGCATAATAATTCTATAATGCCAAAGTACACCTATAGAGATACTTGGCTAACCAAAGTACACCTATGGAGCTACTTGGATAAATAGTCTACAAGGCAACAAGCATGTAATGCAAAACACTCCATCCTATAGCCACAAGGCATGGCAGTAGTCATAACAGCCAAATTCTAACCAGACCCAAAGGTCTTAAACAGAAAAAATCATGGAAAAACATCCAAGTAACACAAATTATCCTCTAATATGATGAATTTACCTCCACACAAGCATACAAGCAAGGCAGGAAAACAACAAGGGATAAAAGGTAAACACGCAACACCCCGTTCACGGGTATTGGTGGAATTTGCACATAAAACTCAAGGAATTTTAATGGTAAGGCACAAAACACCTACCTCGATCCTAAAAGATCGATATAGTTGAACCACGACGACTGATTCTCCTTACAATGTCGAAGATCTGAAAAAACGCCCAAAATGCTCAAACCACGATATCTTGAGAAGGAGGAGTAATTGGAAAACAAATCTCAAGAAGAAGGTAGAACTCACTACTGCAATTCCAACACAATTGATAGTGCTTGAATTGGAGAACAGATGGAGGAACGGTGGCTTGTCGAAGATCCGTGGATTCTCGGTGTTCTCGAATGAACAAGACCTAGAAGAAGACATTTATCAGAATTAGGCATGACCCCGGTCTGTTTAATGAAAAAAAAGTACACTGCGTGTACTTTTAGAGTACACGGCGTGTACTAGGTATTTCCGTACTCTACCAAAATCGGCCTCCACGTCACCCCTACACACCGTGTGTGTAGCACGGACACAACCAGTACATGGATTCGAGCAGGAAAAGAGTACATGACGTGTACTCCGAAAGTACACGGTGTGTACTAGAAAAATTTCCTGACACTCCTTTTTTCACAAAAACTCCAGAAAAAGGAAAAACATACCTAAAATGAAGATCCGGGTTTTTATAGACTTCACTATTTAAATTTCTTCGATGATTTATTCTCGTTGGGATTTCAATTTAAATTTTTTTTCCTGGAGGTATTCAAGTAATTGAATAACTTCTATAGGAGGGGAAAAGATAATATTTTTTTATTGATATGATTTTTATGAAATTTGGGTGTTCAACTAGGGGGCCTTGGGGGGCATTGAGAAATGTAATTTTGAAATATTTTTAAATAAGGAATATGGTACTATCTGAGAGGCTTAATCTTGTCCAAAACTATTATTATGATTCTGATTTCAAATACATTTTATTTCAATTAAATTTTACGTGTTTTTTTTGAATTTATAATAACATTATTTTATAATTATATTCTCTTTTATAATTTTTAATCACATCCCCAAATTTTCATTCTTTGGAAAATAAACAAAACAGTAGTGACCATTTTGAAACTATAAATGCAACCTCCTTGAGAGAAAATCCAGGGACTCCTATATTGAATTTCCCTTTGTTATGACATTGTTGATTTAGTTTTTCAAAAACAACCCTCAGATCGAATAGGATTGTTTCTAGGGATGTTTATTGAAGTGATTTTTTAAAAAGTGTTTTTTCATGATTTGAAATCATGAACAGTTCTTGTTATCATTGAATTATGAAATTGATAGAACATTTCACTCTATGGTTAATGATAAAATAAATACCCCTATCCAAAATTGATATTATTCCACTAAAACACTTAGAATGAACTTTTTTGAAACTAAAATTATAATGGCTGATAACTGAACCCTATAAGTATTGGCTTCATCATATGATGAAAATCAAGAAAATCATGTAGTATATCCAGATTCACCTACTGGGTCAGAAATTAAAATTGGTTTCATTTACCAACATCTAAAATATAATAGGATTACTAGTGAATACCCACATAAAAACATTCAAGAATTCAGGTATATTTGTTTCAAAAAGATAACCTAACGAGTTTATACAAATAAAATTAAATTGAGATCATTTCCTTTTTCATTAGAAGGAGTTTCCAGAGAATGATTTTTCTATTGAATTTAATCATTGATTAGATATCGTGATGAATTGAAGAAACTTTTCCTTGATTTTTTCCCTATCTCTAGAACTACTTCAATTTGAAAATAGATTTATATAGTTAGGTAAACTCCTGGTGAAAAATTGAATGAGCACTCTAAATGATTTGAAAGAATATTTTTTATTTTTCCCACCAAAAATCAGTTTCCAACTCTTAATTAAATATTTTAATGAATGATTGTGTCTCACTGATAGAAGTAAGATTAATGCTACAATGGTAGGGTATTTAGTTGATAAAACACCAATTTCTTCTAGTATATTAACTGAAAACATGGGAAAAGTTCTCAATAATTTAGAACAAAAGGCATTCTTTATGAGAAATATACACAAGAATTTCCCACTACTAATCATAAAACCAACATGATTGTGAGTCATATTTTTTTATCATACCACAATGGTGAGGTCGATGATGTTTTCAAAAAACCCACCAATACCACCCAAACCGAAATAAATATTTCAAATGCAAGTCTATTGTGGAACTGTTTCATTAAATAATCATTTCATTGACTAGTTTCCACAAATTCAAGATCATTTTGAGAACAAAAATTCTTTTTTCATGGAAAACCCTTCCGATCACTCCAATAATTTCTATTTAAAACCAACCAAAATTTCAATCATTGATAGTACTATCAATATAATGATATATTATAGTAGTTTGAACTACCAAGAATATTCTTACAAGGAAAATAAATTAATTCCCAACTAATATATTTCATTGAGCAATCCCATTATCTTTCTAGAAAAACATTTCATCCCCCCCCCCACTCAAAAGTCATAGATAAGCATTGAGTAAGAAATTATGAAACAAAAAGAGGAAATGAAACAATCAAAATATCAACACAAAACATGATTATTACCTTCATTACTCAAATGGAATAACTTCAATATGATTTTAGTTTCATAAAAAAATAAAATGAGTTGTGTATTCCCCTAATCGCCTTAAGTGAATAACATAGATAAATGGAATGAAAATGTGATTTCAATTGAAATTTGGAGTGGACTAAGATTTAATAACCCTAAAATTGGGTACAACAAACCTACTTCAAACACTATTAATGAGAATCCCACCAATGATGGAAATGTTAAAAATTATGAATTTCTTGATAATGGAAACAAAAATTTAAGAGAATATTTTTTTAATGGTCAGAGAAGGATAGGAAGAGGATGTCTAGTTCTTTGGTTTCTCAAAGTAGTGTAAATTATATCCCAGCAAAATTGAAACCACTGCTGCCATATCATAGAAGGAAATCAACAATGAAGTCGTGTGAGGAAAAAGAGGTGGAACATGAGGTTTTGGAATCCATTAATAATTTTCAAGTCAACACACCTTTTCTCGATGCTATGAAAATATTTAAAGGTGTGCTAGGTTTCTAAAAAAATGTGTACCCAAAATATGACATTCAAAGGAGGTGAAAATTCTAAATTAGGGAATAATGTTTCATCCATAATTTAGAATGATTTTACTAAAAATGTAATGACCTATCAAATATTACCATTACCTACATCATTGGGAAATGTGATTTCAAGGATGTCATGCATGATTATGTGGACTCTATCAATGTTATGAGACATTATGTTTACTCTTCTATACTACTTGGAAAACATCAAACCTCTAGACTTATCAATCAATATTAGAATTGAAGTTCTACAAAACTACTGGAGTTATATATGATGTTATATTTAAAAGTGAGATGCATGATTATTCCTATCAATTTATATGTGTTGGATATGTATGATGATCGTTTTAGTACCCATTCACCAATCATTATAGTGAGAATAATTCTTAAAACCGAAAAAGAAATCATTAATGTTCTCAAAGGATCAATTAAACATGATTTTAGAGGATATAATATTAATTTCAATATTATATTGTCCATGAAACACCCAGTTAATTATCATTCATCCCCCAAGTAAACATTATTGATTGGTTTACCACTATTATGTTTCCCGAGTCTTCTTATGATTAAAAATAAACTAATAATTAAAATATTGATTATTATTAAATATAATAAAAAATAGAGGGAGAAGTAATCTTGTGATGAGTTTTTGAATGTTGATACATGTTTACAAGAGTCTGTTGATATCTGAATTGATGTAGGTGAATTTATAGAACCCCATGAATTGTCAAGTGGTCTCATTAGAGATGTTTAAAATTTTTCACATGAAAAAAAATCTGAAAAAATTGTAATGTGATCATTATGATGAAGGTCCAATAAAATCTAGTGTTTCACTAAACAATAATTTCTGTGAGAAATGTACTTTGATCATTGAAATTACCCCCCTTATGTTAGAGTTGAAACCACTTCGTGAAAAACTCAAATATTATTTCGTAGGTGTGAATGATAAATTCCCTATCATAATTTTAAAATATTGATCATGATACAGAGAGATACAACTGTTAGGATTCCTCAAAAACCAAATTAAATATATAGTATAGAATCTATCTAATTTAACTAGAATTGTTACCTCTGTGGGAATGTATAGAATTTATTTAGGTAAAATTCTAAACCAGTGATACAATTTAAAAAAAAAATTGAACCCAACTCTTTTACAGGTTTTTAAGAAGGAATTCACCACCATGTTGTGTTTGGAATTAATTTTCCCATCTATGATAGTCAATGGGTGAGTTCAAACCAATTTTTTCCAAAAATTGGTGGATATAAAATCATATGGTTTTGATATTTTCCTTATTATACATTAAAATCCATGGAAAATGTACATTGATTATAGGAAGCTCAGTTTTTTTATAACTAAAGACCACTTCTCGTTGTCATTCCTTGATCATGTCTTTGAATGAATGGTTCGGAAAAACCACTATTTTTTTCTCTATTGACTCTCTAGTTATTTCTAAATTCATGTATCTCGAGATGATTAAGATAAAACCACTTTCATGTCCCCCTTTGGATCCTTTTCTTATAGGAGGTTTCCCTTGAGATTGTGTAATTATCCTAGAACATTTTAGGGTGTATGATGATAATTTTCTATGAATTTATATTAACCATCATACAATTTTTTGGATGACTTAACTATTTAAGGATCATCATTTTAACATGTGTTGGAAAGTTTGGCTCATGTTCTTAAAACATACATTGATATGAATCTTTTTCTAAATTATGAAAAAATGGCATTTTATGGTGGGTAAGGGGATTTTTCGTGGAAATTTTCTGTATATATATGGAATTCATGTTGGTCAATCCAATGTTGAGGCCATTGGTTTATTTCCATAGCCAATAATGTTTAGATATATGACATCATTATTCGGTCATGGTAGTTTTTATAGGAGACTGATAATGGAATTTGGTATGGTATAACTTACATTGTCTATAATTCTCTCAAAAGACACCCCATTTTTCATTGATGATAATTTTAAACTATCCTTTCAGGAGTTGAAACAAAAACTGATAACCCCTCCCACTGTTCAACCTCCCGAATAAGAGTTTACCTTTGAAATCATGAATGATGCATCAGACGGTTCCCTTAGGGTTTCCTTTATTCAAATGTTTTAAAAATATCATTTTATTTCACATGTCACTAGAATATTATATTAGGACCAATAAAACTACACAACAACTGATAATGAGCTTATTTTTATTTTATTTTATTTGTAAACATTTAGATGTTATTTGTTGGGATCAATGGTGATTGTTTTCACATATAATTTTATAATTTTGTTTTCGATGAAGAAACATGATGAAAAACCAATAATTTTGAGACGTATCTTGCGGTTTCATTAGTTTGATGTTGAACTGAAGGATAAAAAAGGAATTTAAAACCTTGTAGCAGATCATTTGAGCAGTATATCATTTGTTTTGAATGGGAAACGTTCGATATGTCCACCAATTTAATAAACCATTCCAGATGAGGAGTTATATGCATGATAGAGTGAAAGACCATGGTTTAATTATATTGTGAATTATTTGTATTCTGGTAAAGTTCCGCACATGTTTTACATGCAAAAAAAATTCTAAACTTGTGGGTGATTCAAAAAAGTAAAATTTAGGATGATCCAAATTTGTGGAATTTTGGAAGTGATTAAATGATTAGAAGATGAATTCCTAATTATGAATTCATTTTATGGTATATTTTTGTCACAGTTTGAGTTTTGGATGAATCTTTGGGTCTCAAAGAACTGCATGAAATGTCAGTTATTCTGGTGTATATTGCACCATCGTTTTTATATTTTCTTTTTAATTATTTAAAACCTATAAAATTTGTAAATTTCTTGGGGGATTTTCCAAAATGAATGAGATTCCACAAAAACATATTTTTTTAATGTCTTTAATGTATGGGATATGAATTTCATTGGTCCTTTTCCCAATTCATTTGGATGTATTTACATCTTTGTTGTTGTTTATTATGTCTCCAAGTAGGTAGTGGTTATTCCCATGATACGTGATGATGCCAAAACTATGTCCATGTTTATGAAAGGAAATTTTCTTTCATGATTTGGATTTACAAAGATTCTAATTCTGGATCAAGGTACCCAATTTTTTAATATTAAATTTCCATCATTTTTTTGAAATATTGAGTTTATCATAAATCCTATACACCTTTTTATCCTCAATGAAAAGGAATGGATGAGTGTCCCAAAAGGGAAACTAAACAAATTTTGTAAAAACCTGTGAACCCAAATAGAGATGATTAGAGTTTGAGACTTGATGATGCAATATGGGCCTATATGAATCCATTAAAAACCCCAATCATCATGTCACCGTTTTGATTATTCTATATAAAGGAAGGTCACCAGACAGTTGAGTTAGAAGGTAAATATGCTGGGGCTATCAAAACATGTAACATGAATCTGTTTTCTATTGGAAGATATAGAAAATTTAGTTTACATGAACTGGAGGAGATCAGAAAAAATTCATATCAAAGCTCTATGTTGTACAAGGAAATAACCAAATAATTTCTTGATGGGATAATTATCAAAATATATTTCAAGTAAGGAGAGAATGTGTTTCTTTTTTATTCCAGATTGATGCTATTATCAAGTAAATTTTATTCCCAATGGTCTAGCCCATTAATTTTCACTAATGTTTATTCTTTTGGTGAAATATAGATAAAAGAACCAGAAATAAGGACACCATTCATGGTCAATGGAAACAAGTTGATGTTATTTATATATAATTTTTCAGATCCTCTAGTAGATGGGAACCATCTTCATAAATTTGAATACCATTAATGAAAAGTTGTGTCTTTCTTTACCAATTATTTATTAATATGTTATTAATTTCATAAATTGTGTAATAAAATAAATCTAGTTAAAAATCATTTAATTTCACTAAATAATTTTTGGGGGAGGAACATGGTGGGTGGATTGAGATTTTTTATTTGTTCCTTTAAATTTTTCATTTTCAGTTTTCTTCCATTCATGGTGTTTTTCATTTCTTTTATTGTTTTTAAAATTTTGTTTTTTTCATTCAATTACATTGTAAAAAACATCATCGGATATTAAATTATTATAATTTCCATTTTTGAAACCCATTTCAATGGGTGAACCAATTGATCCCTTGAAACTGAACATAAATTAATGATGATAATAATTTTGTTTGAAGGTCAATATTTTTGAAATTTTATGAATATACCTCAAATTTTTTTAACCTCATTCCACATATCAGTTTTTTTATCTTTGAAATCCCACTATTTTTAGGCTTCTAAATTTTTTTTACATCTTCTACATGTTCACCTCTATGTTTGAGACAACCAATCCATGATAGATTTAACTTGAACTTGATCTATTTCTACCAAAACTTGATGGCTAAGGTACTTTTGATTTAAATTATTTATTCAATTATTTGGATTTCCAAATCCCTCTTTTCATGATAATACTTTTTTATTTTTTTACTTCCATGAACATTTGATATTTCTTTTTCCCTTCATATCCACGTAAACCCGGTTAGGTTATCCACATTACATAAAACTTTTCCCTTTAAAACCTACTCTAGAATGGAAAATTATTGATATAGTTGATCATAAGTGTGGGGGTGGGGAGGTGAATTTTAGTGTGCTACCTCATTTGGTTTTGATTTGGTAGGTGTTTAAAATTTCAAAGAGGTGTTTTTTATATTGGGAAATATTTTTATAAGAGATGTTCCCATCTGGAGCTCTCAGTGGAAATGGAGTTGTACCTCTCTAGATCTTTCAGTGGAAAAAAGTTATATATGTCTACAGATTTCAAAAAAAAGGATATAAACTTCATTTTACTGATGAAATATTGAGTTTTTGGTATGTGTAATAGATTTTAAATGACGCTCAAATCCTATTTTATTCTATGGGGAGCGAGGATGAGACCATACGTGAGTGAAAATTAGAATCAGGCTTTTTTATTCAAAAAGAGCCAAACCCTCCTTATTCGGTCTCAAGATTTATCACACGTAAACCCCGCACACCATGGGCCACAAAAAACCTTCATAATTTCCCATGATAATGAAAATCACTTTGATTACATCAGGTGGAGATATATAAATTTACCAAGCCTATGGAGATTATTACCTGAGTTTGGATGAGAAAAGCGTTATTGATAATCTATATTTAATTGTATATATAAATTTTATGTGATGTAAGTGTTTTTTGTGCATGGGAGGAAAAAAAATTAAAAATTAATTGAATTGATAGAATTTATAACAAGAAATATTTATTTTTGAGGATCCATGAAATCTTTTTATTCATGGTGATAAATTAGAGAACTTCATTGGTATGTGTTTTTAATTTTATTGATTTGATTTTGATGCTCACTTGTCCAGGACTCCATGTACTAAATGTGGGAGAATTGATATATATAATATTTTATATGATTCTAATTTGTATTTAAATTATTTAAACCTTACCAATTTAACATTTTGACCTAAAATTCAATGTTTATCAGATTTTTGGAATGCTTTGAGCTTGAAATTGAAAATTGAGCAATTATTGATTTTTCACTTCTTTCAATCACTTGTGTATTTCGGGAATATGGTTTTCAATATTGATCCAAATAAACTGATTATTTGTTTCTATAAATAAAATAATTGATAAATAAATTTCTTTTAAATGGTATGTGTCTTGATTCTATATTATAGATTCCCAAAAAATCAGTCTTTGTGGAAATTTTTTCAGGATGTTAGGATAGAACCCACCTCATTGAATGGGGTATGAATTTGGATATATGTATCTAAAATTGTTTTTTCAAACAAGAAATGAAATAGGACTTCATTACTCATGTTAATGAATAGTTTCAATTAAAAAATATATCTTTAATGTATTCTTTGAGGGAGTCAACCATGTGTAAGATGAATGGTCTCATAGGGAAGAACCATTTTCTATTAGAAATAAATCCATATATTTTTCACCACATGTCCAAATATTATAAACAATTTCAAGATGATATAGGATTCAATTTTTAAAAACTCTCTAGAATATGTTAGTAGAATATTCATCAGTGAATGTGGATTAAAATAATCAAACCATAGGGAAACAGATTTTGGACAATAGAATTCCCAATCCTCCCCCATTTGTATTCACAAATCATCTTTAATTATAAGAGTGGTTTCATTGAGATAGAAAAAGGAAATTTTTATATTGGGTACATGGTTATGATAATTTGAATTCATTCGGTAATAGATAATATTGGGGATTCTCAAGTGATAAGATTCTAAGAACTAAGTTGTCGTAGATGGTGACAACCAACGCACACTCTACCGAGTCATGTTCTTATTGTGTAATATACTTTTAAATTTATCTTGAACATTGATATTTTAATTAATGTGGTTTTTTTATTTACTGAATATATATTCATCAATTTTTTTGAAAGGTATTTCAATATATTATTTAATTTAATTTACTTAACCAGTCAAATTTATTTGGAGAGGTATTGTGGTTGAGCATAGTGATTTAAATTTAGTTTGATTCCTTATAGGTATTATTGTAATTTAACCACATATATAGGATGGAAAAATCCAATTGTGTTATTTATATTATTTATATGAAAAATTGGGTGTTCACCTTGTAGTCCTATGGGGGCATTGAGAAATTAAATTGGGATATTTTTTAAACAAGGAAGTGGGGAGGGTCTGAGAGGTTTAAGCTTGTCCAAAAATACTGTTTTTGATTTTTATTTCAAAACAATTTTATTTCCTTTATTTATCCTATATTTTTCATCAATTTTCATGCACATTTTTTTAGATTTAGATTTTATTTTATAACTTTTAATTAAATTCCAAATTTTTATTCTTGTGAAAATAAAGAAAAAAAATGTGATAGTTTTGCAACTCAAATTAAATCCTCCATGAGAGACAATCTAGAGACTGCTATATTACATTTATCTTGGGAATAAAATTTCTGATTGATATTATAACGACCCATACTTTACATACATTTTTAGTACTTCAAAATTGAAGTACACTTATTACGACATATAACAAAACCATGAAAGGACCGTATAAGTATAGTGTCTTTAGAAACTGGGAAACATAAACAATTGGTTCATAAAGCGTCTACACTGTCTCCCATTTATTTCATCATATCTATAGTCACATTTGGAATATATTACTTAATAACATTCTTCCTGGCCTGGGGAAAGAAAATATACAAAAGGGTGAGCTAAAATTCTCAGTAAGGGTAAACAAATGAAATATCAATCACATCATATTCATAAGAACATAATATTTTGGAAATCTTACCCTGCAAAAGAGATCAGAATTTCATAACATGGGATAAATAGTGGTAGTGAAATGTAATCACAATAATAATAAATTAAAACATGAATCATTGTGTCATACACACATAATCATAGAGAATCATTTCTTATTAGTCAAGACTCATTGCCAATACTATCTTAGTGTACAAAGTCCATTTCTGAACCGAGTTCATTCCTCGTTTCAGTCCTGTTTCACGGAACCGGTTTAACCTGTCGTTCCAGCCAAGTCTATCTCATGAGATATAAAATCTTTACCCAATTCATTGGAGGGATATATAGGTCCCAACCATCTCATAATTATATTATTCTTATGTATGCCACAAAATCATAAACCATACATCATAGCATAAACCATGTAATAAAAATGGGATTCTTAAACATCATGACATCATAAAACAATTCATATAAGATAAAGGAATTCATAAAAATGATTCCATAACAACATAATCAAATCAATTTAATAATAGGGATAGAAACATAACCCTTTAATATCATAGATGGAAAATAATTTTGATAAAACACTTGAACTCCATTCTTGAGGAAAATATCCTTTCTACTTCAAACATGAATTTCCTTTCTTAACATGTCATACAATTCTAAACTAAAATAAGATGATTCAAAATAAACTTGAAAACATGTAAAGAAATCTTCTTGGAAATAATGTTTTAAAAATCCATTCATGCCGTATAAGTTAAAAAACATTCTTCTCATACATTTGTCGGAAAAGTCAAAAAGTACCTCGTACGAAAAACGACAAAAGATTCATTTCATATCTTTCAATAAAAACTCAACGAAGGATAAAATTGGATTTAAAAAATTGTATGTGGATGGAAATAATATTACATATTGAGGAAACACGGATGTGGATGATAAATATTCCCCAGTAAATTCTGAAGTATAAACAATCTCGGATAAAAATGAGATTGTGATATTTTCCCTTACCTTAGGTCCGATTTTCTTCGTAAGTGTCCGAACCTCCTGTATAATTATTTAAATAATGTCATTGACTTATTCCATAATAATACTCATTGTTATGATATCATATATGGTCATATTATTACCTTATTATTAGTAATATTTCATTGCTACTTTTTATTCGGGTGTTTATTACTTTTTGTTCTTATGCGTGTTTTGTCAAATAAATTCTTATTATTATTTTTAGGTTATAGATACCTCATTTCCAGAATGGTATTAGTGTAATATATATCACATTTATTCACTCAATTCATTAATGTAATCCTTATGCAATGAAAATCATGTAGAACGAGTCGCATCACATCGTGGAGACGATATTCCGTACATACGCACGAGCGATGATATCGTTCCCATGATCGTGGAATTGTATTGGAGTGTATGTATAATATTTAAGAATCAATATCACTTTAAAACAATCATATATATTCATTATTTACACCATTATACCCATCCAAGTAAGGTGGTGTTGGAAAATAGATTACACCACGGCGTGGAGACGGTATTCCGTACGTACGCACGCGCGGTGATTTCATTTTCCGTAGGATGGATAGATGGTGAAATAGGGTTGTTTAATAATTATAATAACATATCAGTATATGAGTGATACTGATGTTATTAATTCATAATGAAACAACTAAATAAGAATAAGTGTAAGAAGAAATAAAGTTGAAATAATCGGTAACATACATTACCTCTTCTTTGAAGCGCTTCTTTGAGACCTCCTTTTAGGGAACTAAAATTGGTATTTGAAAAAGACCAGGACCTCTAGTATGTTTCTAGGGAAGTGGAGAGGATAAATATTCAGGGTTTGACCGATCTTGAAGGCTCAAAGTGGTGTGAGGAAGAGAGGGAGGAGGTGCCCTTTTATAAGGGAGGAGAGGGGCACCTTTGGAAAAACTAAAAATATTATTTTATTATAAAACCAAATTCGGTTTTAAATAGCTCAAAATTGATTTATTTGGAAGTCAAGGTGGGTATGGGTCGAAATGATCTCATCCAATATAATTTGGACAAGTTTAGTTTACTATTTTAACCTTATCATTTAGATTTAACATTAAGTTAGATAATTTTACTTTTACCGTGTCTTTTTGTGTTCTTACACTATAAGGTTAATAAACATACTATAACAATCCAAACGAACCCCAAGCTGTTTATTATTAATATATATAACCGTATCTAAGTATGTTTGCCAAACATTAGATTTTGAGGAATAAAATAACAATTAATAATATAATGTTTGTATTTAAAACTATTTTATGTCAATTTTGACACTATTAGTAATTTATTTTTGTGAAAATCATAACAGAATGATTAGTTCAAATAAAGTTAAATAAATCAATACTAACATGTCATATTAACCTATAAAATTATTTAAATTCATAAAAAGTATAAAATGACATTTATTTGGGTATTTATAACATCAATTATGTCAATATTTCATTAATAAGATAATTACTGCATCATATTTGTGTCATAAATAAATTAAATTATTTAATGTCTAAAAATTACAAATAAAATACCATTATGTATTAAATCTTTTTAGATTTATAATGAGTATTTATAGTCGAATTTATCTTATGTATAAACTTATATTAAAAATTATGTACTTATTAAACTTTGATTTTAACTATCTTAACCCTTCTTTAAATAAATTAATAATAAATGTCCTAATCTAATCGAAGTGGGCCTAAATGGTCATATGTTATTCCTAAGGTTGTTTTTGGTCAAATTACACTTATCCAATAGAATTAGGACATGTGTTTGGGTAATAATAATATCATTTTTACCCTTAATTACCCTATTTACTTTTAACCGTGGTAAATAAAAGAAAAAAGTTAATATTCACCAAAAAATATTGTCATCTCATTGAACCAAATTTTACTTAATGACATCAACCATGTCTCTTAGATTTTTGAAATTCCACTCACATAAGTAGTAAAATTATGTTTTATGTAAATTTGCAAATTCTCCTAGGAGGTGGGTAAAAGACGGTGAAAAGTTCAATAAAATTTTTATATATCTAAAATTGTCATAAAATTACTCCAATGAATTAAATTGAACTTATATAGGTATTATGTATCAATTTTGACCTAAAATAAATTTAAATAAAATAAATAATTATTTAAATAAAAAGTCGGTTTTTAAATAGTAACCCAGTGTTTCCACTATTCATCAAAAATTGAAAAATTCTAGAAAAATACCAAAATTTCACCCTAGGCTAATTTTGATATTCCGAACCCAAAAATGATGTCAATTTTGAATAATAAAATTTACAAAATTTCAAAAAGTAGTTATTACTATTCATAACGGCTAGTTTTAATAATATTTTAATACCATATCGTTGTTTAGTTAAACTCAGTATTGCGTACGACGCAAGCTATCAATGATGATCGTGATTGCGTGTAAAGAAAGCAAAGCTAATGTTGTGTGTAGTGAAATATTCCTTTGATGATTTATATAAAACAAAATATTTCTTATAAAAGTCTCGGGTGTTACATTCTACCGCCCTTAAAATGAATTTCGCCCTCAAAATTTGTCACTTGTAACAAACAGATGAGGATAACTCTCCCTCATCATATCCTCAAGCTCCCATGTAGCTTCTTCTAATTGGTGGTTCCTCCATAAAACATTCACCAAGTGAGTGGTCTTGTTCTGTATGACTTTTTCACTACGATCGAGAATATCTATCAGTTGTTCTTCATAAGAAAGATCTTGTTCAAGAGGTACAAATTCTGAGCTGAGTACATGTGAAGGATCAGTTATGTACTTTCTCAGGAGAGATACATGGAACACATCGTGAACTTGAGAGAGATTCGGTGGAAGTGCCAATCGGTAAGCTACCTTCCCAACATGATCCAGAATTTCGAGAGGACCAATATACATATGGATCAGCTTTCCCTTCTTTCCAAATCTTATTACTCTCATCCAAGGAGATATTCGTAAGAACACTTTATCACCCACTTAAAACTCTATATCTTTTCTTCGGTTGTCGGCATAACTTTTTTTTCAATTCTGAGCTGCTCTTATGTGTTGTTGAATAGATCGGACCTTTTCTTCCATCTCATCAACAAATTCAGGTCCTAATAGCTTTCTTTCCTCAACTTCATCCCAGCAAGTTGGTGTCTTGCATTTCTTTCCATAGAGATCTTCACAAGGAGCCATCTGAATACTGGAGTGAAAGCAATTATTATAAGAAAATTCCACCAAATGTAGGTGTTGATCCCAACTTCCTTTGAAATCCATAGAGAAAGCTCTCAATATATCTTCTAGAGTTTGAATTGTCCTCTCAGACTGACTGTCTGTCTGAGGATGATAAGCAGTGCTAAAACTCAACTCTGTATCCACAGTATGCTGAAGACTTTGCCAAAACTTTGAGGTAAACCTCGGATCCAGATCAGATATAATAGAAAGTGGTACTCCATGCAACCTTACCACTTCCTTTACATATATCATGGCAAGCTGATCCAGAGAGAAATCCTCTCTAATAGCAATGAAGTGTGCAGACTTTGTAAGATGATCAACTATGACCCAGATAGCATTATTGCCTGTGGATGTTTTAGGAAGTCCTGTGACAAAGTCCATAGTGATGTTTTCCCATTTCCATTCGGGTATGGGTAATGGTTGTAACATCCCCTTAGACTTCTGTCTCTCAGCTTTAACATGCTAACAAACCATGCATCGAGAGACATATTTACCAACATCTCTTTTCATGCCATCCCACCAGAAGTACTCTTTCAGGTCCCTATACATCTTCGTGCTTCCAGGATAAATAGAGAATGAAGAACTATGAGCCTCATCCAGCAACTCCATCTTTAATTTGGGGATGGGAGGAACACAAACCTGATTCCTGAACATTATTATCCCATCACAATCAAGGTTGAATTTAGGAACATTTCTCACCTTCTTTTGTAACTCTACGTCTTCTTTATGTGCCTCTTTAATATTAACATGTATAGATGGTTGAACATTCATTTGAGAAAGATACGATTTTTCTCCTTTCATTATAATTCCAAGATCCATCCTTTGTAAATCCATAAATATTGGATCTTTTGTGATCCTCATCATGGATAAACCGGCATGGTATTGTCGACTTAATTCATCTTCCACCTTGTTTGCTTTCCTAGGGTGGTAATGAATTGAGCAGTCGTAATCTTTAATAAGCTCCAACCATCTTCTTTGGCGCATATTCAGCTCCTTTGGTGTGAAAATATACTTTAAACTTTTATGATCAGTATAAATGACACACCTTTCTCCATAAAGATAATGACTCCAAATCTTTATTGCAAAGATTGTTGCAGCTAACTCCAAATCATGAGTTGGGTAATTTTGCTCATGGATTCTCAACTGTCATGAGTAATAAGTTATCACCATATCATTTTGCATAAGAGCACACCCCAATCCCTTCTTGCATGCATCACTGTAGATCACAAACCTTTCTAAACTACAAGGTAGTGTGAGCACAGGTGCACTGGATAACCTTCTTTTCAAATCCATGAAATTCTCTTCACATTCCTCCGTCCAACCAAACTTAACTCCTTTCCGAGTAAACCTGGTGAGTGGATTATATAATCGTGAAAAATATTTCACAAAACGTCGATAATATCCATCCAAACGAATAAAACTTTGGATCTCAGTTACTGTTGTTGGTCTCGACCATCTTTCGATAACCTCTGTTTTTGTTGGATCCACAGATATCCCCTCTTTTGAGATTATGTGACCCAAAAATGAAACTTTTTGAAGCCAACATTCACACTTGGTAAATTTGGCATATAGATTCTCCTTTCTCAGGGTCTTCTATATAATTCTCAAGTGATCTTCATGTTATTCCTTTCTCTTTTAATATACAATAATATCGTCCATAAAGACTACCACAAAATGATCAAGATAGTCTCTAAAGACTCTATTCATTGGATCCATGAAGATAGCAGGGGAATTAGTAAGACTAAATGGCATCACTATAAATTCATAGTGTCCATACCTTGTACGGAAATCCGTCTTTGGTATATACTCCATTTTGACCCTTAATTGATGATACCCTGAATGAAGATCAATCTTGGAAAAGTATTTAGCTCCGCATAGTTGGTCAAATAAGTCATCAATGCGTGGGAGAGGATATTTGTTCTTGATAGTGATCTTTTTATGTTCTCGATAATCAATGAAGAGTCTCATTGATCCATCTTTCTTCTTAGAAAACAGAACAGGTGATCCCTAAGGTGATGCACTAGGGCGTATGAACCCCTTATCAAGACTCTCTTGGAGTTTTGTCCTCAATTACTAAAACTCAATTGGGTCCATTCTATAAGGTGTCTTTGAAATAGGTAAAGTACCTGATACGAGTTCTATTGAAAACTCAACTTCGCTATTTGGTGGAAGACCTAGAAATTCCTCCAGAAAGACATCATCAAACTCCCATACAATGGGAATATTTTTAATCGTGAGTTTCTCACCAACCATTTGAGATAAATAACCTTCATTTAGTGGAATCAAGAGCCATAAGATGGAATAAATTTCAACTGGAAAGTTATGTTCATCCTTGCACCGATAGACGATCAAAGATTGATCGGGAATATGAAATGTGACTTCCCTTCATTGGAAATTGATATGATCTCCATATAGTGAAAGCCAATCCATGCCAAGAATCACATCAAATTCCACTATAGGGAGGATCAAAATATTTGTAGGAAGAGCTTTCCCACAAACTTCAATCGGAGAAGAATTATAAACTTTTGATGCGACTGTTGTGCCATTAGGGGTTGTCACAGCTAACTCAACATCTAATTGTTGAGGTAATACAATGATACCCTTAGAAAATTATTCAGAAATAAAGGAGTGGGTGGATCTAGAATCAAATAAAACATTTTCTACTTTAGAGTGGATGGTAAGTGAACGTTTTACCACATCATTATCGTACTCCACATCGTTGATTGAAAATGCATGTGACTTTCCTTTGTCTTTAGCCTGAAGAGTTTGTTGACGTCGACCATCATCATCAACCCTTGGATTTGGGAATTGATTGGCATAATGCACCATCTCCTTGCACTTGAATCATTGAAGTCTAGTAGGTTCATTTTGTGTATCCCTTCCTTTTTTTGCATAATTAGACATCTTCTTCCCATCATTGTGGCATTCAAATTCCTGGTGACCTTCCTTTCCACATTTGAAACATTTACTTGTCCCTTTAAGACAACTCCCTCCATGTTTCTTTCCACGCTTTGAGCGTAAGGGAAAGCACATCTTTTTTTCAGTGTGCTCTTTAGATTTTCCTTTGAATTCCATCTTCCTCTTCTTATCAAACCCATATGACTGATGGGTTACTCCAATCTCCATCTCAACATTGAGAGCACATCAAATGATTTCCTCGTAGCTATTGAAGTCCCTTATGGCTAAGGCCATTAGAAGACTTGGTTTTATGCCACTAAAGAATCGATCGATCTTACTCTCAGGTTGGATAATAATACCAGAAGCATACCTTGCAAGTCTTGTAAAATTTGCGGAATAGGTACCAACAGATTCATCATCCTTTTTCTTTAGTTCAAGAAACTCCTTCTCCATCTTTGTTTGGAGAATACGAGGGAAGTACTTATTGTAAAATAAGTTCTTGAACTCGTCCCATTCCATGGACTCAATTTCAACTCTTGGCCTCGTATTCTTGATAAGATTCCACCATTGATCAACATCACCTTCCAAACGATACACTGCTAAGATGACATTATCATGTTCATAACATTGAAGAACAGAAAATACCTTTTTAGTAGTACTGATCCATTGTTCAGCAACTAATGGATCAGTAGACCCACTGAATGAAGGTGGATGCTGTCTCATGAAGGATTCAACAGAATGTTTCTCCTTCCTTTGCTCGTTTGGAAGTCCTGCATGATTCATATCTTGAGAAATTTGTGTGAGCATGGCTACATGATTTTTCATTCCAGCTCCCATAACGTTTGGTTTCTCATGGGGACAATCATTGCATTGCCCATCGCATTCTGCATTAATACGGTTCCTTCGGGTTCCAGCCATTGACTAAAACCAAGAAGAATAGTCTGAGCAACAATAATTATAATAGGAAAACAACATAATCAAGAATAAAATTTCACACTTAAGGTCTTATCATAGGTTATTCATGTCCATTTCTAAAACACTAATATTGTGTTATATTCTTAGACTTATCCTTAGGGTTCTTACTAAGGCTTTCACATCCTAGCTTCCAAAGGTTGAATATACCTTTCTTCTGATACCAACTATAATGACCCATACTTTACATACATTGTTAATACTTCAAAATTTAAGTACACTTATTAAAACATATAGCAAAACCATGAAATGACCGTATAGGTATAGTGTCTTTAGAAACTGGGAAACATAAAAAACTGGTTCATAAAGCATCTACAATGTCTCCCATTTATTTCATCACATCTATAGTCCCTTTTGGAATATCTTATTTAATAACCTTCTTCCTAACATGGGGAAAGAAAACATACAAAAGGGTGAGCTCAAATTCTCAGTAAGGGAAAACAAAAGAAATATCAATCACATCATATTCATAAGAACATAACATTTTTGAAATTTTACCCTGCAATAGAGATCATAATTTCATAACATGGGATAAATCATGGTAGTGAAATGTAATCACAATAATCATAACATAAAACATGAATCTTTGTGGCATACACACATAATCATAGAGAATCATTTCTTATTAGTCAAGACTCATTGCCAAGACTATCTTAGTTGACAAAGTCTATTTCTTAACCGAGTTCATTCCACGTTTCAGTCCTGTTTCAATGAACCGGTTTAACCTGTCGTTCCATCCATGTCTATATCATGAGATATAAAATCTTTACCCAATGAATTGGAGGGATATATAGGTCCCACAAATCTCATAATGATACCATTCTTATGTGTGCCTCAAAATCACAAACCATACATCATAGCATAACCCATGTAATAAAAATGGGATTCTTAAACATCGTGACATCATAAAACAATTCATATAAGATAAAGGAATTCATAAAAATGATTCCATCACAACATAATCAAATCAATGTAATAGTTGGGATAGAAACAGTACCCATTATTATCTAAGATGGAAAATAATTTTGATAAAACACTTGAACTCCATTCTTGAGGAAAATATTCTTTCTACTTCAAAAACACCTTTCCTTTATTAACATGTCATACAATTCTAAACTAAATTAAGTTGATTAAAAATAAACTTGAAAACTTGTAAAGGAAGATTCTTGGAAAAAATGTTCTAAAAATCCATTCATACCGTATAAGTTAAAAAAACATTCTTCTTGTACTTTTGTCGGAAAAGTCAAAAAGTACCTCGTACGAAAAAGGACAAAAGAATCCTTTCATATCTTTCAATAAAAACTCACCAAAGGGTAAAATTGGATTTAAACAATTGTATGTGGATGGAAATAATATTAAATATTGAGGAAGCATGGATGTGGATGATAAATATTCCCCAGTCAATTCTGAAGTATAAACAATCTCGGATAAAAATGAGATTGTGAGATTTTCCATTACCTTAGGTCTGATTTGCTTCGTAAGTGTCCGAAATTCCTGTATAATGATTTAAATAATGTCATTGACTTATTACAGAATCATACCCATTGTTATTATATCATATATGGTCATATTGTTAGCTTATTATTAGTAATATTTCATTGCTACTTGTTATTCGTGTGTTTATTACTTTTTGTTCTTATCCGTGTTTTGTCGAATAAATTCTTATTCTTCTTTTTAGGTTATAGATACCTCATTTACAGAATGGTATTAGTGTAATATATATCACATTTATTCACTCAATTCATTTATGTAATCATTATTCAATTGAAAATCATGTAGAACGAGTCGCATCACATCGTGGAGACGGTATTCCGTACGTACGCACGAGCGATAATATTATTCCCATGATCGTGGAATTGTATTGGAGTGTATGTATACTATTTCAAAATTAATAACACTTTAAAATATTCATATATATTTATTTCTTACACCATTATACCCATCCAAGTAAGGTGGTGGTGGAAAATAGATTACACCACGACGTGGAGACGGTATTTTGTACGTACGCACGCGCGGTGATTTCATTTTTCGTAGGATGGATAGATGGTGAAATATGGTTGTTTAATACTTATAATAACATATCATTATATGAGTGATACTGATGTTATTAATTCATAATGAAACAACTAAAGAAGAATAAGCGGAAGAAGAAATAAAGTTGAAAGAATCGGTAACGGACATTACTTCTTCTTTGAAACGCTTCTTTGAGACCTCCTTTTAGGGCACTAAACATGGTCTTTGAAGAAGACCAGGACCTCTAGGATGTTTCTAGGGAAGTGGAGAGTTGAAATTGGCAGGGTTTAGCCGAGCGTTAAGGCTCAAAGTGGTGTGAGGAAGAGAGGGAGGAGGTGCCCTTTTATAATGGAGGAGAGGGGCACCTTTGGAAAAACAAAAAATATTATTTTATTATAAAACAATATTCGGTTTTAAATTGCTCCAAATTGATTTATTTAGAATCTAAGGTGGATATGGGTCTAAAGCCTCTCATACAATAGAATTTGGACAAGTTTAGTTTACTATTTTAACCTTATCATTTAGATTTAACTTTAAGTTAGATAATTTTACTTTTACCGTGTCTTTTGGTGTTCTTACACTATAAGGTTAATAAAATTACTATAACAAGCCAAACGAACCCCAAGATGTTTATTATTAATATATATAACCGTATCTAAGTCATTTGGCCGAACCTTCTATTTTTAGTATTAAAATTACAATTAATAATATAATATTTGTTTTAAAAACTATTTTAGGTCAATTTTGACACTATTAGTAATTGATTTTTGTGAAAATCATAACAGAATGATTAGTTCAAAAAAAGTTAATTAAATCAATACTAACATGTAATAGTAACCTAGAAAATTATTTTAATTCATAAAAAGTCTCAAATTACATTTATTGGGGTATTTATAACATCAATTATATCAATATTTTATTAATAAGATATTTACTGCATCATCTTTGTGTCATAAATAAATTAAATTATTTAATGTCTAAAATTTACATATAAAATACCATTATGTAGGAAATATTTTTAGCTTTCAAATTAATATATATAGTCGAATTTATCTTTTGTATAAACCTATATTAAAAATTATGTACTTATTAAACTTTGATTTTAACTATTTTAACCCTTCTTTAAATTAATTAATAATAAATATCATAATCTAATCCAAGTGGGACTAAATGGTCATATTTTATTCCTAAGGATGTTTTTGGTCTAATTATACTTATCCAATAGAATTAGGACTTCTTTTAGGGTAATAATAATAATATCATTTTTACCCTTAATTACCCTATTTACTTTTAACCGTGGTAAATAAAAGTAAAAAAGTTACTATTCACCAAAAATTATTTTAATCTCATTGAACCACATTTTTTATACTGACATCAACCGTGTCTCTTGGATTTTTGAAATTCCACTCACAGAAGCAGTGAAATTATGTTTTATGTAAATTCGCAAATTCTCCAAGGAGGTGGGTAAAAGACGGTGAAAAATTCAATAAAATTTTTATATATCTAAAATTATTATAAAATTACTCCAATGAATTACATTGAACTTATATAGGTATTATGTATCAATTTTTACCTAAAATAAATTTAAATAAAATAAATAATTATTTAAATTAAAAGTCGGTTTTTAAATAGTAACCTAGTGTTTTCACTATTCATCAAAAATTGAAAGTTTCCAGAAAAATTCCAAAATTTCACCCTAGGCTAATTTTGATATTCCGAACCCAAAAATGATGTCAATTTTGAAAAATAAATTTACAAAATTTCAAAAATTGGTTATTACTATTCATAACGGCTAGTTTTAATAATATTTTAATAGCATATCATTGTTTATTGAAACTCGGTATTGCGTACGACACAAGCTATCAAGGAAGGTCGCGATTGTATGTAAAGCAAGCCAAGATAATGTTGTGTGTAGTGAAAGATTCCTTTGATGATTTATATAAAAGAAAATATTTATTATAAAAGTCTCGGGTGTTACATTCTACCCCCCTTTAAATGAATTTCGCCCTCGAAATTCGTCACTTGTAACAAACAAATGAGGATACCTCTCCCTCATCATATCCTCAAGCTCCCATATAGCTTATTCTAATTGGTGGTTCTTCCATAAAACTTTCACCAAGAGAGTGGTCTTGTTCTGTAGGACTTTTTCACTACGATTGAGAATCTCTATCGGTTGTTCTTCATAAGAAATATCTTGTTCCAGCGGTATAACTTCTGAGATGAGTACATGTGATGGATCAGGTATGTACTTTCTCAGGAGAGATTCATGGAACACATCGTGAACTTGAGAGAGATTCGGTGGAAGCGCCAATTAGTACGCTACCTTCTCAACACGATCCAGTATTTCGAAAGGACTGATATACCTAGGGCTCATCTTTCCCTTCTTTCTAAATCTCATTACTCTCTTCCAAGGAGATATTTGTAAGAACACTTTATCACCCACATCACACTATTTGTCTTTTCTTCAGTTGTCAGCATAACGTTTTTGTCGATTCTGAGCTGCTCTTATGTGTTGTTGAATAGATCGGACCTTTTCTGCCATCTCATCAACAAATTCAGGTCCTAATAGCTTTCTTTCCCGAACTTCATCTCAGAAAGTTGGAGTCCTGCATTTCTTTCCATAGAGAGCTTCATAAGGAGACATATGAATACTGGAGTGAAAGATATTATTATAAGAAAATTCCACCAAAGGTAGGTGTTTATCCCAACCACCTTAGAAATCCAAAGAGAAATCTCTCAACATATCTTCTAGAGTTTGAATTGTCCTCTCAGACTGACCGTCTGTCTGGGGATGATAAGCAGTGCTGAAACTCAACTCTGTATCCAGAGTATGATAAAAACTTCGCCAGAACATTGAGGTAAACCTCGGATACCGATCAGATATAATTGAAAGTGGTACTCCATGAAATGCTACCACTTCCTTTACATATATCCTGGCAAGCTGATCTAGAGAGAAATCCTCTCTAATAGAAATGAAGTGTGCATACTTTGTAAGACGATCAACTATGACCCAGATTGCATTATTGCCTTTGGATGTTTTAGGAAGTCCTGTGACAAAGTCCATAGTGATGTTTTCCCATTTCCATTCGGGTATGGGTAATGGTTGTAACATCCCCTTAGACTTCTGTCTCCCAGCTTTAACTTGCTGCCAAACCAAGCATCGAGAGGCATATTCAGCAACATCTCTTTTCATTCCATCCCACCAGAAGTACACTTTCAGGTCCCTATACGTCTTCGTGTTTCTAGGATGAATAGAGAATGATGAACTATGAGCCTCATCCAGCAGCTCCTTCTTTAATTCGGGGATGGGAGGAACAAAAACCCGATTCTCGAACTTTATTATCCCATCACAATCAAGGTTGAATTCAGGAACATTTATCACCTTCATTTTTAACTATACATCTTCTTTCTGTGCCTATTTAATCTTAACATGTATATATAGTTGAACATTTATTTGAGAAAGATACAATTTTTCCCATTTCATTATAATTATAAGATCCATCCTTTGTAAATCCATAAATATTGGATCTTTTGTGATCCTCATCATGGATAAACTTGCATCGTCTTATCGACTTAATGCATCTGCCACCTTGTTTTCTTTCCTAGGGTGGTAATGAATTGAGCTATCGTAATCCTTAATCAGCTCCAACCATCTTCATTGGCGTATATTCAGCTCCTTTTGTGTGAAAATATACTTTAAACTTTTATTATCATTATAAATGTCACACCTTTCTCCATAAAGATAATTCCTCCACATATTTAATGCAAAGATTACTGTAGCTAACTCCAAATCTTGAGTTGGGTAATTGTGCTCTTGGATTTTCAACTGTCATGAGGCATAAGCTATCACCATATCATTTTGCATAAGAACACACCCCAATCCTTTCTTGCATGCATCACTGTAGATCACAAACCTTTCTCCACTACAAGTCAGTGTGAGCACAGGTGCACTGGATAACCTTCTTTTCAACTCCTTGAAATTCTCTTCACATTCCACCATCCAAACAATCTTAACTCCTTTCCGAGTCAACCTGGGGAGTGGATTAGATAATCCTGAAAAATCTTTCACAAAACGTCGATAATATCCATCCAAACGAAGAAAACTTCGGATCTTGGTGACTGTTGTTAGTCTCGACCATCTTTCGATAACCTCTGTTTTTGCTGGATCCACGGATATCCCCTCTTTTGAGATTATGTGACCCAAAAATGAAACTTTTTGAAGCCAAAATTCACACTTGGTAAATTTGGCATAAAGCTTCTCCTTTCTCAGGGTCTTCAATATAATTCTCAAGTGATCTTCATGTTCTTCCTTTCTCTTTGAATATACAAGAATATCGTCCATAAAGACTACCACAAACTCATCAAGATAGTCTCTAAAGACTTTATTCATCAGATCCATGAAGATAGTCGGGGCATTAGTAAAACGAAATGGCAACACTATAAATTCATAGTGTCCATACCTTGTACGAAAAGTCGTCCTTGGTATATCCTCCCTTTTGACCCATATTTGATGATACCCGGAACGAAGATCAATATTGGAAAATTATTGAGCTCCGCATATTTGGTCAAATAGGTCATCAATGTGCGGGATAGAATATTTGTTCTTGATAGTGATCTTGTTAAGTTCTCTATAATCAATGGAGAGTCTCATTGATCCATCTTTCTTCTTAACAAACAGAACAGGTGCTCCCCAAGGTGACGCACTAGGGCGTATGAACCCCTTATCAAGATTCTCTTGGAGTTGCTTCATCAATTCCTGCAACTCAATTGGGGCCATTCTATAAGGTGTCTTTGAAATAGTTAAAGAACCCGGTACAAGTTCTATTGAAAACTCAACTTCACGATTTGGTGGAAGACCTAGCAATTCCTCCGGAAAGACATCATCAAACTCCCGTACAATGGGCATATTCTTAATCGTGAGTTTCTCACCAAAAATTTGAGATAAATAACATTCGTTTAGTAGAATCAAGACCCATAATTTGGAATAAATTTCCACTAGAAGGTTATGTTCATACTTGTATCGATAGAAGATCAACGATTGATCTGGAATATGAAATGTGACTTCCCTTCTTTGGAAATTGATATGAGCTCTATATAGATAAATCCAATCCATGCCAATAATCACATCAAATTCCACTATAGGGAGGATCACAAGATTAACAGGAAGCACTTTCCCACAAACATCAATTGGAGAAGAATTATAAACTTTTGATGTGACTGTTGTGCCATTAGGGGTTGTCACAGCTAACTCAACAGCTAATTGTTGAGGTAATACGGTGATACCCTTAGATAAATCATCAGAAATAAAGGATTGGGTGGATCCAGAATCAAATAAAACATTTGCTACTTTAGAGTGGATGGTAAGTGTACCTTTTAACGCATCGTTATTGTACTCCACATCGCTGATAGAAATTTCATGTTACATTCCTTTGTCTTTAGCCTTAAGTGTTTTTTGACGTCAACCATCATCATCAACCCTTGGATTTTGGCATTGATTGGCATAATGCCCCATCTCCTTGCACTTGAAACATTGAAGTGTAGTAGGTTCATTCTGTGTATCCCTTCCTTTTTTTTTGCGTCATTAGACACCTTTTTCCCATCATCGTGGCATTCAAATGCCCGATGACTTTCCTTTCAACATTTGAAACATTTACTTGTCCCTTTAAGACAACTCCCTCCATGTTTCTTTCCACACTTTGAGCATAAGGGAAAGATCATTTTTTTTCAGTGTGCTCTTTAGATTTTCCTTTGAATTCCATTTTAAACTTCTTATCAAACCCATATGACTGATGGGTTACTCCAATATCCATCTCAACTTTGAGAGCACATCGAACGGTTTCATCATAGCTATTGAAGTCCATTAGGTCTAAGTCCCTTCGAACACTTGGTTTTAAGCCACTAAAGAATCGATCGATCATACTCTCAGGTTGGATAATAATCCCAAAAGCGTACCTTTCAAGTCTTGTAAAATTTTTTTTATAGGTACCAAAAGATTCATCATCCTTTTTCTTTAGTTCAAGAAACTCCTTATCCATCTTTGTTTGGAGAATCCGAGGGAAGTACTTATTGAAAAATAAGGCCTTGAACTCGTCCCATTCCATGGACTCAATTTCATCTCTTGGCCTCATATTCTTGATAAGATTCCACCATTGATCAGCATCACCTTCCAAACGATACACTACAAAGATGACTTTATCATGTTCAGAACATTGAAGAACTGAAAATATCTTTTCAGTATTACTGATCAATTGTTCAGCAACTAATGGATCAGTAGACTCGTTGAATGAAGGTGGACATTGTCTCGTGAAGGATTCAACAGAATGTTTCTCCTTCCTTTGCTCATTTGGAAGTCATGCATGATTCATATCTTGAGAAAGTTGTGTGACCATGGCTATAAGATTTTGCATTCCAGTTCCCATAATGTTTGGTTGCTTAGGGGGAAAATCATTGCATTGCCCATCGCATTCCGCATTAACACGTTTCCTTCGGGTTCCATCCATTGAATAAAATCAAGAAGAATAGTGTGAGAAACACTAATTATAATAGGAAAACCACATAATCAAGAATAAAATTTCACACTTAAGGTCTTATCATAGGTTATTCACTGCCATTTCTAAAACACTAATATTGTGTTCTATACATAGACTTATCCTTAGGGTTCTTACTAAGGATTTCACATCCTAGTTTCCAAAGGATGACTATACCTTTCCTCTGATACCAACTATAACGACCCATCATTTACATACATTGTTTGTACTTCAAAATTGAAGTACACTTATTACAACATATAACAAAACAATGAAATGACCGTATAGGTATAGTGTCCTTAGAAACTGGGAAACATAAACAACTTGTTCATAAAGCGTCTACACTATATCCCATTTATTTCATCATATCAATAGTCCCTTTTGGAATATCTTACTTAATAACCTTATTCCTAACCTGGGGAAAGAAGACATACAAAAGGGTGAGCCCAAATTCTTAGTAAGTGTAAACAAAAGAAATATCAATCACATCATATTCATAAGAACATAACATTTTTGGAAATCTTACCCTGCAAAAGAGATCATAATTTCATAACATGGGATAAATCATGGTAGTGAAATGTAATCACAATAATCATAACATAAAACATGAAGCTTTGTGGCATACACACATAATCATAGAGAATCATTTCTTATTAGTCAAGACTCATTGCCAAGACTATCTTAGTGGACAATGTCCATTTCTGAACCAAGTTCATTCCTCGTTTCAGTCCTCTTTCACTGAACCGGTTTAACCAGCCGTTCCATCCATGTCTATCTCATGCAATATAAAATCTTTACCCAATGCATTGGAGGGAGATATAGGTCCCACCCATCTCATAATGATACCATTCTTATTTGTGCCACAAAATCATAAACCATACATCATAGCATAACCCATGTAATAAAAATGGGATTCTTAAACATCGTGATATCATAAAAAAATTCATATAAGATAAAGCAATTGATAAAAATGATTCAATCACAACATAATCCAATCAATGTAATAATAGGGATTGAAACAGAACCCTTTATTATCTTAGATGTAAAATAATTTTGATAAAACACTTGAACTCCATTCTTGGGGAAAATATCATTTCTTCTTCAAAAACACTATTCCTTTCTTAACATGTCATAAAATTCTAAACAAAAAGAATTTGATTAAAAATAAACTTGGAAACTAGTAAAAGAAGATTCTTGGAAATAATGTTTTAAAAATCCATTCATGTCGTATAAGTTAAAAAGACATTCTTCTCGTACTTTTGTTGGAATAGTCAAAAAGTACTCGTACGAAAAATGACAAAAGATTCCTTTCATATCTTTCAATAAAAACTCACCGAATGGTAAAATTGGATTTAAACAATTGTATTTGGATGGAAATAATATTACATATTGAGGAAACATGGATGTGGATGATAAATATTCCCCAGTAAATTTTGAAGTATAAAACATATTGGATAAAAATGAGATTGTGAGATTTTCCCTTACCTTAGGTCTGATTTGCTTCGTAAGTGTCCAAACCTCCTGTATAATGATTTAAATAATGTCATTGACTTATTCCAGAATCATACTCACTGTTATGATGTCATATATGGTCATATTCTTAGCTTATTATTAGTAATATTTCATTGTTACTTGTTATTCGGGTGTTTATTACTTTTTGTTCTTATGCGTGTTTTGTCGAATAAATTCTTATTCTTATTTTTAGGTTATAGATACTTCATTTCTAGAATTGTATTAGTGTAATATATATCACATTTATTCACTCAATTCATTTATGTAATCATTATGCAATGAAAATCATGTAGAACGAGTTGCATCACATCATGGATACGGTATTCCATACGTACGCACGAGCGATGATATCATTCCCATGATCGTGCAATTGTATTGGAGTGTATGTATACTATTTCAGAATCAATATCACTTTAAAATAATCATATATATATTCATTATTTACACCATTATACCCATCCATGTAAGGTGGTGGTGGTAAATAGATTACACCATTGCGTGGAGACGGTATTCCGTACGTACGCACGCACAGTGATTTCGTTTTCTGTAGGATGGATAGATGGTGAAATAGGGGGTTTTCATACTTATAATAACATATCAGTATATGAGTGATACTGATGTTATTAATTCATAATGGAAAAACTAATGAATATGAAGTGTAAGAAGAAATAAAGTTGAAATAATCGGTAACGAACATTACCTCTTCTTTGAAGCGCTTCTTTGAGACCCCCTTTTAGGGCCCTAAAATTGGTCTTTGAAGAAGACCAGGACCTCTAGGATGTTTCTAGGGAAGTGGAGAGGAAAATTGGTAGGGTTTGGCCAATATTGAAGGCTCAAGGTGGTGTGAGTAAGAGAGGGAGGATGTGCCCTTTTATAAGGGAGGAGAGGGGCACCTTTGGAAAAACTAAAAATATTATTATATTATAAAACCATATTCGGGTTTAAATAGCTCCAAATTGTTTTATTTCAAAGCTAAGGTGGGGATGGGTAGAAATCCTCTCATCAAATAGAATTTGGACATGTTTAATTTACTATTTATCCTTATCATTTAGATTTAACTTTAAGTTAGATAATTTTACTTTTACCGTGTATTTTTTTGTTCTTACACTATAAGGTTAATAAACAAACTCTAACAAGCCAAACGAACCCCAAGTTGTTTATTATAAATATATATAAATTTATCTATGTCAGTTGTCCGATCTTTAGATTTTTAAGAATAAAATAACAATTAATAATTCAATATTTGTTTTAAAAACTATTTTATGTCAATTTTGACACTATTAGTAATTGATTTTTTTGAAAATCATAACAGAATATTTAGTTCAGAAAAAGTTAATTAAATCAATACTAACATGTCATATTAACCTAGAAAATTAGTGGAAATCATAAAAAGTCTAAAATTATATTTATTTGGGTATTTATAACATTAATTATGTCAATATTTCATTAATAAGATAATTACTGCATCATCTTTGTGTCATAAATAAATTAAATTATTTAAAGTCTAAAAATTAAAAATAAACTACCATTATGTAGGAAAGCTTTTTATCCTTCTAATTAATATTTATAGTCGAATGTATCTTATTTATAACCCTATATTAAAAATTATGTACTTATTAAACTTTGATTTTAATTATTTTAACTCTTCTTTAAATAAATTAATAATAAATGTCCTAATCTAATCCAAGTTGGCCTAAATGGTCATATCTTATTTCTAAGGTTGTTTTTGGTCGAATACACTTATCCAATAGAATTAGGACATTTTGAGGGTAATAATAATATAATTTTTACCCTTAATTACCCTATTTACTTTTAACCGGGGAAAATAAAAGTAAAAAGTTACTATTCACCAAAAATTATTTTCATCTCATTGAACCACATTTTACATACTGACATCAACCGTGTCTCTTGGATTTTTTAAATTCAACTCACAGAAGCGGTAAAATTAAGTTTTATGTAAATTTGCAAATTCTCCTAGGAGGTGGGTAAAAGACGGTGAAAAGTTCAATAAAATTTTTATATGTCTAAAATTATTATAAAATTACTAAAATTAATTACATTGAACTTATATAGGTATTATTTATCAATTTTAACCTAAAATAAATTTAAATAAAATAAATAATTATTTAAATAAAAAGTTGCTTTTTAAATATTAACCCAGTGTTTTCACTATTCATCAAAAATTGAAAGTTTCTAGAAAAATACCAAAATTTCACCCTAGGCTAATTTCGATATTCCAAACCCAAAAATGATGTCAATTTTGAAAAATAAAATTTTCCAAATTTCAAAAAGTGGTTATTATTATTCATAATGGCTAGTTTTAATAATATTTTAATAGTATATCGTTGTTTAGTGAAACTTGGTATTGCGTACGACACAAGCTATCACGGAAGGTCACGATTGCATGTAAAGCAAGCCAAGCTAATGTTGTGTGTAGTGAAATATTCCTTTGATGATTTATATAAAACAAAATATTTCTTATAAAAGTCTCGGTTGTTACAGATATTTTCTTGAAAAAAATCCCCTCACTTCATATAACAGCTTTATGGATTGACTGTGATTGTAGTTATGTTCGAATGGTTAGGATCATGTGAGAATGATTTCCGGGGTTTTAGAAGTAGTTGACTAACACACTGATCTTGATCCTATCTATGTTAGTTGAAGATTATATTATGTTTTTGATGAATATAGGATCATTATAATAGTAGTATTGATGTAGGGGATAAATTTGTGGCTTATGGTTCACAAAATTTGAGTCCACATGGTCATCATTTACCTAAAAATGACCTCGAGCAAGCAACAATTGTTTATACCTTGAAGTGTTGAAAACGTTATCATTTGATTGAAAAGTTTACTATATATCGTAATAAAAATATATTGAATTATATACATTCTTAGTGATATTTTAATCTCCATTAGTGGAGGTGGGTTGATTATATGCATTCATTTGATTTTGATCTAGCATATATGTTCGGGAAGGGAAACATTATTGTCGGTGGTTTGAGTAAAAAGACACAGATTTAGGTGGTTTAGGAGTCTAGTTATGAACACAAGGTGATGAGATTGGTGGTTGAGATACAACTTTTGGTTCAGGGGGCCATGATAAATCCACTATAATATCATTTTTAAAAGAATCTAAACTTTTGAACCGAATCATAGAGATGTCGTATGAATATTTGGAGTTCTTGGCCTTGACGGAAAGCCTTGAAGGTGGTGGGTCACCTTCAGATTATACAATAGATGGGGATGAGATCATCTATGTCCATGGATATATAGTTGTTTCTATATGCATCAGATATGGGATGATTTGGGAATTATATGCCACAAATTGGGATGTTCATATGAGTTTGAACATAATGTACCCGGACCTGCATATATTATATTGGTGGTCATGCATGAAAAAGGATATTGTAGGATTCGTGACCTGATGCTATTCTTATCAATAGGTAAAGACTAAGAATCATTGACCTGGTGGTTTACTAATATCTTTTTCTATTCTGTAATGTAAATTGGATGATGTTTCCATAAATTTTGTGGTGGTTCTCCCAAGGATTCCTCATAAGAATGATTTTATTTGGGTGATCTATGGGTCTCAGTTACAGGCACTATTAATCATTTTTTTAGTATATCTTGGTTGGGTTTTACTTTTGGGAGATTTTGGGTGGAATTGGTGATTCTTGTAGTATATTTGGGTAGTGCATGGTTGGTGCATTGTTTTCCCAAATAGTGAGTGCTTCCCCATAAAACCATGAAAACTCTAGCATAAAGTGACTTTATAGTGGTTTTTCGAGTTGTGCACCCTCTTAGGAGTGACCATGCACCCCTCTAGAGAGACACACAGTTATGGTGCATGGCATGGGTAAACCATGTTCCCCATGTATGAAACCACACATTTCGGAAATTAAACGCCGAAAAACTATTAAAAAATTTAGGAAGACCGGTTTAAATCCATAATCACCCCTGCTCATCCCTAACTCATTTTACTTGAATTTTGAGGCTCTTAGACATATTCCAAGGGATTCTAAACACAGGTCTTCATCAATAAAATATCTATTTGACAAATAATCACCTATCCTAATGTGTGATCTCTTATTGATTGGACTCCTCTCTCTACTATCTGTCTTATTGGGTGAAGAAGAATGTTTTGTTTTCTGTTATCTAGGGTTTAGATATAGGTTTTGATTGATCCAAATCCATTTGATCTTGGATCAATATGTATCTTCTAGATCTCATTATTCATTGTGAAATTGAATTTTCTACTATAATTCATTGTTTTATAATTTTTTTTATGGTCAATGACGATCTTGAGGTTTGTGGTCCAAATTACCAAGCCCATAGCCTTGATTATAGTTGTGTGTATTGAATTTTGAAATATCAATTTCCATGTTTGGAAACCGCATATTCAATTGTATTAATTAATTATTTAATTAGTTAATAGGATTATGTTACTATTAAATTTATGGGATATTGGTATTATGGAATTTTTCAATTAATTGGGATTATGTAAAAGGTTCATTCTTGAGATATAGAAATTATTGATAATGGGAATAAATAGATGTTTGACTTAAACTTAATGTTTTAAAGGGTTATGTTAATAAATGTTAATACATCATATAAGTGTTAATTGTTCATATTATACAATGTTATTAAAGTAATGGATTTTGATTTAATTGATAATTTAAGTGGTACATCATGATGGGAAATGTTGATTTGAGGGTTAAGTTTGATTTACCATGTTAAATGTGATATGTGTGATTTATGTGATTGATTGAGAAATGGGGTGTGGGATACAAACCAATGCTCTAAACACTGATGGGGGGCTATACATGATGTTCAAGACCAAAATGAATGTATTTTAATATTATTGCATGGGATACTGAATTATTTTGAAAATAGCTATGATTTGTGGGACATACAAAGATAATCCAAAATCCCATGGGGTGATGGAAATTATGTCCTATGCCCATGGGATCAGCTTTTGAATATGGTTCAAGATGTATTTGATATGAAATGGAATTACATGGATAATAAAATCCCATGTGTTATAATTAATTATGTATTTTTATGTGATATGATTTAGTCTCTGGCATGGACCGATGCAGGTACTGATGGTTTGGGTTTCCTTGTGAACCCAAGGGTATTCTTGTGGCTAAATAATGAATAATGAACTGGGAAAAAACTGTTTACTTGTTATATTTTATTTTATTATTTATACAATAACATGAAATTTCATTTACCAGATATTTATTTATATGTCATTGGTGGTGGCCAATTGAATTGTACTACCACCCTACTCACACTGATTAATCAATACCCGAATAGAAAACAAGTTTTTAAGGCAGGATGAGGAGACATTCCCTATCATAAATGGAATTCTTTGGATAGATCATGGATTACGAAACCTAACTTGGGGTTGGGGTCCACTTGGGAGAGTCAGTTTAATTTTTATTTGTTTTTTAGACATTTTTCACTTATTGTGGAATGAAATTTCTACTAATTTGTTTTAGATATTTTCTCTTATTTTGGCTCGTCAAGTGATACTAGACTGTTCTGTTTTTTACATTAAACTTTGGTTTTTTTTCATTAGTTTATTATTTGTTTTTTATTTTTGTTGTTGTGATGCTTTCATAGAGAGGGTATAGTATCCCCATGATACTTATATTGGACCCTTGCTGGTAGTCAGTAGCCTATGGCATATGAGGATGTGTGCAAGAGGTTTTGTAAACAACCAGCTCAGGATACCAATATGTTGAACACTATTGGAGATGTTACAATATCAAACAATAATCAGTGAAAACCCTATCCAGGTACAAGAAATATTCAAACCAAGACACCTATAGATCTCTAATGACACAAACTCACTCACTCAGGTCCTAGGTCGACTAGTGTAACACCATCTATTCCACCAAAATCCCACCTCCTATTGAGTTGAGGTCGGTGACATGAACTGAGTAGGAATATCATACACATTATTGGAATTTTCCTATAAAAAATTTCATTAGTATCTTGTGTCTAATTCACATGATAAGAAACAAAATTAAAAGGATATATGTAAAGTAAATTAACCTTTCTGAATATAACTTATACATTAGACATCCTACTACATCAACTAGAAAACCAAATCAAATGGCATGGAATTAAAAGTAGATAAAATAAATTCCTAATAGTTGTAAATGAAAGAAAACAAGTAACCAAGTAAATGATTACCTCACTACATACTGGATCCAAACATAGAGAACTCCTTCTACCATTAGCTCCTATTACCACTATAACTCTATGAATACTTCATTTACATGGTTTCCTAATAATTTACTTCAAAAAAGAGACATCAACTCTAGTTACAATAATACTTCAATGACCTATATGTCACATATAAAAACAACATATGTGAGCCTAGTGATCTGGTATGGGTGAGTAAATAACTACATAGTGGGATTCCCAAATAATAATAAATAGATAATTATGTGTAAATATAATAAACCCTTGGACATATATGTGTCTAGGGGTAGGACCATAGGGAAATATAAATACCATGTTAGCTCAAGTTTCCTGACACTAAGGAGTGTCGAAATTGAATTCAATAAGAATAAAGCAGTTATTCTCATCACTAGGATTATAATGGTCCCTGAGTTTTCTAATTCATCATAGATCTTGTAGTAAAAGACCACCACACATGATTTGATGGTGGTTCTTGGAATGGTGAGGAGGCCATAAATCCTAATGTTGATAGCTAACCATATCGTCAAATCTAAATGGAAACCCCTAGGTTTCTAAGGAATCATAATCCCCTTAAAAATATGGTCTGTATTTTCCTCCACTAGTTATGCGACCTCTAAAATCCATGTATGAGAGTATACACAACCCAAATGATTAATCACCCTTCATGCTATAATTCACTACCTATGGGTAAGTATTAATCAATGTATGGTTCTAGTAGGAACTCAATTCACAATGTATAGTCACAATCATTAATCTATCAAAATAAACATTTCATTGACAAATATAATCCATAAAATCTAGAAAATCTTGCATGATTCTTCCATCATATTATGCTAGAACATACCTTTCACCTCACTATAGTATATATACTAACAACAGAGAAGGTTTATGGTCCTGTCTGAGCTCTATAAATGGGAGAAATATAGACTCCATAGATAGAGGACCCCTTCCCTGTAAAATGGGTTAGTTAAGAACTCTATTTTATTTCCTTGGTATAAGTTCTCATCCCCTAGATAACGTCGTAGAAATATTGAATCCCTTCGGGGATCATAATCAAAATGGGCAGAACTCTCAATCCACCTTTGAATAGCGATGGGAAAATTCACTTCCGACTAAGACATATTATGACAAAGGGATGTTCAGGATGTTCCATTCACGTACACAATATGTTATCCTAAACCAAAAACCTAGCCATGTTATTTATTTATACATGGTATAGTTTTTCACAACTAAATGTCGTGTAGAGTATTAACATGATGTTTCTTTTCTATGGGGGGAGTTTTCATGTACCTCACATGGCTGAGCAGCACACATATAATAGTAAACACGATGTGACCTAAGAACCATGGTGTGTGGGGCCACACGGGACACTGGGAATGTAATTAAAGTAAAAAATGTGATGGTTGTAAAGGGGTTCACACATTTTTGGGATTAGTCAAACAATTATGTTATTTTCAACTAAAACGTTTAACCCTAGAGACAAACCAAATGATCTACACAGTGTGTGTGTGTGTGTATGTGTTTTTTTAGAACATCAATCCATATAGTTAATAAATTAATAGAATCATAGTTCCACGATTTTTCATAAAAATATAATGCCTATTTCACTAATTACACAATGAATCATTGTTCATACTATTTAAAACCATTTTTATCATCCTCAAATATTTGTATAAATTTACATTCCATCCATTATTCATTGAAATAACTAATTTTCATCATGAATCTTCCACCGAATTCAATACTAAATATAAATCACGACATTCACAATATATCTCCTCATTCCTCCAATATCTGAGATCCATCATCATTTCATGTTCCCCATATTGACCAAAAATCAAGGATCGTTGTTATACTATTCAATCCATAGATGTATCAAATCATGGAGATTGTAAACTCATTTACCAAGAATGAACACTGATGTCATAAACATGAGGAACCAAGGGAGGGATCTATAGAAAAAACATGAGATTTAAGGAATATTTCACATGATCATTCTTCATATTTGTTTAACAAATATAAAGGAAAAAAGAAAAAATCTCATCATTTGAAGTGAAAATTCTCGATTTACTATTTTATATAATTACCAGCAGTTTATAGGGGCATGTGATTATCTAATTTAGATTTAATTTATGGAAGAATTATATTTGTATTTGAAATGTTATAAACAACATGTAAATTCTAAAAATATCAAATCCATATATATATATGAAAAATTCCAAATTATTCAATCTATTCTCATAACTCTATTTTTGTTTTTTATCACTGTCAAAATCTTTCAATATGCGTCATTGTTAAACAGATCCCACTCATCAATACATCTCTTCGACCACAACATTCCATTATAACCCTATAGAGGATTCATAATGTGGATTTAATATATATAGAATTGGTTTTCAAAATAAATTTAAAATATAATTAAATATTTAAATTACATTTTTAGTCAACTCGTGATTGCGAACACATGATAACATGGGAAAAAACAAAACTAACATCGCGCCTTGGGTGAGAACCACATTTTAGAACCCCTGGTGTATTTTTTTCTAATGATATACTAATCATGATATAAAATAATTTCATAAAACCCATTATGAATGATCTATAAATAGTATAGTGTTTATTATTTTTTTCTGAGGCCATAGAGCTCTCACATTTCAATGTTATCTTAACCTTCTGGTAAACCCCATATTTTTTAAACAAAAAAACATTATAAAAAATGCAGTTTTTATAACTAGGTTATATTAACCATTTTACCATTGGAAATTTTTCCTAATCTAAAAACTCAAAATAAATATGAGTATGACTTGGGTAAAAATCCAAGACATTTCATCCTCCCAACCAAACAACTTTGCATCATAAAAAAGAAAATAATCGGGATATAAGAACAAAAAATATCTAGACTCAACTCGTATAGAATCAACACACCATCACAATTAATACCTTTAACTTTGATTTATGAGCTCCAAATAAACTAATTACATCCCATTTTATGAATGTGAAAATCATAATTAAACATTCTAGATACATGACTCAATCCATATTGAAGCAAGAAGAAATAGGGGCATTCGTCTTCCCATTGAAAGATTTACTCACCACAAGCATTTCATTCAGTAATTATTATAACTCTTTAGAGGGAAAAATCAAAACATTATCTGAATTTTACCCACAAAAAAATCACAAATAAAATCAACCATGGTGGAATAAACCTACTTCCCATCATTTAAAGAGGGTTTCATACGGACTTCCTAGAGGGAAACCCTTCTACACTATAAAACAAAACTAGGTATATAACCTTTTTATTTTATACTGATATCTGTAATTGAAAAAGGTAAAAATATTTTTGGTATTTCCAATTGTATCCTATGACACAAACATAAAATAAGGTGAATTCTATATTTTAAAAAGATTGTAGAATATTGGAAACATGAGTCATCAGCTCAATCTTGGATACCAAATTGTTCGAGCTTTCCATTTCATAATAAAATTTGAAACCAACTGGAATTAATAGTTAAATATATCCTCCTAGGGTCTTTACCACTCACTTATGAAATATGATGATGAAAAAATTATTCAAGACAAAATCCTATGTCAACTGATCAAGGACACTCCACTTCTCATCAGGTTACCCAGTCCCGCACTATTTGAAGTCAATGATCCTCAGTGTTTAGATAACCCTAGTTTTTAGATCCAAACCTATGTAATGAACATTGAAAAGAGAAACCATACATTATAATTCAATAGAACATCCTACTCTATGAAAACAATCTTTTCCAAGGTCTGGGTATACCCCCAAAAACCGCTAGGCAAGAATCACCAAGGACCGTACATGATAAGAGTGGTCTTTGATCAGAATTACCGTCACAATACCCATCACATGAACCAGTTAATTATCTCTATCAACCCAAGGAATTTGATGGCATGCCTCACATATTCAAGGAAAACATCATATTTTTTCATTTGAGATTATCTTTTTACACAAGACTACTCATCGACATCACTTCAATAACGTCCTTCCCACAATGGAAAGGATTGAGAACACAACCATTGTCCAAACACAATAATGAAACGTTTTCTATAACCAAAAACATATATTGTAATACAATAGACTCTACTAACATATGTAAACACCATATCTTGGACTATCACACATTGCACACTGTATAAATATTTTATTCAGGAGTATATTTAATACATTAATTTCAAAACATGGATATCTAATTTTATGAAAATAAAATTAATTTTTGAATTCAACATTTAGTTATTATCTTAAGAAAGGTTTTATTTTTTTAAATATGGATTTTTACATGAATAGTGAAAATTTCATTTTAATTAAAACTAAGACTTTTATGACATCTTTATGTTGTACGTATTAAATAAAACATAAAAAACATTGAACGAGTAAAAATATATTTTTTAGGAATAAAATTCTGAATTTTAAAATATATTTTGAACTTATAGAACCTATATAAAGCATTTTGAAAACTATTAAAAATGTTACTTTAATTAAAACTCTTTTTGGACTTTTCTCATAATAAATTTCTCGATGCGGAAATAATTTTTTGGAATACATTGAGATCCACCGTATTTTTTATAATAATATAATTTATTTAATAGAAAATGGTATCTATTATAATATTATATTTCACATGAATTTTTAAACTTAAGAACACGCATCCCCTAGAAATACTATTCTTACGCAATATGTGCGTATATTTTTATATTAATATTTGAAACCAAATGAAAATTTTATTTAGTAAAATGATTTAAAAAAATGATATTCTAAAGTTCAAAATAAGTTAAATGTACAATCAAAATATTTTCATTAATATAAATCACTATGGTAAAAAAATTATTAACAAGGTAAAAGTAAATTATAGTGAATGCAAAAAAATGTTAATTAAAATGGCCTAAAAACACTCTAGGTTGTCTATTAAATACGGAAGTGAAGAGAATATATTCCCACATAAACATACCACATTGTTTTCATTTTTGATGAACTTACCCTCACAAAATAACATTAAATTATTGAAATATAATATTTACATCCAAAAATACCCTTCCCTTCACATATAAAAGTATAAAACAACCACTACTTCAAGACTCACATTTCCAAATAAATTATTCATGGAAACGTTTTATTTTATTCTAAATATAACACTCCCATTAATTCAAAATATTATTTACCACATTAGTTATGATAAGTCCTTCATTTAGAAGGATAATTCCATGGAAAATTCAATTCCCTAATGTGATTTTTAGCAACTCTATAGTTTTTATTCCCAATTTTCATAATTAAATTTTTTTCTAAGAAAACTAATAAAATTATAATAGTATCATTTATAAAATGTAATACTATTTGATGGTTATGGAAATGTGCATTCAGAATATTCTCCACCATTGTGATGAGTATTGTGATTGGGTTTTAGAATTGATTTCACATGAATGGACAAGATTGATCTATTGGGAAAGGGTTCTCTCAGTAGATCTTAATTTTAATGTAGTTATTGAATGAAGAATATCATTATTCCATAAAACATTTCATGAATTAATATAGTTATTTCATGCATATATGATCAATTTTTAAGTAACATCAATTCACTGAAGGAATGGTGTCTATGAAGAATCATCAAAAGGTGTTCAAATGATCATATTATTTCAAAACAAGATGTGATTGTTGATATGTATAGGCTCTATGAAATTATAATTATTTTTAAAATGTTACCACCATAGGGTATTGATAATTTTATTGATTTGTTAGAGGTCTCAGTTTCAGAAAGTGAATATCGATGGGTTGAGGATATTATTATATACTATTTCATTCAGATGATGTCATGTGAAAAGAATGGGATCATTATCCTATAGAATTGAAGCATTTTATACTCAGTATAAAAGTATTATATCCATCATTAAATACATTTATGTTCATAACTACTTATGTACTTTTCTTGGGTAAAATCGTAGGATTGAACTGCATTTTAAAACATCATCCAATTTTGTTTGGCATTTCATCTACAATTAATATTCATATTATATTGGAAAAAAAATTTAGGATTATAGATAAGGTTATTTTGTCATATTTTATTTTCATGTAAACTTAAATTACTCTCTTATTAGTCTATTAGTGTTATTGACTGTTGAAGATAACCTAAATCTGTAACTAAAATATTAGATTCTGCCATTATTTTACTATAACTAATTGTCCATAAGAAATTCCCATGAGAAATGTAGAGTGAAATTGATCATATAATTTTTTTATATGAGGGGTATGATCATTAAAGATTTCATAATCAATGAAATAATGAGGATAGAAATGGAATTGGTTCAACTATAGTTGTTGTAGAACCCACTTCTTCTAGAGGGATAAACCATTGTAACAAAACCACTGGACAATGAAAAAAATATGAATCGGTGTTATTATTGTATTCCATTGAAATATTCTCAAGGGTAGGAAGTTTTAGATAAATCTGTTTTAGAAAAAACTTATACTATTTCTTGGGAGGTTCATACTAGACCTCTCCATGTTCAGGGGCGTATGGAGCACGATCCTAGAAAAAATAAAAGAAGGAATGGTTGGGATGAACTTATATAATTGAAATGGTCTCTAGATGATTGATTTATACAATTTTAAGTCGGTGGGGAGCTAGGTAAGAGTCATATAATGGGAACATTTGGGGATGTTATATGATGATTATGAGGATAATTATGTAGTCTGAGAGGGAAACACTCTAAGATAGGAAGATCATGGCCTAGGAAAGGATCATTCATTGACCCAAGAGTAAATAAATTTGTAGATGTTTAACAACAAGATCAAGGGAATCTAGAAAATAATTAATGATAAATACAATGATACTTATCAATGTGGGTTTACATACATGGATTATTAGAATAAGTGAAAATAGACCTAGGATGATAAGGAAGGATTTTAAATTATCTCTCCCATAAAATACATGTGGAGGAAGGACTGCACTTAATGGAAACCTATGCTATTATCAAGGTCTCAATAATATATATTTTAGTATTAATTGGATGAAAATCATGGGGTGAATTATTATGGAATTGACTTATTTATTGCATGAAATTATTGGTTTATTTAGTCATTAATAGTAATAATGTTTTTTCATCTTAGACCCCATCACACATATCATTTACTGATTTTATTAAAAAAATGTAATAGGGTCTTTAGGCCCCATGATTCAATATATTTCAATGATATACTATAATATTACTATATTAAAGGTATTATTACTATCTATTCATCTATCCCACCCCATAACAAAGAAAAATCATTATTTTTAAAATGCGAAGACTCCCACAGACATAAGAAATAAATTCATTTTTCATAACCACCTATAATTGATGTTTCATATACTATATTTATTTCTGAAATATGATTTTTATGATATTATTAAGGTTATAGTATGAAATTTTAGGGAACAGGTTAATGATATGATAAATAAATGATCATTGATAATCCAATTATTCAAAATAATTGCGCTAAGAGGAAACTCATTCATTCAAAATTTAATTATCATTTTCATAACCATTAATTTGTATTATAATTCCATTATAATTTTATCATATCTCAATAATGAAAAAAATTATATCATTATGCTACTAGTGTAATGATATTGAAACTAAATCAACTCATAATCATCCATTAAGCATGGAATATTCATGTTTGGGTCTATTTGACCACGCACTTGAAAAATGATATAAAACTCCACCATATTAGAATATGTTAACTCATATACTATTTTATTACATTTTAATTTGAAATTAATATTCATTAATATATATATAATAGCTATATTAATTATTTTAAATATTATATAAATATCATCTTTCATTGATAAAAATATAAAAATAAGATGACATTGATTACACATTCATGAAACATAAAAAACTAAAAATTGGAGGAGAGAATATAATTTTAAATAAATCCATGTTATTTATTACATTAAATTATATTTTCATTCAATGATTATCTTTGGCTGAATAATAAATAACAACACTAATTTTAGGAATATTTTTGAAAGAACCCGGTTCTCATATTTGAGGTACAGGCTTCTTCTTTTCTCTTTTCCTTAAGAGTTTTTGAGGAAATATGGAAAGTGGGGAAAAATCCTAAATTGTGGAACTACACGCCATGTACTTTTCCATAGTTCGTGTACTTTTGTCTGTGTGGAATGGGTACACAGGGCGTGTAGCCATGTCGGTGATGAAGGGTTTAGGAACCGACTATACAACGTGTAGTGGTCCTTTACACATCGTGTAGTCAGTCAGCAGGCCAAAACAGTAAGGCGGTGGAGCAGCCACCAGCTGGGCGACAGTACATGCCGTGTAATTGGTAGTACATGTCGTTTACCAATGTCGATGGATGAACAGTGTGGGGGTGCTGCCAGAGGAATAGTTAAATGAAAGAAGTACACGCCATGTACTTGGAAGTACACACTGTGTACTTTTTTTTTCTCTCAAAAATGGGACATAGCTTACCTTATTCACAGGGAAAGCTTATAACGGGAAGATATCTTGGGAGAGGATGACCGAACCTTCAGAGATCCACCGGGTGCATGTCTGGAATCTGATCCTGCTTCTGTTGATCACATTGGAACCTCGCGGGTAAGCCCTCTCTTCTCATAGCGTGTTGATTACCAATTATTCTACTAACTGGAGTTATTTGAGGTTGAATTGAAGTTTTCTTACCTCAAATATACGCCTTTCTTGGGAGTTTCTGGAATCGATTTTCGTGTATAGCGTCGTTGGTGAAAAAGGTAGGTGGCTTTGTGTTTGTTTTTCCAACTGTCGTGTGTTTTGTGGGTTTTCGTGCCATGAACCCATGTTGGGGTGTCATGTGGCTGAGGCCATAGCTATTTTAAATACGTATATTTGAATAGGTGATTTAAATTTGATATTAAAATACTGGTTGGGATCGTTTCTTGGATCCAAAACCACCCCGGGGGTGTGTTCCACTGTTTATCCATTTGGCCAGGATACCCGAGGGTATGCCATTAAAGTAGTAATTGTAGAATTTCCTTGAGAAGAATTTCTAGTTTACTGATTTTTTACATGTTGGGCATGGCTCGGTTACCTGTTTAGCCTGTTGGAGATGTTGTGATTAGCCTGTGGGAACTGCACTATTTAGCCCGAGGGCTGTAGTTATACCTCCTGAGGGAAACCTTTCATGCCTGAGGGCTTGACATCTGTGCCTGGGGGCGACACGTCATAGGCCTGAGGGAAATTTCTGTTACCCCTGAGGGATATACCTGCAGGTCGGATATAGCGACCAGACCTTTTATTACATTACTATTACATCATTTCAAAGACAAACAACATAATAGTATTACACATGGAGGATCCAGAGGTTTAGTGTCTTGGGAAAACTAGGACTACACATAACAAGTGCAACATCAAGCATAAAAATTCATTTAATCTCTTCTTCTATAGCTTCTTAGTAGAACTTGTCCTCTCCTTAGTACATGTAGCAACCTGAGGATATACATCAAAAGGGGTGAGCTAAATGCCCAGTAAGAGGATAGATAAGAACAATATAGCATGGGGTGAGCATAATCATGACATTGGAAGAAGATCTTGAACATGAGAGAAGCATAAACAATAAACTTGAAATGTGGCAAAGGATAAAAATGAAACATCATGTCTTAGTGGTTAACTACCACACATACTTTTGAACAAAGCTAGCATCATGTTCACACATCATTTCACATTTACTCATGAGATTCATCACTTTACCCAATGCATTGGAGCGCTATATAATTCTGGGCGCACCCGTCACATTTAAACATTCATATTGCGCTATATAATTCCGGGCGCACCCGTCACATCATAACATTATCATTATCATGCTTTCCACATAGAACAAAAATCAAACATGTACATAAATAAACCATGTAAAGGAATGTGTTTCATCTCATAATAACACATTCATAAGCTTTGGGTTCCCAAATGAAATAGGGAACAACATATTTGATATAAGAACCATCAACCTTGAATGAGAGGTAAAAGGTGAGATCTTGAAAGAAGAGTTCTTTTGGAAAACATTTCGATGGACATAAAAACCAGTTACAAACATGTATATCCCAGAAAAGTAAAGGAAAAGATGAACAAAAGGCCTTTGAGGAGTAACCATATCAAAAATGGAGTGAAAGAGGGAGAACCCGAAGGAAGAAAATTGGGTTCGAGATTTCCCCTTACCTTGTACTCGAATGCCTCCTTCTCTTTAATGTCCTGTATAATGATATTATATTCATTAATTAGAAATTCTAGAACCTTTTATACATTAATAGGGTTCATTATGGTTTCATTATTTCATATTATGTTCTTTTGGATGACTTATAGAGTTTAAAAACATTGATTGGGGATGTTCGTTTTTATGGTTTTCTTGAGCGGTCCACTTGTATTCTTAAATTGATGTTTGGGTAGATCATGGGTAAAAATACAGAACTGATATTACATGTAATTAATGATATTACAGAAGCTTGAATGATTTTATAATGTGTTATATTAGATCCATGTGGTCGAATCATTATATAAGAATTAAATGAAGATTATTTGGGCTAATTTGAGCGGTTTTTGGATCACAACCAACTCATTTTAACTTTTCACTTAGTAGTATGGCCATAGGTTATTTCCAGAACATAAAATAGAAAATAATACATATAACATATTCTGGTTCAAACATAAAAATGGGTTCATGACCATATTTGAAGGTAGAAATGGAAGAAGAGAATATGTCGTTTTTGAAGGTGATAAATTATCACCACATGAACAACGTTCTCTTTAATAAAATAAAAGGAAGCGGGAAAGGTTGTGGGTGATATAATATACCATTATAATCATAATATTACAGTATATGTATAATAATGGAGTTACAAAACAATTTTTATGAAGATAGTTATGGAGAGATCAAGAAAGGAACTTGAACTTGAAAGGAAATTAAAGGAGAAGAGAGAGAGAAATTACCTTTAGAATCCTCCTCTTGAGATCCTCTTTATGGAAGATAGGCTTGGTCTTTTGATGAGACCAGAAGCTTTTGGACGTGGGGGATGAGCTAGGGAAGTTGTTTGGGCAGAATTTAGAGAATTCTTGGAGCTTGAGAGGTGTGAGAAAAAGAGGGAGTGAAGGGTGGCTTTTATAGTGGAGGGGAGAGGGGTTTCCTTAATATAAAATTGATTAGTTTATTAATTTCACCTAAGACAAGGAATAGTGAGTCTTGGATGACTAATAATAGTAAATAAGACTTTTGAATTCTGGGTTTGGGTGCTTACATCACTTTTGATGTCAGAAATAGTGGGTTTTAATTAAAATGTATTCATATGATAAATTAATGTATTCTACTATTCATAAAAAATTCAAGTATCTCAGAAAAATCCCAAAATATTACCCCAACCATTTTTCGACGTGTAGAATCCAAAAATGAATTCCATTTTTGAAAAATAATTTTCGAAATATTATTAGTTTAATATTTAATTAAAATCATAATTTACTTAAAAAAACAGCTTTTAAAATTAAAACTGATTTTGCAATTCTTTCAAAAATTACTTAGGGTCTTTAAAATTATCTAAAAACTATAAGACATTGATTAAATAATTTATAAATATATTTCAGGAAAATAAGTATTCTTTTAAATTTTTTAATTAATTATAATTAATTATTTATGACTTATAAAATACCAAAAATGTTTACTAAGGTCAAATTGTCACTTTCTAAGATGTCTAAAATTTATTTTATTATTCATAGGTAATTTTACTCTTATTTACTATAAGGGTCATATTACTATTCATAATGGTAGGTTACTATTCATAAGGGTAGGTTACTATTCACCGAAAATTATTTTTGTTTTATTAGACTCCAAAAACTATCTTGAACACAACCATGTATGACAGATTTTTAAAATTCCAAACATAGGGGTGACAAAATTATGTTTAAAAGTCACTTATCACTTAGTAGTTCATTATTTTGTGTTTTTATGACATAGATATAAGAAGGGAATTTTCCATTGAAAAACTTTAGGTCGTTACATTCTTCCCCCCTTATGAAATTTCGCCCCCGAAATTTCACTTTACACAAATAGGTGAGGGTACTTCTCCTTCATTGCCTCTTCCGGTTCCCAAGTTGCTTCCTCAAACTTTTGGTTCCTCCACAACACTTTGACAAGGCGGGTTGTCTTGTTGCGTAGAACCTTATCACTTCGGTCCAGAATTTTTACCGGCTACTCCCCATATGAGAGATCATCTTCCAACTATACCACCTCAGAGTTTAGTACATGTGAGGGGTCTGGAATGTACTTCCTCAGTAGTGATACATGAAACACATCATGAACTTGAGCCATATTCGGTGGAAGTTCCAAACGATAGGTCACGGCTCCTATACGATCAAGGATCTCAAAGGGGCCAATGTACCTTGGGCTTAGCTTCCCTTTCTTCCCGAGTCACATGACTCTCTTCCATGGAGATATTCGAAGGAAGACTTTATCTCCAACGTCGAACTCCAATTCCCTTCGACGATTGTCAGCATAGCTCTTTTGCCAACATTGAGTAGCTTTGATGTGTTTCTGGATGACTTGAACCTTCTCTGTCATCTCTTGAACAAGATCGGGACCAAGTATTTTTCGTTCTCCAACTTCATCCCGACAGGTTGGAGTTCTACATCGCTTCCCATAAAGAGCTTCATACGGAGCCATCTGAATACTCGAGTGGAAGCTATTGTTGTATGAGAACTCAACCAATGTAAGGTGCTGATCCCATCCAACTTTGAATTCAAGAGAGCAGGATCTTAGCATATATTCAAGTGTCTGAATAGTCCTTTCAGACTGGCCATCAGTTTGGGGGTGATAGGCTGTGCTGAAATTTAATTCAGTACTCAAATAATGTTGAAGGCTCTTCCAGAATTTAGAAGTGAACCTTGGATCACGGTCAGAGACAATCAAGAGTGGAACACCGTGCAATCTCACTACTTCTTTCACATATATCCTTGCAAGTTGTTCAAGTGAGAGGTCTTCCCGAATAGCGATAAAATGAGCAGTCTTGGTGAGTCGATCAACCACAACCCATATCACATTATTTCCTCTTGACGTCTTCAGGAGACCCGTGACGAATTCCATAATAACATTTTCCCATTTCCACATGGGTATAGGCAATGGGTGCATCATACCTTTGGACTTTTTCCGCTCAGCTTTAACTTGCTGACATACCAAGCACCTTGATATATATTCCACAATCTCCTTCTTCATGTTATCCCACCAGAAGTGTTCTCAGAGATCACGATACATCTTGGTACTTCCAGGATGAATAGAGAAAGTTGAGCTATGTGCATTATCCAATAGTTCCTTCTTTATTCCGGGTGATTAAGGCACACAAAGTCGCGTTCCAAACCGAATCACACCGTCATCGTCGATATGGAACTCTTGTAGCTTTCATTCTTTTACTGCATTCACCCTCTTTTGTATCTCCACATCATCCCTTTGTGCTTCCTTAATCTTCTGTTGGATGGATGGTTGTGAAATCATATGGGCAAGGTAGGATGTAACCCCTGCCCTTACAATTCCCAAATCGATCCTTTGCATATCCAAGAATATAGGGTCTTTCTCAATCCTCAACATGGATAGAGTAGCAGGTTATTTCCTTCTTAGAGCATCAGCTACCTTGTTCACCTTTCCAGGATGATAGTGAATAGAGCAATCGTAATCCTTGATTAGCTCTAACCATCTCCTTTGACGCATGTTGAGCTCCTTTTCTGTGAATATATACTTTAGGCTCTTGTGGTCGGTGTATATGTCACACTTCTCACCATAAAGGTAGTGCCTCCAGATTTTCAAGGAAAAAGTCACGGCTGCCAGCTCTAGATCATGCGTTGGGTAGTTCTGCTCAGGGATCTTCAACTGTCGTGAGGCGTAGGCTATCACATTATCATTTTGCATGAGTACACAACCCAAGCCTTTCTTTGAAGCATCACTGTATATCACAAAACTTTCTCCACTTTTCGGTAGTGTGAGTACAAGTGCAGTGATCAGCCTTCTCTTTAAAACCTTGAAGCTTCCCTCACATTCTTCTGTCTATACATACTTTACCCCTTTCCTTGTTAACTTAGTTAGCGGGCTTGAAAATCGTGAGAAGTTTCTCACAAAACGTCGGTAGTACCCAGCTAATCCAAGAAAACTATGGATTTCTGTGACACTAGAGGGCCTGGGCCATTCTACAATCGCCTTTGTCTTTGAAGGGTCCACAGAAATTCCCTCGCTTATGATCACATGTTCCAAGAACGTGACTTGATTCATCCAAAAGTCACACTTTCTTAACATGGCGTGCAACTTCTCCTTTCTCAATGTCGCCAACACAAGTCTTAGATGTTCTTCATGTTCCACCTTACTCATGGAGTAAATGTGAATATCATCAATAAACACTACCACAAATTTGTCGAGGTAATGTCTAAAGACTCTATTCGTCAAATCCATGAAGATTGCAGGGGCATTAGAATGTCCGAAGGGCATCACCAAAAACTCATAGTTCCCATACCTTGTACGGAAGGCAGTCTTATGAATATCTTCCTTCTTCACCTTTACTTGATGATATCCAGAACGAAGATCCACCTTTGATAAGTATTGAGCTCCTCTTAACTGATCGAACAAGTCATCAATCCTTGACAGAGGATACTTGTTCTTTTTGGTGATCTTGTTGAGTTCCCGATAATCGATACACAGCTGCATGGTACCATCCTTCTTCTTCACAAAGAGCACTAGCGCACCCCAAGGTGATGCACTAGAGCATATGAACCCTTTGTCCAAATGCTCTTGCAGCTGCTTCTTTAACTCCTCCAGTTCGATAGGAGCCATCCTATAGGGGCACTTTGAGATAGGAGTAGCTCCGGGTATGAGTTCAATTGAGAACTCTACCTCACGATCTGGGGGAATTCTGTGTAACTCTTCGGGAAATACATCGCCGTGTTCCCTTACAATGGGAATTTCCTCAAGGTTGGAACTTTCCTTTGACTCAAACATTTGGGCGAGGTATGCTTCTTAATAGGGAATCATCACCCACACCATTAAAGGATTTCTCAAAGGAGATTCATGATCTTCCTTTCATTTGTAGAGGATCATGGGATGGTTCGGAATATGAAAATATATTTCCTTTTCCCGACAGTTGATATGCGCTCTATATAACAAGAGCCAATCCATTCCCATTATAGTGTCGAATTCCACCAAGGGAAGTATTACGAGATTTTCCGGAAGAATCTTCCCACATACGTCAACAGGAGAAGAATCAAACACTTGGGTTGCAATGATTGCACCACTTGGTGTTTTTACAAATATCTCTACTTCAAGGTTTTGGGGATTCGATTCTATAGTTCTAGCAAACTTGCAAGATATAAAGTAATGCGTAGAACCAGAATCAAATAAGACTTTTTCCATTCTTGAGTGAATAGGAAGTGTACCTTGTACGACTTCATTATCATGTTCCACCTCCGCAGTAGTGATGGCATAAGCCTTCCCTTGCTCCTTTGGCTTTGGTGGTTGTTGGCGCTGATTACCCTCGAAAGCTCGAGGTTTAGTGCACTGGTTTCAATAGTGACCTAGATCCTTACAGTTGTAGCATTGAACCACGAGTGGTTCTCTCCTTCCATCGGCTACATTATCCTTCCTTTTCATGTCTCTTCGACACTTGTGAGCTAGGTGTCCTTCTTTCCCACACTTGAATAATTTCCCTGTCCCTTTGACGCAGTTCCCATTGTGCAACTTCCCACTTTTTTAACAAGTGGGTCGTTGTGTTTTCTTCCCATCTTTATCACTAGATCCACCAGCTTGAAACTCCAACTTTCTTTTCTTATCACCATAGCCATGGGACCATTATCCAAACTCCATCTCCACTTTGAGAGCACACCGAACAACTTCTTCATAACTCCCAAAGTCTCGAATTGCAAGAGATTTTCGAAGATGTGGTTTTAATCCACTAAAGAATCTATCAATTTTTCTTTCATTGTTGATAACAAAACCTGAAGCATACCTTGCGATCCTTGTGAAATTTGCTTCATAGGTTGTGATAGATTCTCCTTCTTTTTTCTTGAGCTCTATGAATTCTCTCTCCATCTTCGTGTGAAGAGTTCGTGGGAAGTACTTATTAAGAAACATTATCTTAAGGTCTTCCCATTCCATCTCTTCAATTTCATCCCTTGGCTTGGTGTTCTTAATCAAAGCCCACCATTGATCAGCTTCTCCATCTAGATGATAAACGGCTAGAGTCACCCTCTCCGTCTCGGAACAGTGAAGAACAGAAAAGATCTTCTCCATGGAGTTGACCCACTGTTCCGAAACTAGTGGATCAGAAGATCCACAAAACGTCGGTGGTCGTTGCCGCATAAAACATTCGATAGCTAGTTGCTCCCTCTTTGGTGAAGGAGGATGTTCCCCATTATTATGGTTATTATTCATAACCCGGGATAATTGGGTAAGCATCGCCATGAAGTTTTGAACTCCACCTCCAAAATCATTGGGGATGTCATTCGGGCAATCGTTGCATTGGCCTTCGCAAGAGTTGTTGGCCTGATTTCTCCTGGTTCCCACCATTTTCTAAAATAGAAAAGGTTAGAAAAAAACATAAGTAAACAATTCATGGATAACTTATCCTTTTAAACAATTATACCAAAAACATAACATATGGGATCCCTAGGTAAATATCCTTGTGTGCATATTTGTACATAGTCTCATGCTAGAGGTTTTCTTTAGGGTTCACTAATCCTAATTCCCAAATTAACTAAACCTCTGCCTCTAATACCAACTATAGAGACCCGACCTTTTATTACATTACTATTACATCATTTCAAATACAAACAATATAATAGTATTACACATGGAGGATCCATAGGTTTAGTGTCTTGGGAAAACTAGGACTACACATAACAAGTACAACATCAAGCATAAAAATTAATTTAATCTCTTCTTCTATAGATTCTTAGTAGCACTTGTCCTCTCTTTAGTACATGTAGCCACCTGAGGATATACATCAAAAGGAGTGAGCTAAATTCCCAGTAAGAGGATAGATAAGAACAATATAGCATGGGGTGAGCATAATCATGACATAGGAAGAAGATCTTGAACATGAGAGGAGAATAAACAATAAACTTGAAATGTGGAAAAGCATAAAAATGAAACATAATGTCTTAGTGGTTAACTACCACACATACTTGTAAACAATGCTAGCATCATGTTCACGCATCATTTCACATTTACTCATGAGATTCATCACTTTACCCAATGCATTGGAGCGCTATATAATTTCGGGCGCACCCGTCACATCATAACATTATCATTATCATGATTGCCACATAGAACACATATCAAACATGTACATAAATAAACCATGGAAAAGAATAGGTTTCATCTCATAATAAAACATTCATAATCTTTGGGTTCCCAAAATAAAGAGGGAACAACATACTTGATATAAGAACCATCAACCTTGAATGAGAGGTAAAAGGTGAGATCTTGAAAGAAGAGTTCTTTTGGAAAACATTTTGATGGACATAAAAACCAGTTACAAACATGTATATCCCAGAAAAGTAAAGGAAAATATGAAAAAATGACCTTTGAGGAGTAACCATATCAAAAATGGAGTGAAAGAGGGAGAACCCGAAGGAAGAAAATTGGGTTCGAGATTTCCCCTTACCTTGTACTCGAATGCCTACTTCTCTTTAATGTCCTGTATAATGACATTATATTCATTAATTAGAAATTCCAGAACCTTTTATACATTAATAGGGTTCATTATGGTTTCATTATTTCATATTATGTTCCTTTGGATGACTTATAGAGTTTAAAAACATTGATCGGGGATGTTCGTTTTTATGGTTTTCTTGAGCTGTCCACTTGTATTCTTAAATTGATGTTTGGGTAGATCATGGGTAAACAACCAGAACTGATATTACATGTAATTAATGATATTACAGAAGCTTGAATGATTTTATAATGTGTTATATTATATCCATGTGGCCGAATCATTAGATAAGAATTAAATGAAGATTATTTGGGCTAATTTGAGCGGTTTTTGGATCACAACCAACTCATTTTAACTTTTCACTTAGTAGTATGGCCATAGGTTATTTCCAGAACTTAAAACAGAACATAATACATTTAACATATTCTGGTTCAACCATAAAAATGGTTTCATGAACAGATTTTAAGGTAGAAATGGAAGAAGAGAATATGTCGTTTTTGAAGGTGATAAATTATCACCACATGAACAACATTCTCTTTAATAAAATAAAAGGAAGAGGGAAAGGGTGTGGGGTGATATAATATACCATTAGAATCATAAGATTACATTATATGTATAATAATGGATTTACAAAACAATTTTTATGAAGATAGGTAGGGAGAGACCAAGAAAGGAACTTGAACTTGAAAAGAAATTAAAGGAGAAGAGAGAGAGAAATTACCTTTAGAATCCTCCTCTTGAGATCCTCTTTAAGGAAGGTAGGATTGGTCTTTTGATGAGACCAGCAGATTTTGGACGTGGGGGATGAGCTAGGGAAGGTGTTTGGGCAGAATTTTGAGAATGCTTGGAGCTTGAGAGGTGTGAGGAAAAGAGGGAGTGAAGGGTGGCTTTTATAGTGGAGGGGAGAGGGGTTTCCTTAATATAAAATTGATTAGTTTATTAATTTCACCTAAGGCAAGGAATAGTGAGTCCTGGATGACTAATAATAGTAAATAAGACTTTTGAAATCGGGATTTGGGTGCTTACATCACTTGTGATGTCAGGAATAGTGGGTTTTAATTAAAATGTATTTATATGATAAATTAATGTATTCTACTATTCATAAAAAATTCAAGTATCTCAGAAAAATTCCAAAATTTTACCCCAACCATTTTTCGACGTGTAAAATCCAAAAATGAAGTCCATTTTTCAAAAATAATTTTCAAAATATTATTAATTTAATATTTAATTAAAATCAAAATTTACTTAAAAAAACAGCTTTTAAAATTAAAACTGATTTTGCAATTCTTTCAAAAATTACTTAGGGTCTTATAAAATTATCTAAAAACTATTAGACATTGATTCAATAATTTATGAATATATTTCAGGAAAATGAGTATTCTTTTAAATTAATTAATTAATTATAATTAATTATTTATGACTTATAAAATACCAAAAATGTTTACTAATGTCAAATTGTCACTTTCTAAGATGTCTAAATTTTATTTTATTATTAATAGGTAATTTTACTCTTATTTACTATAAGGGTCATATTACTATTCATAAGGGTAGGTTACTATTCATAAGGGTAGGTTACTATTCACCAAAAATTATTTTTGTTTCATTAGACTCCAAAAACTATCTTGAACACAACCGTGTATGTCGGATTTTTAAAATTACAAACATAGGGGTGAAAAAATTATGTTTAAAGGTCACTTATCACTTAGTAGTTCATTATTTTATGTTTTTATGACATAGATATAAGAAGGGAATTTTCCATTGAAAAACTTTGGGTCGTTACATCGGATTCTGATTACCTGAGGGTAAGGTTTTGTTTCCCTGAGGACGCTGACTGATTACATATAAATGTGCTATGGTGTTATCTCATATAAAATGGATTAAATGAATATTTAAATGGAAATATAACTAGTTAAGTTAGTTACTTTTCATCACTTCTTACTTTATTTCATTTTCACTATAAACACACTATTATTGCATGTTTGAACACAATTGGGCACGGGCCTTTGGTGGGTGCCTACTGAGATATATTTCTCACACCCTGTTTGGGTCATGATTTTCTGCCCAAACAGATTACGTTTCTGCAGGTGTGTATAGGGGAAAGAGTCCCTATAAAGGTACTTGACTGTTGCTGAGGAGTATGAGGGCATGGGACCGAGCCTAGGCTCATGATGCCACTGCCAGCTGTTTGGCTTTGTTTTGTTTTACTCTGAATTTTGTTGTAATGTATTGATGTATAACATGTTCTGGCTATTTTCTTCGAACTTGAGACAGGTTGCATCATTATTTAAATACAGTTGGTTATATCTACTGCAGTTGTTTATTTCATTTGTCTATGGTTTTTTGCTTCCGCTGTCATTGTATGTTTCATTTTTACTCCGCTGCACTACACTTTGACAATTGAGGGCATAGTTTCCCCACTATCAGACCTGGGCCCTGGCTGCTAGTCGATCGCCTCTGGCGTTTGGGGAAATGTGATTGAGGACACATGGAGAACCGGGTTCGGGGCACCCGTTGAGTGGAACCCAGAACCGGGATGTTACAATGTGGTATCAGAGGGGTTCTTTTCTCTGACTTACTATTTGGAGCCGTAGTCAGGGATAGGACGAACGGTTGTTGGTAATAAGATGTGCCCGGGTGTAGCTAACCCGTGTAGAGGGAAAATCCAATTTACCTCATGTTGCAATTTTACTGATTTTGCAAATTATTGTTGATTTGTTTTCACCATTGGGTGACACACTTGTTATTGTGCTGTTTATAATTTATATGTGGGTTCTATTTAGTTGCAACCCGATGAGATGAGGGTATGCCATCTCATGCTTCATTTAGGAACATTCTAGAAATCACATGCCATGCATAGTTTCCATTCAATGTATGTGCATTAGAAATTGCATGTTGTTGTGATAGTTTTTGTGCTAATAAAGCATGTTGTTGTGATAACTGCTTGATAAATACCTGCTTCTGATATTGAATTTTTGATTGATCCTGTTTATAGAATGGACACCAAACTTCGGTTTTTGGGTAATATGGGCCCCCATTGAACGGAATTTGGTGGATCTTTGACGATTTATTTGTTATAACACAGATAAGATGTAAAACATTTATTTTTGGGGAGTATGGGCCCTTACGGATTGGAATTTGACACTTAGGTGTTGGTTTTTAGTATTTTCTGGGTTCCAGAGAAGTTTTTGAGGCATGCTGTCCGAAAACCCAGTATAAACGCCGTGTATTACTTTATACTCTCCGTGTATGTTCTTCTATTTGAGAAGAAAAATGAACTTTTTGAGTACACGCCATGTACCCTGAGTACACGCCGTGTAGTCTCTTCCCGTGTCACAAACCGTGTGGGCGGCGACATGGGGTAGGGAAAGGCTTGGGTAAAACACACCGTGTAGCTTTTGTACATGCCGCGTAGTGTTGACCCAAAGTCCAGCCATGTAACTAACAACACGGGTCAGTGAACTCCTATACAGAACATGTCATTTCAATGATGAACACGCCGTGTAGTGTGACTTGGGGACTCGGCTGTGTAACTAACAACATGGGTTGGTGTCACATCTCTGTGAACACGTCGTGTACCAATGGGACACGCCATGTAGTATTGTCCAAGGACAGACTGTGGGGACTTAACCATGTAGCCGGGAAACGGGGTAGTGTACACGCTGTGTGCGGGTGTAACACACCGTGTAGTTGCAAGCTTAGTAGTCAGCCATCTCACAAACGACACAGGAAGTTGGAAAATAACACCATACACGTCGTGTAAGATATAATACACACCATGTAGTTTTGTTCAACGGGAGCTGTGTGGCTTATCCATGTAGAAGAACCCGGGCATGGGAAGGGAAGTCAAGTGCATGCTGTGTAGTCATTGTACATGCTGTGTAGTTTTGTTTTGAAAATATTGAAATTCCATCTTCCTCTTGTTCCCTTGTGGTTCCTTTGCTTTCAGACTTTGTTAAATATTGAATCTAAGGCATGCCTTTGACCTTGTAGTGTCATTCCACCTAGACGACCACGCGTTGTTCGCCAGGAGAGCGGTAATGAGTATACTCAAGAGATGGTGGGTCATGGGCTACCAGTTGATCCTCTAGCAGAGCCAGATGCGGTGCCCGCTGTTATACTAGACACAGACGCGGAGGCGCAGTTCTGTGAAGGATTTATGCAGTTCATGCAGACCTTTCAGGGGGCAGTGCAGGCTACCACATCTATGGACGAGCTGACTCGTATCTTCCAGAAGCAGCATCTGCCTATGTTTTCAGAGTATGGAGGACCACAGGATGAGAAGTCTTGGTTGGGGTCGATGAAGACTATTTTCAAGCATCTTGAGACGCCTCCAGGGCAGAGTGTCAAGCTTGTGACTTACATGCTGCCTGATTCCGCCAAGAGCTGGTGGGATGTTACCACCTAGTCAGAGCATCATAGGGACATGGCATGGGAAGACTTTCAGTCAGTATTCTATGACTTCTTTCCTCCAGAGACGCTGAGGGCAGATAGATCCTGAGAGTTCATGAATCTGCAGTAGGGCGCTATGTCAGTGACTGACTACTCTGCTCATTTCACCGAGCTTCAGTGTTTTTCACCCGTACTAGTGGGTGATGAGACGTTGAGAGCCAGACATTTTGAGGATGGTCTTAGTTATGACATCTGAGCGTTGGTGAATGTTTTCAGGTTTCCTTCAGTACACGCTATTGTGAACCAGGCACTGATTATATAGAGGAACCTACAGGAATATAGGGGTGTGTGCCAGGGCTGTTCAGCACCAGTTACTGGTACTATTTCTACTGGAAAGAGGAAGAGACAAATGGATTTCTTTCAAAGTGGCAGTATCATCCAAGCAGTTTCATCAGGTGACCCGATTAGGTGCTACCAGTGTGGCAGAGAGGGGCACAAGAGACCGCAGTGTCCCCATGAACCAGGGGAGTGTCGATCTTGTGGCAAGACGGGTCATCTATAGTGTTTTTGTAGGTAGTTTTCACCAGTGTCTAGTGAGAGGGGTTCTATGCAGAGTCCGCATGCGGGAGTAAGACTAGTGGCTTCTTACCAGTCGGGGAACTAGAATACGTCAGGGCGTTCAGGCAGAGATGGTGGTTGTGGCCATGGTAGCCAGACACCAGGATCTCAGAGGAAGCAGGGTGGGACAACTCAGGGTAGCCAGACTGTGTCACAGGGTCGTGGCACTGGGCAGACATATGCAGTGCAATAGACCTAGCAGGAGCAGGATCCTGAACCTTCTACAGTCAGAGGTACTATTCTAGTAGCTTCTGTCTTATCTTCAGTACTTTTCGATACAAGTTCTACACATAGTTTCATATATGTACCCGTTGTGAAGAGACTTGGGATCTGTGTTACTACTTCTTCTAATATCATTACTGTAGACACTCTATTGGGGACTAGAACGGCTCGTGTGCGTTAGTGCAGGGAGTTCCCCCTAGTGGTTGGAAGGTTCCACTTTCTATGGGACCTCTATGTCTTAGAGATGATAGCTTATGAAATAATTATTGGGAGGGATGGGTTGGTTCCCTTTCGATCCTATGTATACTGATATCATCGCAGGTTGAGTTTCACGTCACCAGAGGGAGGAGAGTTTCTATACAAGGGTGAATGGGATGTTCAGGAGAGTCGAGCTGGACCAGAGCATCCTGGGCAAGGTGGAGTCACATCCAAGATTGCAAGATTATATCTGGATGATTAGGTGACTTGTCATATAGATTTCCCTCCAGTTGTTGATCGTTTCAGGGAAGTCTTCCCGAACGACTTTTTGGGTTTACCTCCGGTGCGAAAGGTGGATTTCTTTATTGTGCTTGTCCCAGGAGCAGCACCTGTGTCCATTCCTCCTTATATGATGGCCACTCCCAAGATGTAGGAGCTCAAGATCCAGTTAGAGGAGTTACAGGAAAAGGGTTTCATCTAACCCAGTACTTCTCCTTGGGGTTCTCCGGTCCTTTTTGCGAAGAAGGCAGATGGTACCCTCAGACTCTGTGTGGATTATTGGAAGCCAAACCAGTTGACGGTCAAGAACCGATATCCTTTGCCGAGGATATATGATCTTTTTGATCAGCTTCGTGGAGCATGAGTGTTCTCAAATATTTACATGAGATCTGGTTATCATCTGTTGCGCGTGAGACCATCGGATATACCACTTACGGATTTTCGGAGTAGATATGGTCTATACGAGTACTTGGTTATGCCGTTCGGACTCACGAACGCGCCAGCAGTTATCATGGATCTGATGAATCATGTGTTCCATCCGTATCTTGATTATTTTGTTGTAGTATTCGTGGATGACATCTTAGTTTACTCTCGCACCCGATACGACCATGCCACCCATTTTGAGATCGTATTGAGTACACTAAGAGAGCATGGGCTATATGCTAGGCTCTCAAAGTGACACTTTTGGATGGACCAGATTCACTTCCTGGGTCACATTATCTTGGAGGCAGGAGTTGCAGTAGACCCAGAGAAGGTGAGGGCAGTAGTTTCCTGGGAGCAACCTAAGAACGTGTTTGAGATACGGAGTTTCTTAAGGCTGGCTAGTTACTACAGATGCTTCATACAAGACTTCTCATTCTTAGCAGCACCGTTGACGAGTCTGACTAAGAATAGTGTGAAGTTTGTTTGGTCGGAAGATTGTGAGGTGGATTTTCAGGACCTGAAAGGACGGTTGAGTTCAGCACCAATCCTTATACTCCCAGAGCAGGGGAAGAGATATACAGTTTACTTTGATGCATCAGGTATTGTTCATGGAGCGGTGTTGATGGAAGGCGACCGAGTTGTTGCGTATGGGCCTCGACAGTTGAGGCCACATGAGAGGAATTACCCATCCCATGATCTCGAGTTAGTTGCAGTTGTTCATGCATTACCTTGTTGGAGACATTATCTATTGGGAGAGCATTTTGTGGTGTTCACCGACCACAACAGCCTCAAGTATATCTTTACTCAGCATGACCTGAATCTGAGGTAGAGGAGGTGGATCGAGTACCGACAGTCCTTTGATTTTGAGCTTGCCTATAAACCTGGTAAGGTTAATGTAGTAGTTGATGCGCTGAGCAGGAAGACTCAGATACAGGCAGTGAAAGAGGCTAGTGGTGAGTGGCAGCTCGTGGCCTTATTCTCTGAGATGCATCTGGAGGTGAACGACAGTCAGGGGCAGTCTTATCTTTCATCTGTAGCTGTGAATTCTACCCTCCTAGACATAGTGAGGATGAGACAGCTATCTAATTTAGAAGGTCTTGTTCTACGGGGGTCGGTGGTAAGTGGGGAGCCTTATCCTTGGTGGATCATAGGTGATGATGAGGTTCTGTGTTTTTAAGGACAAATATGGGTTCCAGAGGATACACACGAGGAGCTGATGTAGGAGTTTCATGCTTCATCTTGGGCAGTTCATCCCGGGGTTACCAAGATGTACTGTGACTTGAGACGTCAGCACTGGTGGCCAGGTATGATGATGAATATTGCTTGTTTTGTAACGAGACGTTCCACCTGTTAGCAGGTGAAGGCAGAGCATCAGAGACCAGGTGGACTGTTACAACAGTTACCCATTTTAGAGTGGAAATGGGATGATGTCGGGATGGATTTCGTGACTGGATTGTTGAGGTCACCACGAGGCAATGATATCGTGTGGGTTGTTGTGGACAGACTCACGAAGGTAGCTCACTTCTTGCGAATGAAGGAGACCTTCAGTGTAGATGAGCTCGAAAGGTTGTATATCCGAGAGATCATACATCTTCATGGGGTCCCTTGTTCTATCATTTCACATTTGGACGCCCGCTTTACATCTCGTTTCTGGCAGAGTTTTGAGAGGCCACTGGGTACACAGGTGCTTCAGAGCACAGCATACCACCCTCAGACCGATGGCCAGTTAGAGCGTACGATAAAGGTGCTAGAGGACATGCTGCATGCATGCGTCCTAAAGTTTGGGGTCTCTTGGGAGAAGCATATACCCTTAGTCATGTTTTCCTATAACAATAGCTTCCAGGCGACTATTGAGATGGCCCCATACAAGTTTTTATATGGTAGGTCATGCCATTCACCATTGTGCAGGTTAGAGGGAGGTGATATAGCTTTAATGGGACCACGTCTCATGCAGGAGACTTCTCAGTAGGTCCAGTTGATTTGGAAGCGGATGGCTACAGCACAGTCGCGTCAGAAGTCTTATGCTGATTGCTTCAGATGACCTTTGGAGTTTGTTTTTGGGGATCAGGATTTATTGCATGTTTCACCGAGGATGGGACACAAGAAGATTAGCAGATACGGTAAAATTTCACCGAGGTATGTGGAGAAATTTGAGATTTTGGAGAGAGTTAGTCTGGTTTCCTATTAGTTTTGGTTACCGCAGTGGTACCAAGCCATGCAAGATGTCTTCCAAGTGTGTCAGTTGCGTTGCTATCATTCAGATCTGTTTCCCGTATTTTTGCCTCAGGTGGTTGAGCTGGAGGAAGATGCATCCTTTGAGTAGAATCCAATTCATATCGTTGAAAGGAGCATAAAGGTTCTCTGATTCTGGTCAATTCCTCTCGTACCGGTGCTATGGAAGCATGGCCGAGTGCAGGACAAGACCTGGGAGAGGGAAGCCGATGTACATGCTCAGTGGTCGGAGTTGTTCACGGTTATATCTTCACCACGCTTGGAAGGGAAATTCATGGACGAATTTCTATAAGGGCTGTGTTTTTAAGAACCTGGTTCTTATATTTGAGGTGTGAGCTTCTTCTTTTCTCTTTTCCTTAAGTGTTTTTGAGGAAATATGGAAAATGGGGAAAATCCTAAATTTTGGAACTACACGCCCTGTACTTTTCCACACACTGTGTACATTTGGCCTTGTGGAATGGGTACACGGGGCATGTAGCCATGTCGGTGAAGAAGGGTGGAGGAACTAACTACATGCCAAGTAGTGGTCATTTACACACCATTTAGTCAGTCAGCAGGCCAAAATAGTAAGGCAGTGGAGGAGCCTCCAGCTGGGCGATAGTACACGCCTTGTACTCGAGAGTACATGCGCGTACACATGTCGACGGATAAACAGTGTGGCGGTGCCACCAGAGGAACAATTAAATGAATGAATTACACACCATGTACTTGTAAGCACACGTCGTGTACTTTGTTTTTTTCGCTTAAAATGGGAAGTATCTTCCCATGTTCACAGAGAATGCTTAGAACGGGAAGAGAGCTCGGGAGAGGACGATCAAACCTTCAAAGATCCTCCAGGCGCACGTCTGGAATTTGACCCCAGTTCTGTCGATCACGTTGGAACTGCGCGGGTAATCCCTCTCTTCTCCTAGCGTATTTCTTACCAATTATTCTCCTAATTAGAGTTATTTGTGGTTGAATGGAAGTTTTCTTACCTTAGATCTATGTCGTTCGTGGGCATTTCTGGAATCGATGTTTGTGTATAGCGCTCGTTGGCAAAAAAGGTTGGTGGCTTGGTGTTTGTTTTTCCAAATTCCATGTGTTTTGTGCATTTTCATGCCAAGAACCCATGTTGGGGAGTCGTGTGGCTGAGGCCATATCTATTTGAAATACCTAGATTTGAATAGGTGATCTAAATGTGATATTAAAATGCTGGTTGGGATCGTCGCTTGGATCTGGAACAACCCTGGGGGTGTGTTCCACTGTTTAGCTGTTTGTCCAGGATACCCAAGGGTATGCATTGAAAGTAGTAATTATAGAATTGCCTTGAGTGGAATTGCATTTTTACTACTTGTATACATGTTGGGCATGTCCCGGATACCTGTTTAGCCTGAGGGCGATGTTGTGATTAGCCTGTAGGCACTACATTATTTAGCCTGAGGGCTGTAGTTATTCTACCCGAGGGAAACCCCTCGTGCCCGAGGGCTTGACTTCTCTGCCTGAGGGCGACACTTCATACGCCTGAGGTCAATTTCTGTTACGCCTGAGGGATATACCTACGGGTTGGATTCTGATTACCTGAGGGTAAGGTTTTGTTTGTCTGAGGATGCTGACTGATTACTTAGAAATTCACTATGGTGTTATCTTATATTAAATGGATTAAATGAATATTAAAAAGGAAATATAACTGTTTAAGTTTGTTACTTTTCAGTACTGCTTACTTTATTTCATTTTCACTACAAGCACACTATTGTTACATGTGTGCATGCAGTTGGGCACGTGCCTTTGGTGGGTGCCTACTGAGATATATTTCTCACACCGTGTTTGGGTCATGACTTTTGGCCCAAACAGCTTACGTTTCTGCAGGTGTGGATATTAGAAAGAGTCCCTATACAGGTACTTGACTGTTGCTGAGGAGTAGTAGGTCATGGGACCGAGCCTAGGCTCGTGGTGCCACTGCCAGCTGTTTTGCTTTATTTTGTTGTACTCTGCATTTTGTTGTACTGTATTGATTTATAAAGTGTTAAGGATGTTTTCTTAGAACTTGAGAATTGTTGCATAATTATTTAAATACATTTGGTTATATCTACTGCAGTTTTTTATTTCAGTTGGGTATGGTTTTTTGCTTCCGCTGTCGTCGTATGTTTCATTTGTACTCCGTTGTGCTACACTTTGACAAATGAGGGCATAGTTTCCCCACTTTCAAAGCTAGGCCCTTGCTACTACTCGACAGCTTCTGGTGTTTGGGGAGATGCGCTTGAGGTCACATAGTGAACCGGGTTCGGGGCACCCATTGAGTGGCACCCGGAACCGGGACGTTACAATTTTAATAATGATCAAATTATAAATACCCAATGATGGAAAATTATTAAACTATAAAGAATTGATATACATGAATATTATAATTTAAAATGGAAATGTGTAAGTTTATGTTATTAGGTGATTAATATAGATAACATTTTGATATATTAGGTTAAAGTGCATTCAAGGAAGTTAGTACAAGAGGTATGTGTTTTCTATCATAAATTTTTCTCTTATAGGAATTATTATATTATATATCTAATTTAATTTATGTGGTGTATATACTACCTATTTGAGAGGTTATATCATGAAATTAATTTTTTTAATATAATTTGAATATCAATTTAATTCCCTATCATTAATGATGTATTTACTAAATTGCTATCAAATCCATAACAGGGTGTTTTCATCTCTGTTTTCATTATTTGGGATGATATAATCACCATTTATATCCTTTTATATAGTTCATGAATTTCCAAAGAAATATTTTTAATATAACCCTCATAAATTTTAATCCATTTGAACTTATATTTTGGTATCCCTACCTCATATTATATTGATTAGTTATTTCCCAAAACTATTGAAAACCCTAATGTTTTCGATAGTTTAAAAACCATCCTAAATTCATGTAATGTATAATTCTATATGGTTACTAGAATAAAAATCCTTATTTAGATACATGAAGATGTATTCTATAACAAAATAGATACACTTAGTGGTAATTGTGAAAAAAATAGTTGGTTGAGAATCAATTAAATCATACCTATGATGAATGATGAATGGGTCTATGTCTATACACATGGAAAGAGATAGTCAAGTGATATTTTTTAATGGTTTTAATTCTATTTATGAAAAATGATAATGTATTTTTCCCTACTATATAATTATAATGCAATTAATTAAACCTATTATATCCAGTTACTATCTTCCAGGGATAACCCAATACATTGAAAGCATGATTTCCCCTATCATTCATTGATATGGGTACTGCTTTTACTTCGATGATTCCCATAGCTTCTATGCTTATTATAGGATTTCCTCCTGGACATTCACATTATTTAATTCATTGTACAATTTTGTATTTTATTTATTTTTCATTATATAGAAAACCATGTATTTATTATGTCAATGGTTTCTTACAGAATAGTAATAAATGTCATGATGAATCTTGTGGTGAGTGAATTGGACTTACTCTGGTGATTAGTACAGTGAAACATTATATATCCCTTAGGTTCATCAATAGGTATCATGAGATAAAAAATATTTATTTTTATGTGTACCTATTCCCATGTCTATATAGACTCTTATCATAAGGGCTTTATTTTTTTCCATTGTTTAAATTTATGCATTCCATTAGTATGAGATCAAGGATTATTATTATCCATTTTTTAGTTTTTTCATGGAAATAACAATACCTTGGTTATAGCTTACTATGGATTACTGATTTTTATTTATTCCTACTACATTTCATATTAAATTTTAGAGATATAATATCTTCTTCCATATTCCATTATTTAGTGGGAATTTTAGCTCACCATTATTTGAATTCCTTTCCCTTGGAAACCAAGAGGAGAACTATTTGTGTTTATCTAGTATTCTAAGTATACTAAGTTGTTGGATCCTATAAGGAATCATATATTATTTTCAGTAAATTAATTTTAATACATTCATTACGATTTTAGATTATGGGGTGTAATAGATGTTATCAGATAATGTTTCGTGGGATCCTTTGGGACAAGATGTTATGGAACCTTGTTAGATAAAAGAATAAATATAAATAACCACTTGATTTTTTGGGAAACATTTATATTGCATTATAATATTTTTATATTAAATAATCTTATATTATTATGTGATTACAATTATAGAAATATAGTCACTAATTTGAGGATTGGAAATCATTTCAACAACCGAAATCAATACAAGTTTGTTCCCCCTAAAAATGAAAATGATGATGGAGTTGAATTTAGTCATGTCATAACAATATTATCATATTTTAACCATTTTGTAATAAAAAAATGCCAGATACAAAGATAGGCTTGCTGATCACCAACATGGTGTAACAATTTTATATTAATTCATGTGAAAACAACCTCTAGAATTCAGTGGAACTAAAAATACAATGGAGGTTGAAAAATTGATCTAGTCAGTAAAGATGACCATTATAAATATGGGAAGTAATGTAAATTATAGATTAATCAAGGTTTTCTATCATCCATAGGGTGATGTAGACCAATGGTGGTAACTTTTTCAAAATACTAAATAAAAATATGAGATAAATAACATAGAATGGGGAGCTTATAAGTAGGCATTTTCTGAAAAATTCATTCCTCATGACAAAAGTCAAGAAATGTAATGGTAGATACTCAATTGTAGTAAATAGGGGGAGTAGATTATTGTAAATTATGAGGATTACTTTACACGGTTAGATAATTATTATTTTTACTATATATTCAACCACAAAAGCTAGATTAATAATTTATTTCATGGATTAATGTTGACAAATTTAAATGCATCATTCTCTTATACCATTTCATAATATGAGGATGTAATATCAAGAACCAATTAGATAGAAAATATGTTATCTAGGTTGTATGTACACACAGAAATTAGGAGAATAATACACTGAGTGAGAATCATGAGATAAATAGTTCTAAAAATTGAAATATTAGAAGGATAAGATTTCCCAAATGTGATAAGTATGGGAAGAAACACATGGGTGCATGTAGGAAGGGAATAAGTATTTGTTTCAAGTGCAGAAAGGAAGACCATAATTCTAAAAAATAAAATGTAAGGGTTGAATATTATCATGTTCATTGCTTTATCATTAAGAAAAAAAGGACATTATATGAACCAATACCCCAAATTCCATGTGAATTTGCCTATGAAAATTCCCTGAGATCAAGGCCAATATTATGAAATTACCCTTCTAAAGTCATAGTTCCAAATGATATGGGGAAATTACTTTGATCATTGCCTCAATTATATATAATTATTTATTTGATTTTGGTTCTTCACACACATTTACAACATCCTTGTTTTCCAAATAAAATTATATTTTCCCATAGAACCCTAGTAAGGGAGTAATTAATCAAGGTACATTGTGTAAATATTATTACAAAAATGATATTATAGTCATATCTAATAATTATTCTTAAGAAAACTTTATTTAGAAACAAGTTTATTATACCTATGGTTGAAATTGATATTATCGTCGGTATGAATTGAAATCCAAATAATAATGAAAAAAATTATTTCCAAGATAATAAGATTATTACTCGTGAAGTGGTGGTGGAATCTATTATCTTTTGATGAGATAATTCATCATATAAATCATGTCCATATCCTTCCCAAATAGCTATCCATAATGATATTCTTTGATGAGATGAATATCAAGTGACATCAATAGACATGTAAGATATCTTAAGAATATAGGATGTTCCCATGGTATATATATTCATTGTTGTTATTCAAAAATAATTCCATGTTCATCAACTAGAGTATGAAGTAGAGTTATATATTAAACACATTCATGATGAAAGGCCCAAATCTAAAAATCCCTATAGAATAGAACCAGTGTAGCTGGTGGTGTTAATGAAACATCTGTAAGAGATTTTGGATAGTGGATTTATATGACAGTGGTTCACTATGTTGAGCCAATGTTTTATTCCTGAAAAAGAAAAATGAGTCTATGAAACTATACATAGATTATAGCAGATCACTTCCATTACAATAGTTAAAAAGTATTCTTTATGAGGAATTAATGAATTATTTAATCATATTCAAGTAGCCCAATACTTTTCAAAGAATATATTTTCTCTCTGGTTCTCATTGGGAAAGGGTAAAGATATATAATATACTGAAGATGTTATTTTAAAAAATGTTGATATATTTAAAGTTTACATTGAATCCCATTGGATTGGCTAATGAAACTTTTTACTTTATGGATACGATGAAAATATATTTAAATTAGCATCTTCCTAAATTTGATCTTTTATTTAATAATGATATATTTATATAGTCGAATATCCATGATGAGCATGATGTTTATTCAAAAATAATTCTAGTAATCCTAAGAAAAGATAATTCTATAGAAAATATTCAATGTTTGAAATTTCCTTAGTAAATATTCTTTTCTTGACCATATTTTATCTATTTATGGAATATTTATTGACCTTAAAATGTAAAACTTAGTCGAAGAATGGCTGAAAATGATGAATATAGGTCCAATTTTTCCTAGGTTTTAGAGGTTACTATCAGTGCTTCATTCAATATTTGACACAGTTGGCCAAGTTGTTAACCATGTTAACGGGTAAAAGGGTTAAATTCACATGGTCAAGCGATTGTGATGAATGTTTTAAAGATCTGAATATGAGACTAATGAATTCATTATTATAAACATTACCATTTTTTAAGGAAGTTTTTATAATATATAATTATACAAAGAGAGAATGAATGATTTTTATCCTTTTCAAAAATTATAGGATGATTTCCTATGCATCGAGGTAAATAAAAATACGTAAGTAAAACTATCCAACTCTTATCCTTGGCCAAGATGCCAAATATTTCCATCAAATATAAGGAATCACTATCTCTATGGTGAGATATTATATATATATACAGACCACATGAGGTTGAATTATATCCTCTCTTATAAGGATCTCAACATGAGGAAAATAAAATGTTTAAACTACTCAATGAATACAATTTATCAATACACTGCAACCATGAGAAGGTAAAAAATGTGTATGATTCGAGGAGGGATCTTAAAGTTTTTACAATGATGAAGATTAACAAGGATCCTATATATATATATATATATAAATAGTATTGATAGATAATTTGATTTCTTTTAAAGGGGATCCATAATTATTTTTACATTCAATTGATAAACCATCTTTACTAGAAATGAGGAAGACGTCCAAATAGGATGAAGATGACATAAAAATGATGATTATATGACTAAATGATGGGATATTTACAAACACCTTATATAGATATGTATTTTTAACATTTGAAAGAGGATATGTGTTCCATACATACTAGAGTTGAAGAAGGAACTACTAGATGATGAACAAAGAACAAATTTTTCTATAAACCCTGGTGGAATAATGATTTATAAGGATTTAAGTGAACAATTATAGTGGAATGTTATGATGAAATAAATTACATACTATGAGTCCAAGTTTTTAGTATACCAGAATAAGGTCAAGGACAGTATTGTATGGGATTCATAAAACCTCTTTCTATACCTATATTTAAGTGGGAATGTTTTATAATAGAAATTATCTTTGGAATCCAAATACTCCATGAGATAATCATTTTATATAGATCATAATTGATAATATTTTTAAGAATGAAAATTTATTATTGAAAATAGAATATATACCACTTGAATGATCTTCTCAAATATATATATATATATATATATCATTGATATCATAATCCTTCACGGGGTACCTCTATCAATCATATTTGATCATAACCATCAGTTGACATATAAATTATTCAAGAGTATTCAAGGGGTTTGAAAAATTGAGATACATTTATGAAAATAAATTAATCACTAGATGGGTAGTTTTCAAATAATATATAATCATTTGAATACATTCTTATATCATGTCCTATTGACTTTTTTCCTAAGTGGGATATATATCTACTATAGGAAGAATTTTTATATGAAAATAGATTCCATTCGAGAGTCCAGGTGAAACCATACAAACCATTATAAGAAAAGAGGTGACATAATGAAATATATTATGAATAAGTTGGATAATTAATGGTAGTTTTCCTAGATCTTATAGAGGTGATGACTATAAATGTTCAGACTATTCATGATTATATTAAAGAATCCAAAAGTAGAGAAAATAAAAATTGTGATAACTGAAGGAAAGGTAAGTAATTTTATGTGGTGGATGATGTATCCTTGATGGTTTTCGCATGGACATGATTTGGATGATTTTATACAAAGGGTAAGTTATTCCTGTGGTATATTGGGTATTTTTTTTAAACGAAATATTTGGAGTGTAGGATCGAAATAACGATGTAGAGGCTCAATATACAAGAGGGGGGTGAATTGTACACTTTATAAATTCCTTAGGCAAGGAAAAAACTAAGTTTAACAAAGTTAAACTAAGAAAATTCACAACACCTTTAATCACCAACTGTAGAATTGGAACCAAGGTTTAAAATAAAAGATTCTACCTTAAATCGTATAGAATCTAAACTAATTAGAGTAGAAGTGTAAGGAAATACAAGAAGGTTATACTTTCCTTACAATATATTATGCAGGAGAAACAAAAAAGTCGTAAAAATACAACAAATAATAACTCTTTTAACCCAAAGAGAAGGGTATCCAACAACCTTGGATTATGGTACCTTGATTTATACATTCAAGGAAGTCTGTCTTACCCAAACTAGGGTAAGCCCTCGATATGAAGATCAGAATCTCTATCTTGCTATCCCCACAAGCCCTCAACTTTAAGGTAGTTGTAACCTCTGTCTTCCTCAGTAAGAAATCCCTCGAACTTCAAGGTAGTGGGCACCTCTGTCTTCCTATCCCTGGAAGTCCTCGAATGTAATCACCAATATTCGGAGTCGCACAAAGCACTCTGAATGAGCAGTTCAGTACACACAAGGCATGAAAGGCTTCTCTCTCTATAAATCACCTTAACAGCGTGTGGTCTCTAGATCGATCAACTTGTTATTGATCTCTTTAAAATGAGCTTCTATTTATAGGAACATTTCCATCTGTCGGCCCCCACCTCCACCGGTCATATTTTCCATGAAATTCAGAGGGACCTGTACACGTGTAACTCAACCAACGGTTAATTAGAAACAGAATGAACAACATCGTTTTATAAAAAACCATGTATAACTGAATGCACGACATCGTTTTGAAATGGAGCATATGTAAGTAAAAGCCATAAAAAATTTCAGAGTGTACGAAAATTAAATGTTCAGAGTCTAACCAAAATAAAATTCGGAGTCTATGTTAAGAAATGTTTGGATTCTGTTTTATAGGAATTCGGAGTCTAGTTTCACTAGATATCGGAATCTGAACATGCAGAGTTCAAAGTCGAACTAGTAAAAGTTCTGAGTTGAACTTCTTAAGAGTTCGGAGTCGAACTACTTAAGAGTTCAGAGTTGAACTACATAAGAGTTCGGAGTTGAACTTCATAAGAGTTAGGAGTCAAACTTCATAATAGTTCAGAGTCGAACTATTTAATAGTTTGGAGTCGAACTACTTGAGAGTGTGGAGTCAAACTCATGAAAGTTCAGAGATGAACTTCATAAGAGTTCGGAGTCGATCTTCATAAGAGTTCGGAGTCAAACTCATGAATGTTTGGAGTCGAACTACTTAAGATTTCGGAGTCAAAATACTTAAGGGTTCGGAGTCGAACTCATGAAAGTTCAGAGTCTAACTTCATAAGAGTTTAGAGTCGAACTCATGAAATTTCTAAGTCTAACTTCATAAGAGTTCGGAGTCGAAGTCATGAAAGTTCGGAGTCCATAATTTGTATTGGAACTTCATTATAGTTCACATCCAGAATTTGGATCCTAAAAACAGAATGCTCTAAATCATTACTTTATATGACTTTTGGGATTTTGGGAACGAATCCGGTTTTTGTACTAAAGAAAAATATTTCCATTTATAAGAAAATATAGGTTAGGGTAAATTTCCTTAAAGAAGTATCATTTCCTTATGGAGGTAAAATTTATATTTTCTTAAGTATAAGGTGTTTGTGATTTTCAAAACAAGAAGGAATGGAAAATTCATAAGGAAAACCTTATTGAATCAACAATGTCCCCCTTTTTGGAATGCACAAAAATTCTTACGAAAAAGAATATAAGGACATTGAAAAATTTCATTAGACTTTGAAATTAAAACTTATCTCCCTTTGTTCATGGATAAAAATTGAATACAACTAACTCCCCCTTAGGAATTGAAACTCTAAGGATAGTATTCTGAGTTTCCGGAGTGGAGTTTTCATTATTTCAAGAATGAAAAACATCATAGTGGGAAACTCCCCCTTTCTTTAAGGATATTTCTATTATATATTTTTCCTTTCTCCTCCTTAGGAGTTGTTATTTTTCCTGCTCCCCCTTTGTGATTTTCAAAAAGAATTTAAAGGAATGGAAAACAAAGTATGGTACCTGAAATATTAGTATATGACAAGATACAACCAACCAAATAATCATTTCATTATAGTTAGAAAATTTTACAAAGAAAGACTATTACAAAAAAAGATCAGAGTGGGTTCATTTGTCTTCCTTTCCATTTGGGATGAGCTTCTTTATCAAGGTTTTCAGTTTCGTCAAGTCTCTTTGGTCTTCCTCACCTTTCCTCTCCAAGGCTTTTACCTTTTCTTCTTGGACTTTTAAAGCTTCTACCTGAGCCTCCAATGCTTCTTTCTGCAACTTTATTATTTCATCCTGCTTTTCCAACTTCGGTTGAAACTCAATCCGGAAATCTCTTTCAGTTTTCCAATTCTAAGATACTGATTTAAGCTTCCCATTCAGGTCCCTGACATGTTGATTCCGATAATTTTTCTCTTGGGTCATCTTTTCATAAATCTCGTTAACCTTTTTATCCTCCATTTCAAAAGAATTTTGAACTTCAGCCTGAAAACTCTCAAACTGACCTAAATCTTCATCATCTCTCTTAGACCACTTTGTTACCTTACTAAAGGACTTTCTATGGACATCATAATCGATAAGAAAACTTTTATGTTCAGCTTCCATCTTCACAAACTTATCCATGATCATGGATAAAGAATTCGATTTTGGATTCATACTTTGTTGCAGCATCAGGCATCTAGAATATATAGTTGGAAAAATAAAGATGGTGTCCACCATCTTCTTCAGAGATTCAACCACAAAATCATGCCCATGAGATGATGATTCTGAATCAGAAACTTTGCTTGGAGGATGATCTTCTTCATCTTTCACCAACTTTCTTCTAGAGGTGCCACCAACCTCTTTCTTCCTGATGAAGTCTTTTATAGGTGTCTCCATGAGAGTTTTCTTCCCCTTATCAGCTATCAGAATAGGCTCCTTATTAGGGGATACTTCCTCGGATTCAGACACTTGAATGATCTGGTCTTCATCTGGTTTCTGTTTTTCTTGTCTTTCCTCAAGAAAATTCCTCTCATAAGATTCTTCCTCATCATACAAGACATTTTATTCTTCCTCTTCTTGCTGTTTCTTATCATCATTCATTTTGTTTTCCTCGTCTGCCTTTCCTGGAGTTACTAACTTTTCATATTCAGCCTTATCTTTATAGTATTGTACATGCTTGATCAGGGTATCCAAATCTTCACTTTCCTCTTCTTCTTCTTCTTCTTCCTCAACTTATTCCTCTAATTCATTAGAAACTTCTTTCTCAGCTTCTTCAACTACTTCTTTTCCCTTGGATCTATCTGGAGAGACATAGTTCTTGGCTGGAGTTTCTAGTAAAGAAGGTTCAGAACCAAATGTTTCCGAAATGGGAAGCATTCCGGAAGCTAACTCTGTAGCTTTCAGCCACGATTGCACTACTTCATCTTCAGACATCCTCTTTTTTCATTTTCTTCTCCTTCTCCTGTTTCTCTAGCTCCTCCATATCTTTATCCTTTAAAGCCTTAGCCTCTTCATTTTCCAATCTGAATTGTGGATCCCCTTCTTTCCTCTTCCCTTTGTCTTCCCTCCACTTAGCTACTACTTTATCTGTATATGTTTTCTACTTCTTCGGCTTGGGGGGAGTAGACTGAGTTTCCTTAGCCTGGGGATTTTCTTTATCAGCAACCACTTCATTGACCTTCCTCTTTTTCCTTGTCTTTTTGGATACTTCCATTTTATGTGTTTCTTTCTGAGCGGCTTCAACCTCTTCCACACATAGAGGATAAAATTCTCTAGATTCACTGGAAAACCCCATCTTCATCCTCTTCAGGGTATCATCACTAACTATCATTAGCTTGTAATTCCGGAATTTTGATTTGCATGCAACCTTGAAGGATTCTATGAACTGAACTATAAGCCTTGATAGTAAAGCAGGGTACAAAATTATTTGAGCTCTCAAATTCCCTTCCATGATGTTCATGATCGTAATCAAGACATGCCTCATCAAATTTATCTTTCTTAGATTCACCAAGAAATCTAAAACATAGATATCAATTTTCTTCAAATTATCTTTCTCACCTCTTCTTGGAACCAGAAATCCTTGCACCCAAAGCTGAATAATTTTTTTGTTCAGTGTGATATAAGAAATCTTATCCGTTGTAGTATCCTTAAGTCCAAGGCATTTTAAGGACTTCACCTTGTTGACACTTCCTTGCTCATATGGAAGCTTGTGTGAGCAAAACTCAGCTTCCCCCTCATAGGAAAAACCAACCAAGCTCGCAGCCTTGGTGTAGGATAACTTATAAGTCTTTCCATACGATTTGAAAGAAAACCATTCTCTGCCATCATCCATCTGGAAGGAAACAGACTCATAGAACTCTATCAACAAATCAGTATACCCCGGATCCTGCTTTTCTGACTTGAGCAGGCATATATCTTCTCAACCATTCAACTTTATATTCTTGGTTACAATAGAATCGAGCTTGTAGAAATCTGGATGAACTAACCTTTCTCTGAAGACTAACCACTTAGAGATTGGTTTCACAGTTGACATATATTGAGATGTAGCTCCTACAGATATTCGAAGTGAAGAAATCTGAAAAATTCGGAACGACTTTGCAATGTTCAGAACCGGTCATAAGAAGTGCAGCAGGGATTTGAGACGCAAAATCTTTCAAAACCGATGTGAGACGAGTATTGGGTTATCCTTTATATAGGTGATGGATGTGACCTTTGGTCTTCCAAAATCCATCTAACGGTTGAAAAAGCTTTGACCTGATCTGATGGTTGAAAACACTCCCGCAAGGAAAAACATGACTCCGATATTTTTAGGTTTTAAGGAAAACATCCGGATTTTAGGAAAACTAGAATCCGAATTTATAAAAAATACATAGGAAAATACCAGCAAGAAAAAAATGATTACGAAACTATAAGTAAGGAAATCATAGCTTTTGGATTGGCTAGAAATATTGTTATTAATTAGTAATATTATTCTTGATGAAATAAATTTAAATACAAACACATTACGAAAGTTCCAGTACGAAAATTTCGTTACAAAAAATCCAGTACGAAAATCTCCATTCTGGATGTTTTCAGTACGAAAATACCATTATGAAAAATCTAGTACGAAAATCTCCATTCCGAAAGTTTTCATTCCGAGAATTTCAATCCTGAAAATTTCAGATCCAGAAATTCCCATTCTGGAAATTTATGTTTCAGAAATTTCCATTCCGAAAACTTCAGTTCCGAAAAGTTTGAAAAACTAACTACGAAAAATTTTAGTTACACTAAAAATAAAATGTACTCCCCCTATGAAAAGGAGTTTATTAATGTTAGGAGAATTGTTCAACAAGAAGTTAATGAAGAATGATTAACTTACGGTTATCATTCCTAACTTTTGTTTAATGTATTCAAATCTATCGGAGGGTAATGATTTTGTGAAAATATCAGCAAGTTGATCTTACGTTTCGATAAAATGAAGAATGATATCTACTTTAAGTGTGTGATCCCTAATAAAGTGATGCATAATATCTATTTGTTTTGCATGAGAGTGATGTGGAGGGTTTTTACTTAGGGCAATGGCACTTGTGTTATCACACAAAATTTGAGTCTTAGTAAAACTCAGGCCATAATCTGTGAGTAATACCTTTTCTACTACAAAAAGTTTCAAAATCAGAATTTTGAAATTATCCTCCATGATCACTATGAATAGTTTTCAGTGGAAGATTTTTCTCAATTTTAACTTGTGCTATAAAACTTTTGAAATAAGAAAAAGCGTCAGAATTTTTTGCTACAAAATAGACCCATGTAAATCTGGTGTAATCATCAACTAGAACAAACACATAGTATTTGCCTCCATTACATCCATTTTGTGTTGGACCATAAAGATCCATGTGCACTAATTGTAATGCATCAGTCTTTGAGACTTCACTAATTGATTTAAAACTAGATTTATGTTGCTTTCTATATTGACAAGGATCACAAACTTTAGAAGAATCAAATCTATGTCCGGTAGATACTTAACTAGTTTCTTCTTAGAAAGTTTACATAAGTTTCTATGATTATAGTGACCTTGTATTCTATGCCATAACTAGGAATGATCTTCCATTGCACTTAGGCAAGGTAGGTCTTGACTCCTGAGCTCTTATAAGTTCAAAGTGAAAACATTCTCTTGCCTATTGGATGAGAGAATAAATTCTTCCTTGGAATTGTGTACTAAGCACTTATCATTCCTAAAATTCACAAGGTATCCTTCATCACATAACTGACTTATGCTAACGAGGTTTTTCTTAAGACCCTTAACAAATAAAACATTTGAAATCAAAGTTTTACCAAGAAGAACAATATTACATATACCGAAAATTTCTCCTAGAGCATTATTTCTGAATGTTACCTTTCCTCCTTTCGTTTTGATAATCTTTTCAAAATAGATTTTGTTACCAGTCATGTGTCGGGAACATCCACTATTCATGTACCATGTATTCTTATTGGTACTTCCTCCATCTTCCTGAAAACAAGAAAATAATTAAACTTTCGGAATCCAAACATGTTTAGATCCTAGATTTCCAGACAACCAAATTTTAGGCACCCACACTTTCTTAGATAAATATTCTTTATGAAAACCTAGATATTGGGTTTTATTTAAAGAAAAATATGTTGCCCAGTGACCACCACATTGACACTTGGTACAAAATTGGGCACTTTTTGGAACAAAGTAGTTGTTACTAAAAGTTGGTTTTGCATGGGTATAACCAAATCCGGATTTGTTTCTTAAAGGTCGTATTTGAGAATACATTTTATCAAAATTTTCTTTACCATGGGTAAAGTTTGATAAACACCTCTTTAAGAAAAAAATTCAGACTTGAGTTTAATGACTAAGCTTTTATCTTAAAAATTATTAGATTTAGAACTAGAGCTAGGCTCGAAAACACTTTTCTTATAAATCACTTGTTCAAACTCTTTAGAAAGTTTGTTCCTCTTAGAAGGATCTGATATTTCTTTTGTAAGAATAGTATTCCTAGAGTTTTCCTTATCAAGTCTTTTATTGAGTTTAGAGTTTTCAATCTCAAGTAGTTTAGTAAACCTAGAAACTTCTTCCTAGGTAGGTGAAGTATTTTCTTCATCAGAAGATAATTCTTCAACTGAAGATTTATAATACTTACTATATTTAGAATTTAAAGATACATTGGTCAATGATTCAGCATTCTGTACCTTAGTCATAAAGCAATGATTGTTAATGGGTAATCTGGCTATAAGACCAAGATTCCTCTGTCCTAAAGATTCATAATCATATGATTCATCTAATGAGTCACCACCACTGGCACTCCAAGTGTCATTTTCTTTCAGAACATTCTTAGCTTTGGGTTTTTAATACTACTTGATGTTCCTTTCAAAATTCCTTTCTTTCCTTTCCTTCTTTTTGAGCAAAGGGAAATCTGGTCTAATATTTCCATCCCTCTTGCATTCATAACAAGTGACTTCCCATCTTTCATGTCTTTCCTTTCCTTTTTTCTTATACTTGGATTGGAAACTTCTCTGGCCAGCTATCTTGTTCATCCTTTGAGCAAGATTTTCTAACTCATTTTCTGAGACATCACTTTCACTAGATTCTTATTGAATAACCACCTTCTTATACTTGGATCCGGTTACTCTCTCAGGAGTATTAGTTTTTGATATGATTTTATGTTGTTGTAAAAGCAGTAGTACCATTCCTATTCTTCTTTTTTGATGTTGTCAGCATCTCTCTTCATTCTTGTTTCATGTTGGAGAAGAGTTCCGAATAATTCATCAAGAGCAATTTGAGTGACTTTCATGTTCTCATCTATAGTTGGTTTCTTTGATTCCCACTCATTGGCCATAATATCAATTATCTTATCTAGAAGGGCTTTCTCATCGAACCCTTTTTTCTCCCATAGACTGTAAGTTGTTGACTATAGTCATAAATCTATGTTGAACCTTGCAGATTAGTTCTCCATACGGAAAATTGAATCCATGGAATTCATCTCTAAGCATAGCTCTCCTAGTTTCAATCAAATTAGAAGTGCCAAAGTGTGTAACTTCTAACTTCTTTCGGATACAATTAGCTGCTTCACAAGAAGAAATTTGGCTATATATATTTCTATTCATTGAACATAGTAAAGTATTGTGTACCTTATAATTTAATTTATACTCTTGTTTTTCCAGCGTAGTGAAAGTTCTAAGTTCTTTATCTGGAATTTTATAATCACCAGTAAGCATAACGAAATTATTCACTCCAGTGTTGATATCAAAAGTCTTCATTCGATCTCTCCAGTACTCATAGTCATTACTATCAAAGATTAGTGGTCTTGTAGGGTTTATATTGTCAATAGAACCAACATTGATTCCTACCATTCCTAAAAAAACATTGGCAACCAAACTGGTTAGTAAAAAAAGTTCGTAACCACAATGTTCGGAATGACAATTCAGAATGACAACGTTCTGAATGACAAAGTTCGGAATGACAAAAAAAACTTTGCAAGAAAGGATGAAGAACAATGAAACAGTGAGCAAGAAAAAATTATATGTGAATATAAGTATTTTTGATACCTGCTCTTATACCAATTGTAGGATCGAAATAACGATGTAGATGCCTAATATACAAGAGGGGGGTGAATTGTACACTTTAAAAATTACTTAGACAAGGAATAAACTAAGTTTATCAAAGATAAACTAAGAAAATTCAAAACAATTTTAATCACCAACTGGAGAATTGGAACCAAGGATTACAATAAAATATTCTATCCTAAAGCGTATAAAATCTCAACTAATCAGAGTACAAGTGTAAGGAAACATAAGAAGGTTATACTTTCCTTATAATACAATATACATCAGAAACAAACAAATAGTACAACAACAAGTAACAAAAAATAACTCTTTTAACCCAAAGAGAAGGGTATCCAACAACCTTGGATAAAGGTCCCTTGATTTATATGATCAAGAAAGTCTGTCTTACCTACACCAGGGTAAGCCCTCGATACGAATATCGGAATCTCTGTCTTGCTATCCTCGCAAGCCCTCAACTTTAAGGTAGTTGGAACCTCTGTCTTCCTCAGCAAGAAATCCCTTGAACTTCAAGGTAGTCGGAACCTCTGTCTTTCTATCCCTGAAAGCCCTCAAATGTAATCACCAACATTCGGAGTCGCACGACGAAATCTGAATGAGTAGTTCAGTATGCACAAGGCATGAAAATATTCTCTCTCTAGAAATCACATTAACTGCGTGTGGTCTCTAGATTGATCAACTTGTTATTGATCTCTTTCAAATGATCTCCAATTTATAGGAAAATTTCCAACGGTCGGCTCCCACCTCCAACGGTCATATTTTCCATGAAATTCGGAGGGACCTGTACACGTGTAACTCAACCAATGGTTAATTAGAAACAGAATGAACGACATCGTTTTATTACAAACCATGTATAACTGAATGCACGACATCATTTTGAAATGGAGCATATGTAAGTAAAAGCCATAAAAAATTTCAGAGTGTAAGAAAATTAAATTTTCGGAGTCTAACCAAAATAAAATTCAGAGTCTATGTTAAGAAATGTTCGGATTCTATTTTATAGGAATTCGGAGTCTGGTTTCACCAGAGATAGGAATCTGAACTTGTAGAGTTCAAAGTCGAACTAGTAAATGTTCGGAGTCGAACATCTTAAGAGTTTGAAGTTGAACTACTTCAGACTTCGGAGTCGAACTACATAAGAGTTCGGAGTCGAACTTCATAAGCGTTTGGAGTCTAACTACATAAGAGTTCATATTTGAACTACTTAAGAGTTCAGAGTAGAACTCATGAAAGTTTGGAGTCGAACTTCATAAGAGTTTGGAGTCGATCTCATGAAAGTTCGGAGTCGAACTTCATAAGAGTTCGGAGTCGAACTCATGAAAGATGGGAGTCGAACTACTTAAGAGTTAGGAGCCGAACTACATAAGAGTTTAGGGTCGAACTCATGAAAGTTCAGAGTCGAACTTCATAATAGTTTGGAGTCGAACTCATGAAAGTTCAGAGTCGAAATTCATAAGAGTTCAGAGTCGAACTCATGAAAGTTCGGATTCCATAATTTAGATTGGAACTTCATTACAGTTCACATCCAGAATTCGGATCCTAAAAATAGAATGCTCCAAATCATTACATTATATGACTTTTGGGATTTTGGTTATGAATTCGGTTTTTTACTAAATAAAAATATTGCTATGTAAAATAAAATCTAGGTTTGGGTAAATTTCTTTAAAGAAGTAACTTTTCCTTATGGAGGTAAAATTTATATTTGCTTAAGTATAAGGTGTTTGTGATTTTGAAAACAAGAAGGAGTGGAAAATTCATAAGGAAAACCTTATTGACTCAACATGGAGTTGTAGAATATTGATTGGATTTTCCACCAACCATTATAACCAACATGAAGACTTTAATTTTTCATTTTTGAGTAACTACTTAGGTGATTAATGAATGTTCTCACATCAAAATCTTGTTATCACATCCAAGGGAATATTATTGGTGCATGTATGGTCTTATAATAAAGATCTTGTCCAGATCATAATAGAATAGAGAATGTGTTGCAGAATTGAAATATTTGATTGGTGAAATTAATTTATAGAAGTAAAAAATAGTGGATATAACCTTAAGAGAATAAAAAACTATGATTCAGGAATAAAAGAATTTCTAAATAGCAGATATAGACAATAATTTATAGGATAAAATTATTTAAGGGTTTGGGGGAGAATGTAATACCTGAGACTATATTGTAAGAGATAAACACTATATCATCAACTATCAAACAATGCACACTTTGAAGAAAATTTATTCATGAGTATATTTAAAAGTATAATATCATAAATTTATAAAAAAATTTAAAAAATTAAACCAAACATTTTAATTCACCCTAAATAAATATATATAATATTATAATTGAATTTTGGTTTTTCTCCACAAATATTGATTCTTATGTGAATAGAGAAAATACCATTTTTGTTAAAACCACATTTTTTATGACGTCACTAGATGTAAGAATAAAATAAAACTAAAAAAATATTAAATTTATTAAAATTTTATATATTTAATAACATTATAAATTTTAAAATATTCATTCAACTTACAAGTCAAATGTTTAACAATTTTAGAACTAATTAAAATGTTTCTTTAATAAAATTTATTTTTTTCTTTCCCTATAATTATGTTTTTATGTGGAAATTATTTTTTTGAATTATTTTAAAGAAAAATAAATTTTATTTTGTAAAAAATACCTAAAAAGAATTATCTATTATAATATTGTCCTATAAAACAACTTTTAAAAATAGTAACACACTTTTCCAAAAAAAAACTAGTTTAACACATTATGTATGTTTATTTTTAAATAAACAATTCAATAACCTAAAAATTATGTTATGTAAAATAATTTAAAAACTTGAATACATTAGCTTCAAATAATTTAGAATTTAAGTAGTTTCTTTTTTTCATTTATATTAATTTATATGTTTTAAATCAATTTCCTAATGCAAATATTAATTAGGTTAAATGTTGATTAGCTAAAAGGAAAATCCTAAAACAGTAAATGTTTAAAAAAACGAATGGATGAATATAATTTTGACCTAAAAATAATTCCCCTAAAATTCAATTATTTTGGAGCCATTAGACATTGAACAGTGATATTACATTATTGAAAATGTAATGGTTACCTCTAAAACAACCCTTATATTCACCTATAAAAGGGAAACACTTTTAAAAAATCATGACTCTCAACTCTGTCAGATCTTTTACTGCAAATATTTAACTTTAATAATCTTATAACACTATAACACATTAAAAACATTCTAGTGAACATTACATGTAATAATAACTTCATATTGAAGGATAACTTAATTGAAAATTCAACACGATCATGTGAGTATTATCAAGTACTTAACTTTTCTTCTCAATTATATTCATTCAAATTTATTATAGGGGAAGTAATATATAGATATTAGTTTCAAATATATAAAATAATGTTACAATAATAAGGGTATTATAATTATCTATTCCTGAATTATATCTATTAAAAAAAATAATTCGTCATTCGTGCGTACATGCATACTACCGAGACCACGTGAAACGAAATGCATCATTCATCCCCTCCCATTATTAATGGATCATAGAATGGATTTAAAGATGAAATAATTTTTTAAATAATTTTTTAATTTTTTTATAAAATATTAAAAACACGTAAGAACCATATATATTAGGATTTAGTTATGTACAAATAAATTTATTTCTTTAATATCTCAATTAACATGCAACATCGAATTTAAAGAAAGCACATTATACTATTGAAATATTATTATTTAAGGCGAAAATTATCACCTATAAATATTATTGGTGGGTTTTAATTCTAATAAATAAATTATTATATATTTTAAATTTTATAAAATAATTTAATTTTTTATATATTTTTTAGAAATAAAAATAAAAGAGTTGAAATGAAAGTAAATATTTTTTTCTCAATAAATTTTATACGCACATCTGGAAAAAATATTGTCATTAACTTTTAGATATATTATATGATAAAATATTTTTCATTATTTAAATCATCATATCAGAATTAACATAGAGTTTTGTTTTGGATTTTTTTTGAAAATAATGGCTTTTTCATGAATAGTGACAATAATTAATTTTATTAAACGGTCTTGTATTTTAATTTAAAAAATACCATTATTCGTTGGATTTGAACTAAACATCAGATAATTATTCATTATTTTGATATAATATAATTAATTTCATTTAAATCGTCATTATACTTGATTGTAGTATATGATTTTTTTGTGCATAAAAAACACAGTTTTTTAAAATAGATTTTTATAATATTTTATGTATTAATTTTAAAATTGATTCATATATATTATAATAATTGAATTTGATAAAATGGATTAAATATTTTTTCAAGAATAATTTATATAATTAAATAAGATAAAAATAATTTTCAATCATTATGAATAGTAACCACAATATATATTTTTTACCTTGGTATGAGTAAACTGAGTAAAACTAGGATAAAATATAGGGATAAAGCCTTAAAATTTTTCAAACATCTTCCAATATCCTATTTTGTGAGTTTAGTTTGACCATTAATATCCTTATATTAAAAATATGTATAGTTTCGTCCATTTTTCATTGATTATTATCTATATATTATTTTAAGAAAGTAATAAATATAAAATGTCACTCTCTTAGATTTATTTACAAAAACATTTTATCATAAGGATAAAAATTGGATATGTCTATTTATACATGATTATATGAAATAAATTTTTTTTCATTTTTATGTTCTAACTTTTTTGTGAATGAATAATTACGTTAAATGATTACGTAACATTGCAATGGTATAAATTCAATAAAAATAAAAATAAAAGAAATGCTATAAAAATATTACAATTAATACAATATTGGTGAATTATTGTGTTCCAACTTTTTTACAAGAATATAACATGAAGTTAAATTCTATAAATTTTTATTCAAATTCCATCGTTATCTTGATGATATTAATTAAAATTAAATGAATAATTCACAGAATAAAAGTAAAGGTATTTTATAATGAAAAATATTTTATTAAATTAATTAAAACATATAAAAACCCCATGTTTAAAAAGGCGAAGTGGGTATGACTACAAATATAATCCATGGTCCATTTTTTGGCCACCTATTTTTTTGGTAAAACTCATGACAATTAATGATTAAAAATATTTTATATTGTTGTAATTATCATGATGTATAGTTAGGTGTTAAAACAAAGAGATAAGGAATGAAAAACCACACACACACACACACACACACATATATATATATATATATATATATATGTATGTATATATAAATTATTTCATTATAGGATGTAGGCTCATATTCATCATATTTTCAAAATATATCAATTTTTTTCCACTTTAATTCAAAAATTAATTTATTTTAATTTATTAAATTAAGTAATTATAAGTGTTCCCCTCCACTCAATTATAAAAGGGAACATATTTTCCACTCTTCCTTGCACATTTTTAGAACAATATCTCATAAAATACATTATATAATATCTTCTTTATCCTCCATAACAACATAATAGAGCCTTTATTCCTTCCAAAAGTTCATTCTTTCATGTATTAATGTGTAAGAAATAATAAATTTCTCAATGAAGATGTTTAAATATTAAAATTGTTTATTTTATTTTATTTCTCTTTTTACCACATTTAAATATATTTTATCCATTATAAAAATAAAAAAACTATATGTTAAATATAAATAATTTTAATTTTAATTATTTAACAACAATTATCCTCCTCATTTCAATTATATGGGAAAATAAAACACCTCTTCTGCTTACATGTTGAATACCACCTCCACGAAGCAACATGTTTAATTTTCAACCACCGCTTCACATTTAACGATATAGTGATGGAATCACTGAATATATATGATCAAAAAAATATTATTATAGTTCTATAAAGGTAAATTATAATTTATATTTTTTTAATTCCAACCATTGAATAATTGATTCATCATTCATGCATACATTCAGACTACCGTCTCAAAAATGTGATGTAAGTCATTTTTCAAAACAATTTTAGATGAATAGTTTCTAAAAGTGTATATAATGATAAATTAAGACACCCAGGACCAGACTAACAATATTTCTAATAAGGAACCATGAAAAATGTAAATTCACATTGACTACTAAATATAAATTTATTATATATGAGGATTCAACATGTATGAATCAATATAAGACATTAGATATGAAATTTATGTTTCAATCACATTATAATCAGTATTATTTATTAATTAATTTACATTGATAAACTTATATTATCCTTATATGATAAACCCATAATATATTTCATTTTATCTAGTTATTTATGGAGATTTCATTCTTTAGAACCATTTTCTATATTTTTTTCTCTAAATGATTCATAAAATATACTTATGTAAATCTAAACATTTTGATCATCTTTTAGTTGAATACATTTTTCATCCATATAGTTGTTTTCATAAATGGTTTCAATAATTTTTTTGAATATTATTATATCATTTAAATTTCATTTATTAAAATCTTTTAATTTTTTTAAAAAAGGTTTAAAAATAATCCTCATGTTATTTTATGAACGTGTTACTTTTTTCTCACGGTGTGAACGAAATATATTTTTTAATGATTATGACACGAATGAAAATTAACCCCATCATTACCACTCAATTATTTGAAGAATAATTTTTTGGTTTTTATAAATTTTTTTAATGAAAAAATTTTTATTAATATTTTGTTAATATTTGGATATTAAATAGTGACTACAAAATGGATATGGTATCTTCCCCATAAAATATTATAGGGGTATTCAAAATGAATTTTCACCTATAATAGAAACTTTTTGTGTGAAATATTCATTATTGAAGATATGAACCAGCAATATTATATCAATTAATTCTCTAGAATGTTTATGATTATGGAAATTAAATTTTTATGAAACCTATTTCTTTTCCATTAGTTAAGATATATTAAAAATAGAAATTTTTTATTAATATTATTTCCTTTCAACTGGTTATGATATGATTATTGTTTTAAGATATAGTGGCAAACATGTGTATGGTTTTCATTATGCGATGGGTGGGCCCATATTTCTATTCGTCTAATACATTGGGTAAATATTTATATGTCATTAGATAATTAAGGTAAAGGGGCTGATGTGGTTGATCTAATATCAAAAAATAGGTGTTGATTCTGAATAGAAAATGATTTTATTTTATTGGAAATAAATAATGACATATGTAGTTGTTTCTTGGCCTATGTTGCTGCCACACTTTTATAAATTTTTTTTGTGCTATGTATTTGAACTCATGGTTCAGTATTTATTAGTGATGATTTTAAAATATTATTATTTATTCATTTTAATTGATAAGGAATTATTTCATGATTCAAAATTATAATTTAAAGACATGTAATTTTCATGGAAATTTTTTTCATAAATAAATGGGAATTTTATGAATCTGCGAAAATTGATGGTGCTTGATTCTGAGGCCCAGTGTGCCTGGAATCAATTTCTGAAGTTTTATTCGGGAACGTTCAGTAAACATACGAGTTGGTTTTTATAAATTTTGAACCGGTTCTTGGAAATAAAACTTGAGGGCACTATCGAACTTATAGTGCCGGTGATTTCTTAGGGGGACGTTCACCTCAGTTGTGTCTGGTCGTGATCAGAATTTGGTTCTCCAACCTTTCGTGAGGGAAAAAAAGCAGGGAATAAAATAAAATTTTTTAACTTAAGTTTTATTTTATTCAGATCTTTTTGAATTAATGTGGGGTCCACCCAAACTAAATCCCCATGTTAATTATTTCCAACCCCCCACCTTCATTAAATGAAGTGATTAGGGTGAGACTCGACAAATTCATGTGTTAACTCTCCTCATTTGGGAGTTGCAAGAAAGGTGTTCTTCAGTTGTTTGAAGAAACATTGGAGAAAGAACACTCCTTCCGCCACGAGTGAATTTCTTCTTCTTCGATCTCCTTATGGAACAAGGGAGGAAGCACCGTCCATGAAGAACACTGATGTCGTCTTCCTCAACTTCTTCATTTTCTTCCCCGACATCAACGAACAAAAGTAGGGGTGTGTTTTGATTTGAGAATCGTTGATTCTTCCTTACATGATTGTTTCTCTTGACCCTCTTACTACCAAACTAACGCGAAAGGACCAAGCCAAATGAACACGGCCCGATTCCTCTTCCGTTCTTGTGAATGTTTGGTGTGTTCTTCGCGTTCATCATGGGTTAAGAACAATAGATTGTTTGCGAGTCCATTGTACAACACAAAGATCTCAAATTAATGATCCAACATCACAATGACCTATAGGAGGTGTGATGAAGATAGCGGGTGACAGATCAGATTGGAACGGGAAGGACCGTTCCTCGACCGTTGTTCGAGTGGGTGAATCAAATCGTGTTTTCGGAACCGATCGAAGGCCTGAAAACACCAGAGATTACTATGGGACATCGGGGAGACCTAGTGTCTGAAGTATCATCATAAAAGGATGGTTAGAACGAAGAACTAACTTCATAGGAGGCACGCTGGCTGGAGGCGCTGTTTATCGGAAATTCTAGAATACACGGTGTGTACTTATGACAAACACACTATTTAGTATGGTTGTTATATGACTTGCAATTCATACATTAGACAAATAACACATGGAATGTGACCCCAGTCACATGGCATGTATTCACTGCACAGAATGGAAGAAGAGGCTTCACGAGACATGGCGTGTATTTTGGGAAATACACGGGCACGGGCAGAATTACATGGCCAAGAGGCACGACGTGTACTGTCTGCATAGAACAGAAGAAGCAGCTTCTGAAGACTCGGCATGTATCCTGGTGATACACAGACACGGGATGAAGTACACGGGCATGTAATCCACCACACGGCAAGGCATAGCCAATGGCACATACTACCCCATGTACTAGATACAAGGGTTGGGGAACAGGGGTTGAGGCCGTGTATGGGCACATTTACAGCATACACGGAGCCGACCCCAGATGTTGGGACTAGGCGTGTAACCATACCACACATTGTGTACTTTCTTTTCTACATGAACAGCCCTTTGACACAGGATGTTGTACAAGGGTTGTACCTGAGTTCTGAATACATGGTGTGTACCAACATGCCATGTACTTTTTTGAAAATGGTTTGTTCATCTCGTCTCTGTGTCTTGGACATGTATTTCTTGGATTTTTCCCCTATGACGTTGTAGATCTTTGAGATACTTCTACATGGGACTTCGTGGCAGTGTAAGTCTCGACACTTGTCTTGAAGAGCAGACTCTCCCAGAATCAAGCATGCTTTGTGCGGAACCGTGTGGATGGCTGCGCTCTGATGACTATTCCTGGATCCTGTGTGGGTTTGAAAGCTCCGACTACTATTCCTGGATCCTGTTTGGGTTCGAATGCACTAACAACTGTTCTAGGATCTTGTACGGGTTTGAAAGCTCTGAATACTGTTCTTGGATCCTATGTGGGTTCGACAGTTCGGACGTCTATTCCTGGATCCTATGTGGGTTCGACAAAATATTTGTTCCTGGATCCTCTGTGGGTTTGAATGTTCTAAAATATATTCTTGGATCCTGCGTGGGTTCGACAAAATGGATGATTTAGTGGCTACATATTATTATCTCTATCTCTCTACAAATGTTGTATACATGTGTGAGCTGAATCGGTAACTCTGTGTTTTTCTCATGATTGAGATGGATTACTAGATAACATAGATATATGTATGGGCATATACCTAAGTGGGGTTATCTGTTGATTTCATACCTAGTGGTTTATCCTTGTTGGATTTTGTGAGACCATGAGGGTCTCAAGGTCCCGACTGAGTATCGTTATACTCACCCATGCATAGGCTTTTCCCGCACCTCGTTGTGTTGGATGCAGACGACGGACAACACTGACTGAGGCTGAGTGTACGAGGACTGGACGGTATCTGGAGGTATGCCTCATGATGAGTCGTTACTCTGAGGAGACTAACGGACGTGGAGTGCTGAGGAGGCTATCTGTACCTAACCTTCTGGTATGATCTGTGGTGGACGATCCAGTAGTTTCTTTTCACCTTTCGACTATTTTTTCGTTTTCATTTGTACTTATACATTCAGTCGGGCTTCTATTTATGACCCATTTACTTTTCAGCACTCTCTTGTTAAGCAGTTTTAATGAGTGTTTTGTATCCATCTGTGTACTCTGTTGTGTGTGTTTTTAGTTATAAAGTCAATTCCTTCCCAGTTTATGAATTTACTCCTTTGGTGCTAGTCGCCAACCCCTAGCCTATGGAAGTTGGGATTGGGGTAGTCATGATATGGGCCCTGAGGGATAGGTCGTGACAAATTGGTATCAAAGGAGTCGGTTCTACCATAGAACTTAGGGCTTTGATCTTTTCTGTGAAGCAATAGTGTTAATGGTACTAAATGTGGTTTTAATTTCAGGGAGTCCAGTGTTGGTGCGGAAACAGAAGTATCCATACACTAGGACCCTGACATCTGATTTCTGACTCAGTGCACAAAAACACTTATTGTGTGTGTGTGTTTGAAGGGTTTTCTTAGTGATCTCTTTGTGTTATCTCACCAGGAATAACTTATAGACCGTGGCACACCTGTTTCTTTATAGTATTACTCCACGTAGACATCTTACCAGGGTTCCTAGAGTTATACGAGATGGCAGCCCACTGAGCGATGAGGTCTCCGTGTAGGGACCTATTATAGTAGAGGAACCAGAGGTACCACTACCTGCTGGGCCACCGATTTCACCATCCCCAGCAGCAGACGATGCACGATGCTTGAGCGCGTTGCACGAGTTCCAGAGCCAGAGGCCTCCTGGGTTAAGGGGATATACGAAACTGAAGGTAGATGAGGATTGGCTGGAGGATATTGTGAGAGTCTTCAGACTGGTAGGGACACAAAAAGAACTTATGGTGATCCTTTCCGCGAGTCTCCTTCAGGCAGTAGTAGGCAGATGGTGGAGCCTGATGCTCCAGGTGCATGACGAGACGACACTACTCTGGGTAGACTTTGAGAGCCTGTTTCGGGAGGAGTTTGTCCCAGCCACCCTACATGCAGTGCAGATACAGGAGCTACTGTATCTATATTAGGGTAGCATGACATTAGCCCAGTACTCAGCGAGGTTCACCGACCTCTCATGTTAATCCACAGATATGGTACGAGACCCATTCTTTAGGTCATTGACCTTCGAGAAGGGGCTCAGGTGAGAGATCAGGGCCTTGATGATCTCTCTCAGCATCCCGACACAGGTAGGGGTGTTGGAGCAAGCCCTCCTAGTAGAGAGTTTCTTTGTTGAGTAGTCACCAGCCTCGAGCCTCGCCACCGGGCATCAGGTAGCGGAGTCTTCTGCAGCTGGTAGCAAACAGATGTCACATAGGTCTAAGAGGACTAGACTATCTGGTGGATGACCTCAGGACATGAGTTAAATTGTACGAGGCACACAAGATAGATCCATTCATTCGAGGAACAGGTAGTGGTTCACATGTGGCGGGCAGGGTCACATGGCTTGTGACTATCCGACACACCTTACGGAAGATTAACAGACAATTGAGGGACCTCCCAAGTAGAGTTTGAGGTTTAATCTAGGCAGTCCATAGGGCACAGTTGGATGTGGTAGAGGAGCTGGTCGAGCAGCTGGGGGTGGACGACGTTTCGAGGTTTTACCACCACCACAACCAGGAGGTCCACCCCGACCACAAGGAGCAGGTGGACAGGTGAGAGCTCAGCTTCAGGCAGCTAACTCTTACAGTCACGACACTCCAAAGATGATTCAAGGTACAATCTATCTCTACTCCACCTTGGCTATAGTTCTTATAGAAACAGGTGATAGTCAGTCTTTCATTTCCACTGCCCTCGTTCGGAGCTCAGAGATTCTGATGGAGCTGTTGGCTCGATCCTTATAGCTAGAGAATCCTATGAGAGCAGACTCGACGATCACGCACCAGTTCCAGTAGTGTGATCATACTCTAGGAGGCGAGAGCTTCGGCTGAGATCTCCTCGTAGTGGCGTCGAGGCCTTATGATGTCATCTTGGGTATGGACTGGTTATCTTCAGTCCATGCTCAGATCGACTGTATTAGGCACAATGTGTAGTTTGTCCACACGGATGGGACCAGGTTAACCTTAAGCAGCAAGAAGGGAGCATTTGTAGCATAGGATGGACTTAATCAGAGGAGGTTGTATCCAATCACTCATTAGTTGTCCTGCCTTACCCTCTGAGTTGTTGATGTGGAGAGTTCGAGATACCCGGTAGTGGTGGACCAGTACGCGAATGTTTTCCCTAAAACTTTTCCAGGTCTACCTCCATACAGAGATGTGGACTTCCACATTGACATGTACCCTGGGGCGGCATCGATATCTACACCGGCGTATCAGATGGCGCCCGTGGAGCTTCACAAGCTGTGGGTATAGCTATAGGACTTGCAAGGGAAGGGATTCATCTGGATTAGTGTTTCTCCCTGGGCAGCCCTGATTCTGTTCGCGAAGAAGGTGGATCAAATCTTGAGGCGTTGTGTCAACTACCGTCACCTGAACCTGGTGACCGTGAAGAACAAGTACCCACTCTCGAGGATTGATTGCCTATTTTATCAGCTAAAGAGAGCATGGTGGTTCTCGAAGATAGACCTCAGGTCAAGATATCACCAGCTCAAAGATTGAGACGAGGATGTGTATGAGACGACCTTCATATGTCGGTACGACCACTATGAGTTCTTGGTTATTCCATTCAGTGTAACCAATGCTCCATCAGTGTTCATGGGACTCATGAACATGATCTTCTAGACATACCTTGTTCAGTTTGTCTTAGTCATCATTGACGACATTCTAATATACTTGACTACTGGGGGGAGCATGCCTACCATTTTCAGGTAGTATTGGACACACTCTGAGAGCTCCAGATTTATGGTAAGCTCCAAAAGTTCTAGTTTTGGGTCCTAGAGGTTCAATTTTTGGGAAATGTCATCTCGGAGGTTGGAGTTGTAGTGGATCCAGTGAAGATTGTGGCGGTACTTGCTTGGAATCCACCCCGGAGTGTGATGGTGGTTCAATGTTTCCTAGGTCTGTTTGGATATATAGGAGGTCTGTACTAGACTTCTCTAGAGTTGCTGCACCATTATCATCCTTGAAAAAGAAGGGAAACCCTTCGTATGGTCGGAGAGATGCCATCTGAGCTTTCAGTAGCTGAGGTAGAGGCTGACTAGTGCCCCCATCTTGAGGCTTTCAGATGAGGCGTAGGGTATGCAGTCTACTACGATGCATTAGGGACTAGACGCGGGTGTGTCCTGATGTAGGAGCAATAAGTGATCGCATATTGTTCTCGTCAGTTGAGACAACATGAGAAGAACTACGCTACACATGACATGGAGTTAGAAGCAGTGGTCTTCGCCTTGAAGACGTGACGACACTATCTGATGGATGAGCATTTTATAGTGTACTCTGACCACTAGAGCCTCATTTATAACTTCTCTCATAAGGAACTGAACCCGAGACATCGATGTTGGCTTGATTTCCTCTAGGACTATGACTTTGAGTTATTCTATACTCCTAGAAAGGGGAATGTTATAGCAGATGCACTCAGTTAGAGATATTGTCTACAGCTATTAGGAGAGGCGACAGAGTAGCTGGCTGCTTTACAGATATCCTTAGTGGCGTGAGATGAAGAAGATTTCCTTTATCCTCTTATAGTCCCTCCTCCACTTCTTCAGTGAGTCGGGGAGGCACAACGTGGAGATTCTGAGTACGAGACACGATGTGCTAAGATATCTACAGGGCAGGCACCTGATGGATTTTCTGAAGGTGGGGAGAATATTATCCTCTTTAGAGGACATACTATGGTGCCAGTGTCACTTCAAGAGGAAGTGTTGATGGATTTCCACATATCCCCTCTAGAGGTACATCTGGGAGTGGCGAAGATGTACCAGGACCTTTGACGACAACACTGGTGGCTAGGTATGAAGAAGGAAGTAGCAGGGTTTGTCTCTTGATGCCTCACTTGTCAGCAAGTGAAGGCAGAGCACCATGTACCAGCAGGCTAGGTTCAGCCTTTAGAGGTCCCAGAGTGGAAGTGGGATGGGATATCCATGGACTTCTTGATGGGTCATCCACATACATCCATGGGTCATGGATTGATTTGGGTGATCATTGACCGACTCACCAATTCGGCCCACTTCCTACCGATCAGAGATTAGGGTTCAATAGAGAGCTTTGGATGCCTCTATGTGACATAGATTTTTCAGCTACATGGACTAACTTCTTCTATCATTTCTTATCATGACTCACGGTTTGCTTCCCTGCTATGGAAGGGGTTGAAGGAGGCTTTTGGGACACAGCTTCGTTTGAGCACCACCTTCCATCCTCAGACGGATGGTAAGACTGAGCGGACCATTTAGACCCTTGAGGACATGCTCTGTGCATGTGTCCTTAACATTGGTCTCAGTTGGGAGTATCAATTAAATTTGTTTGAGTTTTCCTACATCAACATCTTTCACTCCACCATTGGGATGGCACCGTTTAAGGTGTTATACGGGCGATCATGCAGATCACCCTTGTGCTGGACTGACCCTGGGGAGTCAGCACTAGTGGGACCATAGATTGTACGAGTTACCACAGAGAAGGTGCAAATCATCCAGGAGTGGATGAAGACTACACAGAGCAGGTATAAGTCATACGATGACAGGAGACAGAGGCCTCTAGAGTTTGAGGATGGTGACGACGTCTTTCTACGGGTCTCACCCCGATAAGGTTTACGGAGATTTGGCCGAGGCGGCAAGTTGTCTCTACATTTCATGTACCTTTCCAAGTCCTCATCAGAGTTGGCGAGGTGGATTACCGCTTAGCTCTTCCACCTCAGTTGCACCGGGTGCATGAAATCTTCCAAGTATCTCAGCTAAGGGGATACGTGCATGACCCTTCTCACATCATCATCCATGGAGAGTTGGATGTCGATGATGGGAAGAATTTCATGGAGACTCTAATAGAGATTGAGGATCAATAGGAGTGGGTCCTACATGGATGTTCGTTACCTCTGGTGCACATTCGCAGGCATCACAGGAACCTCCAGAAGAGTACATGGCAGCGGGCGGCTCAGATGTGTGCTCACTACCCCCACTTGTTCTCATAGTTCGAGTTATAGCTTACGGGGACATAAAGCCCTGAGGGGGTGAGAATGTAAAGACCCGCAATAACCATGGAAATTATTTTCTTAAAAACATGGGAATTTTATGAGTCCGCAAAAATTCACGGTGCTTGATTCCGAGGCCCAGTGTTCCCGAAATCAATTTCTGATGTTTTGTTCGGGTATGTTCAGTAAACATACGAGCCGGATTTTATAACTTTTGAACCGGTGCTTGGAATTGAAATCTGAGGGCACTATTGAACTCACAGTGCCGATGATTTCTTTGGGGGACCTTCACCTCAGCTTCGTTTGGTCGTGAATGGAAGATAGTTTTCCAACCATTCGTGAGGATAAAAAAGGGGAATAAAATAAAATTTGTTAAGATAAATTATATTTTATTCATATATTTTTGAATTAAAGTGGGGTCCACTCGTACTAAACCCCCACATTAATTCGTGCCAAACCCCTCCTTCATTAAATTATTTCATTAGGGGGAGACTCCTAAAATTCATGTGTTAACTCTCCTCCTTTGGGAGTTGCGGGAAAGGTGTGCTTTTGATGTGGGAAGAAACTTTGGAGGAAGAACTCTCCTTCCGCCAATGGCGAATTTCTTCTTCTTCGATCTCCTTCCAGAACAAGGGCGGAAACACTGTCCTTTAATATTGACGACGATTTCATCCTATACTTCTTCATCATATTCCCCAACGTCAAAGAACAAAGGTAGGGGTTTGTTTTGATTTGATAAATATTTATTCTTTCTTCCAAGATTGTTTCTCTTGACCCGCTTGCTACCAAACTAATGCGGAAGGACCAGGCGAAACGAACATGGCCTGATTCCTCCGCCATTCTTGTGAATGTTTTGTGTGTTCTTCCCATTCATCATTGGTGATGAACAACGGATCATTTTCGAGTCTATTGTATGATGCAATGATCCAAAATTGAAGATCCAACATCACAATGACGTAGCAGAGGTGTGATGACGATAGCAGGCGACGGATCAGATCAGAACGGGAAGGATTGTTCCTCGACTGTTCTTCGAGTGGGTGAATCATATCGTGTTTTTGAAGCCGATCAGAGGCTCGAAAACACTAGAGACGACTACGGGACATCAGTGAGACCTACTGTCTAGAGTTTCATGACGAACGGACCATCAGAATGAAGAACAGACTTCACAAGAGGCACGCTGGCTGGAGGCTCCATTTCTAAGAAATTCAAGAATACGTGGCGTGTACTTCTGACGAAAATGCCATGTAGTATGGACATTCTGCGGCTTGAGTTTCGGACATTAGACAAGTAACACACGGTGCGTGACCCCTGTCACACAACGTGTATTCTCTGCGTAGAATGTAAGAAGTGACGTAGCGAGACATGGCATGTATTCTGGGAAATACATGGACACGAGTAGAATTACACGGCCAAGAGGCACGACATGTACTATCTATACAGAATGGCAGAAGCGGTTTCAAGAGACTTGGCATGTATCCCAGTGATACACTTACATGGGGGTGGAGTATATGGGCATGTACTCCAACACATGTTTAGGCATGGATAGTAGCACAGGCTACCCCATGTACGAGATACACGGGTTGGTGAACACAGGTTGAGGCCATGTACGGGCACATGGTCGGCATACACGGAGCCGACCCCAGATTCTTGGACACTGCGTGTAACCATACCACACTCCATGTACTTTCTTTTCTACACAACCAGCCCTTCAACACGGGCCATTGTACACGGGAAATACCTGAGGTCTGAAGACACGACGTCTAACCATAGCAACACGCCATGTACTTTTTTGGAAAATGGCAAGGTCATCTCGTCTCTATGTCTTGGACACATATTGCTTGTATTTTCCCCCAATGATGTGGCAGATCATTGAGATACTTATTCATGGAAATTTATGCCTGTTGAAGTATCAGCACTTGTCTTGAGGAGAAGACTCTCCTGGAATAAAGCATGCTTTGTGCGGAACCCTGTGGCTGGCTGCGCTATGACAACTGTTTTTGGATCCTATGTAGGTTCGACAACTCCAAATACTGTTCCTGGATCCTGTGTGGGTTCGACAGGACTGATGACTGTTCTTAGATCCCATACGGGTTCGACAGCTCTGACTACAGTTCCTGGATCCCGTGTGGGTTCAACAGTTCTGACTTATGTTCCTGGAACCTATCTGGGTTCGACAGAATAACTATTCCGGGATCCTGTGTGGGTTTGACAGTTCTAAAATCTGTTTATGGATCCTGTGTGGGTTCGACAGAATAGATGATTCAGTGGATACATCTGATCATCTCTATCTCTTTGCAAAATTTGTATAACTGTGTGAGCTGAGTCAGTAACTTTTTGTTTTTCTCATGATTGAGATGGTTTACTAGATAACATACGTATATGTATTTCCATATACCTATGTGGGGTTATCTATTGATTTCGTACCTTTTGGTTTATCCTTGTTTTATTTTTTGAGACCTTAAGGGTCTCGGGGTCCCTAATGAGTATCGTTATACTCACCCCAACATGGTCTATTCCCACACCTCGTTGTGTTGGATGCAGACGACGAACAGGGTTGACTGTGGCTGAGTGTACGAGGAATGGACGGTAACCGGAGGTGCACCTCACGACGAGTCTGTACTCAGAGGAGACTAACGGACGTGAAGTGCTGAGAAGTCTATCTACACCTACCCTTCAGGTACGATCCATGGTGGAAGAACCAAGAGATGATTTTCACCTTTCAGTTGTTTTCCCTTTTTCAGTTGTACTTGTACATTCAGTTGGGCCTGTATTTCCAACCCCTTTACTTTTCAGCACTCTCTTGTTATGCAGTTTTACATAGTGTTTTGTATCTAGTTGTGTACTCTGTTGTGTGTGTTTTCAGTTATAAAGTCAATTCATTCCCAGTTTAGGGATTTATGTGTTTGGTGCTAGTTTCCAGCCCCTGTCCTATGGAAGGCGGGCTTGGGGTAGTCACGGTACGGGCCCTGGGGGACGATTCGTGACATATAATCCTTGGTAGTTTGGGTAATAAATTGGTAAGGTATCATCATAGTATCACACCCTTATAATTTTCTTATTATTATATATAATTATCAATTTCTATCTCTTGTATTTTCCCTTATTGAGAAACTGAGCTCACCCTTTATTATGTTTCCCTTCCCCGAGGTTATGAATAATTGTTTCAAGTAGGTATGTCAGGAAGGTAAAAATGTGAGAAATAATTTGTAAGAGACTTTAAAGAATATACTTAAGTAATATTATCGTGTATCTAGTCTCCAAATATGATAAACCTTTACAATTATAGGATGGATCATAATGTTATGTACTATTTATTCTTTTAAAACGATATAATATTTATATATGAAAAGAATGGGTCACTTCAGTTCTTATCAGAGTAGTGTTTAATCAATATTTGGGGATTTATATGAGATAAAATTAGTGAAATAAATAGGGATTATACTACATAGACGATAATATCCTAATTCTTTGGTAATATATAGATTATCTGAATTACCTGTCAATGAATCCCTATTTAGTTACTACAGGTGAATGTAGTTTTCATATAGATGAATCAATGGGTAATAATCCCAAAAATAGATTGTTGAAGTATATATTGTTTTTCATAAACATTTATAGTGGATGTTCCAATACTAAACACCTAGTTTGACACTCTTAGTGGATATGTTTGGGTTATCTCACATTTTCCTTATGAACAGTTTTAAAGGATTTGAGTATATAGTGTCTAAAAATGACATAGCTTAAACCTCAGAAGATATATATATAGAAGGAGTTATGAATAAGATATCCAATAAATTAATTTTCAAGATTATGTGGTTTCTCACTGTGACTATTGTTCTCACACAATGCTTTTTTTATTTAGTCAATTTATGGAACAAGAAGCAACTATGTGAATGATGAATTTGAAAGAAAATTAATACATTCCATCATGTTCAACAAAAATTTACAGGAGATGGAATAAAATATATTATTTGTATACTTACATAACTTTCTAAAGATATAAATTAAGATAATCCTCAAAATGTGCAAATGATGGAACAATGGTATGTTGATTCTTCCATGAGGAATGATATACCTTATCTTAGCAGTTCATCTGATTCACTAGTGGACGAGTGATGTAACTACACCACTGAGAAAATATTTTTTATTTTCTAGTGATCAAAACATGAAAATTTTCCCATACATTTATCATTTGGAAGACTAATAATATTAATATCGAAATCATTTTAAGAATATGAGTAAATAAGAAGATATTTAATCATTGGAAAAGGATTTGTTTAAGATGATACTTTTCAGTAAGTAATTACATCATTATATATATATATATATATATATGTTGATATAGAAATACATTAACTTAAGAAGAAGGATGAAGAATACATTGGTACTTATGAGTCTTATTATAAAATAAATTCATGGTTTTCTTATGGTTTAATCATTATTCTAGAAAGTAATATTTACTTATTCATTGGTGGCTTAAAAAATGTCAGAAAAATCAGCTGTCTATATGATACATTATTAGATTTGAATTTATTTGTACATTCAAGGTATAATTGAAAATTTCAGGAAACCAATATTATGATAATTTAGATAATAAAAGGAAGATAGAGTCTCATGTAAAATTCAATAAATCACATTATGGAATGAAATTTTAGTCACCAACATGAATAAAATATAAGGAAAACATAATATAAATTTATTGATTATACCTAATAGGATCTTTAAATGTAGAGAGGTTGATAGTAAATCCCATGAATGTAGAAAGGAATTGAATATACTGGTCGATGTAATGAATGAATAAAAGATTCCAAATAATGAACCACCCATAGTCCAATGTTTAAAATTAATGGAGTGTGAGAATTACACCAACCATTGCATTAATCTAAATGTTTTCTTGGATGATCAGAATTAATATCATATTAATCCCAAATAAAAAGGGAAATATTAAGTTACCACAACCACCAATGTGGGATACGATAATTAAATGCTGAAAGGTACACTTATCATACACTATAAAATAACTAATGTCTTATTTTATTCTAGTTCTACCCACTCTTTTATAAGTGATAAATTATTAAGGTTATCACATTACCACATAAATGATAAAATTTTGAGTTTGATTTGTATCATCTTAAGCTTATGGTCACCATATCTAATGTTTATTATTCCTCTCTAATTGTAGTTTTTTTGGAAAAACTATTCCACCAAATATTGTGATTCTTCCCTTAGTCTAATTTCATATCATTTTGAGAATAGATTATCATCCATTGTATGGATTCCAAAAAAATTACCATGCAAGGGAACTCAAATTACAAATTTCTAATGAATCTTTGAACATTTTTAGTTTGAGGATTAATATGGTATTCCAATGGATTTTAAATCTTTCTTGTTTGTAATGGCTCATATTTTCTATGTAATATTTTTGTATATTTTAAGGATTATTTTCAAGTAATTGTGCTGAGAAGGAATGCAATTCTGAGGCATAGTGTTCCAAGAATAAATTTTTGAAATATATTAAATATATTAAATAGTATACAAGCGTAATTTTCTTAAAAATGTTGAATTTATTCTATATGGAGACACATATTAGAAATATAAGGGCACTTATGATTTCAGAACATGAGTTTTACCGTATCCACAACAAAAATTTTGTTACTGTGGGACATTTGTAGAAAATTTACGGCTGCTATAAAATGAATGAAATAATGAAAAACATTATTATTTTTTGTTCATTTTCATAGTAACCTATTTTACATTTTTAGATACAAGATTGTAGAAAATCTTCATTATTATCTGCACAACCCTATGAGTTTACAAGATTCATAGGATCTATTGGATGTGGTTTTTCTAATGCCTGGACCACAGAATCCTGAAGATGGTGAATTATTTAATTACATTAATATGATTAAGAGGAATAAAATATCAACATAATGATCAATGTAGTAGTCTTGAAGAAACCAGATACATACATGGAAGACATTTTACATTTGGAGAAAAAAACAACTTATAATAAAAAATAAAATCTAATAATCTACATCCTTAAAAACTCAATAAATGATTTATTTTTCATAACATGGTGATGGAAGAAAATTAAAGGGGAGATATCAAATTCTCAAGAAGTTTTATATATAGTGGATTCATGAAATAATAATAATTTAATAATAATTAACTATACGAAATCAATATGGATGGTTGAATAATTGAAACTCATACTCCATCAATAAACTGAGAATGAAAATGCATCCATAGATTTTGTCATAGTGAAAAATCATGGAATGTAATAAATGAATTCTGAATAAAGAGAATGATTAATATAGTATTTCTAGTATCTATTACAAGAACCATCATAAAATCAACACATTTTATGTCTATGGGTAGAAACCCATCTGATTATGTTTTGGAAGCATACTCAAAGGGTTTTTCGCCAACTATTTTGTCTTAGGAGACATGTCGGTGAATAGAGGGGATATAGCAGGTCCCGACCATCACTAAATGTCCAAATAATTTATATATAAATATTTAGTTCCATAATAATATTCCTTATCAATTTTCTCATTTAGTATCAGATACTGATTCGTCAATATTTCCATAGATAAAACAACATTCAAAGTAGACACCATATGTAAAAGGTAATATGACAAATAAAATAATCATATACATCATTAAAGATTATGAATATTTAATATGAATGTAATTTCAAATGAAAAATGATCTGAAATGGTAATTAGATACAACAAATAAAAATTATTAGGTCCACAATACCATGTCAGTCTCAAAGAAATGGAAGTTGAGATGAAGTCCCTTACCACATCGTAATCAATGGAATTACATGACCAAAAAATTAAAAAATCATCAAATAGATAATTTAATACCATGAATATAAATAGAATAATTATGTTATATATAAAATTTAATTATCAATAAACCACATACAATAAGTAAGTGGAGAATAATGGAAATCACACAGAAATAAAAGTGATATGAGAAACCCCTACCATATGCCCGCACGGGTTCTTCACTTGATCTAAATGTCCAAAATAATCAGATTAAATCCATTAATTAATTAATTAATAACCATATATATAGTTATTTTATTTATTATAACATTATTAAGTTCATTTATTTCCTTTTGGGTGAGTTATAAGATACAAATTTATTCCTCGAGAGCATTTGTTTCCTTAGTTTCCACGATCGACATAATATTGTTTGTGTATATAAGTTCATGTGGAATGGATATCATTATAAAGAATATAATTTATAAATAATTAATGAACATAAATAATTTTAAATTGTTATTTATATCATTTTATAACCTGGTATGAGGATGAATCATAAGATAGTCCATTCAATGAAAATGGTTTATATTATTATGATGGTTATTGATCGTGACGAACTCATTTTGTTTTATGGTTTTGTATTATGTAAATATCGTACATAAAGAACTTAAAAGGGGTTACATTATAAATTTTAAAATATTTATCAACCATTAAAATGGTTTAATGAACATTTTTGAAGCATAACTTGAAGAATTAAACATCGTTGTCCACGAAGGTTGAAAATTGGCACCTCTCGAATGATGATTTCATTAATAAAATAAAAGAGGGAGAGTAAGGATATTGATAATGGTTATTTCATTAACATTATATAATTATATTCTATATATGATAATGTATTAATGTTTATCAGTTGAATAGAGGATGTTAAAATTGAAAAAGAAAAGAAGATAAAAATTAATGAAATTAAATGAAAAAGGAAGAGGATTTACCTCTTGAAATAACCTCCTTGAGAACCTCCTTAAAGGAACGAGTTTTGGTATTTTGGAAAGACCGAGGGATCCTGGATTTGGGGAGGGACTAGGTAATATTATTTGGGTACAACATTGATAATATTGAAGGCTTAGAGGAGTGAGGAGAAGAGGGAGTTTGGGTGGGTTTTATAGTGGGGGAGATGAGTGATTTTTCAATATTTTATTCATTATTTTATAAGTTTTCTCAAGACAATTAATAGTATTGATTCATGTAACCAAAAACAATAATAAGTTCATGTGAGTTATAAATAATGACTACATACATCAGCTATTATGTAGGTAATAGTGTATTTATCTTATACTTTATTACACCTTAAACTATTGTATTTTACTATTCACTAAAAATTAATGAATTATAAAAAAATCCCAAAAATTCACACTAACGATTTTTTGATGTCTCGAATAAAAAATTGATCTCTATTTTATTAAAATAGTTTTATGAATATGAGAAAATTAATTTTTAATTAAAATAAATATTTACTCAAAAAATACAGATTTTAAAATTATAAAAAAAAATTTAGCAGACTAAAAAATTATATAAGGCCTCATTAGATTATTCTCAAATCATAGGAAAACAAAATATTGATTTATGAAAATATTTTATGAAAATTAATGTTCTTTTAAAAAAAATTATTAATTAAAAATTGTTTGTGAATAATTATTTCTCACAAAAATAATAACAATTAATTTTTTTAAATATTCACTATCAACTAAAAGGTGCCAAAAGTTTATGAATACATTCATGAGTGATTTTACTATTCATAAGGGTATATAAAATTCATAAGGGTAATATTACTATTCATAAGGGTAATATACCATTCACCAATGATTTTTTAGATCCTATCGGACACTAAATATCTTATTGAACGCAACAATGTTTATCCGTTTTTTGAAATTCAAATCACAGAAGTGGAAAAATTAAGTTTAACAGATAGGTTATAACTATCTCATATAACATTGTTTTTTTCCACAAATAATCTGTGATTCATGCATAATAATATATCTAATGCATTTAAATTATTTAAGAAGAAACATACTAAAAAGTCTTGGGGTGTTATCTTCTTCCCTCTATCAGAAATTTTGTCCTCAAAATGTTCCACGCAAATATCCCTTTAAAAAGATGTGTGTTGTTCATCTTAATAACTTCCTTTTATTCCAATGTTTATTATTCAAATTTATGGTTTCCCTAAAGAACATTTACTACTCTATTTGTTTGATTTCTCAATTATTTCTATCTTCTGTCAAGAATATTGATATGTTATTCAATGTATGAAAAATTAATTTGAAGTTATATTTATTTATACGGGTTTACTTGTGTTGGGTTCGACATGTAGTTATTTAACAATGACATGTGGAACACATCATCAAAATTGGATAGGGATGGGATAATTGCTAAATTTTAAGCTACATTTGTAATTATTTCCAAAAAATCAAATGGTTTGATGTACCTAGGGATCAATTTCCATTTCTTACTAAACCTTAAGACACCCTTCCATAGAGATACAATTATAAGGACATGATCTCCGAATTGAAATTCCCAATAATTCTATAATAATCATCATAACTAATTTTCCTACATTGGGGATTAATTAATATGGGAATGAATTTTATTTACTTTTATTGTTGTCTCTTTAATATGTTATGTCCCTATAAGTTTCATCTCACCAACTTCATCACAACAATTTGGAGTTCGAAATTTCTTTCCATAAAATGCTTCATATGGCGCCATTTGAATATGAGAATGGAAAATTTTATGGTAGGAAAATTCCACCGAAGATAAGTACTTATCCCACATACCATTAATGTCAAGTGAGAATGATTTAAAAATGTCTTTCAGTGTTTAAATGGTCCTTCCTGACTATCTGTCAGTTTGGGGGTGATAACAAGTAATCATTTGAAGTCGGGTATCCAAATCTTTATGAAGACTTTTCAATAATTTTTAAGTGAATTGGGGATCTCGATCACCCAAAATCTATATAGGTGCACCATTATGCCTTAAAACTTCATTAATATAGATTATTTACAGGCACTAAAGTGGTACATCCCCTCTTATAGTATGAAAATGTTCCGATTTTGTTAGAAGATCAAAAATTACCCATATTTCATCATTCCATCTAGGTTTCCTTGGAAGTACTATGAAAACGTCCATCATAATGTCATCTCATTTATTCATAGAATTATGTATAGGTTTCATGAATCCTCAAGGATTTTTTCTCTCATCCTTCACTTGTTGTCAAACTAGAAACCTTGACTCATAGTCAACAATTTCCCACTTCACGTTATCCCACCAAAAATGTTCTTTCCAATCTATATGCATCTTCGTTCTACCAGAGTGTATAGAGAAATTTATTCTATGATCATGTAATAGTTCCCATTTTAGCTCAGGTATTGATTGAAAACATTACCTCTTTCCAAATTTTATAACTCCATCCTCAAACACAAAGTGTTTCAATCTTCCACCCTTAACAGCTTTAATATTCTCTGGTATATTATCATCATTAAATTGACAGTTTTTTATGTTACCTATTAAATATGGTTCAGAAATAATTTGAAAAATAAATGATGTTTCCTCTTACAAAAAAATTTCCATATACATCGTTACTAGATCCATGAATATAGGATCTTTTTCAATCCACATTTATGCTACTAGTCCATGATCATTCTTTCTTAATTCATATTCCACCTTATTTGCATTTCCTAGGATGTAGTGTATTAAATTATAATAATCCTTGAGTAACTCGATCCATCCCTTTTGCCTCATGCTGATTTCTTTTTGTGTAAAAATGTATTTATAACTCTTATGATCCGTATATTTCTCACATCATTTACCATAGAGATAGTGTCTCTATATTTTTAGAGTAAACTCTATAGAGTCTAACTCATGATCATGAGTTGGATAATTTTTCTCATGGGTCTTCAACTACCATGATGCATAAGCAATAACTTTATCCTTTTTCATAAGGACACAACCTAGACTATTCTATGATGCATTAATATATATCTCAAACCCCGCATTTCTAGATGGAAGAGTCAAAATTCGACCATTGAACAATTTTATTTTAAATTATTAAAAAAATTGTGTAGACTCTTTTTTCCATATGATCATAACCCCTTTATGTGTGAGCTTGGATACTAGGTTATCCAATTGCGAAATAATTTTTATGAAATGTAAATAGTAACATGCAAGGCCGATGAAACTACATACATCAGTTATTATTGTTGGCATAGGAAATTATTGGATTGCCTTTTCATCTCATGATCAACTAATATTCTATCTTTAGAGATAGTACTTCCATGAAATGAATCTATTTGAAGCTAGAATTTTCATTTACTAAAATCTCATATAACAATTTTCTTCTACAAGTCTCCAAAATAATGTGTAAGTGGTTATCATGGTCCTTATATCTTTTGGAATATATGAAGACACCATTAGTAAATACCATAAAAAATCTTCAAGATATTATTTGAAAACTATATCCATTAGATTAGTGAAAATGGATGGTCGATTAGTCAGTCCAAATGACATTACTGTAAACTCGTAATACCCTTACCTAGTTATAAATGCTATCTTCGGAATATGTTCCTTCCTCACATGCAACTAATGATGTCTAGATCTAAGTTCAATATTTGAAAAATATTGAGTTTCATGAAGTTGATAAAATAGACCATCAATGTAAGGTAGAGGATAATTGTTCTTAATATTAATATCATTTATCTCCATGTAATCAATACACATCCTCATGGATCTATTTTTTTTTTCTTGACAAAGAGAACTCAACTTCCTACTTTGGAGGATGTCCAGGTAAATCCTCTAAAAATACATCATTTTATTCTTTCACAATAGGAACATATTAAATTTTAAGATCCATAGATGATGTTTTCTTTTCACCCCCATGAATTACTTTTAGATGAGCTACTGATGTTTGATCTAGATACGATCCAGACGATGATGTTTCTATGATTAAGGTAATGGAATCTACATTATTCTCAAATATTATAACTTCATTATTCCTATAATTTATTTTCGTATCATAATTTGAAATCCAATTCATAATGAGAATTTTTTCAATGTCAATCATAGGTATAATGATAAGGTTATCAACTACAGTATGTCTATGTGTCACGAAGGGGATTGAGAAACACATATTTTTTGCAATGATACTTCCCTTAAGTGTTTCGATCGACAAATCCTTAATTAAATAAAATTGGAAATGTCTAATTTTCATATAAAATTAGGAAGATATAAAAGAATTAAATGATCTAAAATCAATTAATGCATTGGATAAGTTAGAGTAAACTATTAAAGTACCTCCCACCACATCATTAGGAACTTTAATCTCTGCATTTCTGATTGCATAGGCATGTCCTTGCTGTACTGACCTTTTCTGAGTAACTTTTCCAAGACATTTAGGACAATCATTTTTATAGTGTCTCATCTCTCTAAAATTATATCATTGAACTTAAGGGATTTTCATCTTCCCATTGCATTCATTAGATCACTAACAAAATTCTAGTATGTTCATGTATACTCATCCTCAATTTATATCTCAAGTTAGTTCTCCTTAATCTATTTTTTTATAAATCCAGTTCCAAATATTTCTACTAAACCTCATCTCATACCAACTATAATGTGAAGACCAAAGAAACCCAGAGCATGTGCCTTATTTTTTTTATTTTTCAATGATTATAAGGTATAAAATTGATTATTAATGATCAGTTTTGTAGTATTTAAGAAACTAGATACATTATTTAACCCATTTTATATAGGTATAATAAAACAACATAAAATACATAACAAAAACTAAAAAAATAAAACATGGAAAACAAAATAAATGATTTATCCTTCACAACCCGGGGAAGGAAAACAAACGAAAGGGGTGATATCAAATCCTCAATAAGGGTTACATATATTGGATGCATCAAACAATATTAATTGAATCATAATCATTTAGACATAATCAATATGGCATGATGATTAATAGTAAAAAACATTCTATCAATAAACTGAGAATGAAAATGCATCCATAGATTTTTTCTTTAATGAGAACCTCATAGAAATTAATAATTGAATTCTGAATAAAGAAAATTATTATATGGACATCATTTATCCACACATGAACCATCATATCATCGAGGAACTTTATGTATATGGGAAGAAACTTGTCTGATTGTGTTTTAGAAACAAACTAGAAGGGTCTGTCACCAAATGTTTTATCTCATGAGACATGTCAATGTATCGAGGGAATGTAGCAAGCCCCACCCATCACTACAAGTCCAAATAATTATTATAAAAATATTTAATTCCATAAATATATGCCTTATAAATTTCTGTATTGAGTAGAGGATACAAATTCATCAATATTTCCACATTTAAAACAACATTCAAAATAAACACCACATGTAAAAGGGTATACAAATAAGACAATAATAATATCAATTATACTGGAATATAAATATTTAATAAGAATTTAATTTAAAATTAACAATGATCTCAAAGGGGGAGTAGATACACCACATTAGAATGATTAGGTTCACAATACCATGTACGTCTCAAAAAATGGAAATTTAGACGAAATCCCTTGCCACATCCTAATCAATCGAATCACATGACCCAAAAATTTATAATAATCAAATAGATCCGTGAATACATTGAATATATATAGAATTATGATATTATATATCAAGTGGAAACATACATATACCACATTCAAGAAATAAGTTGTGAACAATGGAAATATCACGGAATTAAAAGTGAGATGAGAAACCCCTTACCTTATGCCCGAATGTATTCTTCACTTGATCTTAATATAACAAAGAATAAGATTAAATTAATTAATTATATAATTAATTAATTAAACCCCTATCTACATGTATTTGATTTTTTATAATTTTATTATGTTCATTTTTGGCCATTCTGATGTGTTATAAGATACAAATTTATCGCTCAAGAGCATTTGTTTCCTTGGTTTTCACGATCGATATACTTATATATGAGAATAGAAGATCATGATAAATGGATATAATTCTCCAGAATTAAATTTATAAATTATTAATGATTATAAATAAGTTTAAATGGATAGGAATATCATTTTTTTACACTGTACGAGGTTGAATCATTATATAATTTATTTAGTGATAATCATTTAGATTATTATGACGATCATTGATCATAACGAACTCATTTTGTTTTATCATTTATAATTAGGTAAATATGTTACTCCTAAAAATTAAAAATGGTCATATTAGAAATTTTAATATCATTATCAACCACTAAATGGTTTCATTAACATATTTGATTAAAAATTTCATGAATGAAACTTCATCGTCCACGAAGGTTGTAAATTGGCACGTCCCAGATGATGATATTGTATATAAAACAAAATAGGGAGAGTAAGGAGATTGATAATGGTTATTTCATTAACATTATATAGTTCCATAAAATAGATGATACTAGATTTATAATGATAAATTGGACATATGTTGTTTTTATATAATAATAAAATAAGATAAATTGTAATGAAATTAAATGAAAAAGGAAGAGGATTTACATCTTGAAATAATCTCCTTCAGAACCTCCTTAGGGGAAAGGGTTTTGGTCTTTTGGAAAGCCCGATAGATCCTGCATGTGGGGTGGGACTAGGGAATAGTATTTGGGTATAACATTGAGATGCTTCAAGTTTTAGAGGTGTGAGGAGAAGTGGCAGGTGAGGGTGGTTTTTATAGTGGAGGAGAAGAGTGATTTTTCAATATTTTATTCAATATTTTATTATTATTCTCAATACAAGAAATGTTATTCATTAAAGTGACCAAAAATAATAATATGTTCATGTGAGTTAGAAATAATGGCTACTTACATTACACATGATGCAAGGAATGGTGTATTTATCTTATATTGTATTATACCGTAAATTATTGTATTTTACTATTCACTCAATATTCAAGTATTTCAAAAAAATCCCAAAAATACACACTAAAAATTTTATGATGTGTAGAATCAAAAAATGTACTCCATTTTCGGAAAATAACTTTCTAAATATGATAAATTAAATTTTTAATTAAAATCATTATTTACTCAAAAAATACAGATTTTAAAATTATAACCGATTTTATAACACCCTAAAAAATTATATATAGTCTCATTAGATTATTCTAAAATAATAATACAGAAAATATTGATATAGGAATAAATTTTCTGAAAATGATTTTTATTTTAAATAAATTTATTAATTATAAAATTTAAATTAAATATTTATTTCACCCAAAAATACCAACAATAAATTATTAATTTTTAAAATATTTAATTTCATTTAAAAGGTGCCTAAATTTTATTTATTCCATTATAGGTGAGGTTACTATTCACAATGGTACATTACTATTCATAAGGGTATCGGTACTATTCATAAGGGTAAGTTATTATTCACCAAAATTATTTTGATCCTATCAGACTCTAAATGCCATACTGAACGCAACAGTGTATGTTCGTTTTCAAAATTAAAATCACAGAAGTGGAAAAATTGTGTTTAACGGATATGTTATAACTATCTACTATGAGAAAGTTTAGTTTCGTAGAGACTTATTATTGCATGAATATCAAGATATCTAGTGAATTGAAATTATTTATGAATAAACAAACCGAAAACTTGTGGGGTGTTATATTCTTCCCTCCTTCAAAAATTTCTTCATTGAAATTTTCCAGGCATATAGCCCTCTAAAAATATGTGGGTGATTCCTCTTTATAAAATCATCAAGTTTTCCTGTTTCTTCCTCCGTTTTATGTTTTCTCCAAATATCCTTTTCCATTCAACTTACCTGATTTATAAATATGTTCTCTCTTGTGTCAAAATATTTATAGGCTCTTCACAGTATGAGAAATTAGGTTCAAGTTCTATTTCTTCATAGGTTATTACATGTGTTTGGTCTAGAATGTACTTCTCTAATAATGACACATGGAACACATCATGAATTTTTGATAGACTTGGGGGAATCACTAAATGATAAGGTATAACTCCAATTCATTATATAATTTCAAATGGTCTAGTGTACCTGGGGCTCAGTTCCACATTCTTACTAAACCCTAAGACACACTTCCAGGGAGATACTTTTTGAAATACATGATATCCCGCTTTAAACTCGAAATTATCTCTATGTTTTTCAGCACAAATCCTTCCCCTACTTTGGAATACTTTAATATGGGCCATAATTTTATTTACCTTTTTTGTTTTCTCTCTAACATGTTCTTGGCCTATAATTTTCCTCTCACAACCTCCATCCCAACAAATTGGAGTTCAGAATCTCTTTCCATATAATGCTTCATATGGAGCCATTTGAATACTAGAATGAATAACTTTAATTGTAGGAAAACTACACAAAATGTATTTAATTATCCAAAATTACTTGAATGTTTAGTGGGAATGATCTCAACATGTCTTCCAGTTTTTGAATGGTCCTTTCAGTATGTCCCATGGTTTGGGGGTGATAAGAAGCAATCATATGAAGCTCGATATCCAAATATTTTCAAATACATTTTAATAATTTTTATATAAATTGGGGATCTAGATCGGACAAAATCAATATAAGTTCACAAATAAGTCTTGAATATTCGTTAATTTAGAGTCTTTATAGGTTCTCAAGTGGTAAATTCTCTCTTAAATCAAGGAAATGTTCTGATTTCATAAGGCGATCAAAAATTAACCGTATCACATTATTACTTATTTGTTTACATTGTAGTCCTATAAAAATTTTCATCATAATTTCATCCCAGTTCAACATATGAATTGGTAGAGGTTTCATATATCCTTAAGGATGTTGTCTCGCAACCATCACTTGTTTGAAAACAAGACACCTGGACACATAGCGATCAATTTATTGATTCATGTTATCCCACAAAAAATGTTCCTTCTGATCTTTATGCATCATTTTTATACCAAGGTGTACATAGAAATCTTATCTATGAGCATAGTCTAATAGTTCCCTTTTTATCTTAGGTACTGATGGAACATGTATCCTCTTTCCAAATTTCAGAACTCCATCCTCAAACATGAAGTCTACTAATCTTCCATCATTAACACCTTTAAATTTATTTTTTGTATTATCATAATTAAATTGATAGATTTTTATCTTTTCTAGTAAATACGGTTTAGAAATTATTTGAAAATGGAAGGATTACTCCACTTTCATAAAAATATCCATATTCATATTTTCTAGATCCATAAATATAATATCTCTCTCAATCCCCATTTGGGTCAAAAGTCCTTGATCTTTCTTTGTTAATTCATTTTCCACCTTATTTTCCTTTCCTGTGTGGTAGTGTATTGAAGAATCATAATATTTGAGTATCTCAACCCATATATTTTTTCACATGTTGAGGTATTTATATGTAAGAGTTTATTTCAAACTCTTGTGAGCTGTATATATCTCAAATGTTTCACCATAGAGAAAGTGTCTCCATATTTTTAGAGCAAAGATTAAAACTGATAACTCAAGATAATGATTTGGATAAAGTTTATCAAGGGTCTTCAACGACCTTGATGCATAATAAATAACCTTATCATTTTTCAATAGGACACAAACAAATCCATTCTTTGATACATCATTGTATGTCACAAAACCATCATTTTTAGATGGAAGGATAAAAATTGGTTCATTCGCCAATATTCATTTCAATTATTAAAAGAATTCTCTACATTCTTCTATCTATACGAACCTAACCCCTTTATGTGTGATCTTGTTTAGTGGGTTAGTCAATCAGTAAACATTATGTACGGAACGCCGATAGTAACCTACTAAGGCAATAAAACTAAATTCCTCTATTATGTTCATTGGCACAGGCCATTATTTTATTTCCTCTATATTCACAGCATCGACTGAGATTCCATCCTCAGAGGAAATATGTCTATGAAAATAAGCTGTTTGAATCTAGAATTCGCATTTACTATACATTCAATAAAAATCATTTCTTCTAAGAGTTTATAGAATAATCTGTAAGTGTTTCTCATGGTCCTCATAGATTTTTAATTTATCATTATAACATCAATAAATACACAAAAAGCATCAAGATATTTCTTAAAAATATGGTTATTAGATCCATGAAAAATAAGGGTGAATTAGTCATCCCAAATGACATTACTGTAAACTCATAATTTCCACACCTAGTTCGAAATGTTGTCATTACAATATCTTCCTTCCCCACAGGCAACTGATGATATGTAGATCAATGGTAAATATTAGAAAAAAATTATTCTCTATGAAGTTAATCAAATATATCATCAATGCGAGGAATTTGATACCTTTTGATTATATTAATAGCATTTATTTCCCTATAATCAATGCACAGAATCATGGATCCATGATTCTTCTTGACAAAGAGAACATGGGCTCCCCAGAGATAAACACAAGGGATAATAAATCCCTTTCACTAAATTTCACTAGTAGATTCTTAAAATCTACTAATTCCACATTGGCCATTATAAATAGAGTCTTTTATATAGGTCTAGAACTGGGAATTAAATCAACGGATACCTCAACTTCCCACTATGATGGATTTCTAGGTAAATCCTTTATAAATACATCAATGTATTATTGGAAAATTGGTATATATTAAATTTGAAGATCCATAGATGATGTTTTCTCTTGCACCCTAAGAATTTAATTTAGAAGAACTACTAAAGGTTGATAAAGATATGTTCCATATGATGATGTTTCTGATATAAATATAAGGTATTCTATATCATTCTCAAAAATTGTAACTTCCTTCTACATGCAATAAATTTTCTTGTCATAATTTGAAATCCAATTAATATAGATAATTATATCAAAGTTAATCATAGGTATGATGATATGATCAATAAATAAATTATGTTTATGTGTCATAAAGTGGATTGAATGACACATCATTGTTCCAACGATACTTACCATATGAGTTTTGACTCACAAATCCTTTATTAAATAAAATTGGAAATCTATAATTTTCATGAAAAAATGTGAAGATATAAAATAATGCAATGATCCAAAATCAAATAATTCATTGGATAATTTCGAGGAAACAATTAAATTACTCACCAATACATCATTAGGAACATCAACCTCCATTGTTGTGATTGCATAAGCCTACCCATGATCTCATGGCCTTTTCTAAGGAAATTTTCCTTGATGTTTAGTAAAATCATTTTCATAATGTCCTATATCCCTACAATTAAAGCATTCAACATCATTAAATTATCTCTCACCCTTGCATTCAATGGATCATTGAACATTTTCTCCACACTTATAATAAACTCACATGACTTTAATAATGATCCTAGATGGATCTTTCTATAATTCTCACATAATGAGAATTTCATTGTCCCCTTATTCATATTTAGAGATTCACATTTTCCATGATTATCAGAAGACCTATCATCTCATGAATTCTATTTCACAAATTTGATCTAGAAAATTCTTTGTAGAGACCCAAAGCTTGACGTACATGGAAATTACATTACTTTTGCGGAATACATAATACATAACAAAAACAGACACACAAGGACCGTAATAGTTTAGTGTCTTTGGAAACTTGGAACGTAATCCTCTAATCGTGGTGAAAGATCGTCAACATCTCCCATAAAGATCTTCCCCCATTTTTTCATACCTAAAACCTTTCTTTATATCCTGGGGAAAAGAAAACATAAAAATGGTGAGCTCAAATTCTCAGTAAGGGTAATCATGGATAAAATAAAACATACCATATACATTTGAACATAAAAACATGAACATAATGTTTAAACATAAAAATCATGAGCAATGACATAAAACATGGAAGTAATTAAGGCATAGATCATAAAGAAACATTAAGAATGATAAAATAGCATGGGAATAAAACATGTAATTGTGGAAACCATTAAGCACATGATATGATTTCCATAGTAGCCAAGGCATTGCTGCCAAGACCATCTTAGTGGCCAAAGTCCCTTTCTGAATCGAGTTCACTCCTCGTTCAAGTCCTCTATTACTGAACCAGTTTAACTTGTCGTTCCAGCCATGTCTATCTCATGAGATATAAATATTTACCCAATGCATTGGAGGGAGATATAGGTCCCACCCATCTCATAATGAAATCATTCTTACTTGTGCCACAAAATAAACATAAAACATTCATTATAACCCAAAGATTAAAATAGGTTTCATAAACATCATCCCATCATTTCATAATCCATATAAAACAAAAGGACATTTCATCTTAAGAAAATTAAACCATGTAATTCATAGAGACATTAATCTTGAAACATACACATATCAAATAATGTCATCTTAGATGGAAAATGGTTTTGATAAAACATTTGAAATGAATTCTTGAAGAAAACATCCTTTCTTCGTCAAAATAATATTATTTTCAAAAAATTCCACACACTTTTAAAATAAAAGTATTTTGTTGAAAATAGTCATAAAATCATATAGAGTAAGCTTCATGAAAATGAGGCATTATGAAACCGTAAAAATCCGTTCACGCCATATAAGTTAAAAATATCATTCTCCTCGTACTTTTGTCGGAAAAGTCAAAAAGTACCTCGTAACGTAAATAAAAGAAATATACCTTACATACCATGTATTAAAAGTCAAAAATGGGTAAAAAGGACTTTAAACATACATGAAAATACTTTTATAAAACATGGAAATGGATGATATAAATAACCACAGTAAATACTTACGAATAAGCAATCTCGGATAAAAATGAGATTTGCAAAATTATCCCTTACCTTATGTCTGATATGCTTTGTATGTATCTGGAACTCCTGTATAATTATTTCAATAATGTCTTTGACATATTACAGAATCATATTCATTGTTATGATATCATATATTGTTCACTTATGACTTTATATTACCTGTTCTTTTGTAAATTCCATCTTAAAGAGTGTTTTAGGTAAAATCGTTTCATTTGTTGTCCATGTTTTGACTTGTAATTATTCATATGATTACTTAGCTCATGATTACTTAGTTCTAGAATATAAAACATGATTTATATATAATATATATTCAGAATATACATATATATAATAGATCGATAAATGGAAATAAATACACCGTTCATGTAGACGGTAGTTCGTACGTACGCATCAACGCTATTTTAGTTTCCTTATTGAATTAAATGGAATTAATTAGATGACATAAATATATATATACATAAATACAGTATCATAATGTCATATATTTCATGATTACTTTTTATATATACTTTATAATCATTCATGAATAGTTAATCATTGAGAATGAATCTCATCGCGTCGTGGAGACGGTAGTCCATACGTACGCACGAGCGATGATATCATTCCCATAATTATTGAATTGAATTGGAGAGGATGATACAATATATCAGAATCAGTATTATGTTATGATAACTATGTATAGTTATTCTTTACACCATTATACCCATCCAAGTAAGGCGGTGTTGGAAAAACAGATTACACCACGGCGTGGAGACGGTATTTCGTACGTACGCACGCGCGGTGATTTCATTTTCCGTAGGATGGATAGATGGTGAAATAGGGTTGTTTCATACTTATAATAACATATCAGTATATGAGTGATACTAATGTCATTACTTAATAATGAAACAACTAAATAAGAACAAGTGTAAGAAGAAATAAAGTTGAAAGAATCGGTAACAGACATTACCTTTTCTTTGGAGCACCTCTTTGAGACCTCTTCTTAGGGCACTACAATTGGTCGTTGAAGAAGACCATGACCCCTAGGATGTTTCTAGGGAAGTGTAGAAGATAATTTGGCAGTGTTTGGCCGAGATTGAAGGCTAAAAGTGGTTTTAGGAGAGGGAGGAGGTGCCCTTTTATAAGGGAGGAGAGGGGCACCTTTGGAAATCTTAAAAATATTAATTTTTAATAAATATTACCCCACTTCAAAACCTCCAAAAATGACTCATATTAGAATTATAGATGATATAGGGTTGTAATATCATCAACAAATAAAATTTAGACATGTTAGGATATTATTTTATACATTATCAACATGATTTATCCTTACATAATCAATTTAATTTTATTTGTGGTAATAAAATTCTAAATTTTAAATTATAACAAATAATTACTTATTTGTTGTTAATTTTCCATAATTGGATTATTTATAACATTTTAGACCATATAAATTTAAATTTATAATTTTATATATTTTTGGGATTTTTGAACAATTTTATAATATGTTATTTTTATAAAATAACAATAGTGTCAATTTTCACACTATTCATTTATATGAATTTAAATAAAATATATACAGAAACTATTTTCGAAATAAAAGCATTAATAGATTCATAAAAGGTCATATGAATCTATAAAATTAGTTTAGAACATTAAATAGTTCATATAGTATTTATTTTATTTTTTTAAAAACCATTTATTTGGTTATCTCTTAATAAAATAATTACTACAACATTTTTGTATAATTATTTAATATAATTATTTTTTGCCTAAAAATTAAAAAAAATCCTATGATTAAGATAAATCTATTACCTTTAACAATAATACTTTTACTAGAATTTATCATCTTAAAATCACAATCTTTAAATTGTTATATTTATTAAATTTTGAAGGTGACAACTTTGGGATCATTTAAAATAATATAATATAAGTGTCATAATCCCTTCTATAAGACTCCAAACGGTTATATATTTGTTCATTGGATGATTATGGTATAGATATACACTACCAGTAAGTTTTGGTCAGGTTTGTGGGCCTTTTAAGGGGTATTATTATTTCAGTAAAAACTATATTACTGATTTTTTACTTAATAAATAATTTCTGCATCATTGATGTATCACCATTAATGACAATTATTTAATCCCTAAAAATTCTAAATAAATTATCATGACGTATATATTTTTATCAGATTTATGGAGACTATTCATGTTTAAATATTCCTGAGGTTTATCACTAAATTAAAATTATTATACTTATAAGATTTAAGAGAGTGACATGTTGTCACTTTCTTTGGTTTTAATAATAATTAAATTATTTTCATGGAAAAAAGTCAATTAAATGATTCTAATCAGACCCTTTGGTTATATGGGTCTTATTTTAGTCATATAATAGGATTTTTACAGGTTTTAGGATAATTTTATAGTCTTATATTTACTCTTAATTACCTGATTTACCTTTAACTATGGTAAATAAAATTTACCGTAGTTACTATTCATAATGCCCAAAAATAAAAAGTAACTTATTAACATAATTTGGACCCACTGATTCCAAAAATGGAATCCATTTTTCAAAATTCAATACATAAAATTTTCAGAAATTAAGTTAAAATTAATCCCGTTGTCGAAAGAAAACGGGTTTTTGTTTAAAACATTGCAAAAGATTGAATTTATTTAACCTACGAATTCAATGTAAAATCAAGTCTAATGAATTACATTATATTAACTGGTAAAAATATATTCTACTTATACTTTAAAACCATTCAATATTATAATCTAACAACATAAGTTATTACGATGAAAAAAGCTGTTTTTAATTAAAATATAGCATGTTTTTACTATTCATTAAAATATGAAAGTTATCAGAATAATATGAAAAATTTATCCAAGGTAAAATTTTATATCCTGATTACAAATAATAATTTTATTTTGTATAATTGAAATTATAAACATGTCAAAAACTAGATTTAAAGCGGGTGCACCATCCAAAGGTGACAAAACTACATTTTTTGAAAAATACTTATTTTACCCGAAAAATTTATTTTGTTTTTATACCATGTTCTATAAAATGTGTAAGATGAATAATAATGTTATAAAATTCAAATTTTAGTTAATACTATTCATAACGGCTAGTTCATAATAATATTATAATAATATATGGTTGTTTAGTAAAACCCTATATTACGTACAACACACGCTATCGAGAAAGGTCGTGATTGCGTGTAATGCAAGCAAAGTCAGGGTTGCGTGATGTGCAAGAATCCTTTATTATTTCATATAACAGAATACAACCATATTTCATTTATACATTGAATATATATATATATATACAATCAAGGTTGCATAGAATGACTATTATAAAACGAACTTGAAATTGTGTGCAACACAATCTAAGAATAGTGTTGCGTATACTTCAAGCTAATACAGTGTGGCCTATAGCACAAGATAATCTTGTTGTAGCATAAAACAAATAACATCAAATAAACTAAAAATAATACTTATCATAAAATATCGGGTTGTTATATTCTACCCCCTTAAAATGAATTTCTCCCTCGAAATTCGTTGGGGTTATAAATGGTTTGCTACTCGAAAGTTTCATTAATAGAAACCCACATCGTAACAAGGAATTCCAAAACATGGATTTAAAAACTAAAGTATGAAACATAACGGTTACCCAAATTAACTCATCACTGGGTTTCCACGTAGGAGAACATAGGTGAAAATATGGATATGGAAGAAAAATCTAACCATCAAGTTCTGATAGAGAGTGATAGAGAACATGGCTATGAAAAAGCCAACAATCCCAAGGCCATAAATTTTTGATGATCTAAGGTACCATCTGATTCATCAGATATAATAGCACTTGGACAACATTTTTGGTTTTCAAGATCATTTCCTTAATGTTGATGAAATTGGAATTAGAAGAAATACTTTCGTGATTTTGGTACAATCTCATCGTTGGTCGTTCTTTGGACAATTTCCACATCATCTCTTAAGGAAATGAAGTTGAATTTGACATTCGTGAAGTGTTAGCAGATCATCTGATAGAATTATGGGTCATTCCATCTTTCTCAAACAAAAAGTTATTAAAGTTATCAAAAATAAACAAGTCCATCTATAGTGAGATTAATCATATATGGTTCCTAAAATGGACTTATACTTCATATATCATACTGCTTAATATAATAAAACTAGTTTCTACTCAACAGGGACTTCCTGTAGGCCAGTGGTAGGCGATAAAGGCTAGTCGCACTTCGGTTGTGGGTTCAATTCCCACAGCCTTGTCCGACGCAATGGGCTGTCGCCCATCCTGCAGGTTTCCCTTTTTCTAAAACTACATTACTATAGCATCCCATAAATAATATTTAAAAAAAACTTCTATCCTTAAACAATACTAACTTATGTCCAACATAATCCATTCCAATCTTTAGGCTTATCCCTAATACTGCTATCCACTCTCATATTATAGTGAAAATGATTACTAGAGATTTCATATAAAAAGCATGTCAATTCCATCATTGATCCCCATATATCATAAGATATGTCTTGTTGGTCACATTCCAAACATTTGAAGTCCTTAATCATGTATTCTCTTGAAAAATGAATACCCATTTAATCTTAGTGAAAAAATGAGTACTACCAAAAGTTAACTCTTTCCACATACCAAAACCCCAAAATTCTATATACTCAAACCATGATATAACTATTTCCTTGTATCATTAATGATCTCATGAATACTATTGAATATTTAATTTTCTCCTTATCCCTTCATTATGCGCATATCATCTACTTTCCAAAAATACGGGTACCATTCATCACAAACTTTCAAAACTTAAGGAAAGGAAACAGTGTAACAATCCTTAGATGTCTCTTTATTCCATAGTACCATGAGATTAATTATACAACATTACACTTGATAAAAATGTAATCATTCCACTACCTTCTTAAACCATTGACTGAGATTCACCAATTCTTTCATCTCACAAATCATTTGTAGTCTCTTCATCATCATCAACATAAATATTACCCATAAGACCATACTTATTCTCTTAATTAGACTTTCCCTTAAAGAATTTGTTTGCATAATGCCCGTACATTCCACATTTAAATCATTTAACCATTGTTGACGTCGTAGCAATACCATTATCCTCATCCATAGTGTTAACTAAACCTTTTTCTTTTGAACTTATTGGATTTATTTCCTTCTTTTCCACACCCAAATCATCTTCCAGTTCCTTTGAACCATTTTCCTTGATTCCTCTTCCCACATGATTTACATAGGGGAAATTGAACTTTCTTTCCTCTATGATCATCATGAAACTCCATCTTTCTCTTATTAGCTGAGTCAGGAAACATACAAAATTTGAGTTTATTGATCATATTATGAGATTGATGATTCGGAATAATAATGATGTTTGAACTTCCAAATCCCATTTCATTTGGTTTCTCATGAAGAATATCATTCCATTGTCCATCATATCCTCCATTATCATGAATCATCTTGTTTCCAGCCATTTTCTAAAACCCAAAAAGAACAGTGTGAGAGGAAAAAATCATAATAAAGGGGGATTAACTTCAATATCTAACATTCTAAGATTGTTACCGTAGTTCTAGGACTATATCTTATATGTATACTTATCCTTAGGTACATCCCTAGTCATACCTTAGAAATATCTCTAGGGATCTCACTAAAGTTCTCGCATCCTAGTTTCCAAAGGATGACTAAACCTTTCCTCTGATACCAACTGTAGAGACCCAAAGCTTGACGTACATGGATATTACTTTACTTTTGTGGAATACTTAATACATAACAAAAACAGAGACACAAGGACTGTAATAGTTTAGTGTCTTTGGAAACTTGGAATGTAATCCTCTAATCGTGGTGAAAGATCTTCAACACATCCCATAAAGATCTTCCCCCTTTTTTTTCTTACCTAAAACCATTCTTTATATCTTGGGGAGAAGAAAACATAAAAAGGGTGAGCTCAAATGCTCAGTAAGTGTAAGCATGGATAAAATAAAACATACCATATACATTTGACCTTAAAAACATGAACATAATGTTTAAACATCAAAAGCTTGAGCAATGACATAAAACATGGAAGTACATAAGGCATAGATCATAAAGAAACATTAATAATGATAAAATAGCATGGGAATAAAACATGTAATTGTTTCAACCATTAATCACATGATATGATTTCCATAGTAGCCAAGGCATTGCTACCAAAACCATCTTAGTGGACAAAGTCCCTTTCTGAATCGAGTTCACTCCTCGTTCCAGTCCTGTATTACTGAACCGGTTTAACTTGATTTTCCAGCCATGTCTATCTCATGAGATATAAATCTGTACCCAATGAATTGGAGGGATATATAGGTCCCACCCATCTCATAATGAAATCATTCTTACTTTTGCCACAGAATAAACTTAAGAAATTCATTATAACCCAAAGAATAAAATGGGTTTCATAAACATCATCCCATCATTTCATAATCCATATAAAACAAATGGACATTTCATCATAAGAAAAGTGAACCATGTAATTCATATATACATTAAACTTGAAACATACAAATATCAAATAATGTCATCTTAGATGGAAAATGGTTTTGATAGAACATTTGAAATTAATTCTTGAGGAAAATATCCTCTCTTCATCAAAATCAATTTCTTTTCAAAAAATGCCATGCACTTTTAAAATAAAGGTATTTTGTTGAAAATATTCATAAAATCATGTAGAGTAAGATTCATGAAAATTAGGCGTTATGAAACCGTAAAAATACATTCACGTCGTATAAGTTAAAAATAGCATTCTCCTCGTACTTTTGTTGAAAAAGTCAAAAAGTACCTCGTAACGTAAACAAAAGAAAGATTCCTTACATACCATGTAGTAAAAGTCAAAAATGGGTAAAAAGGACTTTAAACGTACATGAAAACACTTTTAGAAAACATGGAAATGGATGATATAAATAACCCCAGTATATACTTATGAATAAGCAATCTCGGATAAAATTGAGATTTGCAAAATTATCCCTTACCTTATGTCCGATATGATTTGTATGTATCTAAAACTCCTGTATAATGATTTAAATAATTTAATTGACATATTAATGAATAATATTCATTTTTATGATATCATATATTGTTCACTTATGACTTTATATTACCCGTTATTTTGTAAATTCCATGTTAAAGAGTGTTTTGGGTAAAATCGTTTCATTTGTCATTCGTGTTTTGACTTGTAATTATTCATATGATTACATAGATCATGATTACTTAATTACAGAATATAAAACATGATTTATATATAATATATATTCAGAATATAAATATATATAATAGATCGATAAACGGAAAGAAATACACCGTTCAGGGAGACGGTAGGTCGTACGTACGCATGAACGATGTTTTCGTTTCCTTATTGAATTGAATGGAATTAATTGGATGACATAAATATATATATACATAAATACAGTATCATTATTTCATATATTCCATGATTACTTATTATATATACTTTATAATAATTCAGGAATGGTTAATCATTGAGAATGAATCTCATCGCGTCATGGAGACGGTAGTCCGTACGTACGCACGAGCAATGATATCGTTCCCATAATTATTGAATTAAATTGGAGAGGATGATACAATAAATCAGAATCAGTATTAAGTTATGATAACTATGTATAGTTATTCCATACACCATTATACCCATCCACGTAAGGGGGTGTTGGGAAAACAGATTACACCACGGCGTGGAGACGGTATTCCGTACGTACGCACGCGTGGTGATTTCGTTTTCCGTAGGATGGATAGATGGTGAAATAGGGTTGTTTCATACTTATAATAACATATTAGTATACAATTGATACTGATGTTATTATTAATAATGAAACAACTAAATAAGAACAAGTGGAAGAAGAAATAATGTTGAAAGAATCGGTAACGGACATTACCTCTTCTTTGAAGCGCCTCTTTGAGACCTCTACTTAGGGCACTAAAATTGGTCTTTGAAGAAGCCCAGGACCTCTAGGATGTTTCTAGGGAAGTGGAGAAGAGAATATGATAGGGTTTCTCCAAGCTTTAAGGCTGAAAGAGGTTTGAGGAAGAGAGGGAGGAGGTGCCCTTTTTTAAGGGAGGAGAGGGGCACCTTTGGAAATCTTAAAAATATTAATTTATAATAAATCTAAACCCACTTAAAAACCTCCAGAAATGACTCATATTAGAATAATAGATGATATAGGGTTGTCATATCATCAACCAATAAAATTTAGACATGTTAGGAAATTATTTTAAACATTATCAACATGATTTATCCTTACTTAATCAATTTAAATTTATTTGTGGTAATAACATTCTAAATTTTAAGTATACAAATAATTACTTATTTGTTTTGAATTGTCCATAATTAGATACTTTGTAAAATTGTAGACCATATAAATTTAAATTTATAATTTGTATATATTTTTGTGATTTGTAAACAATTTTATAAGATGTTATTTTTATATAATAACAATAGTGTCAATTTTGACACTATTCATTTATATGAATTTAAATAAAATATATATAGAATATATGTTCAAACTAAAAGAATTAATATATTCATAAAAGGCCATATGCATCTAGAAATTTAGTTTAGAACATTAAATAGTTCATATACTATTTATTTTATTATTTTTAAAACCATTTATTTGGTTTATCTCTTAATAAAATAATTACTACAACATTTTTGTATAATTATTTAATATACTTATTTGTTGCGTAAAAATTAAAAATAAAATCCTATAATTACGATAAATATATTACCTTTCACAATAATACTTTTACTAGAATTTATCATCTTAAAATCACAATATTTAAATTGGTATATTTATTAAATTTTGAAGGTGACAACTTTGGAATCATTTAAAATAAAATAATATAACTGTCATAATCACTTTTATAAGACTCCAAACGGTTATATATTAGATCATTGGATGATTATGGTATAGATATAAACTACCAGTAAGTTTTGGTCAGGTTGTTGGGCCTTTTAATGGGTAATATTGTTTAAGTAAAAACTATATTACTGATTTTTCACTTAATAAATAATTTCTGCATCATTAATGTATCACCATTAATGACAATTATTTAATCCCTAAAAATTCTAAATAAATTATCATGATGTAGATAATATTATTATATTTCAGGATACTATTCATTTTCGAAGTTTAATGATGTTTATCACTAAATTAAAATTATTATACTTATAAGATTTAAGAGAGTGACATGTTGTCACTTTCATTGGTTTTAATAATAATTAAATTATTTTCGTGGAACAATGTCAATTAAATGATTCTAATCTAACACTTAGGTGATATGTGTCGACTTTTAGTCATCCAATAGGATTTTGAAAGGTGTTAGGGTAATTTTTTAATCTTATATTTACCCTTAATTACCCGATTTACCTTTAACTATGGAAAATAAAATTTACTGTAGTTATTATTCCTAATGCCCAAAAATAAAAAGTAGCTTATTAACATAATTTTGACCCAATTTTTCCAAATATGGAATCTAGTTTTCCAAATTCAATACACAAAAGTTTCAGAAATTAAATTAAAATTAATCCCGTTGTCGAAAGAAAACGGGTTTTTGTTTAAAACACTGCAAAAGATTGAATTTATTTAACCTACGAATTCAATGTAAAATCAATGCTAATGACATAAATTATATTAAATGGTTAAAATATATTCTATTTATACTTTAAAACCATTCAATATTATAATTTAACCACATAAGTTATTACGATGAAAAAAGTTGTTTTTAATTAAAATATAGCGTGTTTTTACTATTCATTAAAATATGAAAGTTATCAGAATAATATGTAAAATTTATCCAAGGTAAAATTTTATATCCTGATTCCAAATAATAATTGTAGTTTGTAAAATTGAACTTATAAACATGTCAAAAACTAGATTTAAAGTGGGTGCGCCATCAAAAGGTGGCAAAACTGCATTTTTTGAAAAATACTTATTTTACCCGACAAATTTATTTTGTTCTTATACCATGTTCTATAAAATGTGTAGGATGAATAATAATTTTCTAAAATTCAAATTTTAGTTAATACTATTCATAACGGCTAGTTCATAATAATATTATAATAATATATGGTTGTTTAGTAAAACCATGTATTGCGTACAACACACGTTATCGATAAAGGTCCTGATTGCGTGTAATGAAAGCAAAGTCAGGGTTGCGTGTTGTGAAAGAATCCATTATTATTTCATATAACAGAATCCAGCCATATTTCATTTATACATTTAATATATATATATATATATATATATATATATATATATATACACACTCAATGTTGCGTAGAATGACTATTATAAAACGAACTTGAAATTGTGTGTAACACAATCTAAGAATATTGTTGCATATACTTCAAGCTAATACAATGTGGCGTATAGCACAAGATAATATTGTTGTACCATAAAACACATGACATAAAATAAATTAAAAAGAATACTTATCATAAAATATCGGGTTGTTACATTCTTTCTCCATTTTGATGGAACATAATGTTATTTCCTCATATGATGAAAATGCTTGAGAATCCAGTTCCCTTCAATGACTTGTATTAAGAACATTAAATAAATGATAAATATTTTATTCTTAATAACATTTTTAACCGATAGTATAACTAGCTAGACATTTGAAAGTAGCCTCATAATCCAAAACACTCTCTTCTTCCCTTTATTTTAAGCTAATGAATTATCACTTCATTTCAGTCCATTTCTCAGGAGGGAAATATTTGTCAAAGAATAATTCCTTAAAATTATTTATTCAATATCATCTATTACTTCTTCCTCCATGGTATTCTGGATCAAGGACCACCATCGATCAGCATCACCTTGAGAAAATATACAACCATTAATACCTTTTCATTTTCATTGGATCTTAATGAACAAAATATATTTTTAAGGGACTTGATCCACTTATCAACTACCACTAGACTAGTATTACCACTAAATTATGTGGTCTTCTACTTCATGAAACAATCCAACATAGGTGTACCATGGTTATTCATCAGAACCTGAATAAGTTTCCCTAATATAGTCATGATCAGCTCAGTTCCAACACTAATTTTTTTGACTCTCTTAGTGGGGAAATCCCTAAATTGTTTGTGTGTATTGATTCCCTTTCATATATTAGGCTCCATCACTAAACAATTTCATACACTAAATTAGGTTATAATTCATAGTGCATAATTTCAAACTAGAAGATCACTTACCATAAATTGAAAGTTTATTCATAAATAATCTCATGATAATAAGCATAGTTTATATTAATATTTAGAACCATAATAATGGTTTGTAAATAAAATGTTAATTATCCTAAGAATATCCACCGAGAGTGTCAAATCAGGTGAATAGTAAGGTTTGTTTTAATCTACCAGGTTACTTGAGTCGGGCCCATAACACCTTGTCAGAGTTGTAACTCCTAGCTACATTTTTTTCTAGAACCACATCCACTTGTATTATCCAGACTGGGATGTATTTCATGGAATACCCACATAATATCTACATTACCAAAATTCTATGATGTTCTTGTATACTTACCCTCAATGTCTATATTACCATTGTGCTCCCTAATCTATGTTTTCTAAATCTGGTTCCCAATGATTGTACTAAACATCCTATGATACCTATTTTAATTCCCCAACTCAAGAATCCTAGAGCCGGTGCATTACATTTTTACATTGGCATGATTACAATGACTAAAATCCTTAAGGACCGATCAGTTTAGCAGTATTGAAAAAACCAAATACATACATGGAACCAATTTGACATTGGAAGAAAAAAAAAATATATAATACATAAAAAATATAATAAATTGCATCCTTGAAAACTCAATAAATTATCTTTTATTCATTACCTGGGGAAGGAAAGCAAATGAAAGGGGTGGATCAAATTCTCAGTAAGGGTTACATATATTGGAACAATGAACCAGTAAAAATTTAATCATAATCAATTAGATAGAATAAATATGGCGTGGTGAATAATTATAAACACACACCATCAATAAATTGAGAATGAAAATGTATCCATAGATTTTTTTATAGTGAAAATTTCTTGGAAAGTAATAAATGAATTTTGAATAAAGATAATTATTATTATTTGGACTTCATTTATTTGGCACATGAACCATCATACCACCGAGATTGTTTAATTCTATTTGTAGAATCCCATTTTATTATGTTTTGGAAACAAACTCGAAGGGTTTATAACCAAATGTTTTGTCTCATGAGACCCATCGATGCATCAGGGGGATATAGTGGGGTCCAACCACCACTACATGTCCGATGCATTATTATGAAAATATTTAATTCCAGAACAATATGCCTTATCAATTTCCATATTGAGTAGAGGATACAGATTCATCAATATTACCACAGTTAAAACGACATTGAAAATAAACACAGTACATAAAAGGGTATACGACTAAGACAATAATGACATCCATTATACAATGATATGGATATACAATTGGAATGTAATTCAAAATGAAAAATGATCACAAATGGGACATAGATACACCCCAGAAAAATTATTAACTACAGAATACCAATTATGTCTCAATGAAATCGAAATTGAGATGAAGTACCTTGACACATCTTAATCAATCGAATCACATGACCATAGAATTAAAAATAATCAAACTAATCAATGAATACCGTGAATATAAAGTGAATAATGAATATAAATATAATCATGAATATATATATATATATATATATATGAAGTGGAAGCACAGAAACACCAAATAAAATAAATAAGTGGTGAACAGTGGAAATTGGTGATGCCATAGCGGGGATGTCTGCTACTCTGGTCCCCTACTCCCTAGCTAGGGGAGGGGGCAACGTATTCCTCCATCCTTATTAGCTAGGTCCTTCTCCCCTTTCATGAATCCGGATTTCCTTCCCCCCTTTCCATATATTTCTCTTTTCCCTAAGGTCCCTGACCATCTTAATGGTTCCCCCCAGTTCGTGCTTTCTATGAAGGAGTTCAATGAGGCCTCTGACCTTCACCGGTTGATGCTTTTGGACCAATTCAGAGGCCTTCATCCCTCTATAGATTCTTTTTATCCATTATTATTTGATTCTTGGGATCTCCAAGAGCTCGCAATGGTGGGTATCTTCGATCGGCGACACCTGATGGTTCGCTTCTCCTCAGAGAACGACCGGATATTCGCCTGGTCCCGAGCCCCTCATGAAATCAACGGATGTGGTTTTTCTATTCTCTACTAGTCTACTGAAATCATCAGGAATCGTGATTCACCCTCGTCCACTGTCTGGGTAAGATTCCCGGATTTACCTATTTCTTTCCAGAACCTCTCTATTATTAGGATGTTATGAAATATGGTAGGAAAATTTTTGTGCTCTAATAGTCAGATGTCAGTGGTATTTCATCTGATATATCCTCGAGTGTGCGTCGAGGCTGATGTTTCAAAGTCCCCCATGGAGTGGGTGTGGATTTCAGTTGGAGAGGAATTTCGATGGAGGAAAATGGTTATCTTCGAATCGTGGCATGGTTTTTTCCTGGGATGCCACAAAATAGGGAACTAATTTTTTATCTGTTGTCGCGGGCGTAGGGTTCGGTAAGAGGTGATCGACGCAATTGAGGTGAATGTTGTGCTAGATAAGGCTGTTGAGAACTAGAGGATGCACGCTTTTGATGGTAGGGATGAGCTAGAATAGATGGACGAGGGTAATAGAGAGATGGTGAAATGCTCATGGGAAACTGGGGTGCACAAACCAGACTTTGTACCTCCAGGTGAAAGTGTAGCGACAGTCTTCACAAGGCTGTGAGGTGTTTTGGCTACTCCCCCCGCAATAGAACTAGGGTAGGGGTTCTTAGGCTAGTGAAGTGGCTGAAGGTACTCAGGACTCACTTTTTGCTCCCACTAAGGCTCTGGGGCAGGTTGTAGGAGCTAATTAAGCTGATGGCTTAGTTACTGGGGTTGATCCAAGCCAAATTCCCTGCACTTATGCAATGGAGGTGAGGGATAGTAGTAATATGGTCTCAAGAAGGGTGTTTAATGGAAAGAATAATTCGAAGATAGGCCATGGGTGGGAGAAGATTTCACTAGGGGATCGCAAGACACTGGACTCCATGAAGGACTTCCTCCCGAGGGGATCTCTTTCCTGTATTTCCTTCAATAATCAGTTTGGGATCCTGAGAAATGATGGTGAGTCTGAGGGACACTCCAAGGGTTCTTATGAGATTGAGTCTGAGAGTGATGGTATATTTTTTGAGGAAAATGGATTGGGAGGGGAGGGAAAAGGCTTGCACAACCAAAGACGTAAGAAAAGGAACAAGGAGTATAGGTACCCAAGGTGATGCATCATTTCTAGGAAGATGAAACCGAAGGGGCACAAAGACCACACTTTTCTTCCTAGACATATGGAGACCTGGTCTGCTAAAAAAGAGGGGAAACCCAAGGAGCTTGAGTCCAAATCAGTGGGGAGAGTGGATGGCCAGCCAGTTTTGGTCACCGAGTCACATGAGAATGAACCCTCTCAAAAAGGAGACCAGCATGAAGAGGAGCTCTTACATACATATGAGGTGATAAAAATGGTGAAGGATGATGCATCTCTGGGTATGTAAAGGGAGGAATTAACTGGGCCAACTGACAAGATAGATGTTGTAGAAGAGGAGGTGCAAGGGAGTTAATTGGCCTCTCCTATCATGGTGGGAGTGAAAGGTTTATGTGGGGAGCAGGAAGGGGAGCCTGTGATCATGGAAGATACATGGGAGTTCCTAGTGCATTCATGGGATGGGATGGCAGAGAAGGTGGTAGACATCCATGCTTCTGCTGAGACTACAGAATGGATGAAATCAAGACCGATGCAAGTTGACATGACCAAGGAACAAAGTGAGTGTATTGGAAAACAACACGAAATCCTATTCAGAGGTTTCAACAACAAGAAAATAGATGAGGAGGAGTTCTTGAGAGCATGGGGGAAGCTGACATCTCATTTCGAAGGCACCATCAGAGATAACTCGAGAAAAGTGGTAACATCTCTCTTCTAGAAATTGTATAAGGATAGTAGGTCTACTGCTTTTAAGTTGGTCTTTAATAATTTTATAATGTTCTATAGTGTTTGACGGAAAGGGTGTACTTGTCAGCTTCGCACTTTCTCCATAAAATTGTTCTTATTTATAATAAAAATATATTTGGTGGATAATGGAAATCTCATTGAAATAAAAGTGAGATGAGAAACCCCTTACCTTATTCTTGAATTTGTTCTTCACGTGATCATATTGTCCTCAATAAATAGATTAAATGAATTGATTAATTAATTCAAAAACTTTTCAACATATATTTGATTAATTATAATTATATTAAATTCAATTTATGGATTTTTGGATGAGTTATAATATACAAATTTTTCACTTCAGAGAGTTTGTTTCTCTAATTTTCATGATCGACATACTTATGTATGAGTATAGAAGTTCATGTGGAATGTATACTAATCTAGAGAATTGAATTTAAAAATTATTAATGAACCTAAAAAATGGTAAATGGTTAATTATTTTATTTTGTTACATGATATGGGGATGAATCATTAGATAATTCATTTAGTGATAATTGTTTAGATTATTATAGTGGTTATTAATCATATCAAACTCATTTTGTTGTATCATTTATTATTATGTAAATATTTTACATCCAAAACATAAAAAGTTTTATATTATAATTTTTAAAATCTTTCTCTACCATTAAAATGGTTTCATGAGTATATTTTAAGATGAATTTGAATAATTAAACTTTGTCTTCTTTTATGGTTGAAAATTGGAACCTCCCAAAAGATGATTATGTTTATAAAATAAAAGAGGGAGAGTAAGGAGATTGATAATGGTTATTACATTAGCCTGATATAATTATAGTACATAGATGATATATGATTTATCAAGATCAACTAGTTATGGTATGTTTTTATAAAATAATAAAAGAAGATAAATTAAAATAAAATTAAATGAAAAAGGAAGATGATTTACCTTTGGAAATAACCTCTTCTAGAACCTCCTTAAGGGAAAGGTTTTTGGTCTTTTGGAAAGTCCAAGGGATCCTACTAGTGGGGTGGTACTAGGTAATATTATTTGGGTAGAAAATGTATAACATTCAAGGTTTAGAAGAGTGAGGATAAGTGGGGGTGAGGGGGTGGTTTTATAGTGGAGGAGTGAAGCGACTTCTCACAATTTTATTCATTATTTTATTATTTTTCCCAAGAAAAGAAATATTATTGATTCTTGAGACAAAAAATAGTAATAACCATATGTTAGTAATAAATAATGGTTAATTACATTATAAGTTATTCAATGAATAGTTTATTTATCTTACAATGTGTTATACCATAAATTACTATATTTTACTATTCACCAAAAATTAATGTATTTTAGAAAATTCCAAAAAAATTACCCTAACCATTTTTGATGTGTAGAATCCAAAAATGAACTCCATTTTTTGAAAATAATTTTCTAAATATGGTACATTTAATTTTTAATTAAAATCATTATTTACTAAAAAAATAAAAAATTTAAAATTATAATAGATGTTATAACACCCTGAAAAATTTTCTAAGGTTTCACTAGATTATCCTAAAATGAGAGGTCATAAAAATATTATTGTAGGAAAAAATTTTATGAGAATTGATTATATTTTATATAAATTTATTAATTATAAAATTATAATTAAATATTTAATGATCAAAAAAAATAACAACACTTTATTATTAATTTTTAAAATGTTCATATTCATTTATAAGGTTCCTGATTCTTTATACATTCATGGATGAGGATACGATTCATAAAGTTACAATACTAATCATAAGGGTAAAATTAATATTCATAAGGTTAAGTTACTATTCACAAATATTAATTTGATCCTAACAGACTTTAAATATCTTTTTGAACACAACTGTGTATGTCTGTTTTTCTAAACTCAAATCACAGAAGTGGAAAAAGTATGTTTAACTACTAGGTTATGACTATCTCCTATAACAAAGATTTGTTTTGTAGAGAATTAGTGTATGCATATAATATATCTATTGAATTTAAATTATTTGAGAAGCAATATAACTTAAAATCTTGGTGTGTTACAATTCTGTTGGTGGATGATGACTAGATTGAAGATCGATGACTATTGTGAGATGGAGTGAGAGGATCTCACCAATGTTCAAGTCACGAATCCATTTTTCATCAGTGATCTATCTGAATCCAGGTTGGAAATTTATTATTTCTTGATTATTTCTTATTTTTAGATATCTATGATAAATTTCATTTAATCAACCAGTAGATTGATTTGTAGATCAGTCATTTAGTAGGATGGGGTTATTGGGGGGTTTACTGGGAGAATTTATTTTTGATTATTTGATTCTGTTTTTGTTCATTGTTCTAACTGCAATGAATCTAGTTTAACATAAACATCTACTGAGTTCCATTACTCATGAATGTTTTTATGCCTTTCTCTATAATTTCTTCATTTATAATAGTAAATAATTGGTGTGTCGTAAGATCCAATTATCGAGAAATCAATCATTGGGCACCTATTTATTTGTGCAAGGATCAGATATCACTGATCTTGAATTAGCACGAAACGAGGATCCTAATACGGTGATAGTGGAAAAAATATCAGTCTAGGTTAGAGACCATCTGTTTTGGATGATGTGTGAGATTGTGATAGGAATGAATTGGGTTGATTTCCTTGTGAATTGGTTTACTAGAATCTGATTAGCTGTGGTGGAGAGTCATAGTTGGAAACGATATGTGATTTCGGGTGATATTGAGGATGAAACAAGAGGTGGTTGTGGAATGAGCACACAAAGAAGGAATAACCATGTTTTATATAAAATCTCGATCAACACAGTGCCTACTTCAGAGAAACACATTGTGCGAGGACATTACAATAATGGCTAGGGTTTTAGGAGGATGTTAAGGATCACAGGGTTTGTGACCCCACTCTGAATACTCAGTGTGTACCTCAGAGGGTGAACATTCATAGAATGGAGTAAATAGGGTCAATAATTCCATGTATTCCAACATAGATATGTACAGGATAGGAATACAAGGGCTAGGTCATATACGAGGACATGGGTAGAAGTACACTAGTAGTAACACATTGTGTAATGTTTACCTGGACACTGGCATGTTCCTTCTACACAAATAGGACCCAGGGTGGAAGGGACACAGTGTGTACCCATATAATTCCATGTAATCCCTTAATATTGGATTGGATTACATATTTATGTACCTTGGAAAAGTTTCATTATGGTACAATACCCATATCCATTCCCAATGGGTTAGTATAGAATCGCCTATTACACATTAGATAGTGATCCATTCAATGAGATTTCTATGATAGAGTTATTGGAATCCTTCTGTGAGGCCCGGAGTGAGATTTTATATCATCTTATTTCCCTAGGTGGAGTTCATGGTATATTCATGGAAAACACCACATGGGTGATTATCCTCTACTTTGAAGGTTATTTAAGATTGAGAAGATGGTATACACTAAGGTTTTTGGTTTGAACCTCATATGTACTTCATATATCTTCTGACTTATATCATATTCTTCTTATGATGAGAATCAACAAGAACGACCTCTAAGGAAGGCATCATTAGTGATATCAGAATCACGGAGTGTCTTCTCCTAGATTAGTGCTACATGGAACCATTCGTGATAGACTCCTATGTTGGAATTATTATTTTTAATTTACCATGAGACTGTGTGTCTTGGTTAAGTATATCTAAATATTCATGTTTAGATGCATTTTTGACATAAACCTGTGTAGAGCTTATTGTTATTACTATGTTTTATGCTTTTTATTTTTAGGTTCTCCTACTAGGTACAGTTATACTCACCCATGTATGGTCTTTTCCGACATGTGTCATGTCTTATATAGATGATTGAACTATTGATAGAGTCATAGAAATACCTATACCAGACCATTCTTAGTGAGATAGGAAAGATCAAGGTGTGTTCCTGAGGTATCTTAATAGTGTTCCCTTTCTTTAATATCATGTTGGAATTATTCTCATAGTCTTTATAGTGTGATTTTATTTGACCTCTTTACTTTCCATTACCTCAAATTGTACATAGGTTGTGGTATTTAGTTTATATGTGAATAGTTTTTCTGTTGCTTTTAAATTTCAGCATTGTATGGGCTTGTAGATGTGTGTTTGCAGGTAATTAGGATATAATCTTTAATTTTAGAGATATTACTGCCCAGTTCTAGTCTCCAACCCCTGGACTATTGGAGGCGGCCTTGGGGAGTTGCGGCATGGGCCACTTTCAAACGGGTCATGAAAAAGTTGTACCAGAGGCAGTCAATTCTATCATAGGAATAGAGTCTGTGATTTTGGATTAGTTATATAGTTTTATGTTTATCATGGTCCACTTTTCTGTCAAAGGAATCCATTCTTGGTGCGACATCATACATATCCATACACCAGGACTCTAATCATCTGATTTTCAAATCATTACTTGAGAACATTTGTTTTAGGGAAAACAATGGTACATGAATCATATCCAATTTTTTTGTTATTTTTATGGCCTTATTTTGTTTTCTATCTAGATATACTCATTTAACATTGTATTTATTCTTTATTTTAGGATAACTCCATGATGAATGAAATCTGGGATTCAGCATGAGGATCACAATGATGATCCCCTCAATGATGAGGCATCAATACAAGGACTACTTCCAGAGGTGGTACCTTCATGTGGTAAACTAGATATACCACCACCTATAGGTAATCATATGGTACCAAAAATAGTAGTGTATGACATGCATAGGATGAGAACACTTCATGAGTTACAAAATTAGAGACCCCATAAGTTCCATGGAGAGGCCAACCCATAGGCTGATGAGGACTAACTTGGGGAAATGATTTGAGTTTTCTATCTAGTTTGGACACCTGCAGATCAGATAGTGGTCCTAGTGGTGAGAAATATCCATGGATCAATAGGTTTATGGTCAGAGTTAGTGACCCAGTATTATGATAAGGAGAATCTAGCATGCTTAGAGTTTGAGCTCTTTTTTATATATGAGTTCCCTCTATCTATGCTGATGGTTGTACGTATCTAGTGTTGGGCATGTATTATTTCAAAAATATGCTATAAATATTATATATGTTGATGATAAAAATACCTTTTTTTGGTTTTACTGATGAAATTACATTACGTGAATTTTAGGAAATTAATATTGGTTGATATATTTATTTTGAATTCTATTCAATAACATTGATCCGTGGGAAATATATGATAAAGTTTAAGAATCTGTTTTAATTAAATTGTAAAAACAATGTTCATACCCTATCATTGTAAACATAGAGTATGGAATAAACCCTATATTCTCAGAAATGTATTATTCAGGAACCCTTTGTATTAATGGAACCTTATGTTTGAAATTCTATAACGTTTGGATAAAGAAACCTATGTTGTTAAGAAACCCCACATTTGAGGAAACAAACATATGGTACATCGAACCTACTTTTATTATTAACCATATGTTTCAAACCCCATGTTTGGAGTTATTTAGTTAAATGAATGATCCCTGTGTTTGACTATTAAATGAAGATGTTTGAAATCCTTGATTTTATCTAAGGTCTGTGCAATTATCTTGATGAATGTAAAGATCTATTGAAAGATATTTTATGACAAATTCAAAGAATAATTATGTTTTATTAAAATACTCATATTCATTGGAATAAATCATTCCTATTTTTATGGGATGTTATGACTCTCTTGAATAATTTAAATTTGAGCAATTGAGATCATTCATGAGATATTTGTGGATCTACTCAACCGAAAGAAATATACGTGTTATATATATTCTATTATAGTATCATTGTAACATACATATGATATAAAACTGCATATTCCTATCAATACCATTTGAATATAGAACTTCTTCAAAGATCGATTGAAAATACTATTTTCTAAATATTTTATACTTTTAAGATATTAAAATTTAAAACTTATTCTACTATGAAACTGATCATAATTTTTCATTTATAATGTAATTGAAGATCATTTGCAACCATTATCTTCTAAAAACTATCACTTATTAATGAAATTCATCTTTGATGAATAATATCCTCATTCCCACAATTATTTATAAAACTATGATCTATAAACTATCAAAACTATCAAATAAAACAAATTTTAATTTATTAGAGTCTCGGCTGCTCAGACACAGTCATGGGAGAGTATCAGCTTTTTGAACTAAGATATGGAGAAACCAATTACCAATAAAAGAACAAGAAGTCGTTGTTCAGCCTTATTTGAAAGATGTCAAATACCTATAATCAGTTGTAATGGTCTTATGATAAAAGGGACTTGAATTATACATGGGGCGTGTCTGGATACTCCAGTAGATCCTCCAAATATGATTCAAAAAAGGATCCAGAAAATCTCAAATCAAATATGTTCTTTTGGTCTAAGGAAGAAAATAAGGTACAAACTATTACTCTTCTATCTATGATTCTGATAATTTCTCATATAGAAAAATTGATTTCAATTTTTCAATTCTAGAATAAAACTATGATTCTATTATAAAAATCGTAAATCATTAAAATATATTCACAATTTTGTTTTAGGTGAAAGATATTTTATGAAAAAACAATGTTATGAACTAATTGAAAATTTTAATGCACCTATATCAAGCTGTATAGTTCATGAAAAAACAATTAAATAATTACTAGATGAAGTAGATTCTTATAGATGTTCTGAAACCATTTTAACTCATGTTTAAAATAATCCGAATGAGATACTTCGTAAAAATGTTATTTAAAGAGAAAAATATTAACTAGGAAGTAAGGGTGAGAAATAAAATATATACAAAATATATATTGTACCGATTTATAAACATATTACATGTTACTACAAAGGAATATAAGGATTTTATTCTAATAAAAATATCCTAATAAATCCTTAAAAAAGTGGAATAAAACATTCTTTTATTTATAAATATATTTTTCAATCTTGTAATATGAATTTCTGTAAATTAAGGAAATTATAGATTTCAAGATCACTGCTTGCTGGAATAGCTGGACCTAAGAAAATATGGGTACGAAAATAAACAAGTGTTTAAATAATTTTTTTGGAAAAAGATCACTAGAACTAGAAATAAAGATGGTAAAGGGATATTGGATTACCACGAAATATGATTGGATACTCTTTCAACTTCCACACACTCAAAAAAATGGAAGGAAGATTATTCACCTTTTTATACAACACAAAAAAAAAATTGGACTTGGATCTATTGAAGATCCAAAGTCAATATCAATCAAAAAAATTATATATATAAAAGGAATAAAGATCAACCTGATAAGTATTTATATACATTTTTATAATGGATTTTATATAGATTTCCATAAATATTCTTGTTTTGTTTTCAATGATAAACTGCTTAAATTCATGGAACCTAGAACTAAAAATGTTTACACCTTGGATCTAAAATCCTCATGTGAACAATGTGTGAATTGTTTAACTGTGAAGAAAAATGAGTCATGGATCTGGCATATAATTATTCAAAATTTCTAAATATTTACATTATATAAATTAAATAATTAACCCTTAGTTTCTGATTTCCCTAGTCTTATATTAAATGATGATAGATTTTGTGATGAATGAAAGATCAAAAAACAACATAAATCATCCTTCAAATCATTTAATAAAGTTTCTACGTATAAACCATTAGAACATATATATATATATATATATATATTATTTTTTACCATCAAGAGTTGCATGGTTGGTAGGAAAACTATATGTTTAAATATTATTTGATGACTTTTCAAGATTTAATTGGGTTTATTTTTTAGAAAATAAAAGTGTAGTATTCAGAATTTTTGAATGAATTTGTAAAATTTTTCAAAATGAAAAATGTTTTACAATAATTTCATTAGGATGTTTTCATAGTGGAGAATTTTAGAACCAATAATTTTATTCTTTATTAAAAAATTTAGAAATTAAACACAACTTCTCTGCACCAATAAGACCTCAAACAAATGGAATTTTTGAAAGAAGAAATATAACTATTCATAAAATGGAAAGGACTATATTAAATGAATATATCCTTCCCAACTAGTTTTTAGGTGGATGACCTAAGCATAACTTTATATATCATGGATATATTTTCAATAAGCAATATTATTAAAAATAAAACCTATGAAATTTGGAATAATATAAAACCTAATGTAAAGTACATTAATATGTCTGGATACAATGTATATATCTTGAATACTATGTAAAAACATGGTAAATTAGATCTAAAATTTGATGAATATGCCTTTTTGGTATATTCCTATAATTCTAATGTTTATTGAATCTATAATAATGAATTCAAGGATTTTTTATGAATCAGTTCATGTAAAGTCTGATGAATGTGGCCCATACAATAAAAGGTAGAATCAAACAGATGAAATAAATGACTCTTTTGGAAACATGGTACTCAAATCACCTATGAATTATTTTGAAAATAAAATTAATGAAATTCATTCCATTATAGAATAATAAGAGACTGAACAACCTGAATGTTCAATTACCGAGATAAAATATAACCTTAAAAGATCTTCCTTTAGATATTGTTATCGGAAAATAAGAAATAGGGGTAAGAAATATATAAAATTTAGGAAAAATATGAGAATTTTCTATCTTTATGTCACAATTATAACCAATGAATATTGATGAAGCTTTAAATGTAGAAAGTTATATATTAGCTGTGAAATAAGATCTAGATCAATTCAATATAAATAATGTTTAGGAATTAGTAAATATACCGATTGATTATCTGTTGACAAGAAACAAATTGGTTTTTAGAAACTAATAGGATGATCAAGGGATCATAACCAGAAACAAAGATATATTTGATGAAAAAGGTGACAAACACAAATAAAGAATAGATTATGATGAAAGATATTCAACTGTTTCTACATTAGAGGCTATTAGTATAATCCTAGACTATACATCTCAGATGAATTTTAAATTATATCATATGGTTGTAAAGTAATATTTTAAAAATGTGTTTTTAATGAAGGAATATTATATTTAATAACCCTCAGGTCTTAAAAACTATTATAAACCAAATTTTATTTTTAAACATACCAAATAACTTGATGGGATTAAATAGGAACCGAGATCATAGTATAATAGATTATGTGCAAATTTATTGGAAGATGGATTTTTTATGGGATTATCAGATCCTAATATTTTTAAGAACACTGTTTTCTAATATATATTATTAGTTAAAAACAATATTGATGAAGTTATTTTTTGATCAAAAAATAAAAGGATTTGAAATGTTTTATAAAATGTTATGAAAAAGGAATTTGAAAGGTATATGATGGGAGAATTAAATTTCTTTTTATTGTTTGAAACTTACCAAAATGAATATGGAAATATTTTAAATAAAACTAAATATATAATTTATTTATTGAAAAAAATTTAGACTATAAAATAGTAAGACATATACAATTCCCATGTTTAATAATGTAAAACATGATTTGGATGAAGCTGGAAATCTAGTAGAAAACAAGTTATATAGATGTATGATTGTTAATTTACAATATCTTACTGCTAGTAGACCATATTTAATGTTTTCTATATGTATATGTTATATATTTCAATAAAAAAAGAATCATTTGTTATTACTATCAAATATATTTTTAGATATTTAAACGTTACTATTTCTCAATATCTAATTTATCTAAAAACCATTTATTTTAATTTAATTTCATATTTAGATTATTCTTTTTGGATGAAGTAGATTAGATAGAAAACACTTCAACAAAATTTCACTTTTTAGGAAAATTATTAGTATCTTGATCTAGTAAGAAGCAACATTTATTTTCTTTATAGATGGATAAATCAAAATACATATATCTTGGAAGTTTTGGTGCACAAGTGTCTTGGATGAAACACACGTTACTAAAATTTGGACATAATTTTAATAATATACCTATGTTTTTAGATAATACCAGTGAAATTAATATTTCCAAATATATTTTTTGTCATTATAGAACTAATAATATTGATTTTTGTAATATTTTTCTAAGAGATCAAGTTCTTAAAATGGATATGTGTTTGAAATTTTTGAATACTGAGTATCAAATTGCTGATATTTTTACTATATCACTTACCACTAGATGTTTTGATTTTATTAAAAGGGAGTTAAGAATAATTAATTATAAATAAATTTTTAGTCATATATTTACTTAATTCCTTTATTTATTATTTTTATTCTGTTGATTATTATTCATTTAAATAAAAACTAGAATTTATTATGATTTTTGAAAAAAATATTTCTTTTCAAAATAATGAATAATGAGGATGAAGACAATATGTAATGGGCTCAATAATTTTGGGTTGCGTCACCCAAATTTATCAGAAAACCATTCGTCTATCACTTTCTCTTTTACCCTAATATTTTTAACCCTTTAACCTTCTAAAGATCTCTTCTTCCTTCAAAAATATAGAATCTGAAACCCTTATACCTTCATATTCTCAAAAATATTGAAGAGCAAGCGAGAATATGATGGTGAACAATGTGACTTATAACGCCTGAGATTACCCTTCCTGAATATTATTTAATTAAATGTAGTACATTTTTTTATCTTGTATCAAAAATAATTAATGCTCTCACCTTTCAAGGATTAGAATTTCTATTCAATGATCAATATACTGAATTTATATTTGAGTTAGAATTGAAGCAGTTCTACAAGAAGTTTGTTTTTTTGTTTAAGGGAAATGGAGGGTATCATTACCTATTACGTACATTATAAGGAATTTTATATCTCCTCTATATCAATCGCTCAGATATTAAAATTCTCTCATGAAGGAGTGTTGAATTTTGATCTTCGATCTATTAGAAATCAAGATCACAGGTTATAGGATAGAATTCATTTTTATTTGGTTTGACCCAAATTCAGAAAATGGTTATTAAAAAGTTATGAGGCCCAACAAAAAGTCTTGGTCAAGTTTATAGAGTATTCCTTCCTCTCTAGAGTTGCATAATTAGAAAAAATTATGTAAACCAACATGTATTCCATGTTTTTTATCATCGTCGATATTAAGTTAAATTTACCCAGATATATTCTTAGATATTTGAATCCCTACTTTCAATCAGAATCAAGGATGTATTTCTATTTGTATGGTCAAATTTTATCTCTTCTTCTATATAGAATGAATAATATTCAATGTATATATGTTTGTAAAATGTTTCATCACAATAGTATTCTAAATGATGGTGCATTAAAAAGGTTTTGTTTCTTCTAGAGTATAATAAAGGGAAAACTAATAGTTATTCATATGGACGATCGACACTGTTCTGGTCCTATTTCTCAATATGGGTGAGGAAAATCATCTATATCAGATCATTTTTGTTGGAATGAAGTTAGATAATCTTGAATATATATTGCTACTCAACCAAAAAAAAGATACTCCTATATGATACTTCTAGTCGAGATTAGGTATATTTTGATGAAATATTTGAAGAAGAAATTTTCACTCGGCCTAGAAATAGAGAATAAAATCCACCTGTTATCCCATAATTTGATATTTCTATACATGGAGAAGGAACATCATTACTACTTTTAGGACTAATAATTTATTCAGAAGAACAATAATATGGAATTCATTTATAGGATGATAAAGGTGCACTAGGGAGAGGTCATGTAAATGGAACAACTCATGGAGTTCAGAAAGTTCAAACCCTAATATCTGAAACCACTTATGTTGTTGAAAATCAGTCTATCTCTTCTATAGTACCATCTTCTGTCAGCACGAATTATGTATCTAGATAGAACCAAAGATCTTGTCAATATTTATTATGATTCTAGTGAGAAGAATCTTGAAAATTCTATATATATATATATATAAAAGAATATTCTCATTCAAGACATCAAGAAGAAGTCCCATATGAATATTTGAATAATTATATTGACGATTTGGTAATCTATTTTAACAGAATAAAAGATGATAGCACTATCTTGAAGCATGATTTGGAATTATCAAGAAAAAATTTAGAAGATTTGAGATGTTGAACAGTTTCCATTGGGTAATTTGAATCTGTTCAGACTTAACTTCATAATATCAGAGAAAAAAAATTTATGATGAGATTTTAATATTTTTCAAAGAGAAATGTTAGAATAATTATCAGAAAAATAATTTAGGTATTTGAAGTCATATTTGGGAAGTTAGATTGAATCAATAAAATGTAGTGTCAATAAATTAAAATCCTCCTCTTATGCACTAAGAACCTCTCCAGACTTAATTATAACATTTCAAGTGAGTACTTCTATAATGTTTTTTATGAATGACAGGATTCATTTACTACAGTGTAATAGTTCACCTCTAAATGTGTTGTTAAATAATAAAAAATATCTTCTCTCACGGTTGACCTCATCTAAACCAGGAATCAGTGTGCTGCTCAAAATGTTAAGTGATAAGATCACTCACATTCTATAGAAAGTGTAAAATCTGCATGATGTTCTGAAAGTCAATTTGGTTGAATTTTTAAAATTGGGACATGACTCAATAATTTTGTTAAGAAAGTTTGCTGATATCTTTTTGAATTTTTTTTCAAAGATACTTGAAATATTTAAAATAAGTTCTTCATACTAGACATGTTTCAAAATAGCACGAAATCTCTACAGGACCAGTCCTTTCATCCTCAACCTTCCATTAATTCTAAATAATTTCTAATCCAAATATTACTCTTATAATAATGAAATATTTTCTTAAATATAAATATTATTTTTTATTTAAAAAATTTTGCGTTTTTATTTATTTTCATTTTATTACCTCTTATTTATTCTATTAGATCACATATCACATTTTCTTATTCATCATATAACATTCATTTATAATTATGATCTACATTTAATGTGTCTTAATATATTTTCATGTACTTTATTCAGGATCTAACAAAAGGGGGATAAAATCAGGAAAACATAACATTCATCATTCTATTTGTCAATCCATTGAAATAATACTATAATAAATTAATTTTGAAATAATTAAATTTATTATTTAAATATGTTATTTCATTAGTGTTTACAATTCATATATTTTCTATAAATATAGATAGGTTTTTTTATCATGAAAAAGGGGGAGATTTTCGGTAATGTATTATATAAACAATAATCAATAAATATTATTGATTTTGATGATCACAAATACCTTTGTTTGTTTTACTATTAAAGTTACATTAAGTAAATTTATGTAAATTAATATTCATTTAAATATTTCTTTTGGAATTATATTCAATAACCTTATCCCACAAGAAATATTTAACAATGTTTCGAAACTTGTTCAAAAGTATTTTGGATACACTTTTCATACCCTCTTTTTATAAGGGTAGTGTAAGGAATGAACCCTATGTTGTTAAGAAAGTGTTGTTCACCAACCCTATGTAACGACATAACATTACATTTTAAATTTGGGAAATTATCAAAAAATAACTCTATGTTGGTATGGAACACTACATTTGAGTACAAAAATGTATGGTACATAAACACTACATTTATGATCAACCCTATGTTGTCAACCCTAGTATTGGAGTTTTTCGTTATATGAAGTATATAAACACTTCTCTTTATTTCACACATAAAAATAACATATTTATTAAAATATTCACTTGATAAAACATAGAATATAGAGAGGTAGAGTGTCTTTGGGGATTATAAACATTACATAATAACTTAAAACATGAAATACACATATTTATTGAAAACTTATTTTGTATTACGACAAACATTCCTTCGTATTTAACATTGGATGGGATAACCTGAGGACATACAAAATAAAAGGGTGAGCTATAAATCCCAGTAAAGGTGTAAACATGGAATAACATAAAAAATATAGTACATTTTAGGAAATATTCATATCAATGGAGCATAATAGAAACATGAACATAAAGGATGATATAGTATGATTATCATAACATGGAATTGTGGCATCAACATTTAACATGATATTAGCATGATCCAAGGATCATTGCACATGGATCATGAGTAAACACTCATTTAACTTTAATTATCATGAGTAAACCCTAAATGAACATGACATATAATGATACTAATAGTTACCCAATTCATTGGATCACTATCAGGGCGCACCCTTCTTAATCATTTCATTTCATGCATAAGTGTGCCACCAGGATCGTATAACATGGATTCATTAAACATCATCATTTATTATACAATAAATTATTTTTGAATTCATACATGAAACTATATTATCAATAAGTATATGTGAATAAATTTGAATACCCTAATATATAAATGGGCTTGGTATTCACTACACAATGACTTTGGCTTGGAAAATCGCGATGTAATTTCAGCAGCCTAACGGCGTGACATAAAAATTAAAAAAAATGGTTGATGAGAGAGAAAGTGGTATATCATCATATTTACATTAAATGTAAATTAAGGGGGTCACATATTTACATGTCTCAACATATATAATGGAATTGATGTTCAAAATAAAAAATAATTACTTTAATTTAAATGAGGAGAGATAAGTCTCGTACAGAATGTTTGCATAGAAACAGGTGTACATGGGAGTCATTAATGAGATATGAAGGGGTCTCTCACATTAAAAAATAAGTATGGAAGTATTTGGGATTTTCTAAATCATACCTCAAAATTTTTAATTTAAAAAAGAGGGTATAACAATATAAAGAGATTTGGACAAAAAGGAGAAAGGAATAAATCCCTTACATGGAACTGTGATCCCAAATTCTTTGGAGGGGATTGAGATAGGATTATTGGGCACTTGGAGTTCCTTGAAAGGATTATGGTTATATCAGGGATGGTTAGGGACGTTCTACAAGTGTTTTTTGTGAAGGGAAGTGGGAGCATGGGTGGGTTTATATAGGAAAATAGATGGAATTCTTTATTACTTAGGTTTTGGACACCACACATTAAACTAATCAAAACCACAATCCAACCCATGGTTTTTTGAAAGGTTTTTTCCAAAAGGGAATGGAAAATTCTATTTTATCTGTCCAATGGCCAAACATCTTACAATATTAGGCATGCTTATTTGGAGGTGAGTCACACTCTCAAGGCAATCATTTTAAAAGTTAAAATGTTTTATAAGTCACGGAGGGTCCACTATGGCACCATAAAATTAATCAAACAAATCTAAAATCACATTTTTTAAAGTTAAAACATATATTTTTCAATGTTCCATTTTATATTATTTTATTAAATCACTATTGGGTCGTTATGATGTCATAAAACAAATTATATATTTAAACGTTATTTCATTTTTAACCAAAACGTTGACTGTATTAGAAAATTATGAAAAAATAACCATTGGATAATTTAGATGTCCTGATCCCAAAAATAATATTTATTTTATCTAAATAATTTTCTAAATATGTGAATTTTCACTATTAAATTAAAAAATGACATTTATTGAAAATCCATGGGCTTTAACCAAAACAGTTTTCAAACTTTAATAAAAATTACAATTGTATTTATAAAAATTATAAGATCATTTTTATTGAATAAAAAGTAATTAATAATAATAATTTATTAAAATGTTATTTAATTCCAAAATTCCATTAATTCATCAAAATAGATTTCTTAATTGAATATTACCTTAAAATAATATTTGTACTTTAAAAACCATTTACAAAGTAACAATAATGAAATGAATGTGTATTATTAATAAAAGAAAATAACGCATAATAAAAGTGATATGGTCTTGTTATATAACCCCTTATAACACCCTCATAATACCTAAGGGTATGGTGTGTGATGGTGATAGTCTATTGGGGTGGCTCGGATAACATCACTCGGAAGGTAATCTCTATAAACATCCACATCACCCATAGGCGGTTCTGTTCATGCTTAACTTGTTGAAGCTCGACTTGGGCTTGGTCGAGAGAGAAGCCTAGTGACTCTAACTCATTTCCAATATCTGAAAAATGAGCTTTGTATTGAGTAATTCTACTGGATGAGGCCATCACTACCTTTGTCTGAGTAAATTGGATTGGTTAAATCCCTATATTTAAATTGATCACATGATCAGAGTTCAACGGTTATATTAGAAATGGTTACAATTCATAATGGTATTTTAAAATCCAAAAACATTAAACCAAGGAAGTCCCTAGGTTTTATATAACCATTTTACAAAATAATACAATTAAATAGATCAATAGTAATTTTTATTAATAAAAGTTTGTGTCGTTATAATCTTCCCCCCTTAATAAATTTCTCCCTCAAAATTTCCTTTACCCATAATATAGCAGATATGGGTAACTCTGCTTTATCACTTCCTCGAATTCCCACATTGCCTCTTAAAACCTGTGGTCTCACCACAATACCTTGATGAGGGGCATTGTATTATTTCGTACAACTTTTTATCTATGATATATTATTTTTATAGGCTCCACTTCATAGGAGCGGTAATTCTCCAATGGTACCACCTCAGGATTGAGTACATGTGATGGGTCAGGTGTGTACTTCCTCAAGAGTGATACATGGAATACATTATGTACTTGATAGAGGTTTTGTAGGAGTGCTAATCGATAGGCCACTACTCCAATGTGATCAATGGTTTCAACATGGTCATTGTCCCTTTGAAAAATATTTCCCTTCATCCAAAACCTCATAACTATATTCCATCGTGATATGCATAGGAATACCATGTCTCCGACATCAAACTCTAGGTATTGTCGATGATTATTAGAATAGCTCTTTTATCGACTCTAAGAAGCTTTAATGTATTGATGGATGGTCTGAACCTTCTCCACCATTTCTTTGACCATTTCTAGACCTTGTATTTTTTGCTCCCCAATATCATCCCAACATGCTGGTGTTCTGCATCCCTTCCCATAAAGGGATACATAATGAGCCATTTGGATTCTTGAGTGGAAACTGTTATTGTTAGAGAACACAACCAGTTGATGATGTTGATAACATCCTCTTTTGAAGTCCATTGAGCATGCTCTCAACATTTCCTCAAGTGTTTGGATAGTCCACTCAGATTGGCCATCTGTTTGAGTATGATAAGTTGTACTGAACTTCAGCTCAGTATTCAGAGCATGTGGAAGACTCTTACAGAACATAGAGGAAAATCATTGATCTCGATCATATATAATAAATAGTGGTACTCAATGCATCCTTACCACTTATCTTATATATATCAATTCTAGTTGATCCAATGAGAAATCCTATGGAATTGAAATGAAGTGTGCAGTCTTTGTAAGACAATCCATAACAACCCAAACAACATCATCATCTTTGGAGGTCTTCAGATATCAGGTGACAATGTCCATGGTGATGCTCTCCCATTTCCATACTGGTATGGGTAATGGTTTCATCATCCCATTATACTTATGTCTCTCAGCCATCACTTAGTGAAATACCAGTCACTTTTATGTATACTCAGTGATCTCCTTCTTCATGTTATCCCACCAATAATGCTCTCAGAGATCTCGATACATATTTGTGTTTTCTTAGGTGAATATAGAAATTCTAACTATATGCATCGGCCAAAAGTTCATTCTTTAAATCTGGATTTAATGGAACGTATAGTATTGTCCCAAATCCCACAATTCCTTCTTCATTAACATTAAACTCAAAGGATTTCCTTTTTATGATAGTTTCCACTTTCTTCTATTTTTCCAATATCATTGTTTTGAGCATACTATAACCTTTCATGAATATACAGTTGAGAAATCATCTGTGAATGGATTGATGATATTACCTTCTTTATGATTCACATGTCCATCACTACAAAATCTAAGAAGATTTGATCTTTTTCAATTAAAGTTAATGATTAAATCGTTGGGTCCGTTCTACTTAGAGCATCTTCCACCTTATTAGCATTCCCAGGGTGGTAATGGATTATGCATTCATAGTCTTTTATTAGCTCTAACCATATTCATTAAAGCGTGTGTAAATTTTTTGGTGGGAATATATACTTGAGGATTTTGTGACCCGTATATATTTCATACTTCTCCCAAAGAGGTAATGTCACCAAATTTTTAAATAGAATATTACTGTAGCCAACTCTAGATCAGGTTTTTGATAGTTTTTCTCATGAACATTCAATTTCCTTGAGGATAGGAAATGAATTCGTCATTTTGCATCAACACATATCCCATGCCCTTCTTCAAAGAATCACTAAATACCACAAAACATTATCCACTTTTGAGTAGTGTGAGCACAGGTACAGTGATAAGCCTTTTTTGGAACTCCTTGATGCTATCTATGCATTCCTCATTACAAACAAACTTTACTCCCTTTAGAGTTATCTTGGTAAGAGTGTTGGACAATCGTGAAAAATTTCTCACAAATAGGCGATAATATACAGCTAACCCCAAGAAACTACAGAAATCTATCACTGATGATGACCTCTTCCATCCCACAATTGAAGTTATCTTAGAGGGATCTACAGATATCCCATTTCTTGTGATGATATGACCCAAGAATGAGACTTTTTTCAACTAGAACTCAAACTTTGTTTACTTTTCATAGAGCTTATCCTTTCACAAGGTCTCTAGTATAGTGCTTAGATTCTCCTCATGATCCTCCATAGTTTGGGAGTATGTTAGAATATCATCTATCCAGACTACCACAAATGTTTTTAGGTAATCTCTAAAGAATCTATTCATAAATTCCATGAAGATTTCTAGAGCATTAGTGAGTCATAAATGCATTACTATGAATTCATAGTGCCTGTATCTTGTATGAAAAGAAGTCTTGGGGATAACCTCCTTCTTCCCCCTTACTTGGTAATATCCCAATAGAAAATCCACCATGGAGACGTATTGTGATCCACATAGCTAATCGAACAAGTCATAACTTCATGGTATAGGAAACTTTTTCTTTATTGTGATTTTGATGAACTCACAATAATCATGGAAAATGCTCCTTGACCCATCCTTCTTCTTGACGAAGATGGCTGGTGCACCCCATGGTCAAGCCTTCCACTTCCACATACCTATCAAGACACTTTGTTTCTATCAATATCTAACCAAATAGCTCCTACACATCCATATACTCATTGTATAATCCTTACTTTAGGAATAAATCCATCCAAGTAATCCTATTGGTGAAAACCAAAAGAAGTTTTATCTAAAGAAGATGTAACATATTTACTCAAGATATTTAGTTTTATTTCCTTTATACACCAAATAAACTCTCTTTATTAAAAATTTATATAATAATTATCCTCAGCATATTATGATTTATTTATGTTAATGGTTTGAAAAACACTAACACATACTTTTATCTAATTGGAAACTAACTTACCCTTTATGAGTATAGTGAACTACCACCTCATATAAAAATTGTTCATTCTTCCTTTACCACATATCATGGTAGTAATTATGATGGAAACACTATAAATATATTTTATATAAGATATTGATAATTTATTTATACTTTTGTAATTTCTATAAATAACATACCATTAATCATTCAATTTTTTGTAAATACGATAACATCGATTATGGAAGTGTAGGCAACCTCCTAAAAGCGATGTGATTTGATTACACGATACACGAAATATATAAAGGATGGTTTTAATTAAAAATATGTGACATGAAGAACTATATTATATTCATTAAATTATTAATTTTCTTTGAATATAATATATATCATTTTCTTTATGATCCTTTCACAAACTTAAAAAGGGATAACACCATTATTGTGGTGTGAAATACCACCTCCTCGACAAGATATGATATCTTTTATATCAAAATAATTTTATATATAAGTATATATGATTAAATATTTTGGTATTTATTGTATAATTATCATTATATACATATTAATGTTTCCAAACATTTTTCCATAAGGATCATTGAAAATTGGGAATGTCAATCATGCATATGTATGACCTACCATCTCCATGATTGTAACACGGGTTCATTTTTCATAACCAGATTGAATAATTCATTTTCAAAGTATAATTGATTTATAAAAATGTTAATTATTTCATTATTATTATTATATATATCTTATATAATGACCCATTTGACTATAGTTGACCTACGAAAGTCTTTTATGACGCATAAACCGAATTTGGCCAAAACACCCGACATAGAAATAATTTTATACGTTGTTTAATAAAACATGGTAACAAGTGAAATAAAATTTATGCTAAACATGAAAATGATAATTAATAAACTAAATAATTACCATACTTATATTTTTTTGGAATATAAAGACACACTAGACAATTCAGACTCAATGTGTAAGGAATTTTATTCTCACTTTTTATAGATGTGAGATAAATATAATATTCACCACTTCTTTCGTTTATGTGTTGTATCTACTGCACCTTTTGATATAATATATCATTAAATTTTATATTCATTTTATTTAAAACATACATTTAATTTTTCTCCTTCTTAAATAAAATAATTTAAAATATTTCAATGTGGTATTGGACACATTGGAATGTTAAATGATTATTTTCCTTAAGAATAATTTTAATTATCTTTCATTTACATTCAATGAAATCATATGAACATTGTTTAATAAAACCTGTAATTTTCCTCTACTCTCCTTATGCATGTCCTTTTTCAAGTATTATTACTATTTTTCACTCTTTATTTATCAAAATGTTTTATAAAATGTTTTTGAGAAAACCCGGCTTCATTTTCTCTTTAGTTGGAGAACATGTTTTCCTTTAAAAACCATGTTTTTTAAAAATGTTTCCAGATAAAATATTTTGACCTCTACAAAATGATTTATTGAAGTAATTTTTACCCTTTTTTCTTTTATAAATTTTTTTAAATGAATATTCTAGTGGTTTTCAAACAACGAAATGTTCTGACCTTTTTACCATGTGAAATAAATGTTCTTTTTACCTCGTATAAAAAGTACGGATTTACCCACCATCATATCTTTGAGGCTTCCTTTTCATGCCTAGAATGAATATTTTTAATGAAAATATTTTCAAAAGTGATTTTCAGTGAAAATAAATTTCAAAATGTTTTTTCAAAAAAGCATATTTCCCTAAAAAATGTTTTTAAAAGATCATTCTATACTAATTAAATTCATCATTGACCACAACCCTTTATTTTTTCTCCACTTAGGATATGTTGTTTTGATACCATACTTATTCCTCCTCATAATGGTTTGTGATTTATTTGTCCTAGGATGGTATTGACATTCAAACCCTTTATTCCTTTTAGCATTCTTGAATGTTTTAGTGTCTTAGGATCATTTGACAATGAATTTTTCTTAAATATCCATATCTTTTTTATAGATATGGTTATTTTTGGAACCATATATTATTGAGATGGTATGTGAGTATCATATACTCTATAATACCAAATGTAAGATCGAAATAAAAGAGATATTGAGTAAATTATCTAATGATGCTCAAAATACAAGAGGGGGGTGAATTGTATACTTTAAAAAATTACTTTGGAACTTTTAAGGATGGTTATGTTTAACAAGGTTAAACAAGGTATCTCAAAAAACCTCTGTCTCTACACACTTTCTTGATTATGGAAATATGATTCTGAGAGAGTTATTCCTGAAAAGATGGTTCCAGAAATAAAACTTAATGAAAGTCTACAATGATGAATATTATACCTTAAAGGGTATATAATCTAACTAAATAAGAGTACAAGTATAAGGAAGTATAAGATAGTTATACTTTCCTCAAAAATACAAATGTAGTGGAAAACTTGTAACAAAACAAGTAATAGGTAGTAAATATTTTAACCCAAAGAGATAGGTATCCAACAACCTTGGATAAAGGTCCCTTGATTTATAATTTCAAGAAATTCTATCTTACCCACACCAGGGTAATCCCTCGATACTATGATCGGAGTCTGTCTTGCTATCCTAACAAGCCCTCAACATCAAGGTAGTCGGCACCTCAGTCTTCCTCAATAAGAAATCCCTCAACTTCAAGGTAGTCGGCACCTCTATCGTGCTATCCCCGGAAGCCCTCTATTGTACATAGAAATAATCAGAGTCGCACAAAGAAAACCTGAAACAAAAGATCAGTACGCACTAAGCATGAGGTTATCTCTCTCTAGAAATCACTTCAGATCAAAAAGATGTCAAAAAGTTCTAAAAAGTCCTGAACTATTTAAAATGAGTTCCTATTTATAGGCACGACTTCAACGGTCAGCTCCCTCTTCCAATAATCATATTTTTCCTTGAATTTTGGAGGGACCTATACACATGTCACTCAAACAACGGTTAGTTAGTAAATGAATGCGCGACACCATTTTATAACAAAATAAGTGTGAGAAAAAATATTGTTACAAAAACAGAATTCAATATTCAGAATTTAAGGAAATATGAAAGTTTGGAGTCTGAACAAAATTTAATTCAGAGTCTATAATACAGGGATATTCAGATTTTGTTTTCTAAGAATTTAGAACCTGGACTCTATAGAATTACAGAGTCTGAATTTCAAGGAAATTCGAAATCTGGGTTCACTAGAATTTGGAACCAGAACATACAATTTTTTGATTCAGAGTTCATGAGAATTCGGAGTCAAAACTCATAAGAGTTTGGAGTCTCTATTTAGAGAACTCGAAGTCAAAATTCAGAAATGTTTGTAACCAGAATTCATATTCAGAATTCGGAGTCAGATCTCAGTAGAGTTCATAATCAGAATTCGTATTCAGAATTCGGAGTCAGAACTCATAAGAGTTCGTAACCAAAATTCTGAGAATTTTGATCCTAAAACAGAATGCTTCATATCTAGGTATTTATAGGATTCCAAGGTTTTGGTTACAAACTGAATTTTATTCTTAGGAAAATTCTGATATGAACAATGAAAACATGTTAAGGAAAATTTCCTTTGGGAAGGAAATTTTTCCTTATAAAAGTAAAACATAGGGTAAAAATAGATTTTCCTTGAGATTAGGTGTTTGTGATTTTCAAAACAAGAAGGAATGGGAAAAGTCATAAGGAATCCTTATTTACTAAAAAATCTCCCCTAATTATGAAAAAAATAGAAAAGTCATAAGGCAAACCTTATTGACTCAACAATCTCTCCCTTTTTGGAAAGAACAAACATCCTTACAAAAGTGAATATAATGACTTAGAAAAATTTTCTAGATTTTGAAATAAAACTTATCTCCCTTTTCACACTGGAAAAAGTGAATACGACTAACTCCCACATAGGATTTAGAACACTAAGGATCATATACTACATTTTTAGAATGATTTTTTCATTATCATGATTATGGAAATATTTATATGAAAACTCCCCCTTAGATAAACTCCCTCTTACTTAGGGATATTTCTTCTTTACTTAGAATTATTTTTCCTTATCCCCCTTTGTGATTTTCAAAAAGATTTTAAGGGAATGGAAAAAAATATGGTACCTGAAATATTAGTATAAACATCCAAACAAAAACAAGAAACGAAAATTTCATTAACATTGGAAGAATTTGTACAAGGAAAAAAATACAGCAAAAGATCGGATTAATTTTCATTCATTTTCTATGGGTATGAATTTTTTCACAATGGTTTTCAGTTTCATTAGCTCCTTGTGATACTCCTATGATTTCTTCTCTAAGGCTTTGATCCTATCATCATACGCCCTCAGATCCTATACCTGAACCTTCAACAAGTCATCTTGTTTCAGTAGCTTCTCTTCAATCTCAATCCGGAGATCCCTTTCCCACTTCTAGCTTTGGGAAATAGAGTTCAGCTTCCCAGTCAGATCCTTAACCTCCTGAATCCGAGTATTCTACACAAGATTTAGATTTTATTCAAAGATAATTGTGAGATCCTTGATTTTTCTATATTGATTATCAAATGTTTCCTTAACATCACCTTGAAACTCATCATGCTCTCTCAAATATTCAACTATATTCTTTGAACAACTGACCATTTTATTACACAATTTTCGGTGGGCATCGTAGTTGATAAATAAGTTCTTTTAATAAGCCTCAATCTTTATGAACCTATCCATCACAATGGATACAGAATCCTATTTTTGATTCAAGATATTTTGGAGAATCGGACATCAGGAGTCAAAGGTTGGAAATATTGGAATAGTGTCAACAAGCATTTTCAGTGATTGAATGGAAAAATCATGTACCAAAGCTGATGATTCTGAATCTGAAAATTTTATTGGTGATGTTTCTTCCTCTATCTCGACCATCTTCCTTCTTCCATAAATTTCTCCCGTAGGTGTATCAGTATCCACCTGTTTTCCCTTATTGGTTCTCAAAACAGCTTCCTCATCCGGAGACTCATGCTCACTTTCAGACAACTAAACTATTCTATCATCATCAATTTTTTCTTTCCCAGCTCTTGCCTCAATATATTCAGGATGAATGAAGTCATGATTATGAATCTCTTCCTCAGATAGCTTGTTCACTTCCTCTTTAGCCTTCTCATAAATTCTAGGAGTAGCAAGTTTCTAAGATCCGGCTTGAGAATTCCGGATTGATAATTTTTCGGATGCACATTCCTTCTCATGAAAGTCTTCAGCTTGATTTATCAGATCGGTTGTATCATTACTGCTTTATGCTTCTTGTACTTCTGCCATGACTTCATTTTCTTCAACAACCTTTTCATTTACTTTTTTTGGAGTCATGAACTTCTTCCCCAGAGTCTCAGGTAAGGGTTCAACTAAGAAATATTTCATTATAGGAATGTTCTCAGATGCTATTTCATTGTCCCTAAAAAGAGATTGGACAATTTGAGCCTCAAAAATTTTCTTCTTAAGCTTATTCTCTTTGTCTTTCTTCGCAAGCTCATTGGCTGCCTTCTCTTTCAATGCTTTGGCCTCTGCAGGATCCAAGCCAAATTGTGGCTCTCCTTCCTTCCGATTCTTTTTGTCTTCTCTCCATTTGGCTAATATCACATCCGGATAGGATTTCTGCTTCTTGGGATTCAGAGGTGCATATTTAGTTTCTTTGACATTAGGGTTTTTCTATGTTTCTTCCACTTCCATAAGTTTACTCTATTTTCCAGCCCTCTTCGATGGTTCAGCCTCTTCTGCATTGTTCAGAACTGCTTCTGCTTCTTCTTCTGGTAGATCATAAAACTCTCTGGAATCTTTAGAACAACCAACATTCATTATTTTCAAATTATCATTGCTTACTAACATGACTTTTCAATTCCTCAGCTTGGAACTACAAGGAATCTTGAAAGATTCAAGACATCGAACAATCAACTTGGAGAGTAGGGTAGGATACATGATTATATGTGCTCTCAAATTCACATTCTTAATATTCTCTATTTTAATGAAAATATGCTTCATCAAATTGATCTTCCTTAGATTTACCAAAAAATCCAAGATATACATATCCCTTTTCTTCAGCGTGCCCTTATCACCCTTTCTTGGTACGATAAAACCCTGAACCCATAACTCAAGGATACGATTATTTGCCAATAGGTGAGAAATCTTACCAGTCTAGACATCTGTAAGTCCAAGGCACTCCATATCCTTCACCTTTACAAAACTTCCTTGAACATATGGCTTATTGTGGGAACAAAACCCAGATTCCTCTTCATAAGAAAGCCCCACCAAGCTAGCATCCTTGGTGTATGAAAGGGCATAGGTTTTTCCATAACTCTTGAATGAAAACTTATCTCTCCCTTATTCCTTAAAGAAACAAACTGAGTCATAAAACTCAATGAGTAGATCTGGATACACCAGGTCTTGAGCTCCAGGATTTGATATGAAAACACTTTTCCATCCATTTAGCTTGATGTTTTTTTAGATAATGGAGTCATACTTATTGAAGAAATTCGGATGCACTAGCCTATCTCTATATACTTTCCACACTGAAATTGGCTTGACAGTAGACATATCTTGAGAAGGAACTTCACCAGACATTTGGAATTGAGAAACCATTGAAAATCCAGAACGGGCTTTTGAACTAGGGTGGAGCTTTGACATGCAAAATCTTGAAAACGGATGTGGGACAACCATCGGGGGTCCCCTTTTATAGGTGTTGATACGATAGTTCATCTTCTAATGTCAATCTAATGGATGAGAATTCTTCTGATCAGATCTGATGGTTGAAATGATATCTGCAAGGAAAATAATTGGTAGGATCCGATTGTTTGAGGTTTTTAAACGAAAACATTCGGATTTAAGGAAACTAGAATCCTAGAAATTATAAAAACAAAAGAAACTACATGCAAGTAAAAGGTGATTATGAAAAATCAAGAATGAATCATACCTTTTGAATTGTCAGGATAATTCTTGGTATTGAGGAAAATTCTTCTTGAAGACTTTAGACTCCAAAAAAAACTTGATTATGAGAAAAAAATTGAGTACACAGATCTTCATTATGAAAATACTCATTACGAAAATCTTCATTACAAAAATCTTCATTAGGAAAATCTTCATTACGAAAATTTTCATTACGAAAGATATAAAAAACTACCTTACGAAGAATATGAAAAACTTCATTATGAAAAATATGAAAAACATCATTACAAAAAACATAAAAAACATCATTATGAAAAAACATGAAAAACATCATTACGAAAAATATGAAACACTTCATTGCGAAAAATATGAAAAACATCATTACGAGAAATATGAAACACATATGAACATATGTAATCCCCCTATAAAAAGTAGTTTATTACTATAAGGATATTTGTTCAACAGAAAGCTAATAAGGATGATTACCTTACGGTTATCAATCCTAACATCGGTTTAATTAATTCAAATGAATTGGAGGGTAAATATTTTATGAAAATATCAGCAAGTTGATCTTGTGTTCCGATAAATTGAAGAATGATATCTTTTTTAGTGTGTGATCCATAAGAAAGTGATTCCGAATATCTATGTGCTTTTCATGAGAGTGATGTGCTGGATTTTTACAAAGGGCAATGTCACTTGTATTATCACATAAAAATTTTGTTTTGGTAAAACTCATACCACATTCTGTGAGTGTGTGTTGCATCCACAACACTTGAGCACAGGAACTTCTAGCTCCTACATATTCAGCTTCAACAATGGAAAGTGATACTGATTATTGCTTCTTGCATGACCAAGAAACTAATGAATCTCTTAAGAAATGACAATTTTCGGATGTATTATTTCTATCCAATCTACATCCACCAAAGTCAGCATCTGAAAAACATTTTAAAACAATTTAATTTCCAGAAGTATAAAAGAGTCCTAAATCCATGGTTCCCTTTAAGTAGCCAAAAAATATTTTCACTGCCTTTAAATGAGATTCCTTAGGATTGGATTGATATCTTGTGAAAAAGCATAATGAAAACATTAAGTCTCGATAACTAGCTATTAAGTAAAGTAGACTTCCTATCATACCTCTAAAAGATGTTTGATCTACTAGTTTCCCAGCTTCATCAAGATCAAGTGTATTTGAGGTACCAATGGGAGTACTTATACTTTTAGTGTTATTATATCCATACTTTTTAAGAAGATCGTTAATATACTTATGGTGGGATATATAGATTCCTTCTAGTTTTTGAGAGATTTGAAAACCAAGGAAAAATGTTAACTGACCCATCATACTCATTTCAAACTCGAATTTCTTTAGATCCATAATGAAATTTGTTAAGGATTGTTGAAATGAACCAAATATTATATCATCAATATAAATTTGAAAAATCAAAACATTTTTCTTATCTTTCATTATAAAAAAGTTTGGATTTGCATTTCCCTTAACAAAAATATTTTGAAGCAAATATCTTGTAAGTCTATAATAACATTATCGGGGGGCATTATTAAGTCCATAGAAAGTTTGGTAAGCCTAAAAACATGATCAGGATATTTTTTATCTTCAAAAAAGGGAGGTTGTTCAAAAAAAACTTCTTCTTGTACATAACCATTAAGTAAAGCACATTTCACATCCATTTTAAAAAGTATGAAATTAAAGAATGTTGCAAAGCCTAGTAAAATACAAATGGATTCCAGTTTAGCTATTGGAGCATAGGTTTCTTCATATTCTATTCCTTCCTGTTGATTATATCCTTTAGTAACTAATCTAGATTTATTTCTAACAATGATTCCATTTTTATCACAAATACTTATGAAAACCCATTTTCTCCAATAACAGAAGTTTCTTTAGGTCTTTCAACTAAGGTCCAGACTTTATTCCTTTCAAATTCATTTAGTTTATCTTGCATGGATTTAATCCAATCATAATCACCTAAATCTTCATCAGTGCTTTTTGGTTCTAATTGGGAATGGAATGATAGATGTTGAACTTCATTTCTTAAGGATCTTCTAGTTGTTACAGGTTGATTCACATCACCAATGATGTTTTCACTACGATGATTCTTTAGAAACAACTAATTTGGGTTTTGTAAAACATGTTTATCAACATAGGGTAGGAAATCATCCATGGTAAATGTTTCAGAAGTATCTTCTTGGAAATTTTCTTTATCAGAAGGATCTACTATCAAAGGTCGATAATCAGTTTTTCAAAACACATCTGAGGATGTAGGATGTTATTTTTTTTAAAAGAACGGTCATTTTCATCAAATTTCACATGTACTGTCTCTTCAACAGTACAAGGTTTTTTGTTGAAAACACTATAAGCCTTAGTAGTTGTGGAGTAGACTAAGAAAATTATGTCATCATATTTCTGTGTGAATTTATGTAGATTATCTTTTGTATTCAAAATTAATACATTGCTTCCAAAAACCTTGAAGTAGTAAAGGCTATGTTTTATACCATTCCATAACTCATAAGGAGTTTTATTAAGAAAAAGGTCTAAAGAAAACTCGATTTATAGTATAACAAGAAGTACTTACAGCTTCAGCCCAAAAATGTTTGGCTATAGAATACTCACTCAACATGGTTCTTGTTATCTCTTGAAGAATTATATTTCTTCTTTTAACAAAACCATTTTTTTGAGGATTTCGGGGTGCTGAGAAGTTATGAGCACTGACTTTTTTACTACAAAAAATTTTCAATAGAAGAATTTTGAAATTATACACCATTACCACTATGAATAGTTTTCAATGGAAGGTTTTTCTAATTTTTAACTTGGGCTCTAAAACTTTTGAAATAAGAAAAAGCTTCAAAATTATTTTCTAGAATATAGACCCACGTAAATCTAGTGTAATCATCAACCAAGACAAAAACATAATACTAGCCCCCAATACTTCTAGTTTGTGTAGAACCAAAGAGATCCATACACACTAACTGTAATTCTTCAGTAGTTGAGACTTCACTGACTAATTTAAAACTTGATTTATGTTTCTTTCCATATTAACAAGGGTCCCAAACTTTTGAAGAATCAAATCTAAGCTCTGGTAGATCCTTAACTAATCATTTCTTAGAAATTTTTCATAAGTTACTAAGGTTACAGTGTCCTAACCTTCTATGACACAACCAAGAATGATCTTCCATTTCACTAATACAAGGTAGATCATGGCTACTAAAGTCTTCTTTGTTTATTGTGTAAACATTCTCTTGCCTATGGGTAGAAAGAATAAAATCTTCATTGGAATTGTGTACTAAGCACTTGCCATTCCTAAAATTCACAAGGTAACCTTCATCAAATAATTCATTGAGGAAAATGAGGTTGTCCTTAAGACCCTTAATGAATAAAAGATTTGAAATCAATGTTTTTTCAAGAAGAAATATGTAGCCTATACCAATAATTTCTCCTTAAGCATTATCTCTGAAAGTTACTTTTCCTCCTTGCACCTTGATAATATTTTCAAACTTTTTTTTGTTACCGGTAATATGTTGGGAACATCCTCTATCCATGTACCAAGTATTGTTGTTGGTACCTTCTCTATTTTACTAAAAATAAGAAAAAGTTAGGTTTTCAGAATCCATGCTTGCTTGGATCCGGAAATGTGAAATTTTGGGATTGTTTGTATGGGTACCGGGACCCCATAAATTGGCTTTGGAAAATGAAAAAAAAATTATTTGCAGGCAGGAAATATCAGAACGAAAAATTTTAGGTGCCCACATATTTTTAGAAAAATAGGCTTTATGAAATACTAAAGACTAAGTTTTGTTTATGGAACAATTTTTTGCCCAGTGTCCACCATACTGTCACTTAGTACAGAATGGATCACTTTGAGGAACAAAATAATTGTTACTAAAAATCAGTTTAGAACCAGTATAAAAAAAACTAGAACTATTCCTTAGAGATCATATTTGAAAATACATTTTATCAAAAAATTTCTTACCTAAGATAATGTTTGAAAAACACTTCCTCAAGGAAAAAATTTAGTATTTCCATTTGATAACCATGTTCTTGTCTTCTAAAATATTTTATTTGGAACTAGGTCTATGCTCAAAAACATTTTTCATACAAATTGCGTTTTCTATATCTTTTTAAAATTTATTCTTCTTAGGATTTACTTCCTCAATATTTCTTGAAATACTTTCAAATTCAACATTTTTCTTATAATGATCTGTATAAAGATAATATATTTCTTTAGTTAGAATATTATTCCTAGATTTTTCCTTATCAAGTTTTTTCATGAGTTTTGAATTCCCAATCTCAAAGAGTTTTGAAAACCTAGAAACTTCTTCCTACGTAGGTAAATTATTATATTCATCAAAAAAATATTCTTCATCCAAAGAGTTATAATATTTATCATTACTATAATTTTCATTTAAATAATCATTGTTCATTGATTCAGAATTGTGTACCTTATCCATTAATCAATGATTTTCAATAGGTAGTCTGGCTATTAGACCAAGATTCTTCTGTCCAGAAGATTCATAATCTGAAGAGTCTCCACCACTAACACTCCAGGTGTCATTATCTTTCATGACTTTCTTAGCTTTAGATTTGGAATACTTATTTCCGTTTCTCTCAGAATTATTTTCCTTTCTTTCTATTCTCTTAGTCATATGATAATCAGGTCTTATATGTCTAGCTCTCTAGCATTCATAACATGTAACTTCTGAATATTTCTTGTCTTTCCTTTCTTTATTCTTGTATCTGGATTGAAAGTTCCTTTTTCCAGCTATCTTGTTCATCTTTCGAGCAAGATTTTAAAACTCATTATTGGAGGATTCACTTTAACTATATTCAGATTGGATAACAACCTTCTTAGACATGGATCTAGTTACTCTCTCAGGAGTCTTAGCTTAAATATTATTTGAAGTAGCGTTAAAAGCAACACTTACCATCCCATTCTTATTCTTTACAATATCATCATCTCTCTTCACTCTAGTCTCATGCTGAAGAAGATTTCCAAACATCTCATCTAAAGAAATCTGAGTAACCTTTCTATTATCATCTATAACAATCCTCTTGGATTCCCACTCATTGGTCATGATGTCTTTGATCTTATTAATAAGAGCTTCATCATCTAATCCTTTATCACCCATGGATTATATAAAATTCACAACAGTCATGAATCTTTGTTTCACATTACATATAGGTTCTCCTTAAGGAAAGTTAATTCCATGATATTCAGCTCTGAGCATGGATCTTCTTGTTTCAAAAACATTGGAAGTTCTAAAGTGACTAACTTCAAGTTTCTTCCAAATAAAATTTGATGATTCACAAGATGAAATTTGGCTATATATATTTCTAGTCATGGAGCAAGGAAAAGTATTGCGTACCTTATAATTCAGTTGACATTCATGCTTTTCATGATTGGTAAAGGAACTAAATTCTTTCTCAGAGAATGTATATCCTCCAGTAAGCATAACAAAACTAGCAACATCAGTATTGATAATGAAAGTCTTCATGAGATCTCTTCAATATTCATAATCATTTCCATCAAAAATTGGTGGTTTAGTTGGATTGAGATTGTCTATGGAACCAACATTGATTCTTTCCATCTTAATGAAAAGTCCTTCCACAAAAATATGTTAATAGGAAATGTTCGGATTCAAGGAAAGTATTCCTATGTAAGGAAAATATAGAAAAATGAAAACCTAAGCAAGAAATAATTATATGTGAGTATAAGTATTTCAGATTCCTCCTCTAATACCAATTGTTGAGATGGTATGTGAGTATGATGTACTCTATAATATCAAATGTAGGATCAAAATAAAAGAGATACTGAGTAAAGTATCTAATGATGCTCAAAATACAAGAGGGGGGTGAATTTTATACATTAAAAAATTCCTTTGTTACTTTTAAAGATGGTTATGTTTAACAAGGTTAAACAAGGTAATTCACAAAATCTCTAGTTCTACACACTAGCTTGATTCTGGAAATATGATTCTGAGAAAGTGATTCAGGAAAAGATGGTTCCGAAAATGAAACTTAATGAATGTTTACAAAGAAAAAGATTCTAACTTAAATCATATAGAGTCTAACTAAATTAGAGTACAAGTATAAGGAAGTATAAGATAGTTATACTTTCCACAACAACACAAATGAAGTGGAAAATGTGTAACAAAACAAGTAATAGGTAGTAAATCTTTTAACCCAAAGAGAAGGGTATCCAATAACCTTGGATAAAGGTACCTTGATTTATACTTTCAAGAAAGTCTGTCTTACCCACACTAGGGTAAGCCATCGATACAAAGATTGGAGTCATTCTTGATATCCCTACAAGTCCTCAACTTCAAGGTAGTCGGCACCTATGTCTTCCTCTACAAGGAAGCCCTCGATTGTACACAACAAGAATCATAGTCACACAAAGATAATCTGAACCAAAAGTTCAGTACACACTAAGAATGAGAGTGTCTCTCTCTAGAAATCACTTCAGATCAAAAAAAATTCCATAAGTTCTAAAAAGTTATGATATCTTTCAAATGAGCTTCTATTTATAGGCACGACTTCCATGGTCCGCTCCCTCTTCCAATGGTCATATTTTTCCTTGAATTTTGGAGGGACCTGTACACATGTCACTCAAATAATGTTTATTCAGTAACTCAATGAATGAAATTGTTTTATAACAAAACAAGTTATAACAAAAATATGGTTACACAACCAAAATCCAATATTCGGAATGTAAGGAAATATGAAATTTTAGAGTCTCACCAAAATTTAATTCGGATTCTATAATACAAGGATATTTAGATTATTTTTTCTAGGAATTCGGATCCTAAACTCTATATAATTCTGGAGTTTGAATTTCAAGGAAATTCGGAATCTAGATTCTCAAGAATTCAGAACCAGAACGTACAAAGTTTGGAGTCAGAGTTATTGAGAATTCGAAGTCAAAACTCATAAGAGTTCAGAGTCTGTACTCAGAGAACTCAGAGTCAAAACTCAGAAAAGTTCATAACCAGAATTCGTATTCAGAATTCAGAGTCAGATCTCAGAAGAGTTCGTAAACATAATTCGTATTCCGAATTCAGAGTCAGAACTTAGAAGAGTTTGTAACCAGAATTCTGAAAATTCATATCCTAAAATAGAATGCTTCATATCTAGGTATTTATAGGATTCCAAGGTTTTGGTTACAAACCGAATTTTATACATAGTAAAATTATGATATAAATATGAAAACATGGTAAGGATAAATTTCCTTGGGGAAGGAAATTTTCCTTATATATGTAAAACATAGGGTAAAATGAGATTTGCCTTGATTTAAGGTGTTTGTGATTTTAAAAACAAGAATTAATTGTAAAGTCATAAGGAATCCTTATTGACTAAACCATATCCCCTGAGTATGAAGGAATGGAAAAGTCATAAGGAAAACCTTATTGACTCAACATATACCATTTTTCATTCATTGTTTACATTATGGTTATTTGATTATTTGGGGTAATATTTATAAATATGTATCCTTTATTAAATATGGATATTTGATAAGGCATATTATTTATTAAATAAATTTACTACACGATATGAATCATGCTATGGACATGTAGTGACGAGTGTGGCCCAGACATTATATATCCCTTTGATGCATCGGTGGTCTCGTGATATGAAATTATTTAGTAAAAAACCATCTGAGTTTGTTTCCATGTAGAATAGATGGGTTTATACCCTTATAATTCATGTTTATAAAGGATAAATTTTTATGGTAAAATGGTTCTTATTCTAGATACATGGCATCCAATAATTAAGAATTTCATGAATTTGGATATAGTTATAATTTATCCATGATATTTTTCATTAAAACATCTATGGATTCATTTTATTCAAAGATCATTGATTATATAGAATGTGTTTTCAGTTTCCTACATTGGAATATTGATTTTTCTTTATCTAGTAACTTGAATGGCTTGTGTTTTCACTTATTAACTTGAAATATCGAATGTTATCAGTGATTCTTTATTGTACTCATTGTATTTACCCTTACTATGAATCTGTGATAACCTTTATTATGTTTCCATTCCCTTGGAACATAACATGTATACTCTAAAATCCATGAAGGGATATGATAGTTGAAATAATGATATCCTCAAAAGAAACAAATATCATTTAATTAGTGTATTCATTTGTGAAACAAGACTGATGTTTGTATCTAGTTTACTATGACTACTAAATTTCTCAGTCCTTTGGGATGTAGCTTACCTATATCTTATGCCAATGTAATCGATAGTAGACACTGGCTCTAGTATTACTAGGACCGGAATGCTACATTAGTGGTAATTAGTGGTAAATAGTAATAATTAGTGGTTATTATTGGTAAATGGTAATAATTAGTGGTAATTAGAAATAATTAGCGATAATTAGTGGTAGTTAGAAATAATTAGTAATAACAAGTAAAATTAGTAAATCGTAGAAATAATTACTAATGATTAGTAAAAATTAGTAAAATTAGTAAGAATATTCAATAATTGGAAATAATAAGAAATAATTATAAATAATTTGTAAAAATTAGTGGTACTTTGTATAAATTCGTGCTACATAGTGAAAATTATCTTTCCTTAGTAGAAATTAATGGCACACAGTAATAATTAGTAATAATAATTATAACTACTAAGAAAATAAAAAAATTGAGTACAAATTAATTTAAAATACTGAATATTGTTTAAATTTTGTGAAATTAATAACAAATTGTTTAAATTTAATTAAAGTCATTTAAATTAATAGAAGTGTTCATATTATTATAAACTATTAAAAAATATTTTATATTATTATAATTTAACCAAAATCATTAAATATTAATAAAAATTTATATGAATTAAAACATTAGCTAAAATTATTATAAATTTTTAAACATTTATAAAAAAATAGTTTAATTTATTATAAATCAATATTGATCAGTAAAATTATAATAATGTTTTCTCCAAGCAGTATTAATTATCAAAAATTGAATAAATATTAATAAATTATTTTAAACTAATATAAATAATTATAAATAAGAAAAGATTAAAAAAATGAACATAATTTTTTATAAATTATAGTAAATTATGAAAAACCAATAAAAGATTTATAAATTAATATAATTTATAATATATTGATATAAATATTATAAATTATTATAAATTATTATAAATTAAAAAAATTTGTTATAAATTTATGAAAAAAATTAAATTATTATAATTTGTTTTTAATTATAATGAAATAATATAAATTATTATAAACTACTAGATCAGTGAAAATGAAAGAGGCTATAAATTTTCACGTTATGAGAAATAAATTTTTTTACATAAATGATTGACACAAAATAGTCATTTCCCATGAACTAAATATAGGAATGTGACACCCCATAATTTTATAGCGTGTATGTCCTGAAATGAATTCAATTTCTTTGATAGATTGTAGATTCAATGAACTGTGATACACACTTAAATATTAATATGACACTTGGAATAAAAATGTGACCATTAGGAATAGTAATGTGGACATTACAATAATAGCCTCACCAAAAAAATTAAAAATAAATTTTTGGTATCTCATAAATGAAATAATTATATATTTATATCATAGAATAATTAAATAAATGTTTTAAAAATGATTGATTAAGTATTGGTATTTTGGTGAAACAAAATTACATATTCACGATTTTAAAATTAATTTAATTATATTGATGGATCGTTATTTAAATAAAATATATTCATAAATTAATATTTTTTTGTATTATAGTTATAATATAATTTAATGATACCATAATTAATTTTTTAAATTGTCTTAAAATCAGTTATAACATTAAAATCGATATTTTTTGAATAAATGATAATTTTATTTAAATTTTAAATTTCTCAAATTTAGAAACATATTTTCATAAAATCAAGTCCATATTTGAAATTTAAAAGACCTAAAATGGTTAGGGTAAATTTTTGGGATTTTTCTAAAATAGTTAAATATTTGGTTAATTGAAAAAAATACCATTTTTTAAAATATGGAATCTCTTGTGATATAAAAAATATATAATTATCCTACTAAAATTATTTAAAATATCTGATGAAGAAATGAGGACATTAAAATTTAAATATTAATAAAAAAATAGTCTGAAAATCTGTGTTATTGTTTATTTCATTTTAAGTATTAAAATCATTATCAGTGCCAATGTGGTTTCTGCGGAACCTTGAAGAAATAAAATTTGTTTCCTAATTGATTATAATAGAGTGATAAAAATTATTTTCAAGGAATTTTTATTTTCTATGATGTATAATTTTTTTATGATAATTTCTACTTTTAGAGTTATATGACATGAATCTTATCCAAATGGTCGTCCAATTCTTGCGCAAGGCATGAAAAGACAAAGTAAAAAAAATAATGATGTTCTCTTGACATGGATATGAGTCATTATAATTAATTAATTGATTTAAATTATTTTATTGGACCTGAAAGATTTATTTTTACGGTATGAATTTATTTTTATTTTTTTATTTGAAATAATTAACCTTAGTTCTTATATAAAACTAATGCAGTTCTTATGCAAGGAGAAGAAAAATAAAAACAATAATTTAAATTTAAATTATAAGAAGCATTAAACGTCCTCAAATGAAGGAGAAATATTTTTTATTCGTTATATCTCCACCATGTGTTCCTAATGGTCAAATTAATGACCATTTTGATTCTCATGGATATGGTTAACCCCACATATAGTATTTTTTTAAAATGAAGTATGGTTTTCCACACTATAGTTTGGTAATTAGTTTCATATTTCAATTTACACATTTAAAGAAGTTTTTTTTATAAAAAAATTATTCATTTGAACAATATTAAATTTATATTCTATATGGAATTTTTTTATTTTTTGGGAATAAATATTTCCATTAATGGATTACACAATTATGATGCATGAATTTTTTAATTAATGAATAAATAGAATAAATGGTATTAAAAAAATAAAATAAATATTATATTATATTTTTATGGTATTTCAAAAATTATAATTATGAATATGATATTTCTATAATATAATAATAAATTATAATTTAAAACAATTTTTTGATATAGTTAAAGTCATTGTTCTGAATATTATTTAATTTGAAAACCAAATATTTTTCATAAATATAATAGTTTATTAAATTATTTTAAAATAAAAAAAAACATGAAAATGGGAAAACAATATTGTATTATATCAAAAATGTGATATCCTATGATATTTAGTTCTTTTGTAATTCAATTAGGCATATATTATACTTCCTATATTTCAATATTTTATTAAATTCCTATATTTCCCCTGACCTCAATTATAAAAGGAGGCACATCCCATCACCACATTTTACACCTTGAGCCTTATTTATAGACTATACCAAGAAAAATTACTTTCAAATCATCCCATGACACATTATAGTGTTTCTTATCTCCCAAAAAGACAATTTATATGTCCCTTATGGAGGTTCTCAAGGAGGTGACACTCAAGAGGTACAACCTTCCCTCTCTCTCTTTCAATTTCTTTTATTTTCATATCCTTCCCTAACCTCCCCAATATAAAGATACTTGATAACTCAAGTCTCTTTTATATAATGTAATTTTATTATGTTAATGGTAGACCAACCATAAATTCTATTCTCTTCCACTTTTTATTCTAAAAGTGGAAACATCATCTGTGAGGTGACGATTTAGTGCCATCATGGAGGATGAGTATTTATTTTTAAATTATTCATTTAAGGGGGGTAATAAAATCATATTTATGGTAAAAATAGACATTAATATATTCAATATAAATTATTTAATGTTATTTTACTATTATATATACATAATATTAATTCATAAGATAAAATTAGTTTGTGTTGATCGAAAAAGTGTCAAAATAATCTAAATGGTTGTCATTATCTATCTGTCTAATAAATAATCCTCATATATGTAAAAATGATATATAATACCATTAAATCTCTTATAATTTAATTAAAAACATACTATATCAATTCTAGAAAACAAATTCTATTTTACAAGATCTTTTCGTACATTTACGCATGTGAAACAATCATTAAAAACAAGGAAATGAACACTCCCAAACAATGAAATTGCATCTTATAACTCATCAAAAAAGTCCAAAAATGAACTTATTAAAATTATTATAAATGAGATGATAGTTTTATAGTTTTTTAATTAAATTATTACTGAATCTATTTTATTATTAATACCATTATGTACATGCGCAGAAAAGTTTCTAGCATATGGTAAGGGTTTTCTCATATCACTTTTATTTTTATTAGATATGCAGATTCACCACTATTTATTGTGTGTTTTGTGTGTATAATATCATTTTATATATTATAAAATATCATTAATATTTTTTCTTAATTATAGTAAAAGTTTTATTTGATGATCAATAATTTTATGGGCTATCCGGTTTGACTATTTGCAATATTGAAAGGGATTCTCCCTAAACCTCCATTTTTCATTCGGTTTACGCTTTATCTATCTTTACCCTAATGTGATTCATCATTATTTTTATATAATTATTATAAATTAAATGAATATTGTCCAAACTCAAGTATCTAAATTAGCTTATCTTTTTTATAGGAAAATACATGTTTTATAAGGTTCCACTTTCAATTCCTCTTGATAAGAAAGCTTGATTAAAGGGTACTTCCCAATTTTATACCCACATTCAAAAACACCCCATAATATATTTGAAGACACCAATTTTTTTTATAAACTAAGTTATTTTATCCTGAAAAATATCTTATATATATTCAGGTTTTATGTATGAAATTAAGGCTTTGTCTTCTTTAAAGACTCTTATATTTTCTCTTAAACCTCCCTGATGTGACCCAATTCTAATGTTTCTGAAAAAAAAATTCTTCTTTTCATTTTAGTTGGAAAACTTTTATGCCTCAAAAATAATTTCATTTCACTTCCAATTTCATTTCTAGGATATATATGCTTCAATCTAATTTGATGAGAAATAAAAATTATTTTCAAAAAGAACACTTCTTTTCAAAGTAAAAAAGGGTATTTATCTCAAGAGTACCTCGATGATTTTATTAGAGTAGTTTCGTCTATTTGAACACCCTATGTTGAATCTTATGCTTAATTGGGATTTATCTTTTATGATATCATATAACATGTTTTATTAAATGGGATATGATCAGTTTGATTTTAGATCTTATATCCTGATTCCATCCACCATATTACTCAGATTGATTATTGATTATGTTTACTTATCAAGGAAAGTTATTTAAATTTCATATGTAGAGGTTTTTTTGTTTCACCCCATTCATAGGAAGAATTAATTTGACTTAGTAAGTGACGGGGGCCTGCTATACCCACTAGATTCATAAGTAGGTATCATGAGACAAATCATATATTGACTTAGCTGAGCAATTTCCCATTTTTTCAGATATATATTTCATCGTGGATTTAACCATTTATTTTAAGTATTATTGGATGAGGCCTTGAAGGTATGTTTCAGATGTCTATCATTATTCATTCCATAATTATGATATTAGTAACAGATAATTTATGTGATTATTTGAATAGTGGAATATCCATGGTGAATATTCATTCTCATATTATTATTTATATGGATTAATTTAATGTTATTTTATTCCTTCCATATTATGCTAATGATTTAGTTTTTATGGAATATGTTTTCTTAATTCATATTTAATTATTATTTATGATTATTTATGACAGTTTATTTTTTGTTTCTTACACATACTAGGCAATGAAGCTCACCCCTTTATTATGTTTTGTTTTTTTGAGATGTTATGTGAGTATGATATACTCTATAATACCAAATGTAGGATCGAATATGTAAAGATGAGATGATCAAATACAAGATGGGTGAATTTTATACTTTAAAATCCATAAGGAAATTTTGAATTACCAAAATTCACAACACCTCTAAGTTCTAATAACTTGCTAGATTCCAGAAAAGTGATTTCAGAAATGAATCTTAACAAAAGATTACAACAACTAAGATTCTACCTTAAAGCGTATAGAATCTAATGAAATCAGAGTACAAGAATAAGTAAGTATAAGAAAGTTATACTTTCGTCAATAATACAAATTGCAGCGTAAAACTTGTAACAAAGAAAGTGACAAGTAGCAAGTCTTTTAAGATAAAGAGATGGGTATCCAACAACCTTGGATAATGTTCCCTTGATTTATACTTTTAAGAAAGTCTGTCTTACCCACACCAGGTTAATCCCTCGATACGATGATCGGAGTCTGTCTTTCTATCCTCTCAAGCCCTCAACTATCAGGTAGTCAGCACCTCTATCTTCCTAAGCAAGGAAGTGCTCAAATTCAAGGTAGTCAGCACCTCTATCTTCTTATCCTCGGAAGCCCTCGATTGTACACAACAACAATTGGAGTTGCGTGGAGAAATGCTGAACAAGTAGTTCAGTATGCACAATGCAATGAAATTATTTCTCTAGAAATTACTTAAACAGCATGTGGTCTCTAGAGTTGTAGAACCATCATGAGCGCTTTCAAATGAGCTCATATTTATAGACACAACTTCAATGGTCGGATCCCTCCTCCAATGGTCATATTTTTTCTTGATTTTTGGAGGGACCTGTACACATGTCACTCAAACAATGGTTAGTGAGTAACTGAAATCATGACATCATTTTATAACTAAACAAATGTAAGAATAACAAAAATATGATATTTGTAATGTAAGTAAATTAAAGTTCAGATTCTAACCAAAAATGTATTCGGAGTCTATAGTAAAATGATATTCAGATTCCATTTTGTAGGAATTTGAAACCTGAATTCTATAGAATTCTAGAGCCTGAATTTCAAGGAAATTCGGAATCTGGATTCACAAGTATTCGGAACCTGAACCTACAAATTTGGAGTCATATTTTAAGAGAATTCGGAGTCAGAACTCATAAGAGTTTGGAGCATGAATTCAGAGAACTCAGAGTTAGAACTCAGAGAAGTTCGTATCCATAATTCTTATTCAGAAGTCGGAGTTAGAAATCAGTGAAGTTCATAACCAGAATTCTGATTCAGAATTCGAGTCAGAACTCAGAAGAGTTCATAACCAGAATTCTGAGAATTCGGATCCTAAAACAGAATGCTTCATATGTAGGTAAATATAGGATTCCGAGTATTTAGATATGACTCCGAATTTTATACTTAGAAAAATTATCATATGAACAATAAACATGGTAAGGATAACTTTCCTTGGGGAAGGGAATTTTTCCTTATAGAAGTAAAATATTGGGTAAAATGAGATTTGCCTTAAGATACGGTGTTTGTGATTTTAAAAAAAGAAGGAATGGTAATGTCATAAGGAAAACTTATTGTCTTAACAATCTACCCCAAGCATGAATGAATGGAAAAGTCATAAGGAACCCCTTACTGACTCAACAATCTCCCCCTTTTTGGAAAGCACAAACATCCTTACGAAAAAGAATATAAGGACTTAGAAAATATTTTACTAAACTTTGAAAATAAAACTTATCTCCTTTTGTTCATGGACAATGGTGAATATGACTAACTCCCCATTAGGCTTTGGAACACTAAGGATCGTATTCTAGATTTCTAGAATGAGAATTTTCATTTGAATGTGGAAATCATCGTAATGAAAAACTCCCCCTTACTTAAGGATATTTCTTATATACTAATAAATCTTTTTCCGAATCCCCTTTAGAATTCTATTTCCTTATCCCCCTTTGTGATTTTCAAAAGGAGTTTAAGGGAATGGAAAAAAATATGGTACCTTAAATATTAGTATAAACAACAAAACAAAAACAATCAACCACAATTTCATTAAGATCGAAAGAATTTGTACAAGGAAAAAAATTACAAAAAAAGATCAGATTTGGTATATTTTTCTTCTTTTTCCTTGGGTATCAGCTTTTTCACAATGCTTTTCATCTTCTTGAATTCCCTTTTATATTCCTCAGATTTCATCACTAGAGATTTGATTCTCTCTTCTGGTGACTTAAGATCTCTTGCTTGAGCCTTCGGCAACTCATCTTGTTTCACCAGCTTCTCTTCAAACTCAATCAGGAGATCTCTTTCCCTCTTCTAGCTTTGAGCTACAGTGTTAAACTTCACATTCAAGTCTTTCACCTCTTGAATCCGAGTATTTTGTTCTAGAGTCAGCTTTTCCTTAAAGATATTTGTAAGTTCCTTGATTTTGGTGTCTTCAGTATCAAAATATTCCTTGATATCTTCTTGAAATTGATCAAGCTCACTCATTTCTTGTACTGACCTCTTTGACCAACTGGCTGTCTTCTTACATGACTTTCTGTGAGCTTCGTATCCTATGAGGAATGTTTTAAAATCTGATTCCATATTTACACACTTGTATATTACCATAGACACCAAATCCGATTTCAGATTAAGAGAATTTTGAAGCATCTGGCATCTAGAATCTATTCTTGAAAACGTCGGAATGGAGTCGATAAGCTTCTTCAAGGATTGTTCAACAAAATCATGACCAAGTGAAGATGATTCAAAATCAGAGACTTTACTTGGTGAGGCTTGTTTTTCTAGCTTAACAAGCTTCCTCATTGAAGTTCCTTCAACTTCCTTCTTTTTCACTCAATATTTTCTAGGAGTATCAAAAAACACTTGTTTACCTTTATCAATTATCATTACGGCTTCATCGTCAGGGGATTCAAGATCGCTACCAGATATCTGCACAACTCTATCTTCATCTACCTCTTCTTTATGATTTCTAGCCTCATCATCCTCAGGATGAATGAAATCACTATTTAGACATTATTATTCGGACAACTTATCAACTTCTTATTCACCTTTCTCTTCACCCTTCTTTCCATCATTCTCTCCATCCTTATCTGGAGTGACAAGCTTGCGGGATTCGGCTTCAGAAGTTCGGAGTGACAATTTTTCATATGGGGTTCTCTTGTCTTGATAATCTTAAACTTTTTTTATAAGATCATCTATGTTACCACTCTCTTCTTCTTCTTCTTCTTTCACCTCTTCTGCTTCTTCCACTTCTTCCACTTCTTCAAAAACTTTTTCTTTAGCTTTTTCCTGGGTGAAGAAATTCTTCCCTGGAGTCTCAGGTAAAGGCTCTATCAAAAAAGACTATGGAACCTGAATATTCTAGGATTCTACTACAGTAGCCATCAAGAGAGATTGCAAAATCTTTGCCTCATACATTTTCTTCTTAAGTTTCTTCTCTTTGTCTTGCTTCTCAAGCTCTTCAGGAGTTGATTATTTCAAGGATTTCGCCTCAGCAGGATCCAAATAGAACTGTGGCTCCCCTGCTTTTCTATTCTTCTTAACCTCCCTCCATTTTTCTACAACCTCATCTAGGTAGGCTTTTTTTTCTTGGGTTTAGGTGGTGCGGATTTGAATTCCATAGACATAGGGGTTTTGTCTTCTACTTCCACTTCCTTCAACTTTGTTTTCTTTCCGTCCTTCTTTTACGGTTCATCTTTTTCAGCATCTTCCAAAATGACTTCTGCCTCTTCCACTGGCAGATCATAAAACTCTCATGAATCTTTAGAAAATCCCATATTCATTATTTTCAAAGTTTCATCACTTACAAGAATAAATTTACAATTCATTGGCTTGGAACTGCAAGGGATCTTGAATGATTCAAGACACCGAACTATCATCTTGAAATGTAAGGTAGGATAAATAATAATCTTGAGCTCTCAAATTCCCATTTTTTATATTCTCTGTCTTAATGAGAATGTGCCTCTTAAAATTTCTTTTCCATAGATTTACGACGAAATACAAGAAATATATGTCACTTTTCTTTAAGGATTCCTTTTGACCTTTTCTCGGTATGAAAAAACCTTGAACCTATAATAGCAGGATCTGATTTTTGATAGATAACTAAGAAATATTTGCGGTCTTGACATCTGATAGTCTAAGACATTCCAAAGCATTCTCCTTAATAAAACTTCCTTGAACATCCAGTTGTTTGTGAGAGAAAAACTCGGCTTCCCCTACATTATATAACTCCACCAAGCTAACAGTCTTGGTGTATGAGAGTTTATAAGTTTTTCCATAACTCTTGAAGGATAATTTTTCTCTTACATCTTCCTTAAAGAAAGAAACTGACTCATAAAATTCTATAAGTAAATCCAGATAAACTAAGTCTTGATTTCTTGGCTTTGATATGCACACGCTCTCCCATCCATTAAGCTTGATATTCTTAGAAATAATAGAATCGTATTTTAAAAGGTTCGGATGGAACAACCTTTCCCTGTACGCTTGCCAACATGATATTGGATTCATGGTAGACTTATCTTTAGAATAGGCTTCTATAGACATTCGGATTGCAGGAACTCTAAGAGATTCAGAACAGGCTTAAGAAAGGGGGGAAGAACTTCAGCACGTAATAGCTTGAAAACCGATGTGGGACTACCCTTCAGGGTTCTTTTATATAGGAGATGGAAGTTACATTTCATATTCCAAATCCAATCTAATTTTTGAGAAATCTTCTGATTATATCTAATGGTTGATATGATAGCCGCAGGGAAAAATTGGGTAGGATTCAATCTTTTGAGGTTTTTTTAAGGAAAATAGAATCCGAGGATTTAAAATAAAAAAGAAAATACAAGCAATGAAATAATGATTAGGAGTATTTAAAAAAGAAATCATACATTTCGCATTTCTAGGAAGAATATTCATAATAGGTTATATTCTTCTTGAAAAACTTTAGATTAAAACAAATTTGACTAAGAAAAACTTATTACGAAAACTCTGTGGTCGAAAATTTTATTGCAAAAATTTTGAGTATCAAAATTCCACTATGAAAATTTGGAGTACGAAAATTTCCATTACGAAAATTTCGAGTACGAAAAAGTCTCATTATTAAAAAAAATTAGGTACGAAAATCTTCATTATGAAAAATTGAATACAAAAATAATCTTTACGAAACTAACTATGACAATTTTTATTAAGAAAATTTTGAAAAACTAACACCGAAAATTTTCATTACAAAAATTTAAAAAACCAACTACGAAAAATTTTAATTACAAAAAATTGAAAAACCAACTACAAAAAAAATTTCATTATGAAAATTTGAAAAACAAACTACGAAAATTTTCATTACAAAAATTTGAAAAACCAACTACAAAAAATGTTCATTACAAAAATTTGAAAAGCCAACAATGAAAAATTATTCATTGCGAAAATTTGAAAAATTAACTACAAAAATGTTCATTACCAAAATTTGAAAAACCAACTACGATAAATTTTCATTACAAAAATTTGAAAAACCAACTATGAAAAAAATTTCGTTAGGAAAATTTGAAAAACATACTATGAAAATTTTCATTAAAAAAATTTGAAAAACTAACTATGAAAATTTTCATTACGAAAATTTGAAAAACTAACTATGAAAATTTTCATTATGAAAATTTGAAAAACATACTTTCAAATGTACTCCCCTATGAAAAGTAGATTATTACTATAAAGAGATTGGTTCAATAGAAATATAATCAAGGATTATTACCTTTCGGTTATCATTTCTAAATTCTGTTTAATGTATTCAAATCTATCATAGGGTAATCATTTTGTGAAAATATCAGCAAGTTGATCTTGCGTTTTGATAAATTGATGAACAATATCTATTTTTAGTGTGTGATCCCTAAGAAATTGATTCCTAATATCTATGTGTTTTGCACGAGAGTGGCGTGCAGGGTTTTTACTAAGGGAAATGGCACTTGTATTATCACACAAAATTTCTGTTTTGGTAAAACGCATACCATAGTCTATGAGTGTGTGTTGCATCCACAACACTTGGGCACAACAACTTCTAGTTGCTACATACTTAGCTTCAGCAGTGGAAAGTTATACTGAGTGTTTCTTCTTGAAAGAACAGGAAACTAATGAATCTCCTAAGAAATGACATGTTCCGGATGTGCTCTTTCTATACATTATACATCCACCAAAGTCAGCATCTTAAAAAAATTTTAAAACAAAATCATTTCCAAAAGTATAAATGAGTCCTAAATCCATGGTTCCCTTTAAGTAGTGAATCATTCTCTTCACTACCTTTAAATGATATTCCTTAGGATTGGATTGATATCTTGCACATAATCAATCTGAAAAAATTTTGTCTGGATGACTAGTTTTTATGTAAAGTAAACTTCCTATCATACCTCTAAAAGTTGTTTGATCTACTGGTTTCCCAGCTTCATCAAGATCAAGTGTGTTTGACATACAAATGGTAGTACTTATACTTTTAGTGTTGTCATATCCATACTTTTTAAGAAGATATTTTATATACTTATGTTGGGATATATAGTTTCCTTCTGGTTTTTGAGAAATTTGAAAACCAAGGAAAAATGTTAACTCACCCATCATACTCATTTCAAACTCATATTTCATTAGATATGAAAAGGAATCAGTTAAATATTGCTGAGTTGATCCACATATAATGTCATCAACATAAATTTAAACAATCAAAACATTTTTCTTATCTTTCATTATAAAAAGGGTTGGATCTTAATTTCCCTTAACATAGTTATTTTGAAGATAAAATCATGTAAGTCTATCATACCAAGTTCGAGGGGCTTATTTATGTCCATACAGAGTTTTGGTAAGTCTAAAAACATGATCAGGATGTTTTTTATATTCAAATCCAGGAGTTTGTTCAACAAAAACATCCTCTTGAACATAACCATTAAGGAAAGAAAATTTCACATCCATTTGAAAAAGTTTGAAACTGAAGAATGATGCAAAGGTAATTAGAATACGAATATGATTCAAGTCTCACTACTGGAGCATATGTTTTTTCATTGTCTATTCCTTCTTGTTGATTATACCCTTTAGCAACTAATTTATCTTTATTTCTACCAATGATTCCATTTTCATCACACTTATTTCTGAAGACCCACTTTACACCAAAAACAGAAGTTTCCTTAGGTCTTTCAACCAAGGTCGAGACTTTGTTTCATTCGAATTCATTTAGATCATCTTGCATGGATTTAATCCAATCATCATCACCTAAAGCCTCATCATTTCTTTTTTGTTCTAATTGGGAAAGGAATGCTATATGTTCTACTTCATTTCATAAGTAACTTCTAGTCCTCACAGGTTGATTGACATCACCAATCATACTATCACTAGGGTGATTTTCTAGAAACAACTGATTTCGGTTTTGTAAAATCGGTTCATCAACATAGGGTAGAAAATATTCTGGGGTAAAAGTTTCAGTAGTATCTTCTTGAACATTTTCCATATAAGAAGGATTTTTTACCAAAGGTTGACAATAGCTTTTTGAAAATGCATCCGAGGATGAAGATTCGGGTTGTTTAAAAACAAAAGGATTGGTTTCATCAAATTTTACATGTACTATCTCTTCAACAGTACAAGTGTTTTTATTGTAAACTATATATTCCATAGAAGTTGTGGAGTAGCCTAAGAAAATTATTTTATAAGATTTTGGTGCGAATTTATGTAGATTATCTTTAGTATTCAAAATGAATACCTTGAAACCAAAAACCTTAAAGTAGGAAAGTCTAGGTTATCTACCATTCCATAACTCATAATGACTTTTATTAAGAAAAGGTCTGATCAAAACCTGATTTATAGTATAACAAGTACTACTTACATCTTCATCCCAAAAATGATTGGATACATAATATTCACTCAACATTGTTCTAGTTATCTCTTGAAGAATTCTATTTCTTTTTTTAACAACACCATTTTCTTGAGGTGTTCTGGGTACTGAGAAGTTGTGACTAATACCTTTTTTTACTACAAAATGTTTCAAAATCAGAATTTTGAAATTCTCAACCATGATCACTATGAAAAGTTTTCAATGGAGGATTTTTATCATTTTTCACTTGGGCGCTAAATCTTTTGAAATAAGAGAAGGCTTCAGACCTCTTTACTAGAAAATTGACACACATAAATCTATTGTAATCATCAACCAAGACAAATACATAGTACTTTCCTCCAATTCTTCCAGTTTTTGTTGGACCAAAAAGATCCATATGCACTAGCTTTAATGCATCAGTAGTTGAGACTTCACCGGCTTATTTAAAATTTGATTTGTGTTTCTTTCCATATTTACAAGGGTCACAATATTTTTAAGAATCAAATTTATGCTCTGGTACATCTTTAACTAATCTTTTCTTATATTTTTTTCATATGTTCCTAAGGTTACAGTGTCCTAACCTTATATGTCATAACCAAGAGTGATCTTCCATTACACTAAGGAAAGGTAAGTCTTGTCTCCTATGGTCTTCTATGTTTAGTGTTTAAAAATTCTCTTACCAATGGGAAGAAATAATAAACTCTTCCTTGGAATTGTGTACCAAGCACTTGTCATTCCTAATATTCACAAGGTAGCCTTCATCAAATAATCGGATTATGCTAATGAGGTTGTGCATAATATCCTTAACAAAAAAAAACATTCGAAATCAATGTTTTTCCAAGAAGAAAAATGTTACCTATACAAATAATTTCTCCCTGAGCATTATCTCTGAAATTTAGTTTTCCTCCTTTCGCCATGATAATATTTTCAAAATAGTTTTTGTTACCAGTAACATGTCGGGAACATATGCTATTAATGTACAATGTATTGTTGTTGGTACTTTCTATATTTTCCTAAAAATAAGAAAAAGTTAGGTTTTCGGAATCCAGACTTACTTGGATCCAGAAATCTCAAAAAGAAAATTTTTGGAACCCACATCTTTTTAGAAAAATGGGATTTATGAAATTGTAAGGACTGGGTTTTGTTTAGAGAACAACTCTTTGCCCAATGTCTATCACAATGACACCTATTATAGAATGGGGCAATTTGAGGAACAAAATAATTGATGCTAAAAATATTTCTAGAACCAGTGTAAACATAACTAGAACTATTCCTTAGAGGTCGGATTTGAGAATACATTTTATCAAAATTTTCCTTACCTAAGGTAAAGTTTGACAAACACTTACTCAAGGAAAATATTTCGGATTTGAGTTTGATAACCAATTTCTTGTCTTCAAAAACATTTTATTTTGAACTAGAACTAGGCTCGAAAACATTTTTCATAGAAATTAAGTTTTCTAGATCTTGGGAATGATTATTCTTCTCAGAACATACTTCATCAATATTTTTTGAAATACTTTCAAAATCAGAATTTTTATTATCAAGATCTTTTGAAAGATCTGATATTTATTTAGTAATAATAGTATTCCTAGAATTTTTCTTATCATGTTTTTTCATGAGTTTTGAGTTCTCAATCTCAAGATGTTTGGAAAACCTAGAAACTTCTTCATTGGAATGTAAAGTATTATCTTCATCATAAGAATATTCTTCATCTGAAGAGTTATAATATTTACTATCATTAGTATTCAAAGAAACATTGGTCATTGATTCATCATTGTATACCTTAGCCATAAATCAACGATTTTCAGTCGTTAGTCTAGCTATTTGACCAAGATTCTTTTGTCTAGAAGATTCATAATCTGAATATTCATCTAAAGAGTCAACACCACTGGCACTCCTGGTGTCATTAGATTTCAAGACTTTCTTATCTTTAGCCTTATAATACTTCTTTCTATTTCTCTCTGAATGTATTTCCTTCATTTCTTTTCTCTTGAGCATGGGACAATCAGGTCTTATATGTCCAACACTCTTGCATTCATAATATGTAACTTCTGAATCTTTCTTATCTTTCCTTTGATTTTTCTTATATCTGGATTGAAAGTTCCTCTGTCCAGCTATCTTTTTCATCCATTGAGAAAAATTTCTAATTCATTTTCTAAGGATTCACTTCCACTAGAGTCGTATTGGATAACAACTTTCTTAGATTTTGATCTAGTAACTCTCTCAGGAGTCTTGGCTTTCATATGATTAGAGGTTGTAGTAAATGAAACTCTACCATTTCCATTCTTCTTCTTTATGTTATCTGCATCTCTCTTCATTCTAGTCTCATGCTGGAGAAGATTTCGAAATAGCTCATCTAAGGAAATCTGAGTAACCTTTCTGTTCTCATTAATATTAGTTCTCTTATATTCCCACTCATTTGGAATGATGTATATGATCTTATCAACAAGAGATTCATCATCTAATCATTTCTCACCCAGGGATTATAAACTATTCACAATAGTCATGAATCTTTGTCGCACCTTGAATATAGGTTCTCCATAAGGAAAGCAGAAACCATGATATTCAGCTCTAAACATGGCTCTTCTAGTTTCAATTACTTTGGAAGTTCCAAATTGAGTAACTTAAAGTATCTTCCATATAGAATTTTCTTCTTCACAATATGAAATTTGTCTATATATATTTCTAGTCATGGAACAAAGCAATGTATGGTGTACAATATAATTCAGTTGATATTCATGATTTTCTTGATTGGTAAAGGTGCTAAATTTTTTGTTAGAGATTTTATATCCTCTAGTAAGAATAACAAAATTAGCAACACCAGTATTGATAATGAATGTCTTTATTCGATATCTCCAATATTCGTAATCATTTCCATCAAAGATAGGTGGTCTTGTTGGATTGAGATTGCCTATAGAACTAACATTGATTTGTGTCATCTTTAAGAAAAGTCTTTCCACAAAAACATGTTAATATAAAAAGTTTGTAAACAAGGAAAATAATCCTAAGAAAGAAAAATATAGAACAAAAGTATCTCTATGAAAAAATTAATCTGAATTATATGAAAAAGTGTGAATCTATAAGTTCAATTCCAAGAATTATCTTCTGAACTTAATCGTTAGATTAATTCATATTGAACCAATCCTTTCATACCAATTGTTAAGATGGTATGTGAGTATGGTATACTCTATAATACAAAATTTAGGATTGAATATGTAAAGATGAGATGCTCCAATACAAGAGGGGGTGAATTTTATACTTTAAAAATTCTGGAGGAAATTTTGAATAAACAAATTCCCAACACCTCTATGTTATAATAACTTGCTTGATTCCGAAAATGTGATTTCGGAAATGAAACTTAACAAAAGTTTACAACAACTAAGATTCTACCTTAAAGCTTATATAATATGACTAAATCAGAGTACAAGAATAAGTAAGTATAAGAAAGTTATACTTTCCTTAACAATAATAATTTCTTCAGAAAACATATAACAAAGCAATTAACAAGAATTTAGTCTTTTAACCCAAAGATAAGGGTATCCAACAACCTTGGATAAAGGTCCCTTGATTTATACTTTCAAGAAATTTTGTCTTACCCACACCAGGGTATTCCCTCGATACAAAGATCGGAGTCTATCTTTCTATCCCTACAATCCCTCAGCTATCAGGTATTCGGCACCTTTGTCTTCCTAAGAAAGGAAGTCATAAACATCAAGTTAGTCGGCACCTCTGTCTTCCTATCCCCAGAAACCCTCAATTGTACACAGCAACAATCAGAGTCTCATGAAGAAAAGCTAAACAAGTAGTTCAGTATAGACAAAGTAATGAAAGTATCTCTCAAGAAATCACTTCAACATCATGTGGTCTCTAGAGTTGTAAAACTGTCATGAGCTCTTTCAAATGAGCTCCTATTTATAGGAACAACTTCAACGGTTGGCTCCCTCCTCCAACGGTCATATTTTTCGTTGAATTTCGGAGGGACCTGTACACGTGTCACTCAAACAACGGTTAGTGAGTAACTGAAAACAGGGCATCGTTTTATAACTAAACAAATGTAAGCATCACCAAAATATGATATTCGGAATGTAAGTAAATGAAAGTTCAGAGTCTAATAAAAAATGAATTTAGATTCTATAGTACAAGGATATTCGGAATATGTTTTGTACGAATTCAGAACCCGAATTCTATAGAATTCTAGAGTCTGAATTTCAAGGAAATTCGGAATCTGGAGTCACAAGAATTCAGAACCTAAACTTACAAAGTGAGGAGTTGGAGTTCATGAGAATTCAGATTCAAAACTCATAAGAGTTAAGAGCCTGAATTCAGATAACTCGGAGTCAGAACATAGAGAAGTTTGTATCCAGAATTCATAACCAGTAATTCGGAGTCCGAACTCAGAAATGTTCGTATCCAGGTTTCGTAACTAGAATTCGGAGTCAAGACTCTGAGAAGTTCTTGTCCAGAATTTGTATTCAGAATTTGGAGTTAGAACTCAATGAAGTTCGTAACCAGAATTCTGATTCATAATTCGGAGTCAGAACTCAGAAGAGTTCGTAACCATAATTCTGAGAATTCAGATACTAAAACAGAATTCCTCATATCTAGGTAAATATAGGATTCCAAGTATTTAGATATGACACCGAATTTTATACTTAGAAAAATTATGATATGAACAATAAACATGGTAAGGGTAAATTCCCCTACGAATGAAATTTTTCATTATAGAAGTAAAACATAGGGTAAAATTATATTTTCCTTAAGATAAGGTGTTTGTGATTTTCAAAACAGGAAGAAATGTTGAAGTCATAAGGAAACCTTATTGTCTTAACAATCTCCCCCAAGCATGAAGGAATGGAAAATTCATAAGGAAAACCTTATTGACTTAACATATTTTTCCCCAAGATGCAAAGATGTATATTATGAATGACTTTTTGGGATAATCTTGGAGTTTCGGGGTGGTTCTAATGGAGTGTCTATGATCTCCTTTCATGTTGTAATGCAATAATTATGTTTTTATCTATTATTCCAAATGTAATAATCTATAATGTCCATTAGGTTGTTAATTCTTCTTCATAGTACCAACGTAATAATGTAAGGCACCATCCATGGGATACTAGGGTTGGGGTCTTTACATGGAATTTATATGATTTTCACCTTTTTAGTAAGTTATAATTTATTTTCTTACATTATAACAAATTATACTAATAATTATTAATTTATAAAAAATATTTTAATTTACACTAATTAATGGCGAATTTAAAATAATTTTTAATAAATTTTTAATGAATATATAAATAAATAAAAAACACATTAATAAACTCAAATCCAAAATAGCTTAATTACAATAATATATTTTTATCTTTTAAATATTTATAAATTCAGTGGATAATTATAGACCTAGGAAAAAAAACATTTTCTATTATGAGTAATTGGTTTGATAAATCATCACATGATTCCAAATTATTATAATATAAATCCTTTTTTAATTGAGGGTTTTGAAGCATGTATATCAGTGTAATTAAAATAAATGATCATTAATTAGTTAACAAAAGCACTATTATGTAAAAAATCAGGGGTAAATAGATAGAATTGATAATATTTACATGAAAATGATAATATCTAAAATATATTGTCTCTTTTTTATCATATTATTCTTATATCAATTTAATCAAAAAAATTTATTATATATATTTTTTGTGAAATATAGAAAAATTAATTCAACAAAATTATTTATTACATGATCACAACGGGATAAATCATTATAGTAATCAAAGTAGTTATGGTATAAATCATCGATATATTGTGGTTGATGAATCTTTTTTTTATAATTTTTATTATCGAAACCATCGTTTGTTTCAGAGGGTCCAAGTAGGTGTCCATGTAAGAAGTGTGATCTGAGGAGGCTTTTTATACTTGAAAACATTGGGAGTAATCTATTTTGTTTTTGTATCCCAATGGTGAAAGAAATTCAATATAAAATATTAATAATTTTCTTCCAGATCCATCATGGTTTGAATCATTAGTACACGATGTTTAATGTACATCTTTTGAACCAAATGAAAATCAGAATGATATTTATTTCTTGCCAAGTTAGAACCATCTAGATTTTATGTGTTTTTGATGTCTTGTGAGGATTTTGTTTATCCTGGTTGTAATATTAGAACATTTGATTCTTTTGTAACATATATAGATATTAAATTATACAATGTAATTTCAAATAGATATTTTTATTTGTTATTCTCCATGGTTAAATAACTTTTACCTAAATTAAATGTGTGGCCTACAAAAATTTCTTTGATAGAAAGAGGGTTTTTTGAAATTTTTTCTTTGTTTATCAGAAGATTCATGTATGTTCATATAATTGTATAAAATATTATGCTTAAAATGAGTGTTCAGTTAGTTTTTCTACATGGGGCTAATCTAGATACAAAGAGGCTCAACTAGAGAACTATGGGATAATTCTTGTTAAACAGTTGAGGTATTATCCTCTTAAACCAAGATTGCAGTGATAATTTATGTCTCCAAACACAAATTCATTTATTTCATGGTACAAAAAAAATATTTCAACCAGTAAAATCCAAAAATCATATTTTTGATGGTTATCCATGGAAAAAATTTAACTAGGTACATCCATATTTTTATTCAGAATACTGAAATGTGTGATTGGTTCTTTCAAATGAGGGTTTTTGTCAATTAGATTCTTATGGTATTTAACATTATTATTGGATCATATTTATAACGCCTTAAAACATATCCACTTGAATATTGATGAATGATCCATATATCTTTTTGAATTTATTAATTATATGGCATTAAAAAAAGAATATTTATGTTTATTTGAATCCATTTACTGATGAGTTCAAATTATTATAGAGAAATGGATCTAGTACATTTCATGTAATTCTAAAAAAAATCCTAATGAAGGATTCATTAATGTGGAAATATTGTCACTTCCATTCATATGTATTATTATCCAAATAGAGTACACATGTCCTAAACTGAATTCTGTAATGTATTAATGACATAAAATAATTTATGCTCATGAATGCAAGAACTTTTTTTACTTTCATCATAGATTTATTCCTATTGACCATCCTTTCCAAAATAACATAAATCATTTAAAAAATGTACAATTGAAAGGGATGAACCTCCAAAAATGATCTCAGGTATTGAATTAAGATGTATTTTCTCTTAATTACCTCCCATTAACATTCTAACTACTATAAACCAACAAAAAATCTATGGATTTGGGAAAGATCATTATTGGATTAAATTGAGTATTATTTGGGATCTTCAATATTTGGCTATGTTTTTTGTACTTCACATGTCTTATGTCAAGAATATTGAGAATATATGTTTTGAAAATATATTTTATATAGTTTTTGAAACACATGGGAAGAAAATAGATAATGTAAATACATGATTAGATCTTCCCAAATTTTTAGGCTGTAAAAACCAGTTCAGTTTTAAAATAATTGATCATATAAGTTAATAAATAAAAAATTAACTTATAAACATTCCAAAGAAAATGATTTATTATTATCTCAATGGATTTCTAAATTGTGACTACCATATGGTAATATTTCCAATTTTTAAATATATGTCAGAAATAGTGACATTACTAGTAGTATGGAGTCATTATTGGAATTCATATTTAAAAGACTTAAACCGATTGGATTTAGAGTTTTTTTTTGAATTATTTAATTTGGGTTGTGATAATAGAAATATCATATGTTTTCAAAGACATATATTTGGTCAAAAAAGACTATGATTCACTTTGTAGATTGTAAGAATATGTTGTTATAATTTTATGTAAATAGAAATTCAATTATTAGATTTTAATTAGACTAAACTTGGAATTGGTAGAGATCATGAATGTTGGATTTTACTAATGAACATCAAAATGATCATATATATGTTCTAATAAAATGTGAAGTAATTAAATTATTGGTACAGTGATTGATACTACAACATATTATTGAATTTTTTGAAAAATAAATTAGTATTATTTTATTTCTATATTATATGGTGATTATATCAAGAATCAATTTCCACATATTATAGCAGATCCCATTCAAGAATTTCAAAAACTTAATTCTTCTGACTGGTTTCAATGATCGGTATAGTAAATTTTTTAGGGTTTAACATATCAAATCATTTTATTATTTTTAATATTGTTAATTGTTTTTCAATTTTGCAAGTTTCAAACTATTCCAAAAAATATATAATCAATTGTTCATATTAAGTAACCAACCATCCAAAATGGTTAAATCTTGTAATGTATATGTGGCGAGTAGTAATTTATTTCATACACGTGGATATTGTGAATAAAAATAATTAATAGTGGTTTTTATATAGTGAATATCTTCTTAGAGAATGTGAATGTTACTCTTATGGCATGTTAGATGAAATAATTGAGTTGTGTTATCAATGAAACAATTATGTGACGATTTTTAAATGTGGTTGGATCGATACTGATAGAGTTTTATGTGTTCATTCACACCATGGAATCATTTATATTTAATATAAAATAATTATTATAGTATATAAACAATTTTTTTGGCTCATCATGAACACCAAATATATTATGCCAATTATTTTGATGCTTTAAGATATTTAATTAATCGAGAGTGAATTTTAAAAATGAAGTTTAAATAAATTCCATTTGTAGAAAGTGATCATGGCTCTATAGAATTTCAAGGAATTGAATTTTTTATAGATAAAGATCCAAATACATATTTTTAATGAAGATACATAAATATAATCGATTCCACCCTATAGTTATGGGTTGATGGTGATGATTATGTTCATTTTATAAAAAAATTTCAAATTAAAAAGTGATGATGGTGTTGAAACTTTTGTGTAAATTGATGATACTGAGGAGGAAGATGAAGATATTGAAATTGTGAAATATTATGTGGATTATGAAGAAGATGAATAATGAAATTCATTTTTTATTATAAATAATATATATATATATATAATACCCATCTTCAATTATTTATTCACAACATTATTTTCATATTTCAAATACATTAAGATACCTATGATGATATCTTCTTTGACCTCAAGGAGGTTGTACTTCCAAGTGATGAGCCAGATGATATGTCATCAAACCCTCAGGTTGTAGAAGGTGTGTCAACTTAGAGGGGTTGTGGTCTTGCAAGATTGATGGTCCCCAACCCAATTCCTGAGCAATGTTGACACCTATATTCTTTCCCACATAAAAGGAGGTATGTTAAGTTGTATAATTTAAATAATTTTCTATACCACATATTTTTTGAAAAAAAATAGGTAAAATTATTTGTTATTTATTTTAATTTACAACATTTTTTCAAATATAGATATTGGATAGGGGAGTGTTAATCTACAAAATTATTTTTTCCGTAGCATGGGTGACCTGGGGTTATATGCTTACAGATGTTTGGAAGAGAATGTTTTATCATTAGATGATATATAGATATATAAGAGTTATTTTGAAATTTATTTAACTATTAACATCATATTATAAAAGATTTTTAGGGTTTATGGTATCCCACAAATGATATTATGTTGAAGTATATCTAGGTGGCCTACACATGTGACTGATATCGTTAGTTTTTTCATAATCTGAGGAAGAGAGTCGTGAAGAAATATGGAGTCATGGTTTTTTATTAGTCTTGATGAAACCATCAAAATGATTACATAAACTCTCATGTTTCAGATATATTGTTCTCATATTAGTTGGAATACAATTTTATGAGGATATCATAATTAGGTCAGCCCAATCGGTGGATACATGAGGACACCCATAGAAATTTGGTATTACTAATTTTGATTTTCAAAAGTTTATTTATACAGAGTTTGATATTTATAATAGGATTTATATGGATGATTTCAATTGTGACAATATATCTGATCAACAATGTCATATTCTAGTTAGTATTTTTATTTTTAGGTTTTAAGTTGACCAAAAATAATATATTAACTAATATCACATCAAATTTCATTTTAAGGAGTCATATGAGGTTTTGAATTCTCAAACCCATCATGAGAGTCTATTTGAGACCAAGGGAAAATAAACCAACGTAGCATGAATTGATGAATCAACATGGTTGTAGGTGACTTAGTATGCCTTTTAGAAAGGCTGTTTTTTTGGTATTATCTCTTGATTGTTGAATTTTAGTTGTTATGGTTCTACGGTGATATCATTTCCCAACACCAGTGGAGCTTTTAGAGACTCATCGTCATTAGCTTAACAACATGAGGAGAAGTTGTGTTCTTAGTATGAGGTTATAGTGACCCTACGTAGAGAGTATGGAGGAATTCATCACTAGCATGAGCAGCATCTAGAGGATTTGTGTCGAGTGTATTTGAAAAAAAAATTAAAGTTATTTGCAATGGGAAAATAATCCCACTAAAAATATTTTTTAAAATTACTTGTTGTTAGTTTCCTGAAACATTAAAAATATTATCTAATAATGGATATGTCTTCCATCAGTAATAACTATATATTTAAATCCATCATTTTTTTTGTGAAAAGGTTTTCCTTATCATAAGAGTTGATTGTTTATGATTTTATTTCAAAAAAACATATTTTTGATGTGTTTATAAAAAATGGAATATTTTCCACATGACCCCTTCACAAATGACTATTTGCGATAGAATATCATCACAAATACAAAATCAAAAATAAATCATAATCTAGTAGTGGGTGAGAAATGATAGAAAGGCCTAGAGGAATTATATTTGAGTTCCAATGTGTTTGAGACTGAAATTAGAGGAGGCGACAGTGTGAGTGCAAGTGGAAGGATAAAAATAGGGTTTATGGAAAAACTAGATGAACATGGTGTGTACTTTGGGGATACATACCAAGTGGGGACCTTATAGTGGTAACTAGGGTTTTGAGAGAATGTTGAGGATGATACGGAGTGTGACCATATCACATAGAATGTGATCCCTCTCCAATGGCTCAGCGTATACCTCAGAGTGTTCTTGGACAAGGGTTCGAGTACACAGCCTCATTCACATTGTATAATCCTAAAGGGAGACAGAAATTCTTGACATGCATGGGTTAAGACATGTACTAAGACATGTGTATATGTAAACAAGAATCATCACACCATGTACATTTTACATGATCACATACATAGACACTGGTTGTTTACACGGTAGGACCTAGGGTCAAAGGGATATGGGGTCTACCAATAACACACACATGGATGTGATCTTCATATGTGTATCATATTTACAACATATAATTCCTATGAAGATACTAACGAGAATGACATCTATAATGGACGTCATTTGTTATATCAAAATCATGGAGTGTTTTCTCTCGGATGAGTTCTATGTGGAAATTTTTGAACTGGAATCCTATATTGGAATTTAGATTTCGACATTACCTCAATACTATGTGACTTTGTTGATTATATCTAGATATTATTATTGTATGAATTGTATAAATATACCTTTATAGAGATGACTATTATTCATTTGTTGTGTGATTTTGGGATTCGAGGGCTCCTAATAGTTGTTGTTATACTAACCCCTTGCATGGTATTTTCCCATAGGTGTCGTGTCTTGTGTATATGATTGGTCTTTTGATAGCATCCTAGACAGACTAGGACCAAAAAATTCTTAGTGATATCGGATAGATCGACGCTTGTTCCTTTGGTATCTTGACAGTAGACTCTATCTCTCTTTTCTGGTTGGACTTGTTTTTGAACTCTTTGTGGTGGGATTGTATTTAGGATTATTTACTTTACTTTACTTCCCATCATTATCTGGTTGTTGGACTTAGATGTATGAATGTATGGTTATTCAGTTGCTTTAAAATTTCATCATTAAATAGTCATGAGGATGTGTTCATGTGTACAGGTACTTAATCTAAGGCCCCCCATGTTAGTGATATGCCAACTCGGCACTAGTCTCCATCCGCTAGACTATTAGAGGTGGGATTAGGGAGTCTTGAAATGGGAACCTTTGGGATGGTTCTGGATAATATATGAATCAATTTCTATCCCTAAAGTGCATCTATATCATATGGTTGGGGAAAAACTCAACACTGATGATATTCCTTCTGTATGATTATTTTTTTTATGTATTTCTAGAATATTTTCCTAGTATTCTACCAAATTGTGATGTTTTGTTTTTAGTAGATCTCAAAAATTGGTCCATGAAATATTTATACCAATACATATGGAATATAACCATTTTAGATGCATGGATTGGAGAAGAAAGATGAGGATAATAATGATAAGGGAATCATGTGTTGGAGTTGGTGGCATAGAACCAACTACTTTGTACTTTATTCATTAATAAAAGCCTTATGATATCTTGATTATTCTTCTGCATGACAATGTATTTGATAATGTACTAAGGACATCTATTGCATTAAAGGGTCATAGCGGATCCCTGGTATGATGAGAACCCAGAAGTGCCATAACATTGTTCTTGAATAAATGTTCTATGGCCGGATGATATTATTTTAGGGACACAAATAATACAGGTCATTAGGGGTGAGGACTCATAAAACTTGGAGGCACCTTCTCATGGTGTGCTCCTTTGGTAATATTCAGGAGGATATTATGAGAACGAGACCCGCCAGTAGGAAATCCACATTTCATAGTGTCATTGGATGTTCCTATCTGCGGACGTGTGTATTGGTCCATAGACATTAAGATTATTATTAATGGGTATTACAACTCGTGCACTTAGATGTATTGATGAAAACTGTGATGACACACTGTTCACAGTGAGGTAGGATATGTTGGGTGCGTCACGTGTAATACTGCATTAATATATAATGCGATAAAGGATTTGTCCCTTCTGTTCCATAACAGAAGTAGATATCTCAGGCCCTTTGATGGAATTGATATCACCTAAATAAATATATGACCATGGTAAGGTATGGGCGAGTTCAGTTCCTGGAAGTCAAAGAAAGAATAATCGAGCACATGGGTTGATGGAACTAGCATGCAACCCGATTGATTAGAGATATTGAGGCAAAGAGATTATATTACATGATAAGAATTCATATGAGGTGACACGTCATTGCGGCATTAACTTCTTTCTCAATGGGTGCCTTGGCCTGTTGATAGACGCTAACCTTGGACTTTATGCAGGCTCCACCTAATGCCACTGAGAAAGATTCCTAGAGGGTCACACACTAAGTGTGTCCATGTATCTCAGTTAAATATTAATTTAACAAGTTAAATAAATAGTATTCCCGACTGTGGTTTAATAATTATTTAAGGATTCCTGATCACATTTATTTCGACACTAGTTATTCGAGAGAATATATTGTGGGAAAAATAATATATTTATTAGTGAGTAATGCAGTTACATTTATTTAAGAAATAAATAGATATTACTCAAGGTCTAATAAATGTGGTGGAGAAAATTGGAAAATAAAAGTACACACCATGTATATTAAATATACACGCCGTATAGTTTTGTGGAAAACAAGTACACGCCGTGTATTAATTATTACATGCCGTGTAGTTTTACAGTCGAAATTTTGAGGATATAATATTGTTTTATTAAATGATATTAATTTTAATCAGCGTGGGAACATGTTAAGGAATTACTAATTCGGCATGGGTGTTTCAATAAGAGTTAATGAAATAAATAAAATGTGTAATATGTTTATTTATTTCCATAACTCTATTAACCTCAAAACCGATTATAAATATCCTCACAACCCCAACATTTTTTACACAAGAGCCATTTGTTGTGCATGGCAGATTTGGAAGTACTCTCAAGCCAAGAGCGAATTCCCTTTCCACCAAGAACACCCTCAAGTTACGAGAGCGAGATCCTCCACTGGATCAAGGTGGTCGAAGGCGGACATCGCAAGAGAAGGTTCTTCCGTGCTAGCACCAAGATATCCATTCATTGACATTTAGAGATATGTGGAGCACATGTGGATCACCTCTAGAGGAATCCTATACTTGGATTCTATGACACAACGACAGATCACATGATCGTGACCAGAGACATCGACGAAGAAAGAATTCCACTGAGGTAATTCTTGTGAATTAATTAAATTAATTATAACCAACATTTTATGATACTATCTCAATGGTTCTGGGACTCTTCTTTTCTTTTCATTCTTCATTCCATTCTGAAGATCCGGCATTTTATATCATGACAGATCTCGGATTGAACGTTGTTTAACACTAAAATTAAAGGTGGGCAAACCCACCAACGCACTTCCGCTACGCCCGGAACCTACATCATGTACCATAGTTTGTGAGCATGGTGTGCACCTATCCTTTTTATTAGGAAGAAATATGGTTCATTTTATATTTGCATTGATTATCATGAACATAACAAAATCACTATCAAAAAAATTATCATCTACCTCATATCGGTGACTTGTTTGATCTATTACAAGGATCTCAATAATATTCCACGACTAGAATTTATTCATGATATTAATAATCAAGAGTATGGAATGAGGCTATACCCATGAAAACGTTATGTATAATATATAGTCATTGTCAATTTATCTTAATTCCATTTGGACATATTAATTCTCCTATAGTTATCATTTATTTAATAAAAAGATTCTATAGAGATAACATTGAAGAGTTTTGGGTAGTATTTATTTTCAATAATATAAAATATTCAATGAGACAAGAATATCATGAATAAAAATTGCAGAGTAAGCTAAATACCTTGGGGAAGGAGAATCATTATGTTAAAATTAACAAGTGTTAATTTTGGATACATAAAGACACACTCTTTGATCATACAATGTCAAGAAAGGTTATATTAATAGATCTTTCAAAGATAAAAGTCACTGAAAAACAGTCCAAACCGACCATAGTAACTGAGATCTATAGTTTTCTTGGGTTGGAAGGATATTACAAATGTTTTTTCAGATATTTATCATTAATATATAATCTAATCACTATATTGACTTAAAAGGTTGTTATGTTCTTGGAGAAATATTAATGTGAACATAATTTCAAGGGGCTCGAGATAAGGTTTGTTCATGAACATATACTCACACTATGTTGCGGTAGAGAAGGGTTTTTGATCTATACTAATTTATTAATGAACTGTCTATGATTTTTAACCATTAATAATGATATAGTGATAACATATGCCTCACTCCAAATAAAAATAAAAGAGAAAGATTACTCGACTTTGGATTTAGAGTTAGCGTTGGTAAATTTTTCAATAAAGAAATTAATTCATTATTTCTATGGTGAATGAATTTACATAGATATGGATTATAAAATCTTAACATATATATTAAAACAGAAAGGATTTAATATGAACTAGAGAATAAGGTTATAATTGATAAATGGTTATGATTTCTCAATACATTACCACCTTGGGATGGAGACAAAGGTGTGTAATTCTCTATGTCATAAAGAGAATTATTTTTTTCAAAAGATAATTTAAATAGATCTGGCACTAATGTATTAGTAGAAAATGGAATTTCAAATATTGAGGAATGGGTAATGATCTTATATTTTATAGACATTAATTCATACATCTTCCCATGTGAGTATTAAAGAGGAATATATGGAAGATATGAAACAAAAAAGAAGTTTGAAAATTTCTTCCAGTTCAACCATGATTGTGATGGAATGATAAGGTCAGAAACCAAGTATATTCCATGTGATGCCACAGGAACAATTCATTTCACTCATTAGTAATCAAACCTGAGGGCCACATGGCCTCAATCTTGTTTACCTATACACTAGAGGTTTCCAACTAGTATTGATGATTTTATTGTGGTACTAGGGGAATAATATACATTCTAGATCAGTACTAAATATAGTAGAAGAAATAAAATGAAAAGTCTTTATATAATAATAAACTAAAAACTTTGAAATTAAATAATAAATATTATCATGAATGAAAATAATATTGTACATAAATAGTGTATTCACAACTAACAACATGTAATACATACAATTGGTTTAGATAGATAAATAAATACATAATAAATATCATACCCAATCCCTATTGGAAGTCTATTATATGCTTGGTCCAGAACTCAAATTCCCTGTAGAAGACCCAAATAGGTAATAAAAAAGAGGTATGATCCATTTTTGTAACCTATAGAAAATGTTTATGACCAGTTATAAAGAAACTGCCCGAACATGGTGTGTGTAAAACTATGTATGCCACCAACAATGATTTTTAATTGAATATAGTCCATGATTATAAAACGTAAAAGTGTCAAGTATACAAATAAATAAATAAATCATTAAATTAGTAGGTAATAAATAAATACCACATGCTATAGCCTAAGATATACTATCTCTGATTATAAGAAAAGTGATGTAGTCCCCAGACCCATGGACATAATCATAGGTGATTGAGTACAAGAAACCGTTTAAATCAGTGGAACATGTTCAATATTATGTTGTATTGGAACCAAGTGAATACAAGGAGTAAATATATTAATTCCACATCAATAATGGGCTTTTATGTTTCTTGATAAAAATAAAAGGAATATCTAAAGATTGAATTGATTTGGATCTAAGGAGATAATCTAGGGTGTCTAGTGTATGGGGAAATCATGATAAATCATGGGAGCTAATCCTAGGTATTCCTATCTTCTATAGATTGTTGGTGAATCATCGGTTTCATGATGAGTAATTCATGAATGTAAGTCATTTACAAGATCATAGGTGGGATAAATCGTTGGAATTCACATCAATAAATCATATGGTGTCCATATATCTTACTCATGGTATTTCAAAATGGACTCTAATTATTAGACATGGATGGACACACGTTAACCATAAATTTTTTTATCTTCTCACAGTCAAGGATGATAAATAAAAAGAACAATATAATAAAGTAATGTATTTAGGATCATTACATTCCATTAAAACTAAACCCAAAACATCGATAAATTATACATCATTAGGTTCCATGTACACATTCCAAAAATTTACTTATTTAGAAATGATATAAAAGTTTTTCCAACACATCTACCTTAATTATAGATCTTTCGTACCAATGAAAATATTTCTTAATTCCATGTAATTGAAGAAGGAAATCAGTGTAATTATTCGTATAAATTGATGGCATTAGAAAAGTTATCATATAAAATCTTTTATTGAAATTAAATGATAACCATAGAGGTTACTCCCAAGGATTCACATAAGGTACTTTATTATTTTACAAAAATATAGCTCATTTCATTTAAACAGTACTCGAAATGGGTAGAACTTGGGATGTTGAAATTATTCATGAAAACCAAATTTATTTCTAGAGTTTTATAATTTTTGTGATTTGAAAAACACACCCTAAAGAAATATTTCATTACTTGGGGGAAGAATGTACTCATGATTATCAAATATTCAATTGAATGACACATTATATAGTGTTTTGGGTTTCATAAGGCATGTGGATTTCATCTAAATTATGATAAAATTTCCCTAAGGGGTGGTCCAAGTTGATGTTTTGAACCTTCATTAGAGTAAGGGTGGACAATAATATACTTAGATCAGTATTTAGTCAAAAAATTAACAAAATCATAAATTTCAAGTGGACCACTCTGAATAATCATTGTTCTTAAGAAATACACATTTTTTAAATTCAATGATGTTTTGTTAAAATCATATAGACCACCTACCATAATATTCGGAAGTTTTACTCACCTAGTATTGATCGTAGATTTGAGATAGAAAGGAAGAAATAAAAGTACCATACACATGCCCTAAAAATATATCAAAACCCACTTAAATTACACAAGGTAATATGGTAGTAAAGGAAACTAATAATTGGGTCTCGAGGAGGGATATACTTATCAAGACATCTTGATTGAAATTGAAGGTATCTGATTCATACAATGAATGAAGGGTATATCCCATGGAGGAAAAGAGAGTGGATAGGCACACATGGGAGGATATTTCAGTAAAATAAGGGATAAATGGGTGTATAAACATATTTGGGTGGATAGGGAACAAGTAAATTTTCCCATTTTAATAAGGCATGTGGTTCTGTCAAATTGTATGGAAACCTATGAACCAACCATTTGAACTCACCATCTGAAATAAACTGCCAATTTCATGGTAATAGGTATTGGCTGGGAAAATCATGTTCCAATAATTAAAATGTATCTATAACTCTATAGAAAACCACATTGTTCTCTAGGTCCCAAACACGGTTATAAAAAACCATGTTCCCTAAGAAATATTTCATATGGTTATTGGTGTATAGTTAGCACTAACAGTGTGACCCGCCAATTTTCTCCCAAAACTATGATTTCAAAGCCTAAAGATCTTGAAACATATTAGGGATACCAAGAATCCACTTAGTACCAAAAACTTATTCAAAAAAACATATTTTGGTGTTTTACTCTTATAATAGAATTTTATTTATGCAATTTAAAAACGACCCATCCACCATATTGAAAATTCAAAATCCATTGGATTTCTCCACCCATATGAAATAAGAGATCTTACAACCTACCCACATTATCACTTCTCTTCCCCAAGAATCCCAGATGGAAATCATAAAACCACACTTGACCTACACTATTCATAAAATACTATTCAAATGGGATCGTTCATTCTTTATCACCCACAACACTCCCAAATCATAACACCATGCATAAGGCATGAGATCTCTTAAACATGATCTGATACTCAAATTCCTCATCGAACACAATGAGTATTATCCATATGAAATACAAGATATTACAACCAACCTATATTATCACTTCTCCTCCCCAATAATCCTTGATGGAAATCCTAAAACCACACTTGACCTACAATGGTCATCAACTCCTTTTCAAATTGAATCCTTCATATTCTATCGCCCGAAGAACTCCCAAAGCATAACTCCATGAATAAGGCATGAGATCTCTTGAACATGAGATGATACTCAAATTATTCACTGAACACTATGATTTTTATCCATTTAAATAATATAACCTAAGACACACACATCATTATCCAATTTATTTACCATCCCATGGTGCCACCACCTTAGAGTTTACCAAACAAGGCCAATTCTAAGCCTTTTCAACTCCCTCCATTAGAATTGTATATCATATCATGATTTCATTTGTTCACTGACATGTATGGAATAATCCCCAACATACCATACCACAAAAAACATGAGATATCTATCAAATCAGTTCCACCTCTCAGTTTTCTACTCCAAATAAAATTAATGTTTTTTAACCACCAAGAGTAAAAAGGAAAATAATGACCCCTTGAAATACTTCATCAACTCCCAATCATAATCCACTAACTTCTATGGATATACCATATATATTCTCTAACTAACCACATAAAATCACTTGGCAGAAAAATTATAGAACCACATCTGTAAGGATCTTATAAAACATGATTGGATTCACCTACTCACACATCATTATTACTCGATTACTCTATATTTACCTCAAATGGAATCATGTGATCTTTTAAGAATAATACCTGAGGATCATACCCATTCCTTAGATAAATTCCATGATTTTAATGTAACAGCCCAAGATTTTATAAAAAAAATATTCTTTTTTAATTTTATTAATGTCTTGTGTTGTACGCTACACCAAAAGGAGCTTGCACAACACACATCCTTGACTTGACTTGCATTACACGCAATCACGACCTTCCTCGATAGCGTGTGTAGTACGCAATACCAAGTTTCACTAAACAACGATATGCTATAAAAATATTATTAAAACTAGCCGTTATGAATAGTAATAACCACTTTTTGAAATCCAGTAAATCTTATTTTTCAAAATGAACTTTATTTTTGGATTCGGAGTATCGAATTTAGCCTAAGGTGAAATTTTGGTACTTTTCGGATAACTTTCATATTTTGATGAATAGTGAAAATGACTAAATTTTAATTAAAAACAACTTTTTTAATCGAAATAATTAATAATGATAAATTATTAATTTGAGTGATTTTAAAGTATATTTAGAATATATTTTTACAATTTAATACAATTTTGGTCATTGAATGTAATTTCACATTTAAACCAGACATAATCAAGTGTCAATCTTTTGATAGATATTGTTTCTTAAAAACACGCTATTTGTTTTAACAGCGGGATTTAATTATAAAATTAATTAATGCAACTTTTATGTTATGAATTTGGTAAAATAGACTTCATTTTTGAATTCGGAATATGAAATATAGCTTGGGATGAAATTTTGGCATTGTTCTGAAAAACATCAATTTTTGATGAATAGTGAAACCACTAAGTGGTAGGTTAAAAACTGAATTTTGCATAAAACTTAATTTTAAAGCTTCTGTGAATGGAATTTCGAGAATCCTAGAGACACAGTTAATATCAAGGACTAAAATGTGGTTCAATGAGATGAAAATAATTTTTGGTGAATAGTAACTTTTTACTTTTTTTTACCGTGGTTAATAGTAAATAGGGTAACTAAGGGTAAATATGATATCAATATTACCCTAACACATGTCCTAATTCTATTGGACAAGTTTATTTCGACCAAAAACAAACTTAGGAATAAAATATGACCATTTAGGCCCACTTGGATTAGATTAGGACATTTATTATTAATTTATTTAAAGAAGGGTTAAAATATTTAAAATCAAAATTTAATAAGTAAATCATTTTTAATATGGGGTTATACATAAGATAAATTCGATTGTAAATATTCATTAGAAAGCTAAAAAGATTTCCTACATGATGGTATTTTATTTGTAATTTTTAGACATCAAATAATTTAATTTATTTATGACACAGTGATAATACAGTAATTATCTTATTAATGAAATATTGACATAATTGATGTTATAAACACCAAAATAAATATAATTTGAGCCTTTTTATGAATTCCACTAATTTTCTAGGTTACTATGATATATTAGTGTTGATTTAATCAACTTGGTTCGAACATATAATTCTTTTATGACTTTCACAAAAATCATATATCAAATAGTGTCAAAATTGACACAAAATAGTTTTTTAATCAAATATTATATTATTAATTGATATTTTATTCCTAAAAATCTAAGGTTCGGCCAAATGACTTAGATAAGGATATATGTATTAATAATATACAATTTGGGGTTCGTTTGGCATGTTATAGTAAGTTTATTAACCATATAGTGAAAGAAAACAAAAAGACACGGTAAAAGTTAAATTATTTAACTTAGAGTTAAATCTAATTGATAAGGTTAAAATAATATCCTAAACTTGTCTAAATTCTATTGGTTGATAGTATTTCGACCCATCCCCACTTTAGCTTCGAAATAAGACCCTTTGGAACCATTATAAACCGATTTTGACTTTAATATAAAATAATATTTTGAGATATTCCTAAGGTGCCACTCTCCTCCCCTATAAAAGGACACCTCCTCCCCCTCCTCCTCACACCAATTTGAGCACTCAAGCTCGGCCAACCCCTGCCAATTTCTCCTCTCCACTTCCCTAGAAACATCCTAGAGGTTCTGGTCTTCCTCAAAGACCAATTTTAGTGCCCTAAGAGGAGGTCTCAAAGAGGCACTTCAAAGAAGAGGTAATTACCGTTACCAATTCTTTCATCTTTATTTCTTCTTCCACTTCTTCTTCTTAGGTTGTTTCATTATGAAGTAATAACATCAGTATCACTCATATACTGATATGTTATTATAAGTATGAAACAACCCTATTTCACCATCTATCCATCCTACGGAAAAAGAAATCACCGCGCGTGCGTACGTACGGAATACCGTCTCCACGCCGTGGTGTAATCTATTTTCCACCACCACCTTACATGGATGGGTATAATGGTGTAAAGAATAACTATACATAGTTATTAAAACATCATATTGATTCTGATATATTGTATAATACACTCCAATTCAATTCAATATTTATAGAAATGATATCATCGCTCGTGCGTACGTACGGAATACCGTCTCCACGACGCGATGAGATTCATTCTCCATGTTAACCATTTAAGAATGATTATAATGTATATATAAGAAATAATAATGAAATATATGACATTATAAAGCTACTGGATTTATGTATATGTATACATATGTATGTCATCTACTTACTTCCATTTCAAGACAATAAGGAAAGGAAAACAGCGTTCATGCGTACGTACGGACTACCGTCTCCATGAACGGTGTTTTTCATTTTATTTATCTACCTATTATATATATATATATAGTGAATATATATGATATATAAATCATATTTTATATTCTGGAAGTAAGTAAATCATGATATAAGTAATAATGATGTCACGAACAACAAGTCAAAACACCTACGATAAATGAAACGATTTTACCCAAAACGCTTCTTTAACGTGGAATTTACAAAAGAACGGGTAATATAATGTCATAAGTGAACAATATATGATATCATAACAATGAATATGATTCTGTAATAAGTCAATAACATGATTTAAATCATTATACAGGAGGTTCGGACACTTACAAAGCAAGTCGGACCAAAGGTAAGGGAAATATCACAATCTCATTTTTATCCGAGATTGTTTATTCGTAAGTATTTACGGGGGTGTATTTTATCATCCACATCCATGTTTACTCAATATGTAATATTATTTCCATCCACATAAAATTGTTTAAATCCATTTTTACCCTTCGGTGAGTTTTTAGTAATACGTATGAAAGGAATCTTTTGTCGTTTTTTTTGTACGAGGTACTTTTTGACTTTTCCGACAAAAGTACGAAGAATGTTTTTTTTAACTTATACGGCACGAACGGATTTCTACTGTTTTATAAAGCCTTATTTTCATGAAGCTTCCTCTAAAAGATTTCATGACTATTTTCAATAAAATATCTTTCTTTTAAAATTGCATGATGTTTTGTGAAAAGAAATTGATTTTGAAGAAGAAAGGATATTTTCCTCAAGAATTCAATTCAAGTGTTTTATCAAAATTATTTTCCATCTAAGATAATAAGGGTTCTGTTTCTATCCATATTTTTACATTGATTTGACTATGTTGTGATGGAATTATGTTTATGAATTCCTTTATCTTATATGAATTGATTTATGATGTCATGATGTTTCAAGAATCCCATTTTTGTTACATATGTTATGCGATGATGTATGTTTTATGATTATGTGGCACACATAAGAAAGGATTCATTATAAGATGGGTGGGACCTATATCTCCCTCCAATGCATTGGGTAAAGATTTTATATCTCATGAGATAGACATGGCTGGAACGGAAGGTTATTTCGGTTCAGTGATACAGGACTGAAACGAGGAGTGAACTCGGTTCAGAAAGGGACTTTGTCCACTAAGATAGTCTTGGCAATGAGTCATGACTAACAAGAAATGATTTTCCATGATTATGTGTGCATGCCACAATGTTTCAAGTTTCATGTTATGATTATGGTGATCTCATTTTCACTTCTATGATTTGTTCCATGTTAAGATATTATGATCTCTTTTGCAGGTTATGATTTTCAAAAAGATATGATATGATTTTTATTTCTTTTGTTTACCCTTACTGAGCATTTGAGCTCACCCTTTTATGTTTTCTTTTCCCCAGGATATAAAGAAAGGTTTTAGGTAGAAAAAAAGGGATGACCTTTATGGGAGATATTGAAGAACTTTCACCACGATTAGAAGATTACGTTCCGAGTTTCCAAAGACACTAAACTATTACGATCCTTGTGTGTGTGTTTTTGTTATGTACTAAGTATTCCGCAAAAGTAATGTAATGTCCATGTACGATAAGCTCCGGGTCTCTACAGTTGGTATCAAAGGAAAGGTTTAGTCAACCTTTGGAAACTAGGATGCGAAAATGTTAGTGAGATCCCTAGAGATATTTCTAAGGTATGTCTAGGGATGCCCCTAAGGATAAGTATACGTATAGGATATAGTCCTAGAACTATGGTAACGATATTAGATTAAACCAAAGATGACAGATATTTAAGTTACTCCCCCTTTATTATGATTTTTGCATCTAACACTATTCTGTTTTGGTTTTAGAAAATGGCTGGAAACAAGATGATTCACAATAATGGAGGATATGATGGACAATGGAATGATATTCTTCATGAGAAACCAAATGAAATGGGATTTGGAAGTCCAAACATCATTATTATGCCGAATCAGCAATCTCATAATATGATCAATAAAGTAAAATTTGGTAAGTTTCCTGACTCGGCTAATAAGAGAAAGATGGAGTTTCATGAAGATCATAGAGGAAAGAAAGTTCAATTTCCCCTATGTAATTCATGTGGGAAGAGGCATCAAGGAGAATGTTTCAAAGGAACTAGAAGATTCTTTGGGTGTGGAAAAGAAGGACACAAAGCAAGTAAGTGCAAAGGAAAAAGTTCAATTAACACCATGGATGAGGATAATGGTATTGCTACGACATCAACAATGGTAAAATTCTTTAAATGTGGAATATACGGGCATTATGCAAACCAATGCCCTAAGGGAAAGTCTCATGAAGAGAATCAGTATGGTCGTATGGGAAGTATTTATGTTGACGATGATGAAGAAACTACAAATGATATGTGAGATGAAAGAAATGTTGAAGCTCGGTCAATGGTCTAAGAATGTAGTGGAATGATTACATGTTTATCATGTGTAGTGTTGGAATAAGGAGACATCTAAGGATTGTTACATTGTTGTCTTTCCTTAAGTGTATGATGAATGGTACCAGTAACCATGAAAGGTTATTCAGATACTTTTGGAAAGTAGATGATAAGTGCATAATGAAAGGATAAGAAGACAATGAGATGTTTGATTGTATTCATGAGCTCATGATTGATATAAGGACTAAGTGATATCATGGTTTGAGTATATAGAATTTTGAGGATTTTGGTATGTGGAAAGTGTTAACTTTTAACTGCACTCATGTTTTCACTATGGTATTCAAGAGAATACACGATTAAGGACTTTGAATGTTTGGAATGTGACCAACAAGACATATCTTATGATATGTGGGGATCAACGATGGTATTAAATCTCTGGTAATCGTTTTCACTATGTTATGAGAGTGGACTGGAGTATTATGGATAAGCCTAAAGATTAGAATGGATTATGTTGGACATAAGTTAGTATTGTTTAAGGATAGAAGTTTTTTCGATATTATTGATGGGATGTTATAGTAATATAGTTTTATAAAAAGGACAACCTGCAGGACGGGCGACAGCCCATCGCTTCGGACAAGGATGTAGGAATCGAACCCACAACCGAAGTGCGACTGGCCTTTATCGCCTACCACTGACCTACAGGAAGTCCCTGTTTAGTATAAACTAGTTTTATTATATTAAGCAGTATGATATATGAAGTATAAGTCCATTTTAGGAACTATATATGATTAATCTCACTATAGAATGACTTATGTATATTTAATAACTTTTGCTTACCTTTTGTTTGAGACAGATGGAATGACCCGTCATTCTATCACATGATCTGCTAACACTTCACGAATAACAAATTCAACTTCATTTATTTAAGAGATGAAGTGGAAATTGTTCAAGGCACGAACAACAGTGATATTGTATCAAAATAAAGTAAGTATTTATTCTAATTCAAATTTTCAACTTTAGGGAAATGATCTTGAAAACCAAAAATGTTGTCCTAGTGATCTTATACTTGATGAATTAGATGGTACCTTAGATCGTCGCAAATTTATGGATTTGTGATTACTGTATTTTCCATAGCCATGTTCTCTACCACTCTCCATCAGAACATGATGGTTAGATTTCTCTTCCATATCCATATTTTCACCTATGTGGAAACCCAGTGATTAGTTTATTTGGGTAATCGTTACATTTCATACTTTAGTTTTTAAAGCCAAGTTTTGGTATTTCCTTTTACGATGTGGGTTTCTATTAAAGAAACTTTCAAATAGTAAACCATTTATAACCCCGACGAATTTCGAGGGAGAAATTCATTTTAAGGGGGGTAGAATGTAACAGCCCAAGATTTTATAAAAAAAAATATTCTTTTTAATTTTATTAATGTCTTGTGTTGTACGCTACACCAAAAGGAGCTTGCACAACACACATCCTTGACTTGACTTGCATTACACGCAATCGCGACCTTCCTCGATAGCGTGTGTAGTACGCAATACCAAGTTTCACTAAACAACGATATGCTATAAAAATATTATTAAAACTAGCCGTTATGAATAGTAATAACCACTTTTTGAAATCCAGTAAATCTTATTTTTCAAAATGAACTTTATTTTTGGATTCGGAGTATCGAATTTAGCCTAAGGTGAAATTTTGGTACTTTTCGGATAACTTTCATATTTTGATGAATAGTGAAAATGACTAAATTTTAATTAAAAACAACTTTTTTAATCGAAATAATTAATAATGATAAATTATTAATTTGAGTGATTTTAAAGTATATTTAGAATATATTTTTACAATTTAATACAATTTTGGTCATTGAATGTAATTTCACATTTAAACCAGACATAATCAAGTGTCAATCTTTTGATAGATATTGTTTCTTAAAAACACGCTATTTGTTTTAACAGCGGGATTTAATTATAAAATTAATTAATGCAACTTTTATGTTATGAATTTGGTAAAATAGACTTCATTTTTGAATTCGGAATATGAAATATAGCTTGGGATGAAATTTTGGCATTGTTCTGAAAAACATCAATTTTTGATGAATAGTGAAACTACTAAGTGGTAGGTTAAAAACTGAATTTTGCATAAAACTTAATTTTACCGCTTCTGTGAATGGAATTTCGAAAATCCGAGAGACACGGTTAATATCAAGGACTAAAATGTGGTTCAATGAGATGAAGATAATTTTTGGTGAATAGTAACTTTTTACTTTTTTTTACCGTGGTTAATAGTAAATAGGGTAACTAAGGGTAAATATGATATCAATATTACCCTAACACATATCCTAATTCTATTGTACAAGTGTATTTCGACCAAAAACAAACTTAGGAATAAAATATGACCATTTAGGCCCACTTGGATTAGATTAGGACATTTATTATTAATTTATTTAAAGAAGGGTTAAAATATTTAAAATCAAAATTTAATAAGTAAATCATTTTTAATATGGGGTTATACATAAGATAAATTCGATTGTAAATATTCATTAGAAAGCTAAAAAGATTTCCTACATGATGGTATTTTATTTGTAATTTTTAGACATCAAATAAGTTAATTTATTTATGACACAGTGATGATACAGTAATTATCTTATTAATGAAATATTGACATAATTGATGTTATAAACACCAAAATAAATATAATTTGAGACTTTTTATGAATTCCACTAATTTTATAGGTTACTATGATATATTAGTGTTGATTTAAGCAACTTGTTTCGAACATATAATTCTTTTATGACTTTCACAAAAATCATATATCAAATAGTGTCAAAATTGACACAAAATAGTTTTTTAATCAAATATTATATTATTAATTGATATTTTATTCCTAAAAATCTAAGGTTCGGCCAAATGACTTAGATAAGGATATATGTATTAATAATATACAATTTGGGGTTCGTTTGGCATGTTATAGTAAGTTTATTAACCATATAGTGAAAGAAAACAAAAAGACACGGTAAAAGTTAAATTATTTAACTTAGAGTTAAATCTAATTGATAAGGTTAAAATAATATCCTAAACTTGTCTAAATTCTATTGGTTGATAGGATTTAGACCCATCCCCACTTTAGCTTCGAAATAAGACCCTTTGGAACCATTATAAACCGATTTTGACTTTAATATAAAATAATATTTTGAGATATTCCTAAGGTGCCACTCTCCTCCCCTATAAAAGGACACCTCCTCCCCCTCCTCCTCACACCAATTTGAGCACTCAAGCTCGGCCAACCCCTGCCAATTTCTCCTCTCCACTTCCCTAGAAACATCCTAGAGGTTCTGGTCTTCCTCAAAGACCAATTTTAGTGCCCTAAGAGGAGGTCTCAAAGAGGCACTTCAAAGAAGAGGTAATTACCGTTACCAATTCTTTCATCTTTATTTCTTCTTCCACTTCTTCTTCTTAGGTTGTTTCATTATGAAGTAATAACATCAGTATCACTCATATACTGATATGTTATTATAAGTATGAAACAACCCTATTTCACCATCTATCCATCCTACGGAAAAAGAAATCACCGCGCGTGCGTACGTACGGAATACCGTCTCCACGCCGTGGTGTAATCTATTTTCCACCACCACCTTACATGGATGGGTATAATGGTGTAAAGAATAACTATACATAGTTATTACAACATCATATTGATTCTGATATATTGTATAATACACTCCAATTCAATTCAATATTTATAGAAATGATATCATCGCTCGTGCGTACGTACGGAATACCGTCTCCACGACGCGATGAGATTCATTCTCCATGTTAACCATTTAAGAATGATTATAATGTATATATAAGAAATAATAATGAAATATATGACATTATAAAGCTAATGGATTTATGTATATGTATACATATGTATGTCATCTACTTACTTCCATTTCAAGACAATAAGGAAAGGAAAACAGCGTTCATGCGTACGTACGGACTACCGTCTCCATGAACGGTGTTTTTCATTTTATTTATCTACCTATTATATATATATATATATACTGAATATATATGATATATAAATCATATTTTATATTCTGGAAGTAAGTAAATCATGATATAAGTAATAATGATGTCAAGAACAACAAGTCAAAACACCTACGATAAATGAAACGATTTTACCCAAAATGCTTCTTTAACGTGGAATTTACAAAAGAACGGGTAATATAATGTCATAAGTGAACAATATATGATATCATAACAATGAATATGATTCTGTAATAAGTCAATAACATGATTTAAATCATTATACAGGAGGTTCGGACACTTACAAAGCAAGTCGGACCTAAGGTAAGGGAAATATCACAATCTCATTTTTATCCGAGATTGTTTATTCGTAAGTATTTACTGGGGTGTATTTTATCATCCACATCCATGTTTACTCAATATGTAATATTATTTCCATCCACATAAAATTGTTTAAATCCATTTTTACCCTTCGGTGAGTTTTTAGTAATACGTATGAAAGGAATCTTTTGTCGTTTTTTTTGTACGAGGTACTTTTTGACTTTTCCGACAAAAGTACGAAGAATGTTTTTTTTAACTTATACGGCACGAACAGATTTCTACTGTTTTATAAAGCCTTATTTTCATGAAGCTTCCTCTAAAAGATTTCATGACTATTTTCAATAAAATATCTTTCTTTTAAAATTGCATGATGTTTTGTGAAAAGAAATTGATTTTGAAGAAGAAAGGATATTTTCCTCAAGAATTCAATTCAAGTGTTTTATCAAAATTATTTTCCATCTAAGATAATAAGGGTTCTGTTTCTATCCATATTTTTACATTGATTTGACTATGTTGTGATGGAATTATGTTTATGAATTCCTTTATCTTATATGAATTGATTTATGATGTCATGATGTTTCAAGAATCCCATTTTTGTTACATATGTTTTGCGATGATGTATGTTTTATGATTATGTGGCACACATAAGAAAGGATTCATTATAAGATGGGTGGGACCTATATCTCCCTCCAATGCATTGGGTAAAGATTTTATATCTCATGAGATAGACATGGCTGGAACGGAAGGTTATTTCGGTTCAGTGATACAGGACTGAAACGAGGAGTGAACTCGGTTCAGAAAGGGACTTTGTCCACTAAGATAGTCTTGGCAATGAGTCATGACTAACAAGAAATGATTTTCCATGATTATGTGTGCATGCCACAAAGTTTCAAGTTTCATGTTATGATTATGGTGATCTCATTTTCACTTCTATGATTTGTTCCATGTTAAGATATTATGATCTCTTTTGCAGGTTATGATTTTCAAAAAGATATGATATGATTTTTATTTCTTTTGTTTACCCTTACTGAGCATTTGAGCTCACCCTTTTATGTTTTCTTTTCCCCAGGATATAAAGAAAGGTTTTAGGTAGAAAAAAAGGGATGACCTTTATGGGAGATATTGAAGAACTTTCACCACGATTAGAAGATTATGTTCCGAGTTTCCAAAGACACTAAACTATTACGATCCTTGTGTGTGTGTTTTTGGTATGTACTAAGTATTCCGCAAAAGTAATGTAATTTCCATGTACGATAAGCTCCGGGTCTCTACATTTAATATCAATTTATGTTACCCTATATTAAATTAAGAAAATTTTATTTTTCCCCTTAGTATCCTAAGAAATCATCGAGTTGCCTTTATGCAATAGAAAACACTAGTGTGGGGTGATTTATTATCACAATGAACTCGCATTTGATAACTAGCTAACAAAATTCCATCATCATGGCCAGGTCTGAGCACAAAACCTTCATTAGAACTAGTCTTAATTTAGTCACCCTAATCAGTATCGATCCCATAGTTAATTTTTGGATTCAACCAAAAGCATTCCCCATATTAAACATGTTATTTATTTAGGTGGTTACATTTTTCAACTTCAACTATTAATTGCAATCAATTCACCACAAATATGATCCCATAATTGAACATCTATATTCTGGGTCTCCATCACATGACTGGTGTTTTCCAAGATTGTCATTATTCCCCCCACCAAAGGATAAAACTCTTTGATTTTTCACCAAAAATGGAAAACTGAATCCCATGACACATGTTTCATCAAACACCAAATGCAATTTATAGATATGTATAACATTCATATAAAATTTGATAACTTGAAACATATCATGTAATACACTGTAACATTACTCAAGATGATGATTAATATCTTAAAAAAATTGTGATTCACCAAAAACCACATGTATTTACTTCATTAACTTCAATGCATAGATAACATAGGGTTATTCATGGATGATCGGGTGATGCTCTCCCCCATCTCTGCACACGTTCTATAAAACAACCAATCCCTTTATTATAGATTAATTCATTATTAATTCCATAAAAGTACAAAAAATATAACTATTAAGATTGATAAATCTACTTTAATTGGGAATTAAGAACATATCATAAAATCTTGAACACAGGATAAAATAACATTATTAAAAAATTCCTTTAGATTCTTCTAAAGGTCCATGGCTTTTGAAACTACATGGGATAAACTCAGGAAATACATATAAAAGGCTGAGCTATAAATCCCAATATGGGAATAAAAATGATTAAAGTAATACTTGTTATACAATAGTTATATCAATGGGTAATAAAAGGATTATGAATAATAAGGTGTGATATAGGATGATAATCATTAAGGAAACATGGTAAATGTGGAAACAACTTAAAACACCACATCATAGAAATATGTCAAGGAAGAAATACAAGAAATCATAATAGAAAATGTCTAATAATGGAATTAGGTTCACCCTGTATCCCCAAAAATTTTCTCGTGAAACTAAACATCACCCAATTCATTGTAGAGCCATATAATCCTAGGAACACCCGACATGTTCATTTTATTCTCATGCATAAGTCTACCACATATATCATAAAACATGATATCATTCATCATAATATTTTATTCTAAGATCAAGGATTAAGTAATACATAATTTTATGTCCCATTTTAAAAATTAATAAGTGTATAATAGTGAACACCTTTGATTGGAAATTGGTATGGTATTGACTAGATAATTATTTTGGCATGGAAAATCATGTTGTAATTTTGGAAATATAACAATATCACTTAAAAATTCATAAAATGATTTGATAGGAGGGAAATGATTATATCAAAATTTTTAAATAAAAATAAAATTAAAATATACTTGTAAAGACATATAAAAAACATTATTAATTAGAAATAGAAGGCATAAGATACTGAAGAAAACTGAAAAAGGTAGATAATGCGAGGATCCCTTTCTTTAGTGTGTGACACCAATTTCCTTATAAGAGCTTCATGAGAGCTCAGAGGAACCATGGGAGGACTATAGAGAGGCGAAGGAATAGTAAGGACAATCTCCAAGGATTTTTATTGAATAAAAATTAGATCTTGGGTGGGTTTATATTTGAAATGAGTGGGGATTTCATTAGTGTTTGTCTAACTTATATTTTGGACTCTATAATAAAATAAAAAAACAAAAAACCTTCCCATGGTTTCTTCCAAATGGGAGTTTTTTCCATTAAATTATAAGGACATGGTCCTAACATAATAAAATAATATCATTAATTATGTGTAAGTGAGTCATACTCTTAAAGACTTGATTTCAAAACCTTAAAATAGATTAATGGTTTTAAAAGAATTGTAATGGATTTCTAAAATTAATCAAATAAACATAAAATAAACTTATAATAAATAGAAAAAAAATATTAGTTCATGTGTTCCTTTAATAGTATTTATTAAGTCACTTTTTGGATATTATGATGTCATAATATACCAAGTATATTTATATAGTATTTAATTTTTACCCAAAAATTTGGATGTCTTAGAAATTAATGAAACATTCACCATTGGATAATTTTGAAATTTTGATTCCAAAAAAATATAATTTTATATAAATATTTTATTAGATATTATAATTTCCACTTTTAAAATAAAATCTGCATTTATTCTGAAATGTTGGTTTTTTACAGTAAAATTTATCAAACCCATTTAAAAATTACATCTAATTTCATAAAATTATATGATCACTTATTGTTAAAAAACATTTTTTAATAATAATATTTTATTAAAATATTATTTATTTTCCCAAATACAGTAATTAATCAATATACATTCCATAATTTCATTTAAATATCACCCAAAACACTATTTTTTTGTATCAAAACAAAGTCATTTATAAAGTAAAAATAATAGGATGAAAATATACCAAATATTATATAAAAAATAATATACATACTCATATAGCTAGGGTATTGATACATATACCATTATGACAACCACCAAACCCCTATGTGTAAGGTTCATGATGGTGAGACTTACATGGGGTGGTTTGATATACATGGTTTGGGTCGTGATCTCGATGGGCTGGAACGTCTCTCATAAATGGTTTCTCTCATGCTTAAGTTGTTGGATCTCATATTAGGCATGGTAAAGGTAAAATATGAATGATGTTATCTCCCTCGAAATCTCTAATACAAGGGCCCCATAGGGTATGATCCTACTGGTTGAGGCCAACACTTCCTTTGTCTGTGTCTAGTGGATTTTTCAAAGACCTATATTTACACATATCATGTGATCACTATTCAAAATCAATTTTATGAACAGTAAATATACCTAATATCCATTTAAATATGATAGTATATAATAAAACCAAATGATTTCACGTGTTTTCTATATCCTTATTACATTATAAGAAATTAATTCAATGACTAAAGGATATTTTATTTATAACTCTTCAGGTCATTACAATCTTCCCCCATTAAGAAATTCCACCCTCGAAAGTTTCTTTACGCGCACTAATATAGATGAGGGTAACTCTGATTTATTGACTCCTTCTGATCCCACATTTATTATTAAAACTTTTGGGGTCTCCATAGTTCTTTAACTGAGTTCATTTTCTTATTCCATAGAACATTTTATCTACAATAAAATATCTTCACAGGATGTACCTGATAGGAAAGATCATTCACTAATGGAGCCACCTATGGAATGGGTACATGTGAGGGTATGGTATGTAATTTCTCAAGAGGAATAAATTCAATAAATCACATACTTATGATAGGTTAGGATGGGGTGAAATTTTGTAGGACACCACTCTGATGTTATCAAGGGTCCCAAAAGGAAAAATGTATCTTGGTCTAATATTTCCTTTCTCCCAAATCTCATCATTTTCTTCCAGGGAGATTTTTGGTTGAATACTATGTCTCCAACATCAAAATCAATGTTACGATGATGATTGTAAGAATTTATATTTTTTAGACTCAGAGTACCCATGATGTGATGGGGAATGGTATTAACCTTTATACAATTTCGTCAACCATTTTTATGACCTAGCAGTTTGTGTTCCCAAACATCATCCCAACATGCAGGTGTTCTATACCTCTTCATATAAATGGATTAATAGGGGTCTATTTGGATGCTCGAGTGGAAAATATTTTTGTAAGAAAACTCAACCAGAGAAAGATGTTGGTCCCATCCTACATTGAAGTCCATATAAGATGATCACAACATGTCTTCCAATGTATGAATGTTATGATCATACTATATTTTAGTTTTAGTATGATAGGGCATATTTAACATTAGATCAGTTGTAACATCCCACCCTTTCTCGTTGTCTTGAGAAGAAGGTGTAATGTTACCCCACCTAGGGCAATGTTACCAAGGCACCAAATTATGGAAATAAATGCGAAGGGATTTATGAAAAAATGGGGAGAAATTTTCCTTTAGGACAAAGAAACCAACCAAATGATTCATAACCCACCATAACAAAAAGATGCTTGTAATACATTTAACCCATAACAATAAATTACTAAGAAATTCCCATCCCACCAAACCAATCCCATAATAATACCCAATGAACAATACCTCTCAACCAAAAATATCAATAATCAGTGTACCTATTAGAATATTAAACTGCAAAATCCAAAGAATCTATGACAGAACTCCATAGCTCAATGCCAATCTCCATGATCCAAGAACCACAATATATCCCAGACATCATGATGAACAACTAAGGAAATAAGATGCTTTACCTTTACTCATGTCCCGAAATAAAACATCTACAAAAGCGCCAAAGTGATAAAGTAGTGTGTGATTAATAATACTCAATAGGTTTTCCCCAATGACATACCTATACATGCCAGTAGGATATAACATGTTAGAAAAATTTATATAAATCAATTTATATAATGTTAATAAAACAGTTTAACAATTAACAATAATCCAAACCCATCATTACCCCATGAAACTCACCCAAAACAACAAAAATATAAGGGAAGAAACCAAACATGTCAATTACAATTTCTTATGATCATAATCCAAGCCAACATTCATGGACGCATGAATATCCCAACCACATGACTATGTTTCACACACTCACACACCTAAGCTCAGTGTTACCATTGAGGGTGGAACATCACGTCCAACCATGTCCTCTTTTATAGTTTTAATTCACACCCACTACCATGATGGTGGTTCTTCACGCCCACTATCCATCCACTTCTAAACATGCTTAACCACGTAAGCTAAAAAAACAAGTTAATAGATTCTACCGAAACCAAAACAGGCCAATCAACAATTTCAAACTCATATCAACAGACATACACCATGACATACTACCCCGAAACTTCCATGACAAAAAACATCTCAATAAAACAAATTTTTTATTGAAAACCATATTTCATAAATAATTTTCCATATATCAACCAAGCCTTCAATTTAATAAAACATTTTAAAATCAGAAAACAAATCCCCTTTCACAACAAAGACCCATTTTCCCAAAAATCCTAAAATATTCACAAAATGATTTTCCACTAAGAATAACACATAAATTTCAATAAAAAAAATTTAATTTGAAACTAATACTTAATGTTATATAAAAATGGAGATGAGAGTGAAGACACCTACATATGGGTTTTGGTTAAATCAACCAACGAGCATCCACACCAAAAAACCTTGTGAAAACTCCACAAAACAGCCTTATATCACTTTTCTTACCATCAAAAATCCAAACCCTCATAATTTTAGGTAAAAATAATAACTATATCTACATGAAAATGATGTATATATGGAAAACAGAGAGATGGGGTGAATTAGATCTAAGGAAATACAAGAAGAAACCAAGATATGAGAATTACTATAGAGGAACTTCCTTCACTGCACCATGAAAACCCTTTGAATCACATCCTAAATGAATGGTAGAGGCCTAAATAACCACTAGAACAAGAAATAATATGTGAGGTTTGAATTAGAGTAAGTTTTTTTATGTTTTAGGTTAAATCCTAGGTGACCCATTTTCAAAAATCCCATTTTTATTGAACTGCATAGTTGGCAATCACAGTTAGACAAAATATGAACTAATTATGATCCTTCTACTATACAAAGGGTGTTACACATAGTCCCCTAACATGTTTAGGTAAAATATCTTCCCACTATGTGAATCCCACTACACCATATTGAACATTTTCCTGGGTTTATTTCATGGTTTACACTAATCATGCAAAAATAGTGCAACCCTAGAAAAGATTCCAGACCTCCCTGGAACCCTTCCCAACTCTCCCATGCATTACCTAACCAGTTGAAATACATAAGAAGTCATAAAAAAGGTTTTCATACATCATATATGGGTACTACATTAGTGTTTAGATAATGTTGTAGATTTTTTCAGAGAATTGAGGGTGAATATCAGATCTCAATTAGATATAATTGATAATGGTACTCCATGTATCCTTACTAATTATCAGTTGTATATCAATTCAATTTGATCTAGTTAGAAGCCCTATCAGATTATGATAAAGTGATATTTCTTTGTATGATGATAAAAAACACATATATCATTATTTCCCTATGGTGCCTTTGTAATTTAAGTGACAATGACCATGGTGATGTTTTCCCATTTCCATGTTTTTATGAGTAATGGTTGAATAATCCCCTTAGACTTCTGGATTTTAGCCATCGATTTCTATCATATAGAACATAGCAATTTATATTCTGCTATATCCATTCGCATGTTGTACCACCAATAGTGCTCCTAGATATCTCGATACATCTTTGTGCATCTTGGATGGATGTAGAAGGTTGAGCTATATGAATAATCGAACATCACCTTCTTTATATTAGGATTCGGTAGTACACATAGTCTTGAACAATATATTAAAATGCTTTATTCATTATCATTGAACTACAATGATTTATTTTTTCATATATTTTCCACTTTCTTTTGAATTCCTACATCATCTCTTTGAGAATCTGTTATCCTCTCCCAAATTTATGGTTGTACAATCATTTCTAAAACGATAGATGATGTTCCTTCTATTATGATTCCCATGTCCATCCTTTTCAAATCTAATATGATTGGATCCCTCTAAATTACCATCAATGATTGAATTTCTAGATCCTTTATACTTAGATCATCTGCCAACTTATTCAATTTATGAGGATTGTAGTGGATTGAGTGGTCGTAGTTCTTGATCAGATCTATCCATCTATGTTGGCCATATCAAATCTATTTCTATGTGAATATATACTCGAAGAATTTTTGATCCATATATATATAACATGTCTCACTAAATGGATCATGAAAACATATTTTTAGTGCAAATAATATTGCAATAAACTCTAGATCTTTCTTTGGGTAGTTCTTTTTATGAACATTCAACTGCCTTGGATCATAGTCTATCAATTTTTCATTCTTTATTAACACATAACCCTATCCCATAATCAAAGAATCATTGAATTCCATGAAAATATATCCACTTTTGGGTAGTATAAGAAAATGGGAAATGATAAACCTCCTTTAGGTCCTTGAATCTCTCTTCACATTCATTTTCGCATGAAAACATGACTCTATAATAAGTTACCTTAGTTATAGAGTTTTAAAATGACAAAAAAGTTCTCAAAAATCAATAATAGTACCCAGTTAAACCAAGGAAAATGCATATATTTGTCATGGATATTGGCCTTGGCCATCCATCAGTTGATTTTTTTCTTTGAATGGTCTACGGATAACCAATTACTCGTCATTATATCTCCAAAGACTGAGAATTCCTATAATATGAACTCACATTTGTTGTACATTGCATAAATCTTTTCATTTCTGAAGGTATTTAGCAGAATAATCATAAGATCCTCATGATCCTCCTTGGTTTTGCATAATATTTGATTATAATCTATAAATTCGATAATAAATTTGTTTAGGTAATCTCTAATTACTCTATTAGTCATGTCCATGAAGATTTCTAGAGCATTAGTGATTCAGAATGGAATTTTTATGAACTCATAATGCTTGTACCTAGTAAAAAAATCATTCTTGGGGGATATTCTATTTGTCCACCCTAACGTGGGAGTATTCAGACTATAGATCAACATTATAGAAGTATTGTTCTCTGTGTAGCTGATTGAACGATTCATCAATCTATGGAAGATCACACATGTTCTATACAATGATCTTTTTGAGCTCATGAAAATCAACGCAATGATGAATTGACCCATCCTTCTTGATTGAAGAAGCGGAATGTTTCACCCTATAGTGAATAACTCAAGATTATGGAAAAAATTTCTATATTATCCTGTAGTTGTTTCTTCATCTCCTCAAGTTCCAAAATATCCCTTATATATTGAGTCCTGGATAATGGTAACATCCCATGTATGATCTCGACTAAATATTCAACCTCTCGGCTAAGAGGACTACTGTGGAATTCCTTAGGAAGCAAATAAGCATATTCCCTCACAATAGGCATGTCTACAAGGATGGTTGTTTCATTAGACTCAACCATTCGAGATACATATTCTTTCTAATAGGGAAATAATATATATGTTTGAGATTTTATTTCAAAATAAGATTCATCCCACACCTTGAAATTGTATAGAATCGTGGATTGATTCACAAAACGGAGATTGATTTTCTTATTGAGTAAACTTATGTTGGGTATATATTTGGGAATCAAATTAATACCTATAATGGAATAAAATTATAAAAAAGGATGCATGGAATGGTTTGATAGAATGTTCAGGCAACAAATTGTGATAGGGGAGGAGTCATGTAATCGAGATAAAATATTTTTCCCATTTTCCATTTCCACCAACAACCTGACTTCCATTATTTCTAGTAATGTTTGAATAGTCCAACTAAAATTTTTTCTATATGAAGAGATGCATTGAACCAGAATCAAAAATTAGTTTCTTTATCCTTGAATGAATAACTAGTGTACCCATTACCACTTCATTTCCAAGATCCACCTTAGCTGTTGTTTTAGAAAATTCTCTCCCTTTCTACCTTGGAGTTTGTGGTTGTCTCCCAAAACTCATTTCATAGGTATTTGATTTAAAAAGTTCCCTTTTTACTTGTGTTTAATCAAATAAAAAATCATTGGGGTTTGACTAGGAAATTTATTTCCTCTATCACATTAGTGGTTTTCTCTCGTTGGCATTATCTAGCATGATTCTCTTATTTCCTGCACCAAAATCAATACCTCATTCCCCTTTGGATATTTTTAGGGAATGTCTTTTCCCACATTTGACAAGTGGGATGATGAAATTAATTGGATCTATAATATTTACCCATCAAACTTCCAGAATTAAACTCCACTTACCACTTATTATTCTAATGATGCCTTTGAGATTCAACTATCTCCATTTTTTACTTTGAGGGAACATCAAAAAATTTCCACATAACTATCAAATCCATGAATCACCAGGTATTTTTATAGACAAATTTCTATCCCACCAAATAAATTTTCATCCTGGCCCTCGGGGAAATGAAAAATTTAAAGTTGTATCATCAAAGTCATATGAATTCTTACTCATATTCCTTGATATATTCCACATCATTTTTCATGTGGGAAATGAAATAACATTCCATTTTATGATTAAGAGTGAGAGGAATATATTTATCAAAAAATAATCTCCAAAATTGTTTCCACCCCATATGTTCAATATTTTCCTCAGGCTTCATATTTTTTATCAATTTCCACCACTGATCAGATTCTCCATCAATACAACCAATAGATAGTAAAACCTTCTCTTGATCAGAACATTTAAGGATAGAAAATATATTCTCAATGGAGTCGATCCATTTCCCCATGATTAAGGGATCATATGATACATTGAATATCATAGGAATTTGATGCATAAATCTCTCCACTACATCTAGTTATTTCTTAAGGGAATTTTTTTGATCTTCTTTATACGTGTTTCTATTCAAAACATGATTCATCTGAGAGTGTATCATAAAAACGTTTGTGATTCTTGCACCCATTGGGTTGGGATCTCTTTGGGGTAGTCATCACTCTGACTATCACATTTATTATTTATCGGATGCCTATATGTTTCAACCATTGGATAAAATTATGTAAAAATTAGGGATGAATATTTGTAAACTATTAAACTAAAAAATGGAAATTTTATTTAATTAATTTTATAAATTATAACATGCAATTTTTTCCTTAACTTGTGAATTCCAATGCTTAAATCTATGTTATCCATGTTCTATTTCCAAACATATATTATTATGGAACTTTTTCACTTAATAATGGTTCATAATGATCTTATGAATTTTTCAAGGAATATCCCATATGAGTGTCAAAATATGTGTATAGTAAGGCCCATTGTCATGCACCAGGTTACAGTGATTCAGGCTAGACACACCATATTATAGTTGTTACCCATAGGTAGATCTGTTCCAGAACCACGTCAACTTTAAATATATGAACAATGATTTATATTTATGATAATCCATTTACTTTATACATACCAAAATTTTGGGATGTTTTCTTATACATAGTATTATCCACAAGGCTTTATCTAGAGTTTTCTAATCCTAATAACAAAATAACAAAAATTTTCATTCAATACCAAATAAAAAACCCCTTATCTCTATTACACATTATATCATGATTTATTACATAAATGTAATGAAAATAAAACTTTTATGATTAATAAGTATTCAGTATTCGGGAATTTTTGCAAAGAATAACATCTTTAACACGGGATACACAGACATTATTAAATAATTCCTTAACATTATTCCAACATTCCATGGATTTTAAAACTATGCAGGATAACCTGGGGAGATAAATAATAAAGGGATGAGCTATAAAGCCTAGTAATTGAATAAGAATGGAATAGGACACTACATGTTATAAAATAGGCATATAAATGGGGAATAAAAGTAACCTGAATAAAAAAAATTATGATATAGAATGATAGTTATGAATGTAATATAGGAAATGTTGCAACAACATAAAATACCACATCATAAACATAGGTCAAGGCTAACTGCCATGAAATCATGATGGAAAAAGTCTCTTAAATGAATAAGGTTTACTCTATATCCCAACATAATGTATCATGCGACTAAACATTAACCAATTCATCGGAGTGATATATAATTTCAAGAGCACTCATCAATTTGATTCCATTCTAATGATTAAGTGTTCCACAACGATTGTGAAAAACGATTCATTCATCATCATATTTTATTACTTGAATAAGAAGTGTGGAATAATGTACATCCCTTTTAAGGGATGCATCAGTCTATAAAGGTGAAAACCCATGATATGAAATTGGTGTGGTATTTAATATATTATTGTTTTGGCATGGAAAACTGTAGAGAAAAATTGATAGCATAAGGGCATCACAAAATTTTAATAAAATAGGTTAATGAGATACAAAGTGGTCTATAATAATTTTAAAATGAAATGGTTAGTTATAGGGAAAAGTAAATACATTTCCAAACTTCAGGAATTGGAAATATAAGGAATAAGATAATAAATAAATATGAATGAAGAAGAGGACGTGAGGATCCATTGCTTGTGTGTGTGACAACAAATGCTTGGGAGGATCTTAGTGAGATCTTAGGGGAACCTTGATAGAACTATAGATATGGTATGGAAGAGTAAGGACACAATCCATGGTGTTTTAGTGATGTAAAATGGATGTTTTTGTTGATTTATATAGGAAATGACTGGGTATTTCTTTATTATTTATCAAATATAGGTTTTTTGACTATATAAATGAAATAACCAAAATTAGAAACCATCCCAAGTTATTGGCCCATGGTTTCTGAAAAATGGAATTTTTAAATAATTTTATAATTAAAAAGGATAGAAAAAATAAAATAATTCCCATTATTATGTGGAAGTGAGTCATACTGTTAATGAAATGATTTTAATAATTTAAAATATATTAATGGTTTTTGAGTATTCATTTAGGCGTTATAAAATTAATCGAATAAACAATAAATAAAATTATGTTGAATGGAAAACATATTTTTAGTTGTGGAAAAAATTAATACTATTTATTACATCACATTTCGGTCATTATGATGTTATAATACAAATATTATTTTTATACGGTATTAATTTTTTACCCAAAAATTCAACTATCTTAGAAAATTATAAAAAATTCACTATTGGATATTTTCAATATTTTGATTCCAAAAAAATATTAATTTTACCTAAATAATTTTCTAAATATTTGAATTTACATTTTTGAAATAAAATCCAAATTTATTAAGAATTTATTGGTTTTTTTGGCAATAACAGTTTTCAAAGCCTTTTAAAATTAAATTTGACTTCAAAAAAATTATATGATCATTTATATTTTATAAAAATATTAAATAATTATATTTTACTACATTATTAGTTTATTTAAAAATTTCATTAATTCATCAAAATAGATTCTTTAATTGAATTTAAATATTATCCAAAAATACTATTTTTGTTTTATTGTGTCAAATTAAATCATTTATAAAGTAATAATAATTGGATGAAAATATATTCACAATTATATACAAAACATAAGGTACACAATCATATCACTTGGGTATCGTTATGTATCCCATTAATACACTAGAAAACTCCCTAAGAGTAAGGTGTGTGATGGTGATACTTTCATGGGATGGTTTGATATTCATGGTTTTGTTTGTGATATCAATGAGCTTTAACTTCTCCCATAAATGGTTTGTGGATGATTAATTTGTTAGATCTCAGTTTGGTCTTCGTCAAGGGAAAAACAAGTTATTTTATAACCCTTGAAAGCTCTGATAAATGGGATTTTTAGTGTACAATCTGACTGGTTAATGTGATCACTTCCTTTCTCTATGTCAAATGGATTATTTAAATCCCTATACGTATACTAATCTTATGATCACTGTTCAATGAAAATTTTATCAAGGGTAAATATTGTTAGTGGTCATTTATATATGATAGGATATAATAAAATGAAAGGAGTGCATGTGTTTCCTATTACCATATTAATTAACAAGAAATATAATTATATCACTTGGGGAAATTTTATTATAATGGTTTGGGTCATTACATAATCCATATGAAATTGAAACAAAAGTAAAAAAAACATTCCATCAGATCATTGGTGTTACAACACATGATCCTTCTAAAACTTCATCCTCAACACTGGGATAACTGAACCTTTTTGTAACACCCATTCCATTCCACTCCCAAGGTTTCCCATGAATATAGCCATCAATAACTCACAACCATTTTCCAAAGCAGTCATGAAAAAACATTTTAAGCCAATAAATGATCTTATCTCTAAAACCCCCTTGGGACCTTAAACGATAATAATAGTCACCACATAGCACCTTTTACCATTTTATAACTCAATGTGAACCACCTGTGTCAAAACATACAACCTAGATATTAATATAATGGGAAGACCCTAAATTCAGATAACTACTCACTTTTTAGAAGGAATAAACTCTAAATCATTGGTCACACTAAATTTTCACTCATATTTCCTACCATTCCACTAATTCCATCAAAAATATTATTAACTGAGACTCACATGAAACGTAATCATTCCAATCCAAGTCCATATTAAGGGAAACTCTCAAACTAACCCACAAGATATGGTATTTTCAATCAAGATATATATAAGTACCTAATTAATCTATTACATCAAATAACATTTTACTAAAACATTATAGAGTATCATGTAAATAAAATTTTTTGTACATGTTATAGAAGAATTTTTTTTTTAAAATTATACTTGACATTTTATTTAGCTGACGCTGCTAAAAACCCAAGGAAAATAACCCCAAAACATCCTTTTAGTAATTAATTAAATCTATGTTCTTTAAATATTCCCAATTAAATAAAATTGTGGTTAGATTCCATATAGTAAAATACCCTTTAGGTTTCCCCTTGAATTTTAATTTACTAGTGACACATAAAAAAATAATACGAAACAAATAATGTATTTTATCAAATTAATGGGAACAATTAAGTATGATTTGACTAAAACATATAATAAATATTGTTTGTGTGGCTATAAACACTTTACATGGCCATCCTATTTATTAAAAATAAACCCCCAAATGGTTAAGTTCCAATGAAAGAAATGAAATAATTTTAACTACATGGGACATGTCATACTAACCTTGGTTCAATGATACATGTATGAATTCACAATTAATAGATTTTATATTTTATAAATTAAAATTGGCATCCCATTTAAGTGAAACATAAAAATATTTAATTTACTTTATATATTTATCACACCCTTAGTGGGTCTATCTCAATGGAATTATACTCCAATACTAACCTGTGAAGGTGGAATAAAGAATATAAGTATATAATTATATAGTTTTTTATCTCCAAGTTATAAGGTAACTATCCTTATAGTTTTGAAAGTTGAAAAACTATTGGACCGAAATAAATCATAGTACATTTGGATTTATTATGAAATTATACAAAAAATTAATTCAAATAGTTTGGAGTTCGTTATTAAAATAAATACTATTAATATATGACTATAAGGATCTAATAAAACATATAGTAAATCAATTATAGAGGTAATATTTCCCATGATATGGAGGAAACCATTCCATAAGTTAAAATTGGAAAACCCATTCAGAAGAAATCCCAAAGAAATCACTTTATTTATTTCAAAATAAAATAGTGTTTTAATTTGTAGATTAGATTTCGGTAAATTCGGTTATATTTTTAAAGAATCTTCATTTCTATAATTTGTTTCAGGTTGGTTAGATTGAAATCAAGTCTCAATCTATAATGAAAAAAAACTATTTAGTTTGATGCATACACATAATTTAACTCACCATATATCACATCTAAAAACTTCCAGTAAAAACACAAGAAAATAACACAAGAGTGAAATAATTCATGCTAATGGAATTTGAATCCCCTGATCATAAAATGATGCTTGACCACACCTCCAATCTGACCATGTTGGGCCAAGAGAAAAACCCCATAAATCAGTAAACAATGGAAATATGAAAACAATCACTCAATGGTAAATAATAATCCACCGTATTAATGAATAAAATTAACAAAAATTTCTTCCATATAAACTTGATTCATACCCAATGCATGGGTAGTCCATTCTTAGACATGAGTTATTTACTGTGTTTTAGACACTTTAATACTATCTTTTTTACCAACCCAAAATTGCAAGAAAGAGGAAAAAATAATGCTTTGATATCGTTTTTCAAGAAAAAAACATCACATGCCATGAACCAAGTCATATGATCGAATGGGTATCATATAATACCTTTCTTACCTTCCCAACACACTATATGCTATTACCCACCTGATTCACTTATTTGACTAATTATTATCCCCACATTCAAAAACATAATATTTCAGTGTGGGTTTTCATCCATCAAACTCAAAAAAGTGACAATATAATTGATCACTTCGCTTTATATCAATATACCATATTTTCCTCAGGCAAGAATAATTTATTATGGGGTAGAAAATTTTGTTACTTGCATATCATAGAAGAATTATGTTTCATGTGTCATAGTTCATTGAATAAATAACACCCACTAGTCATTGTCCAAGGAATATTTTTCATTTTATGAAGGAATTTCTTTGAGTTGGAAATGGAAGAGCATAATATCACAACCACCTATATTGACATCTATTGAGGTTTGACCATGTTGTAATAATCCCCTCCCAAGAACCCGAAAAAGGCATTATAATCAATAAAAATTATTTATAAAGTGTAGCATCCATGGATAAGTGAGATATAAAATAAAAATCATTACTACCCATGTCCGAAAAGTGAACCCTTATTTTTAGGAGGCTACCTAATCAGAACTCCAAAGATAAGTGTTCATGTCATGGTGTAGTGTTCATGATGGATGACCTATTGGGAAATTTCAAATAGTGGTCTTAGTGAGAGAAATGAACATTGAATGAAAATTTGTTGGTCGATGGTGACATTAATTAGTCAATTAATTAAACCAAATGTAAAATAGAATTTATTTTGTTACGGAAGAACCTAATATATAACATGATATCCATTGTGATATATGACAATTTACATGGTATGAGGAGGGATGGGTCATCAAAAATGGTATGAGAGCCAGTACCCATCATTAAGTGATGAGGAACCGCCTAGGTCTGAGGCATAGAGTCTATAACAAGGGTGTTAAACTTTAAGGGGGGTAGTGTAGAACACATAGATTAAACATACTTAAAAGAATAAATGTTACTACCCCTTTCAACAATTTACACCTTTTTATTTAAGACCCTAACCAATTAAAACTTAATTGTTTTATGTTATTGGCTAAGAGTAGTGGTCAGGATGGGTGACCACCTAGGAAGATTCCCAAGGTGTGTGTGAGTGTGTAAAACACCCAATAAAAGAACAGATGTTGGATTTTTGAGAAAATCATTAGTTAGGTAACTGACCTTATTTGGAAATTTACTATTGTGTTGCAACCACCTAGAGTTTTACTAATGGATTTCCCCTACAGAATATATAATTTTTTCCAAATAAGTAATATAATATCATATAATTCACACACACCACATAATAAAGAAAACAATTATTATAATTGGGAAATTACTTTAACAGAATAAAAATGTCCATATGAAATGATAGTAGTAAAATATAAAAAATAGAAAATATGAAAATAATAATTGGAAAATTTGGATCTTCTTTATATCATATAATTATCGCACTCAGAAAAGGAAGTGTAGAAATGAAGAAGAATATTAGTAATGAAATTTGATTTTGGGAAATTATAATAAATATAAACATAAGATAAATTTAATCAAATGAATAATTAATGATATATTATTTATTTATAGGAATTTAAAAACCCATGTATCTGTTACAAATATGATGATTTGAATAATAATATGACCATTGGAATAGTTACCTAACCATTAGAATAGTAATCTAACTATTTGGAATAGTAAAATGAATGTTAGAATAATAAACTCACTTACGGATGTGTAAAATAATATATAGGAAACTTATGATATGAAGATAAGATATATTTATACCATAGTAAAGAAAAATAAATTTTAAAAAATGATAAACTCAGTGTTCATATTTTTGTAGAGCATAAATATTTTAATTCTACAACTATAATTAATAGAATAATTAATTTTTTTTTCATAAAATGGATATATATATATCAATATTAATTAATATATTATTATATTATTATATTATTATTATTTAATGATACAATAAATAACTTTTATAAGGGTGATAAAATTGATCATAATATGAAAATGGGTATGTATCAAATAAATATGATTTTATTTAAGATATAATTTTCTCATATTCATAAAATTATTTTCATAAAATGGATTTATTTTTTGGGATATGATTTTCAAAAAATGGTTAGAGTAAATTTGTGTTGTGTTATTTTTCAAAATCTTTTGAATTTTTTGTGAATAACAATATAAGGTAAAATATTTTATTTAACATTATAAGATAAATCAATGAATTTATGAGTCATGGATGATATATGAACACATTTTTATGATCTCACGCTCATAATTTCCTTTATTTTCTCAGAAAATACAATATTATTGGATGTCTTGAGATAAAATACTAAAATAATGAACATAATATTCAAAAACACTACTCTCCTCCCCTTTTAAATACCACCCTCACCATGCCTTCTCTTCTCACATTATAATACTTTGATCTTGAATAATTTATAACATAAACTAATACCAAACATCTCCCCCACATAATATTCATATAATCTTCACCAAAATACCAATTCAATGTTCCTTAAAGAGTATTTCGAGGTGGTGATATTTAAGAGGTAATATTATAAATTTATATATTTTAAATTCTTTAATTCTTTTTCATTCTCCTTTCCTCCCCCATAAAACATGAAATAATGACTCATATGTCTTAAATTTACTTGATTTGTATTTTTTCAAAGGAATATCAGTCTTCGAAACTCCCACCATTAGATTATAACATTATAGTGTTGATTTCAATATGGTTGGTTCTCACCTCAATGAATAACACACTTCATTTTTATCCACCACCTTCGTGGATGGTCATAAAAATATTATTATGGTTAAATAAGATTATTATAATTATAATATGAATTATTTCATGTTATATAATGTTTTAATGATCACTTAATTAAAAAAATTAATTTAGTGGTTGATGGTCAATAAATATGTTTAATTTAACTAAATGGATAACGTTAATGTTTTTACTAACAAAATCATCCTTAAGTTGTAACAAAAAAGTGTATTTGGGATAATTTAAAATATGGGAATAATTTTAATCCTATTTAATTTCACTTCTGGTGTTGCACTTCTATTTTACAAGTCAATTAATAATTATCCATAAGAGATCTGACATTGAAACTGTGAAATGAACGGTCTCTGAACAAATGAAATAAAATGTATATCACATTAAAATGCTTATAAATAATAAAAAATGAAATAATTGAAACCATTTATTTATATGGAAAATTATTATTTTAATTACTTATTAATTATTTACATTGGTGGCACACATAATCATTTACATTTTATAATGGGTTAACCTAGATAGCTCTCTTTTTCATAGGTTAATGTTTTTGTCTCATGAGTGGATATGTATGGGAATAGGGAGTGAATATAATCCAAGATTAGACTTTATCCACCTTGTTATGTTGTATTGGTATCTAGCCTTGACATATTCTTATTTCATGTTATATGTTTCTTCCAATATCCTATGATTCCATGATCATAGGATTCTAGGATCTTTATGGCATGCTTAAATATGATTAGTCATGATCCTTTCATCATTATGTTATCATGTCATGTAATTCGAGTGATATTTTATTCTTCTAAATCATATTTATTCCCTTACATGTATTTATAGCTCAACCATTTCTTTTATGTACTCCCCATTTTATAAAATTATGTTTTAGAATCTTAATCGTTTTTAGAATCTCATTATGGAGATTAAAATAAATCTATTTTATTTTAGTTTGATGTTGCTTTGTATTTACCTAGTATTCCAAAGACACTAGGCCTTTCAATATCGTTGTTATATTTGTTGTATATTTTTCTTAAGATTCATGTAATTATTTTTATAAAAGACTTGGGATGATACAATTCGAATTATAGGAAGATTTTTTTTATTAGGATTGGAATAATTATTTATAACCCTACGGATAATTCTGAGTATAGGGAAGCATATTCAAATTTTGGTTAATTATTTCCATAACATTAAATCATTTTCTAGATACCGCATGTGTTGGTGGATCTGGAATACTTTTACCTATTAAAAATAACCCTGAAAAGAGAGCATTAGGTACTAACACAGGTGTCAAATAGTGCATTACGTAGAGGCATTTCTCCACACCTAGTTTGATACTCCAGTGGGATATGAATTAGAAAATTCAAAAACTCTTTAAGAACCATTATAAATGATGTGAAAATATTTTGATGATATAAAAACTAAGATTATAAATACCATGTATATCCTAGATAGAAACCAAGAGTCTTATAAGTTAGGATTTATGTGCCATTTATAAGTTATTCCTTCTCTGTTCATAGTTTCATTTTTAATACATTTATTAATTTTAGTATTATTATCCCTAATAATTATTTGATATTATAAATGACTAGAACCAAAATCATATAATGAAACGAGTTCTAATTATTTATCTATGATCTTCAAATGTCCTATATGATTATAGTTAAATTTATTTTTTCGTATCTACCATCATTAGTAGAACTATTACAACAATACCTCAAAACATGAAGTTTAAGATACATTTTAGAATAGAAAATGTAGTAATTATTACATCCTATGTATAGAAATCCTCCCAACTCAATGTTTCTGAACTGAAACTCCCAAAAAACTCTTTTATTAATTTCATTAGTATTGTTCAATGCTCTATTTGGATATAACTAGATGTTATTATATAAATACAACATAAAATGTTTGAGAGGATCACTATTCACATCCTAAGTCATCCTCTGATTTTATAAAAGTGTAATGAGGAGGATGAATTTCATTTAGAATCTTATTCTCAATCAAGGATATTGTTTCTTTATGAGAAATTGTATTTATCACAAATTATTGAGTCCATGGAAGAAATATTCCTTGAACATGCCCATTGCGAGGTATTTTGTTGACGTAATATCCGAGGAGTATCCTTGTATTACTCTGATCTGAGTGGTTCATTTTTCAATAAAACATATTCTCGGATATCATCCCATATAAAATAAAACATAACGTATGGCCACCAACAATTTGAAGAACAAAATTATCAATTATAAGATATTGTTGAAAAAGGTGTTATACACAAGAGTGCTTCACCATGGAGTGCGCTAGTCCACTTAATCAAGTATAATTAGAGGTTAATCAACCTATATATTGATTTCCATAGAATCAATAAAATCATGATAAATAAAATGTATCATCTTACAGGAATATATGACTTTTTTGATCAATTTCATGGGGGCCAGTATTAATCTATGGTGGAAGATCCACCAAGATATCACTAAATAAAGGAAAAGAAGGAATATATTCACAATACATCCTTTAAAAAAGTGTTTAGACACTAAGAGTTCATAGTGATTCCGTCATGTCTCACTAATGAACTACTAATATTAATGGACTAAATATATAGAGCCTTTAAATATTACATATATAAATTAGTTGTATTCAATATAAATGATATTCTAATATATTATAAAATCAAGGGATAAAATGCTTATAATTTTATTTATATTGTAATGAAATTCAATAATAAGAGACTGTATTCAAAGTAGAGTACATGTGATTTATAGATGGAGGATTTATCATTATTGGGGAATTTTATCACTGGAATAAGGATATCTGTAGACCCTTCTAAGATGGAGAAAATTAAAAAGTGGCCTAGGTCAACGTTTTTAATATAGATCTATAGTTTCTATGGTCTATTTAAGTATTATTGATGTTTTTTTGGAAATTAACATTATTATAAAACTCACTAACCAAAATGACTATGAATTGATTATAGTTTTTCTGGACTGATGCATGTGAAGAGAGATTCAAGGAATTGTAAAAGAGTATTACTAATGCACCCATTCTCATGTATCACTCAAGTGAGACACTTTTCATGTTATACAATGATTCTTTAAATAATTATATGGGATATTAACTATTTTATAATTATTAAGTGATATATTACACATCATGTAAATTGAATGTTCATGAGAATATCGATCAAATCCATGATTTGAAGTTGGCTATATTGATCTTTTCATTGAGAATCTTGATGTATTATCTCTATTAGAAAATCAATATATATATATGTGTGTGTGTGGGTAATAAGTGTCTTAAATATATATTCACATATAATGAGCTTAATATGACCCACCTAATATTGTTAGAGTTGATTAAGGGATATGATTTCTCAATCCACTAACATCATGTGGAAAAAATGAAGTGCATTATTATCTAAGTAGAAAGGACACCACGACATTATCAATGATGAGAATTGAGAAGGATCAAATATTATTAGACATAGAAATGATGGAAATGGGAAACATAAAGGATGTAAAATCAGTTTTTCTCATATAAAATAATTTATAACCAATCCCTTTTGATTATGATATAGGATGATCAAAGAGATGATGTGGAAATAAAGAAGTGGGTGGATGCTATAAAGAAAGGGAACTCCCTAGAGTTTAAATTTTTTTAAGAAAGAGCTTCAAGATTTAAGTTATGACTATATATAACCTAAAATCACTTGATAATGAAGGAGTTTTTCTAACTATAATCATAGATTTACCTTCTCTATCCACACATGGAGAATTAAGATATATCGAGATATCTGAGAGCCCTACTAGTGGGACAATATGAAGAAGGAGATCATAGAATATACATCAAACTTATATGCAAGTCAATAGGTAAAGGTTGAAAGGGAAAATTATAAGGGGATAATGTAACTATTAACCATAACTATATAGAAATTGGAAAACATCTCTGTGGACTTTGTTTCATGTCATCCAAAAATGCCCCGAGGGAATAATTATATATGGGTTGTTGCAAACCATCTTACATTGATTACTCACTTAATTTTGATTAATGAGGACTTATCACTCAATAAAATTGCATGGATATAAATAAGGGAAGTTGTGAGGTGTAATTGAGAACCAAAATTGATTGTATATGATAGGGATTTAAGATTTACCTCCTTGTTCTTAAAGAGTATCCAACATTCTCTAAACACTGAGTTGAATTTTAGTTTGAATTACCACCCTCAAAATGATGGACATACTGAGGGGACTATCTAGACACTTGAGTACATGTTGAGATCATGCTCAAAAAAATAGATTATATAATCAACATATACATCTTCTTGAGTTATCAAAAAATAATAGTTTCAAATCATGTATCCAAAATGGATCCATGTAAAGCACCTCATGGGAGGAAATATATAACTCTTTCATGTTGGAAGATACTCTAAAACATAATATTATGGGTCTTTCAATGTTGTATGAAATGATAAGAAATTTAAATAACATCATCAACACATCAAGGATTATCCTAGTTGGAATAAGTGTTATGCTGAAAATCATCGATGAGACCTGGAATTTGAGGTTATAGATGAAGTACTTCTCCACATATATAAAAGGTAGAGATTCATGATATTTGGAATGATATGAAGGATATTTCACAGGTACATCAAGCCCTTAATGATTTTTTTATCACATATTAGGTGTGGACTATTTAAACTCTATCCCACCAACCCTATCCTAGGTATAAAATGTATTCCTTGTATCCCTCTTGAGGAAGTACATACAGTTTCCCTAACACGTAGTGAATTCATAGGTGGTACAAAATTAAAAATGTATCTATTATAAATAGTGGCTATTAATGATCTTTTAATATAGAGATAATGTTATACACAATAAGATAAATCACATAGTCCAAGTATTATAGTATAACCGTATGTATGAGGAGGTGACATGGGAGTGGAGGACGACATGAATATGAAGAATCTAAAAATATTTTTTCCCAAAAAACATAAAACAGAATTTTGAGGGAGAAATTTATAAATTAGGGAAGAATGAATGCAGTATTATTTTATCAATGGTATTTACCTTCTAAATATATAATTACATCAAATTTAGTAATATAATATTATATAATTTACACACACCACAAGATAAAACCAAAAACATTTTATTCTAATTTGAACCTTAAATATATAGAATAAAATTTACCATATGAATTGAATGCATTATAAATGGATAAAAAATATAATCAATAATAATTATAATTAAAAGATATGGATTTTATCAATCCCCCAAATAATCACATTTATGAAAACACTATATAAATGAAGATGAATATTAATAATGAAATATGCATTTTGAAAATTAAAATATATATAACCATGAGATAAATTTAAGTGAATAATGAATGAATGAAATATGAATTATTTATAGGATATAGGTGCCCCAAATTACAATTATAAACCTAAACACTAAAATAGTAATATGATTTCTGGAATAGTGACCTAACCATTGAATAGATCTAATCATTGAAACTGTAATATGACAATTATGAATAATAAAAAAGTCATTAGAATAGTATCATTTCTTATGGAAGTGTAAATTAATATCTATATATCTTATAAAATTAAAATTTTATATATTAATACATTATTACCTATAAATAAATTGTATAAAAATGTCAAATTGAGTGTCCTTATTTTTTCAAAACATAAATGTTTTGACTTATCTTAAATAATAAAAAATATTATTAAAATAAATTTTAAAATAATAAAATTAATTTATAATTAAATATTTTTTTATTATAATGATAATATAATTTTATGAGACCATATTTATTTTTTCAATGTTTCATAAAATTTAAAATAATATTAAAATTGTTATTTTTCAAATAAATTATGGTTTTAAAAAAATTAAATTTATAATATCTAGAAAATTATTTTTTAAGAATATATTCTATTATTTGGAATTATCATGTCAAAATATGGTTTGGGTGATTTTTTTCTTTTTATAAAATAGTTTAATTTTTTTTAAATTTCATTACATTAAAATATTGTATTTAACAATATAGTTGAAATACATGAATATTTGAGTATTGGCTAATGTATTTGCTCATTAGTTTGAACTCACATGTTCTATTTACTATATATATTCCCAAGAATCAATAATAATTTTATTCATGATCCAAAATAATAAAATGATGCATATAATATTCAAGAACACCCATCTCAGCTTCTTATAAATACCAGCCCTAACCACCCCTTAACCTCACACCTTCATAGCCATATATATTGTCAACAATCAACCATAATCTCTCCCCAAACCTCTCCCTACTTCCTAGTTCTGTTGGTCTCAGCAATAGACCAATTCCAATTCCTTAATGAGTGTTTCAAGTAGGTTGCATTTAAGAGGACACATTTCTCAATTTACCTCTTATTTTTTTACAGCGACCGTGTACCTGAATTCCTAGTATAACATAAAAAATGAATCCAGTATCAAAAATAAAAATTATTAATATTTTTTGAAATTATTTTTAATAATATATATTCCCTTATTTATATTCTAAAATGAAATGGTTGTTTATATCATTATGAGTTCACCACATCCTTGAATAATAAACCTTTAGTTTCGCCTCTACCTTCAACGCTCATTGTAAAAAACATTATGATGGATAAATAATATCATAAGTAGTATAATATAATTTTTTAAGTGTTTAATTATTTTAATGGTCATTAATTACAAAAAAATAATTCAATTCTTAATGGTTGGTAAATTCGCCTAAATCAACTAATCGAAAATGGATAAAATCGCTGCTTACAATGTCTTACCTATATTATAAGAAAGGATATTATGGACCATTAAATTTTCAATAAGTATTATAATACCAGATTGAATCACTTTTTGTGTTGTAGTTCCATTTTATGAGAACATCAATAATTATCCTAAACTTGTCTGACTACGAAACCATGAAACTAAAACCCATAGAACAACAAAAGTAACCCTTATATATCATTTAAATGGTTCTAAAAAAACATAAAAATTTATAGTAAATAAAATATAGATGAAAAATGATATTATATGATTAATTAATTAATCTAATTTGATTATACATGATAGTAAGTGAAAGTTCATAATGATTTTGGAAAACGTGGTAAAGGATCTCTCCAAAAAATCACATTTCACAAGGTTATGGACCTTGTCTCTTTATCTCTATTTATATATATTTATAATGTTATCTAACAATTATAAATTATATATATATGTTTATCACATATATACCTATCTAATAATCCCTTGATTTTGTGTGGTAATACATGTCTTATGTTCATTTCTCAAATGAATTATTAATGAAATCTCCTTTGATTATGATATGGGCAAAGATTATCAAACCCATTTATTTTCATGAGTAGTTATTATTTTTATTTCTTATTATTGGTTTCATTTTTTGGAACAAATGAGGATGTAAATTTTATGATGGGTGCCCCCAGATATTTCTCCAATACATTGAGTAATTGTTTTTGTCTCATTTGATACTATATATGGGATTAAGGAGTGAAGTTGATAGATGATGGGACCCCTTACACCATGTGATTTTGTGTTGTTTGTTAGCCTTGTCCGATACTTAAGACATGTAATATTTTTCCTCCTTGTTAATATTTTTCTATGATATTATTACTCTATGATGTTTTTTTATTCTTCTATATGATTATTCATGATCCTTTTTTATGAGATAATGTTATCATTTTTTATTAATAATTTATGATTATATATATTTTATATTCATTTACTTGAATTTTTATCTCACTCATTTGTTTTATGAATTCCCACGGTTATCCTATATATTCATAGGAGATAAAATTGATTTATGAGATAATTCTAGTGATTAAATTATATATGTATTATTTTAGTTTATTATTATTGTTTTATATTCCAATTCTTCCAAGAAAACTTGAATTTTCGATACTTGGGTTTTATTTTATGGATATTTATATTAATCATTAAGTAAGAATATGAATAAAATAAATGGGTTACTATTGTTGTGGTGGGAATGAATCCGAGGTATTACATGACACCCATGGGATTATATGAATAGGTTCATGGCTGGGGGTGATTGAGTTTTGAAATATCCCATCAATACAATAATTGATGAAGTGCCTATTAGATAAATCTCATTGTTCATAATTCTCTACGCATGTTGGTTGTAAAATGTTATATACGAATCTAAAAGAATATTTTAGGGGTGACACATTGAAACTTGATAATTCAAATTATGTATCTCGATGACCAGTATTTCAGAATATTAAGGCAGCGTGATATAAGTCTAAGGGTAGTTTATAACCATTACCCATACCAGAAAGAACATGGTCAATCATCACTATGGATTTTTTCCTGGTCTCCACAACATGTATTAATGTTACTCATTACCCATGGGTTTAGTTAACTGGGTTTATGGATCATGGATAGTTATTATGTGACATGTCCTATCAATTCCATAATTGATAAATAAATTATTAGATAATGGTCAAAGTTTATAATTCTCAATTCATCCTATAAGTACAATGATATATATAAATATTAAAGCATGTTTTTTTGTGAGAAAATATAAAATAGTATATTTCATAGTATGTATCCCTATTCCTAGTATGTAATAAAGTTAAGGATGAGAGATAGAAGTGTAAGTGGATGTTAAAATCATTATCCATACCTTAATGCAAATGAGAAAACATCGGCATGGATTTTGTTGTCAGACTCACAAAAACATCTAAACACCATAATGTTGTTGTCCTATAGTAGATAAACATATGAATTCATCAAAATTAATTCTTATAATATAATATTACTCTTTTAAGAAACATTATAGATTATTCATTGTGGAATTGGTAAGGATGAATGGAGTTCCACATTATATTGTATATGACTGAGATTTGTGGTTTACCTTGAAGTTCTAGTGGATTTTTTATCTTGCTCTATATTAAAAGTTTTGTGTTTATTACTAATTATCCTACATAGATATATGTTTAGAATAATTGAACCATTTAAACCCTAGAGGTTATATTGAGAAACAATTCTCAAAATTTTAATGGCATCCTGAATCAGCAACATCCTCTAGTTGAGTTTTTATTTAAAAATAACTTTCACTCAAGCATTCAAAAAGAACCTTGTGAATCCCTGAAGGGAAGAATTAATGAACTAAAATATTCAACGATACTGTTGGATAAAAAATAGTTTGGGAGATGAAAATTTTCAATATATTGAGGAGATATAAAATATATTCTACATCACATAAGGTCAGATCCAAGCTAATAGAAAAGTTATGGTGACAATCGTTAGTGAGATTTAGACTTTGAGGTCGTTGAAAAGGTTTTCTCCGAATATTTACAAGGGAAAAATTTGTGATATTGGGAAATAAGATAAATATATAAATTATATATAATGGTCCTTTTGATATTCTTTATAACATCGGGATGGTAGCTTTTTTTTGGAAATTATTCCAAATATCTCTCAAGTTCATGATATGTTCCTTGTATCGCTCCCGACGAAGTACATGAAATATCCTTCTCATGTAATAAATTCATTGGTTTTACAATTGGAACATGATAATTCCTATATAGAATAGCTGGTATAATTCATGGATAATAGGGATAAATTCAAATGGAATAAGACTACTCACTTCATTAAATTTTTTTTGGAGGAATTAGAAAATAGAAGAGTCAAATTGGGAGCCCTAGGATGTGATGAGGGAAAAGTGTCCTCGATTTTTTATATTAGAGTTCTATAATATCATGGTTCAAATTATTATAAGGGTTTATAATGTTACACCTCATGTTTTTTACATGATTCTATATAACTAAATTTTATTTCTTTGACAGCTTTATTTATATAGAACACTGAGTTTAAATAAATCGTATAATACTGTACAAATATTATTATATAATGTGAATATTATAACCTAACTATTGGACTTGTGGATATGAATAGGTCAAAATAAATTATGATTTTTTACTTATTTAAAAAATAAATCCATTAGTAATCAAATGGTTAGAACATAAAAAATTTATTTCATGGTAAATGGGTATGTTTTTTCTTAATTCTTTTTATGTGCACGTATTGAAAAATAAATTTATTCAACACATACACATTTTAACTACTAAAATATCTGTAATTTATTAAATCATCATATCAAAAAAATGTGGGAATTTTTTTATTTTTTTAAATGGTGGATTTTTTTAGAATATTCATACATACCTATTTTTATATAACTATCATTTATTTTCCATTAAAAAGTAATATTATGATTAGAATTTGATATCAAAGTAACCTGGACCTTATTTAATTGTATATATTCTAATTAATTACATTGGAATCATCATCATACCTAAATGTATCATTACTTCATTTTTTTGGATAAAAACACATTTTTATAAAAATATTTTTCATTTAATTTTTTCATTTATATTAAAATTTATTTCAACCACTTCTATGAATTTAATTTTATTAATTTAATTCCAAATTTTAAATCATAATAATTATTATATTATAATATGTTTGAATTAATTTTTTGTCATTTTGAATTCTGACCATAATGAATATTTCACACTCTCTTGAATTTAAAATCTGTAACATTCTTTTATAAGGATAAAAAGATGTTATGATTAATTATAAATATATATTTAAAAGAAAATTAATTTCTCTATAATATTATTCTATTATTAAAATTTCATGGTTGAATTATTATGTTAAATTAATACACAGCATTAAAATAATATTTATTCAATTAATTGAAAAATAAAATAAATGACTCTAAAAATATTAAATGTCAAAATAATTTTGGAGAATTATCATATTACAATAATTTTCAGGAAAATATGAAATAATAGAGAAATTTTGGAAATTTGTATTTCAATTCCATTAATATCATGATTACATTATTTTCATATTAAATTAATAGTTACAAAAATTATTATAATGATATTTTATAATAAATAATTTTGTATTAAATTATTCAAAATTCATAAAAAACCAATCAATGCCTATGTGAATGGGATATGGATAAAAATATCAAACATGGTCCATTTATGGTTAATTTTTTTTATTATAACATTCTTGACCCTTAGATAGAAAAACACTTTGATATTGTTGTAATTGTCTAAAGAGTTAACATGGGATTAAAAAACAAATAAGGGTGAAGAAATCCTAAACATGTCTAAATATTATTGTATAATAGTATTTATTATATGTATAATTATATATTCTATATAAATCCATTTTGTGCCACTTTACATTAAAAATTAATTCATATTAATTTAATATATTATGAAATTAGAAGAGTTCCCATCCCTTTACTTATAAAATGGAACCTCTTATTTTATCTTCCTCGCAACATTTTATCGTTATATATTATAAACATGACAAAATAACTTCCGATCATCCTTCACCATGTCCTATATATTTTGGTTTTTCCAAAATACCATTCTTTTATGGATTAAAGTGTATGAAAAAAGAAGTTTCTCAACTAAGAGGTATAACTTTTAATAGAGTACATTCAATTTTATTTATTATTTTACCACATATAAATATATGGTATCTATTATTAAATAATTATTTATTAATCTTCAATATAATATAATTTTATTATTATTATGGAAGAACCATTTTCCAATTCCTTTACTTCATATGGGAAACGAAAACATCGCTTCTATATATGTGTGGACTACCACGTACTTGAAGTGGTGTGTTTCATTTTTCATCACAACATACATTACATGTTAGAATGATGTAATTAATTAATATATATGATATATATGATATTATTGTTGTATTTGGTTCCATATAACCTACTTATATGTATTTTATGATAAATTTTATTCATAGTATTGAATATTGGTAGAAATATTATTACATCATGATTGTTCCTCTGTGTAACATAGTATGTGATAATGTCCCTAAAGTAGATGTCACACAAAAAGGTCATACCAATTCCCCATTATGATGAGAACCCAGATGTTCTATGACACTATTCAAAAAAATATGTTCTGTAGTATGATGATATCAATTTAGGGACAAAAATGATACAAGATATCAGGGGTGGAGACTCATATGACTTTAAGGAAACTTCTTATGATGTATGCCCTTGGTAATATCAAGTAGGATATTATGCGAATGGGACATGCAAGTAGGAAATCCAAATTTATATGTGTCATTTTATGTTATTATTTTCATTCATTTGTATTGGTATATATAATTTAATATTATTATTAATGATTATTATTATTATTTTATTGTATGTGTTGAGGAAAATCGGGACAAAAAATGTTTGCGGGAGGGTGCATATGTTGGGTGTGTTACGAGAAATATTGAATTAATGAATAACGAGAGATATAATTTATACCTTACATTCATTAAGGGAATTTAATATCCTTGGATCTTTGATGGAAATGGTATGGCCTAATAAATCCATGTTCATGGTGTTCTATAGGCATGTTCTATTTTCAAAAAGTCAAAGAAAGAGACATCATGCACATAGGATGATGGCACTGGCATGCAAACTACTAGATTTAAGATAATGTGATAAAGGGATTACATTTCATAATAATAAATATTATAAGGTATTATGTCATTGTGACATTAACCTCTTTCTCTTTGGGTGCCGAAGATGTTTATAGATGCTAACCTTGGACTTTTGGCTACTTTGCCTACCGCCACTGAGAAAGAGAACTAGAGGGTCACACACTAAGTTTATCGATAATCTTATTTAAATAAAATATTTTTATTTATTATTTAAAAATATGAAAAAAATTTATTCCTACATGTGGTTTATTAATTATTCATGTTTTCTTGATTATATTTATTCCATCACTATTTATTCAAAAGAATATAATGTGATCATAATATTTAATAAATATTTATTTTCTATTTAGTAAATATAAAATTAATTTTTTTATTAGAAAATAATGTATTGATATTTATTTAATAAAAAATAGACAGTATTCAAGGTATCATAAATATTATGGTGGAATTATAGACTATTATTTTAGGCCCTATGAGAAAATAATAAATATCGAATATTTTTTGATTAAATAATATCTAATTTTAATTCGCAAGTTAAGCGCTTATCAAGAAATTAAAATATTATTATTATTATTTGAGAAGGGTTTTTTGTAGGATTAAATAAATAATTAGGGTCAATTATGAAATTATTTTATTTTAACCTTAGTGATATATAAAACCAGTTTTATTTGTCAATGAAAAATTCATTTGTTTGGGTTGTGCACAACAAAATTTGAGAATTACCTCAAACCCTTGAGATCTCTCTTTACTAAGATTTATCCCATAAATGGAGAAAAATATTCCTACACCAGATCAAGGAGAAATCATTGGGAATTATTCTCAATGCGATCAAATATAGATGACAAAAGTGGAAAGATCTTTCGTGCAAGCACCCAGAGATTCCTTCTGTGATGTATAAAGATTCCTAGAATACGTGTGGATCCCCACTAGAGGGAATCTACACATGATTCTAACAATGAAATGATGGTGCATCATAGATCTGTTAAAAGATCCATCAATGAATAAAAAATTCCATCAAGGTAATTCTCATTTTATTAAATTAATTATAATTAATATGTGATGATCCTCTCTCTGGTTCCAGCATGATTTACATTGTCTGCCTGCTTTGATTCAATTTAATTTAACATCAAAATTTATTATCATCTAGATATTTAATTCATCATTGAAAATAGAAAAAATTAATGTTGTCAACTTACCATCACTTGATTTTATGGTGGACCAAACCTATAGGTGTTATCAGAGGGGTCACATAATTATTTATAATTATTGGAAGATCCTAAGTGGATTAAAAATTATAATTTAGTTTTTAAATTGAATTTTAATCATTATTTTTATATGAATCAATATATGTTATTCTTCCTCCTTCGTTTCTCGTAGATATAATATCAATTAATAATTTTATGATTAGACTAAAATCAAGGAACTCATCTACAAGATCCATGGATTCTGGCCAAACAACATAGTAGTACACTCCTTGTAACCAAAGTAACAAGCCAAGTACTTTTCATCAATTAACCGACAGTTAATTCAGAGATTATTAAATCAATGTAAATTGATTACACGTGGCGTAGTTAATTATTACACCACATATAGATCGGGCCATCCCAGAACACAATCAGCTAGATTACAAATCATTTACCCCACGTACACGATGTGTAATCACTTTGAGTCATAGACAGGTCATTTATTCCAAACACGACCAAACTGATTGGTGACTGTGTAACTCAAATTTGACACACTGTGTAGTCCATAATGTATATAATGCACTCCAATTTTGAAAGGAATGGATTACACATTGAGTCCCTAGATGTCTTCCTCAGATACACGGTGATAGGTGTACACACCATGCATCTTGTCTGTACATACCCTATACTTTTACCAAATTATATAGAATTACAATTTATTTATTATACTATATAAGCCTTATTGAAATGTCCTTGCATGTGGTAATTAAGTTGAAATTACGCACTATGTGATACATTTTTAATATATATATATATATAATTAATTTATGTGTAATATTAAGATCTACATGTCTTGTATGATTCATGTTACAGTTGTTACTCTTTGTGCATTGAAGCATAACACAAGAACAAAAAATCATGTAATTGGTGTAATAATTAAGTTGATAATACATGTCATGATAGTACATGATATGGAATGTATACTATATATCAAAACAGGTAAAATTATATATGAGTATAATACATTTTGGGTAGACTTAGATGTGTATTGACCATTTTTTCTCCAAGGCACATTTATGTGCACAGTTTATTTTAAATTAATTTATTTAATTTGGTTAAAATTATAATGGATGATAATCTTATGTAAATTCATGTAAAAATTAAAATAAAAGAATTGAATAATTAAACATAATCATTAATTTTGTCAAGTTTGATTTATCTTAATTAAGAATGAATAATAAATAAATGCTAGTTTTATTAAATGAGTAATTCATTGCATGCAGGTGGCTGATCATGAGCATAGAGTAGACCATTGTATTTGATTTGTTTCATTTAATTTATTATTATATTATTTTTTTCCTATGTTACTTTTTTCCTCTTTTAATGTATGGCATTTAATCCCATTATTTCGTTAATATAAACCATTTTCACCCACCTTGATATGAGTAAAAGAATATGTAATGGATGTTTCTTCAGAGCAAGTGGAGTTGGATAATTTTTTTGATCTGAGGTGAAATGAATCCAAGAGAGTTATATTGGTGGATAGGTGGACAGATGTATCATGATCCTTCAATAGTTTTGTTTTTTTACCCTTGGTAAACAGTTAGTTTATTGAAGTCTAGATAAACTGACCACTAGTAAAATATCATGATCATACTACTTTATTAGTTTATTTCTATCGCTTTCTTGGATATTTCATTATGGATGTTTTTTCACAATCAAATAAATTAATGAAATTATTGAGCATGTAGGATAGAACTAAAATGAATTGGCTTCTGCATATATTTTATCTAAGAAGTGGTTATTCACTTATGTCAATCCACTTAATATTAAAAAACTTTTAATAAAGATAATAATTTAAAATTTATTCATAAATGATAAAATACATAAATTATATTTTTTAAGTTGGTATAACCTTCCACTACTTCATTTAAAAATGAACCATAGTTCAATGTTCTTAACTAGCCAAAGATATGGTGATTTCAATTTTCAAGGAATTATAACTTTAATTTTTGGGTTGACTTAACTTATTTAGAAGCAAGGGTTTACTTCTAAATAACTACATGGTTAAATTGAGAGGAAGGGGTTTATGAAATCTATATTAACAATTTCCGGATTGGGGAGTCCACTCAACATATCAAGGAAATGTGAGTTCTTGTAGTTATCAAATGGAAATTCCACATAAAACCATTCTTGTTTCTTGAGAAACCAATATTGGGGCAATGATAAGCGGAATATGGATCCTTGTCACTGGAATTTACAATAAACATATTCCCAAGAAAATATTAATAGATATTGGGTTTTGAAAAAATCGTTAGAGATTAATTAATATAATATTTATTTGTATGTTTAAATTTTATCAGATAAAGTAAAAAAATTATTCTCATATTATATTCAAAGAAGCATCATTAAAATTACTTTAAACATATTTATATGATCCATACATGATAAGGATAAACTTCTCACTAGAAAAAATTTCAAATAGTGGAAAAGGTTCTTACGCATTATACATCGCTATGAAATGAAATTGTATGTGGTAGAAGAACCTTTTCTAGTTGCACCAGGTAATGTGTCAAGAGATCAAGAGTTATCCAACTTTGAGAAACATTTGAATGATGCTATAGATGTCCAGTGTTTCATGATTTCATCCACGTATAATGGTCTTCTGAAGTAGTATGAGGACATGGATGCATATTTTATGATGTCTCACCTTTGACATATCTACCAAGAGAAGGAAATTCTATAGAGGTTTGAGATCCCAAATGAATTGTTTACAACTATGCTTGGAGAGTTTGCGCTAGGTGGTCCCCAAGAGGTGAAGCATATTTGATACAATTAATTCTTAGAAATTTTAGGAACTAAATTACCATATGAGGTATGCACAGACTTCACACATTCATCCCTACACAATACCATCTCTAATTTTATTATTAATTACAATAAGAGAAATAATTAGAAGAGTCTTTCATATCTTCGTACTTTGATTCACTAAGTGGATAAGGACATGGGTCATGATAGACCTATGGTCCTTATGGTGAACAAGAACTGGAAGAAAAAGAAAAAGGTTCCCAAGACCTATAAATAGTCTAAAGCACATAAGTCTTATCCTTCCAAGAAGATAAAGATCCAGAGGCCAAGAAATGAAAAGAAGGAAGTATGTTTTTCATCTGGAAGGTGAGGCCACTGGAAGAGGAAATGCACCAAGGAGCAAAGTGATGTTAATAGTGCATTTGTTATCGAGTGTAATCCTACAATATATACACATTGGGAATTGGTTACATCTTGTGATGCTTGCATCTATATCCAAATGTAGTAACCAAGTACATTTAAAATTATTTCCAGAGGATAGGTGGATCTAGGAGCTTCCAATGGTGAATGGTTGGCGACTCAAGCCATTAGTGACTACCATGTTTCTTTGAAAAAAAGAATTATTTTGGTTTTAAAATATTTTTATTATGTTACAATATTTACGAAGAACATAATTTATGTATCATGCCTATATAATTATGGGCTTATTTTCACGTTTGGAAATAAATATTTTTTCACTTATAGGGACAACATATGTTATGGCATGGCGCCTTTAAATAATTGTGTTTAAGTATTAAATTATGAAAACCATGTTTTGGAAATTGATCAGGAATCATGCTCACACGACTCATATAACACCCAACTATGGAATTATTTTATTGGTAATATAAACAAGTAGTTCTTGACGAAGCTCTATCAAGTTGGTTATTTATTCTCTTCTGAGATAAACCAACTTAAAAGATCTCATATAACAACCCTCCACTTTATTTCAAAAATAAAAATAATTTATTACATAAACTCTTTACTTGATAAAACATAGAAGATTGAGGGGTCTAGTGTATTTGGGGCTTAGGGACATTATATTACAACATAAAACATTAAATACACATCTTTATTGAAAACTTATTTTCTAAGACCATACACATTCTTCTGTACATAGCATTGTGTGGGATAACAAGAGGAAATTCATGAGAAAAGGGTGAGATATAAAGCCTAGTAATGGGGTAAAAATTAATAACATGAAGAATAAAATACATGTTAGGCAATAGGCATATAAATGGAGAATAATAGAAACATGAACATAAAGGCATGATATGGTATGATTATCATAACCTAAAAATGTAGCAGCACTTTTTAACGTGATATTATTAGGAGCCAAGGAACATTGAACATTGAGCATGATTAAACCCTCATTTCACTTGAATTATCATGATTAAACCCTCATTTCACTTAACATATCATGATACTAATCTTTACCCAATGTACTGGAAGGGTATCAGGGCACACCCTTCTTAATCATTTCATTTCATGCATAAGTGTTCGACATAGATCATACAACATGGATTCATTAAATTCCATAATTTATTCCACGATAAAGGAATACAGAATTCTTACATGAAACTCTATATTAAAAAATTAAATATGACCAAAGGTTAATACCCTTGATAGGGAAATGGGCATGGTATTCACTACATAATGACTTTGGCTTGGATAATTATGGGGAAATTTTGGCAGCATAATTGCGTGACATTGGACTTCATAAAAATGGTTGATGAGAGATAAATTGGTAACTCTACATAATTACATTAAATGTACAGTAATGGGGTAATATAGATACATGTCCCAACAAATGTAACTGAATTTTGATGATTAATATAAAATAATTGTTTGAATGTAACTGAGATGAGGGAAATTCCTTGTGGAATTTCGGCATGGTAACGGGTGTGAATGGGAGGAATTAATGAGTGATAAAGAGTTATATCATAATTCAAAAATAAGGAAGGAATTATGGGGGAGTTGAGATATCATAATCCAACATTTGTAATTGAAAACAAAAGGGTATAAAAATATAAATAAATTTGGACAAAAATGAGAAAGGAAGAAATCCCTTACTTGGAAGTGTGATCAAAAAGGCTTGGGAGAGGCTTGATAGAGGATTCTTGGGAGCTTGAGGTGCCTTGGGATGATTATAGAGAGATGAGGGAAGAGGTTGGTCGAGATCCAATGTTTTTTATTGAAGTGGAATTGGGAGCTTGGGTGGGTTTATTTAGGAAAAGAGAGGGAATTCTTTATTTCTTTACGTTTTGGACACTACACATTAAACTAATAAAAAACACATAAAATCCCATGGTATTTCCAATATTTTTTCCAAAGGGAGTGGAAAAAATTATTTTATAATTCCAATGGATGAACTTATTAAAATTTTAGGCTTCCTTATGTGGAGGTGAGTCACACTCTCCAGGAAATCAATTTAAAACGATAAAATGATTTATAAGTGTTTGAGGGTTCACTAAGGCACCATAAAATTAATCAAACAAATATAAAATCACTTTATTTTAATGATAAAACATATATTGTACGAGAATATCTTTTATGGTATTTTATTACATCACTATTGGGTCATTATGATATCATAAAACACATTATATATTTAAACAGTATTTAATTTTTACCCATAAAATCGATTGTCTCAGAAAATTATGAAAATTCCCCATTGGAAATTTTAAAGTCCCGATTACAATAATAATATTAATTTTATCTAAACAATTTTATAAATAAGTGAATTTTTAATTTTTAAATAAAAACTGACATTTATCGATATTCATGTGTTTTGACAAAAACAACTTTCAAAACTTAATAAAAATTACAATTGTATTAATAAAAATTATATGATCATTTATATTTAATAAAAATTAATTTATAAATAATATTTTATTAAAAAATTATTTTATTCAATAATCCATTAATTCATCAAAATATATTTCTTAATTCAATATTAACTAAAAATATTATTTGTGCTTTAAAGACCATTTACAAAGTAACAATGATAAAATGAATGTATCTTCATTATTATATACAATAATAGAGCCCATAATAATAGTGATAAGGTCTTTTTTACCTAACCCCTTATAACTCCCACATAAGACCTAAGGGTAAGGTGTGCGATGGTGACAGACTCTTGGGGTGGCTCAGATAGCGTCACTCAAATGATAATCTCTAACAACATTCACTTCTCCCATAGGTGGTTCTGTTTAAGCATAATGTGTTGAAGATCATCTTGGGCTTGGTCAAGAGTGAATCCCAGTGAGGCCACCACCTTTCCGAGCTCCAAAAAATGGTCTTCGTATGGATCAATTTTACAGGATGAGGCCATCGCTTCCTTTTTCTGATTAAATTGGATTTCTTAAAGGCCTATATTTATACTAATCATGTGATCAATGTTAAACCTCTATATTAGAAATGGTAACAATTATTAATGGTATTTTAAATTCCAAAAACATAAAACCAAGGAAGTGAATATTTAATATAACCATTTTACATAATTGTACATTTAATTAGACCAAGAGGTATTTTCATTAATAAAAGTTTTTTCGCTACAATATTCCCCCCTTAAAAAACTTTTCCTTTGAAATTTAATTTTCCCACACTAAAATAGATGTGGGTAACTATGCTTCACCACTTCCTATGATTCCCACATTTCATTTTCTAACTTGTGGTTCTTCCATAAGACCTTGAAGAGGGGAATTGCATTATTTTGTTGAACGTTTTTCCTATAATCTAAGATCTTCACTGGCTTCAATTCATAGGAGAGGTCATTATCCAATGGTATGACCTATGGACTGAGTACATGAGATGGTTCAGGTATGTACTTCCTCAAGAGTGATACATGGAATACATAATGTACTTGAGATAGGTTCGGTGGGAGTGTTAGTCGATAGGCCACTACACCAATGTGATCAAGGTTCTCTAAAGGGACGATGTAACTTGGAATATTCTTTCCCTTCTTCCCAAATATCATAACTCTCTTCCATAGAGATATGTGGAGGAATACCATGTCTCTGAAATGAAACTCTAGGTCTCGTCGACATTTATCTGCATAGCTCTTTTGTTGACTCTGAGCAGCTTTAATGTGTTGTCGGATGGCCTTAACCTTCTCCACCATTTCTTCGACCATTTTTGGACCTGGGAGTTTCCGCTTCCCAACTTCATCCCAACTTATCGGTGTTCTTCACCACTTCCCATAAAGGGATTCATAAGGATCCATTTGGATGATTGATTGGAAACTATTATTGTAAGAGAACACAACCAGAGGAATATGTTGATCACATACTTCTTTGTTGTCTACTGAGCATGCTCTAAAAATGTACTCATGTGTTTGGATAGTCTACTCGGATTAGACATCAATTTGAGGATGATAAGTCATACTAGAGTTCAACTCAGTATTAAGAGCATGTTAAAGATTTTTCCTGAAGTTAGAGGTGAATCTTGGATCTTGATCGGATAAAATAGGTAGTGGTACACCATTCAGACTTACCACTTCTATGTTATATATATTTGTTCCAGTTGATCCATTGAAAAATAATCTCGAATTTCAATGCAGTGTGTAGTCTTTATAAGACAATCCACAACTAGCCAAATAGCATTGTTTCTTATGGATTTCTTTAGAAGTCTAGTGAAAATTTCCATGGTGATTTTCACCTGTTTCCATGATAGTATGGGTAATGGTTTCATCATCCCCTTATACATATGCCTCTCAGTCATCACTTGCTAGCATACAAGGTACTTTTATGTATACTATGCGATATTTTTATTCATGTTATCACACCAATAATGCTCTCAGAGATCTCTATATATCAGTCTATTTCCTGTATGAATGGAGAAATTCAAACTATGTTCCACATCTAAAATTTCATTCTTTTACACTGGATTTTATGGAACGCTGATTCTTGACCCAACTCTCAAAATTCCCTCTTCATTAACATTGAACTCCAAGGATTTCCCTTTTCTGATAGTTTTCTATTTCTTCTGAATTCCCACATCATCCTTTTGAGAATCTTTTAACCTTTCCAAAATATATGGTTGTACAATAATTTGTGAAAGAATTGATGATGTTCCCTTATTTATGATTCCCATGTCCATCTTCATCAAATATAAGAAGATTAGATCAGTTTCAATTCTCATCAATGATATAATTGATGGGTCCAATCTACTTAGTGCACCCTTCACCTTGTTCTCTTTCCCAAGGTGGTAATGGATTGAGCAGTCATAGTCTTTGGTCAGATCTAGCAATCTTTGTTGGTGCATATTCAACTCTTTTTGTGAGAATATATATACTTGAGGCTTTTGTGATCCATGTATTTTTCAAACTTCTCCCCAAAAAAGTAATGTTCACAAATTTTTAAAGTGAATATTACTACAGCCAACTCCAGATCATGTGTTAGAAAGTTTTTCTTATGAAATTTCAATTGACTTGAGGCATAGGCAATGACTTTTTCATTTTTCATCGCCACACAACCTCGGCCCTTCTTCGAAGAATCACTAAATACCAAAAAAAGTTCTTCACTTTTGGGTAGTGTGAGAATAGGTGTAGGGATAAGACTCCTTTTCAACTCCTTAAAGATCTCTTCACATTCATCACTCCAATGAAAACTTTACTCCCTTACGAGTTAGCTTGGTAAAATGGTTGGAAAATTGTGATAAATTCCTCACAAATAGGTGATAATATCCATCTAACCCCTGGAAGCTATGGATTTCTGTTACCTATGTTGGCCTCATCCATCCCCCAATTGCAGCTATCTTGGAGGGATCTATAGATATCCCATTTATTATGATGATATAACCCAAGAATGATACCTCATTCAACCATAAATCCACACTTTCATTACTTTTCATATAGATTTTCCTTTTTTAAGGTCTCTAGTACAGTGCTTAGATGATATTTATACTCCTACTTGGTTTTAGAGTATATTATAATATCATCTATAAACCCTACCACAAATTTGTAGAGATAATCTCTAAAGACTCTATTCATAAATTCCATGAATATTATGGGAGAATTAGAGAGTCCGAAAGGAATTAATATGAATTCATAGTGCACGTATCTTATACAAAAGCAGTCTTGGGGATATCCTCCTTTTTCACCCTTACATGGTAATATCCCGACTGCAAATCCACCTTAGAGAAGTATTGTTCTCCATGTAGCTAATCAAACAAGTCATCAATTCCTGGCATAGGATACTTGTTCTTTATCATGATTTTATTAAGCTCACTATAATCAATGCAAAAGTACATTGACACATCCATTTTCTTGATAAAGAGTATTGGTGCTACCTATGGTGAAGCACTTGGGCATATAAACCCTTTATCTGTATTCTCATGTAATTGTTTGTTTAGATCCTCAAGCTCCACAACATCCATTTTATACAGAGTCTTGAATATTATCAACTCCCTAGGTATAAGATCAATTGATAATTAAATATCTATTATAGGAGAAAGACCAGGCTATTCCTCGTGAAACACTTCATCAAAATCCCATCACAATAGGAATGTCTTCAAGGATGGTTTCTTCCTTAGACTCAATCATCTGAGTAAGATACGCATTCTCATAGGGTACTAATATCCATTCTTGAGATGATGGTGCTAAAGAATATTCCTCCCCCTCCATACACTTTTATAGAATCAGTGGTCGATTCTCCATATGGATAGTGATTTCCCTCTCATGAAAATTTATGTTCTCTTTATATAGAGATATCCAATCCATGAAAATAATTGCATCAAATTCGCCATATGGGTAGGGTTTATATTCTTGGGGTTCAATGATTTCCCAATTTTCCATTATCACCGACATCTTTTGTTCCATGATTTGTGGTGGTGTTGGGATTGTTCTACTAAACAAGGGATATAAAAGAATGTGTAGAACTATAATAAAATATTATGTTTTCTATTCTTGAATGAATATCTAGCATAACTGTCAATTCATTGTTTTAAGGGTTCACCTTGGTGGTAGTGATGGAAAAATCTCTCCCTTGTTTCCTTAGAGGTTGTTGGTTTCCTCTAAAAAACCTTTTCTTATGGTACTGGTTAGCAAGCTACCCTAGTTATTTGCAGTTGAAGTAATGAACAATGTGTTGATGGTCGAATAGATCATTCCTCTCCTATGTCATAGCTGTGGGTTTTTCTTGTCGGCAGTTAATGGAGAGGTTCCCTTCTCTTCCACACCAAAATCATTTATCTTCCTCTTCAAGCAATTTTTGGGGTGCTTCTTTCCACACCATTGGAAAGTGGGGTGCTGGATTTTCTAAGAAACATTGGATTTATCCATCAGACCCCCAGAATTAAAGTACACCTTACGCTTCTTATCCCTATAATACCCATGATATTTTCTGATCTTCATTTTGACTTTGAGGGAACATCGAAAAATTTCCTCATAGCTCTCAAAGTCATGGATCGCTAGGGGTTTTCATAGACTAGGTTTTACCCCTCCAAAGAAGTGGTCAACCTTTCATTTTGGGGTAACAACAAAGTCAGAGCTGTATCATTCAATCCGTGTGAAGTTTTCCTTATATGATCCGATGGATTCATCACCTTGTTTCTTGAGGAAAATGAAGTCCATTTCCATCTTAAGTCGGAGGGTGTGAGGAAAATATTTATCGAAAAATATTTTCTATAAATCATTCCATTACATTGCATCGATCTCCTCCTCAAGATTTGTATTTTTGATCAATTTCCACCATTGATCTATTTCACCCTCTATACCATAAGTAGTTATAAGAACCATCTCTTTTTCGAAACATTGAAGTATAAAGAAGATCCTTTCAATGTAGTTGGTCCATTGTTCGAAAATTGAGGGATAGGATGATCCTTTAAAAGTAGGATCCCTCTGTATCATGAATCTCTTGGTTGTAACTTGTTCATTCTTGGGGGGGTGAACATTCATCTTGACCCATGTTTATATTCCAACTTGAGTTAACAGAGAAAATATAAAGACAATGATCGTGATTCCTGCTCCCATAGGATTGGGCATCTCTTTAGAATAGTCATCACATTGATCTTTGCATCGGTTTTTAGCTTGAGTCCTCCTATTACCGACAATTATCTAGAATAAAAAGAATTTTATGGGTAACACATAAGGGTCAATCCAATGACAACAAATGGATGACTTATAAAATACTTTTATTTCCTTAACTTATGAATTTACAGGCTTCAATATATGATATCCATGATCTACTTCCCAAAATATATTACTAGGTGAATTTTTATATTCCCTCACTAACTATTCTTACTAGGATTATGAATTTACCAAACCATATCCCATAAGAATTTCGTAACCAATAGTACAGCAAGGCTCGTTGTCATGAATTATCTTTCATTTGAGTCTATCTCAAAGCGCTGTTTTTGGGTTTTACCGCTAGATACATCTCTGCCAGAGCTGACTCTACCAGATCATATCCAAACATGGATGTATTTTCTTTATAAACCACTTACTCAGTACTAACCAAAATTTAGGGATGTTTTTATTATACTTAGTCTTATCCCTAAGGATTTCACTATGTTTTTCTAATCCTAATCCCAAAAATAATTAAACCTATCCTATGATACCAACTATAACAACCCTAATCATTATTTCACACTTAAAAAAATTATTACATAAACAATTCACTTCATAAAACATAGTATATTGAGAGTTTTTGTGTTTTGTGGCATCGGAAGATTACATATACACTTAAAACATGAAATATGCATCTTTATTTAAAACTTATTTTATATGACCAAACACATTCCTTCATACTTAGCATTGCTTGAGATAACCTGAGGACATGCATAAGAAAATGGTGACTTATAAAGCCTGGTAAGGGATAAAACAAGGAATAACATGAATAATATAGTAGACGTTGGGAAATAGGCATATCAATAGATCATAAGGGAAACATGAAAATAAAGGCATGATATAGCATGATTATCATAACATGGAAATGTGGAAACAATATTTAACATGATATTAGCATGATCCAAGTATAATTTCATAAGGAGAATGAGTAAACCCTCATTGAATTATAATTATCATGATTAAACCTTCATTTCACTTTGCGTATCATTATACTAATCTTTACCCAATGCATTGGAGAACTATCAGGGCGCACCCTTCTTAATCATTTCATTTCATGCATAACTGTGCCACATTAATCATGCAACATGGATTCATTAAATGTCATAATTTATTCTATGATAAAGTATTATATATTTAATACATGAAAATATATAATAAATAATTAAATTTTCATATAGTTGAATACCTTTGATAGATAAATTGGTAGGATATTCACTACACAATGACTCTGGCATGGAGAAACCCTGTGCATTTTCTGCAACATAACGGTGAGACATAGGAATCCATAAAAATGGTTTATGGGAGATAAAGAGGTATATAATCATATTTACATCAAATGGAAAGTTAGGGGTTCATATAGATACATTTCCACATAAATTTAATGGAGTTTATATGCATAATATAAAATAATTGCATGAATTTAAATGAGAAGAGAGAAATTCCTTATGGAATTTTGGCATGATAACGGGTGAGAATCAGAGGTATTATTGAAAGAAAAATAGTCTTATCATCATTAAAACATAAGTAGGTAAGTATGTTCAGCTTAGAAATCATACCACAAAATTTTTAATTGAAAAAATGGTATAACAATATAAAGAAATTTGGACAAAAATGAGAAAGGAAGAAATCCCTTACTTAGAAGTGTGATGCCAAAGAATTGGGAGAGGCTTGAGAGAGGATTCTTGGGATATTGAGGTGACTTGGAATGATTATTGATATAGGAGGGAAGAGTTTGGTCTAGATCCAAAGGTTTTTAGTGAAGAGGAAGTGGGATATTGGGTGGGTTTATATAAGAAAAGAGAGGGAATTCTTTATTTTATTTGGTTTTGGACACAGCACATTAAACTAACCAAAACCACAAATCATGCCATGGTTTTTTCCCATGGTTTTCTTCAAAGGGGAGTGAAAAACATTATTTTATATGTAATGGCAGAAATGATAAAAATATTAGTCTTTCTTATGTGGAGGTGAGTCACACTCTAAAGGAAATCAATTTAAAAAGTTAAAATGTTTTATAAGTCTTGGAGGTCAACTAAGGCACCATAAAATTAATCAAAAAAATAAAAAAACATTATTTTAAAGATGAAACTTATATTTCCATAACATATCATTTATATTATTTTATTACATCACTATAGGGTCAATATGATGTCATAAAACAAATAATTTATTTAAACGGTATATAATGTTTACACAAAAATTTGATTGTCTCAGAAAATTATAAAAAAAATTCTTTTGGAAAATTTTGATGTCCTGATTGAAAAAATAAAATTCATTTTATCTAAATAATTTTCAAAATATTTGAATTTTTATATTTAAAATAAAAATTGACATTTATCAAAAATTCATGGGTTTTGACAAAAACAATATTCAAAATATAATAAAAATTACAATTGTATTCATAAAAATTATAAGATCATTTATATTTAATAAAAATTAATTATTTAATAACATTTTATAAAAATATTATTTAATTCAAAAATCCATTAATTCATCAAAATGAATTTCTTAATTGAATAATATCTACAAATACAATTTTAGCTTTAAAAACCATTTATAAAGTAACAATAATAAAATGAATGTATATTCTTTATTATATAAAAAAATAATTCACATAATCATAGTGCTATGGTCTTGTTACATAATCCCTTATAACACCCACATAAGACCTAAGGGTAAGGTGTGCGATGGTGACAGACACTTGGGTTAGCTTAGATAACATCGCTTAGTTGTTAATCTCTATCAACTTCCCCTTCTCCCGTAAGTGGTTTAGTTCAAGCTTAAACTGTAGAAGCTCGGCTTGGGCTTTGTCAAGAGTGAAGCCCAGTGACTCCACCTCCTTTTCGAGCTCAAAAAAAATTATTCGTATGGAGAAATTCCAATAGATGAGGTTACTGCTTCCTTTTTCTGAGAAAATTGGATTTTTTTAAGCCCTATATTTATACTAATCATGTGATCACTATTCAATGGATATATTAGCAATGATAAAAATTCATAATAGTATTTTAAAATCCAAAAACATAAAACTAAGGAAGTGCATATTTTATATAACCATTCTACATAATAATACATTTAAGTAAATCAAGAAGTATTTTCATTAATAAAAGTTCGGGTTGTTACATTTCATTTTTGTTTAAAAGGAAAAATGACCAAACCACTATTTGGTGGTTAGGGTGAAAATTTCATACAACATCTAGTATTGGTACACACGGATTTGTGTGAACAATTTTCAGTAGCATCTAGAGGTGGATATTCTTACATTATAAATTTTAATGATGACTTGAGTAGATGTGTCTATATCTACTTGATTAGGTATAAGTCTAATTCCTTTGATAAATTCAAGGAATTAAAAATGAAGTAGAAAATAAATATTTAGTGAATATAAATATGATTAAATTGGTTAAAGTTGGTCAATATCTTAACCAAGAGGTCATCAACTTCTTACGGCACTTTGGGATACTAGCTCAACTCACACCACCTTACACAACACAATGGATTGGTGTTAGTGGAAGGAGGAACCATACTTGGTGATAACTAGTAAGGTAAATGTTGAGTCATGTGGATCTTCCATTATCATTTTGGGGTTATGCATTACAAAACGTGGAATACACATTAAATGGAGTACCAAATAAAGAAGAAAATGGAATTCCCTTTCAGTTATGTAGTGGAAAGAAACCTATTTTTTTGTATACACATGTATGGGGTTACAAGGAGTTTGTTATGGGATTATCAGGCAACAAAATACCATGAATAGGCACAAAGAGTACCATTATAGGTTATCCCGAAGAAACATAGGGATACTAACTATAATAACCCTTAGATAATAAAGTCATTTTCACCAGACAAGACATCTTTCATGAGATGGAGAACATCCTCCAAAAGGATAATGGGAGAAATATTGACTCTGATGAAGTTAATTCTAAAGACACACAAGAATTGGTATAGTGATATATTCAATAGGTCCCCAAGAAAGAAACATATCCTAAAGGAAAACTACTTCATATTATCATAAGGTATGTAAGAGAACCATAGATATATTGTTTTCAAGTCACTGAGGATGGTGACTCATCATTGGTTGATTGTGATGACCTTTATTTTATAATGAGGTGGAAGAGAGCTCAAAATCTCTTATAAAGAAATAAGATATGAATTTTGAGATGGATTACATGTATTAGAACCATGTTTGGGATCGGGTTGATGTGCCAATAGATGTAAAGCCCATTGGATAAAAATGGTTATTCAAGAGGAAACTAGAAATGGAAGGTAAAGTAAACACGTATAATATAAGGCTAGTGGCTAAAGGGTTTAAACAATTCCCTGGAATTGACTATGATGAGCCATTTTCTCTAGTTTTAATGTTTCAATCCATCATAATAATACTTTCTATGGAATCTTACCAGGACTTTGATATTTCATAGATGGATTTTAAAACTGTATTTCATAAGGGGAACCATCAGGAAGAAACTTATATGACACAACCAAATGGTTTTGTGACTCCTTGTTATTCCAAAAGGGTTTTAATTTTTCATATATCCATTTATGTATTGAATCAAGCATCTAGGTCACAGAACATTCAATTAAATGAATCCATAAAATCAGTTGGTTTCATTTAGAACGAATGTGAGCCATGTGTTTACAAGTGGTTTTGTCGTAATGAAATCATTAAGCTAATAGTATATGTTGATGACATATTACTTTTTGGAAATGAAATACCATTATTCTTGTGTTTTAAGGACTTATTAATCATTTGTTTGTTCATAAAGGTATTAGGAGAAACATCCTATATTATAGGGATTAAGATCATTCAGGATTGATCCAAGAGGCTACTTAGACAAAGACATAGTACATATTTTTCCATACACTAAATAGATTTAGTATCGAAGAATCCAAGCTGGGATTGGTTATAGGGACACATGGTTTACATCTTTCTATGAAAATTTTTCCTCAAACATGACATGATAATGAGAGACTAATTAAGATATCATAAGCTTCAGTGATATGATCAATCATGTATTTCATGCTATGTACTAGACTAGATGTTACCTACGCATTTAGTATGGTGGGTAGATATCAAGGAGATCCAGAAGAAAATAATTGGACTATTATTAAGGATATCCTTACGTATCTGAGAATAACTATGGATATTTTCCCAGTGTATGGAGGAGACGAGAGCCTGGTCATCATGGGTTATACTGATGCATGTTTTCAGACTGATCAGAATGATCTAATATTGCAGTTGAGATATGTTTTTTTCTCAATGGAGGATATATGTGGGGGAAGAGTTCAAATCAGATAGGTCTCCTGGGTTCAATAGTGGTGTCCAATTATATAGTGGTTTTTGATGAAGCCTTGGATGCCATTTTTATTTGGAAATTTCTCTAAGAGCTTGATGTGGTACCTAGAAGTAAATAGGATATCATATTTTTTTGTGATAATACTTCAACAGTGGCTCTAGAAAAAGAGAAATGGTCACACCAATAGAAAATAACATACTCTATAAGTATCACCAATTGACCGATTTTATCCAAGGGGCAAAGTTACAGTGAGTAGAGTAAATGTGGAAAATAATGGGGTAGACCCCTTGAATAAAGACCAATCTAAAACGAAGTGTGAGTATCATGCTAGAGTTATCGAGCTAAAGGTTGTTAGCAATTGGATCTACTGTAAGTGGGAGCCTATTGGAGTTGGTTCCCTAGATCCAACATTTGTGTACATTATGGAAATTTTTATTCATAGTTTCAAATATTAGTAAACATCATAACACATGATGATTAATATTTTGTGTAATGTTTGATAATTCCCCTAGAGTAATTGTCATAGAAAAAGGTTATAACAGTTCCCTGCTATGATGAGAACCTGGATGTGCTACAAAACTATTATTAAATATATGTTCTATAGATGTATGAAAAAATTTTAGGGACAGAAATGATCGATGATATATTTGGTAGATACTCTGAAGACTTTGAGGAACATTTTCATGTTTTATTCCCTAGATAATATCTTAAAAGATATAATGATAATGGGACCCATCGGTAGGAAATCCATATTTATATGTGTCATTGAATGGTCCTATCTACAGTCATGTTTAATTTTCCCTATAAATTAATATTATTATTAACGAGTAGTATGAGTCGCGTACTTTGATATATTGATGAAACTCGTGATGATAGATATCCACGGAGAGGTAAGATATTTTGGGTGTGTCATGAGTAATATTGCATTAATGGATAATGAGAGAAAGGATTTATCCACTTTTTTCTTTAACAGAAGTTAATATCTTAGACCCTTTTATAGAAATGATATAGTTTAAATAAATCCAGGGGCATGGTGTTCTATAATAATGTTCTATTTCTAAAAAGTCAAGGAAATAGTCATTGAGCACATATGTTGATGGTGCCAACATGCAACCTTCTTGATTTGATATATTGGGATAAAGGGATTACATGACATAGTAAGTGTCCATATAAGGAAATATGTTCTTGCGATATTATCATCTTTCTTTAGGGGTTAATTGGAATGTTTCTATACAAAATACATGGAATTTAGGTTGCTTAACCTAATGCCACTGATAAAGAGGCCTAGAGGGTCACACACTAATTAAATCAGGAATCTTAGTTAAATAATATATTATTATTTATTATTCAATAGATTGAATAAATATTATTCCCAAATGTGGAACAAAACTTATTCATGTTTTCTTAATCCCATTTGGTCCAACACCAGTTATTCTAGATAATATAATGTGTGAAGAATATTTAATAAATATTTATTTTCTATTTAGTGAATATAATATTTATTTATTTGTTACAAAAATAATTTATTAATATTTATTTAACAAATAAATTGTTAGTATTCATGGTCCGATAAATAATATGTAGGAATGATAGACCATGATTTTAGGTCTTGTAGGAAAATAATAATGTTGAATATTATTTGATTAAATAACATTTAATTTTAATTCACAAGTTAAAAGCATTTCAGGAAATAATAATTATTTTATTTTTATTTTACAGGGGGTTTCTCTAGGATTAAATAAATAATTAAGGGCACTTGTGAAATTCTTTTATCTTAACCCTAGAGATATATAATCCTAGTTATGTTATTTTCTGAATAGAAAAATTCATTTGTTTCAATAATGAACTATAGAATAACAGAATTCTCTCAAGACCTTGAGATCTCACTTTTATAAAATCAATTCCAGGAATGGAGAGAAATCATCCTACACTATATCAAGTAGAAATATTTGGATGAAATTCTCATAATGATCAAATGTTGAATATGAAAATGCAGGGATCTGTCACACTATCACTCAGAGATTTATTCAGAAATGTATGGAGATTCATGGGATATGTGTGGATCACCTCTAGAGGGAATCTACACATGATTACTACAACGCAATGATTGTGCATCGTAGATCTATTTACATATCTAACAAAATAATTCTTATTTAGTTGAATTGTTTATAATCAAAATGTGATTATCCTATCTCTGGTTCCGGCATGATTCATGTTTTCTATCTTATCTGATTATATTCAGTTAAACACAGATTTTATCATTGTTATGATATTAGATTGATCATTGCCAATAGAAAAAACCAAATTTGGGCACCACCCATCACACACTTCCATTTTTCTCAGAACCTAAAATTACTATATTATTAAAATTAGAATTAGTATTTACCATTCATTCATTCCAAAAAATGGAGACATTTCTCATGAGTACATATAAACTACCATCTCCACAAAGTGATGTAATTCATTTTTCTTTACTGGAAGATATATATTTTTAAAAAGTTGTATATATTATTACATATGATAGTCATGAAATGATGAGAAATTATCATAATATAGGACCAAGACCAATTTACATAGATTAGGGCTTCCATACTGAAACATACATGTACAACATTAAAGTTATCTCCTATATCAATGATTTAGATAAAAAAATATTAAGTAATGGGTGATAATATGTTATAATTAAATCATTTGTACAATTATATATATATATATGTATATTTCTAGATTGCATACATATTAAATTTATATTTATTATATAGAAGGTTCAAACATGTACAAAGTAAAACAAGAATTGAGGTGAGGAATTTTTTATTCTATTTAATTTTATATTACAAATGTTCATGAAGTAGGAATTAAAAGTCTACAATGAAAATGGGTAGCTCATAATATCAATAATCTAGAGATACTTGAACTAATGAAATCCCTGATACCCCACAGGGCCACTACCACTAAACTTGTCCATATGGGTATGTTTTAATTGAATTTTAATTAGGATAGTAGTTGAATGAATTTTCATTGTGGAAATTATATGATCCTTACATGATAACCAAATTAAATTTTATTCCCCTCTGTTTATTTCTGGAAGTTTTTTAGTATAATATTTCTCTCTTTGGTACTCTAAATGGATGAAGAATTATTTTTAATAAAACGTGATCTTATTTACACTATTTCGGTTGAAAATCCTTTTTTCTTCCAAATCCTTGTTTTTAATTATTTTTTCAATAATGTTTTTGACTATTTTTTAATGATTGTTTAATGTAATTTTTATCCATTTTTTAACTTTTGAAAAAAAATTAAAAATATAATTATTGTTTTATTCTGAAAATTTACTTTTCTCTTAAGGTGTGAACATAATATTTTTTAATGTTTCATATTGGAATGGAATTTCAAAACACTATGAAATATGAATAATTATATTCTTCATGTTCATGTTTCCATTTATCTTTTCAAGGAAAATTTATTCCTTAATATTTTTTAAATATTTGGTCTTTAAATAAGTGATTCCAAATTAAATGTTTTATTTTACACAAGAAATATTCCATTGATATCTTAGAGTATTTTTTATTAATGGTTATTCCCTTTTATGTTAATTATGATTTACTAGGGATGTGATCTAATTATATCATCATTATTATTTTATTATAAGATTTAATATTGTAATGATGATATTTTTTAAACCAATTTATTTTTCTTAGTGTATGCTATGTTGAAATAAATAAATGTTTTTAAAAAACATTCCTCTTTTATGGGTTATGATATGATTATATTGTGATTATTTTTTGATTTAATTCAACACATATGTATTGTTTTAATTACTCATCTGGTAGGACCTAGATTATATATTCCTCTAATGCATTGGGTAATGATTTACATCTCATGAGATACTTTTAGAAGACGAGTTGATGTGATCAATCCAAACTGGGAATCAGGTTGGGATGTTTGATCCACTATGGGAAATAAGTGGTGATTTATGATTTCATATAATGTTTTAAATATGTTATGATTCCAGATCGGGTATGATTTGATGGTTTTAGTATTTAAAATTGTCATATGAAATGGTTTTTAGGCCTATGATGGTGCCAAAAAATTGTAAAATGGTTTTAGGATTATCATTTTAACATGTGGTTCATGATTTATTAGTTATTATTTTTCACTCATATGATTAATTTATTTGAAATGATAAATATATATGTCTTGATTCAAGATTACAATCCATAATTAATTGGGTATAAATGTTGTAATTTAAGATCATAATATCATACCCATATTCTTATGTTATGATAAAAAATGGTCATCGATTGACATCTCTATTATTTACACATAATGATCTTTTAATATGGCCATTTCTTTTTCCCTTTCACCATGTTATGAATAATGGTTTTAGGTATGTTAAGTAAAAAAGGGTCTAATGTGAGAATAACTTTATAAGAGATGAGGTAGAATGCACCCAAATAAAATGTTTCTTATTTAGTCTCTAAATTAACTAAACCATTATAATTTTGGTGTGGATCATATTATTTTGTATTTAATATTCCTGTAAAATTATTTAATATTTATATATTAAAATATTAGGTCTCCTGACATCCTTTTAATGAAACTGTCAAGTAATGATCATCATTATTTTAATCGTTTAAATTACGAATGGTAGGAGGAAAATATTTCATTTATATATTGTGAAATATTTTCATATCGATTAATTACTCATATGATTCTATTCTAATTCTGATATTTTATAGTTAAATAAAATATATCATATCATTATCATATTGGTGTTATTATATTGAAATTAAATCATCTAATAATCATCCCTTAAGTATGATATGTTTATGTTTGGGTTAGTTTTCCCACCTATATAAATATTTTTATAAAACTATAACATGTTTGACTATGGGAACCTAAATAATGTTGTAATTTCAATTAAGTTTGAAAATAATGTTTTTAATGGTTTTGGAACTTTTATATTATGCATTGTTCTTATTATTTAAATTTCATATTTGATCTTAAAAAATATTGAAATAAGCTGACACGGATTCCACATTCATGTAACCTTACACGAACATTAATGTAATGAGATAATATAAATATAAATAAATGAAATTTTTCTATTATACTATGTTATATGATATATAAATGATACAAATTTGGAGAAAAATATATAACAAAACCACATTTAGGAAAATAGTACAGACAACCATTCTATAAACACTTGATGTTGGAAAATAGGTAAACTAACTTGATTTCAAAGAGATAATGACCATATATGAATTCTATAATATAAAATTCTTATGATTAAGGTTCAATTATTATGTGATTAAGACATATAAGTTTGTGATACATTGGATTATAGTATAGTTAAAGAATTTCAGAAAACTGGTATGGGTTTTTCATCTCAAATTACTCTATTTGATACATGTTTGTATTATGCACATAATTTCATTTATGTGGTGTATATACTACCTCATTTTATGTTAAATAATGAATTTAAAATTATTCGTGGTATTTAAAAATCAATTATAATCATTTTCTTGCAATAGGGTTTGATGAAATATCTACTAAATCCATCAGTGTTGGTTTCCATCTAAAATTTCACTTTTTGAGACTCATCATATTTTCAAAAATTATTTACTTTTGTAGGGTGAAAATATTTATATAGAATAAATTTTTTCATAAACAATATAAATTTAAAGGGATTTATGATTCTATATTCTTATCCCACCAAAACATTCTTTTGACTCATGTGTTACTAAAAATGTTGTAAAACACAATCATTTCTATTCTGAAAAAAATAGGATTAGTTCACATAAAGTAAATTTTTGTGTAGTTTCCAATAAAATAAATCCATATATATATATATATATTTGAAAGTGGATGTAGATGTGTTGTAGTTGAAATTAGGGGTTATATACTTGAAATTTTTTGGCTAATAATTAACTCAATAATTATTTTCTTTAATGATTAATGGGGATAACAATAAACACCTATATAAAAACATATAGAATATTAGCATTGGAATGTTTAAATTAATTTTATACCGTGATGATGGATTTTTATAACCATTCCCTTGTACTCTTGAAAATTCAAACCAATGAACCCAATTATTGTCTTCAATGGATAACCCAACACATTAAAATTTTCATCGTAGCTATATTTATTTTATATGGGGACTTCTTATTACATAAACAATACTCCTAAGATTTTATGTTGATTAAATAATATTCTATTAGACGTAAAACTTATTTTATTGAATGAGATTGTCTTTGTTTTTTGAATTTTTCATTACATAGATAACCATGATTTTATTCAGTTGTGGGTTCCTTAGTTAATGTTATGAAACGTCTTGTTGATTCGTAGGGTGAACTCATGGTATTTAATTTGGTGATAGGACTATAAAACAAAAATTTTATATGAAATATATTTTTTATAATAATTTGATTTCTTCTATATCTTTCATTACACAAAATAAAGATTTTTAATGAATTATTTCATAATATTAATATTATTATTGAAAATTGACCATTATAACCTTGATGTTAACTATAGAAGAATGAATAGGAATAAAAAAATTTAAAAAAAATTAAGTACAATATTTTTAGTTAAATAAAATATATTTACAAATAAGTACTTAATTTTTAGTTACTTATTTTTATGCATTGAAAACACATTTTTCTCATTAAACCTGATCTACATTGATTTTTTTAACAAATAATAAAATTATTTTTAGAATCATTTAGAAAAATTATGCGAAAAAATAATATTTGAAATCACCATGTAATAATTATCTTTGGATTAATTGTTTTTCAAAATTCCCAAAATTATTAATTTTTTGACATATAGTGAAATATAGTGGTTGTTATTGAAAGTTTCCTTTTCATTTAATTAATTAATAAGGTTAAAATTAGTCTTAAAGTAGTTTTAAAAGTAAAAATATCTAAATTATGTTATAAATAATAAAATATAGGTCATGTTAATCAATATTTTCTTGATTTTTTATATTAAAACCTTTTAAACATTTAAAAATTTCACTTTGGAAAACCACTTTTTAGACATATATACAGATTTAATTTTAAATTAATGTTTACCACATATGTGAATGGAATTTCAAAAAATTTATTAAATATTTTCAATCACCATAATTAATAGTAAAAATAGTAAAAAAAATAATCACCACGGTTAATGTTAAAACTACTTTACAAGGGGTTAAACTAAATAGGTAATGAGTAAAATGACCTATAAACATGTAAAACCCCCATTTGGTAGATATATGTAAACCTTTTCACCAATAATGTTTCACAATGGCCCATCTTCATACCTTTTGGAATATAAAAAACATTGTAACACTTTATTCTTTTCAAAATTCCCATGTGTGTCCTCTCCCTAACTTATCAAAGGCCAATCCCTTTCTACTCTTATTCACACATAAAATGTTACATTAGTGTTTTTATTTTGAGTTATTAATTTTGATTATATTTTTAATAAATTTATTTTATATTTTCACCTTATATTTTTGATAAAAAATAGAAAATATGGGATTTTCCAAAGGTGGCACATAGTTGGTGCACTTTTAGGGAAAGTTGGACAACCTTTCCCATGAAATAGTACTGCCAAATAATATATTGGATAGTGGAGAAGCATATTATTTTCACATGGTTTTCAAATAGTGCATACTAACCATGTTAAATGTCCTTAGATAGTGAGGGGTGCACAGTTTCCTCATAGTTTAGAGAACCATACAGGAAAAGCATGTGCCATGTCCAGGTTATTAACAATTCTAAAATTGCCCATGATTCCTATTGGGATTTAACCCCAAATCCCCACTTTATAACCCCATACGAGTTATCCAGCACTAGGAAAATCCCTATCTCCCTCTTATGTCCCTTGTAGTCCCTTCCTATATTGTTTTGGCATGGATTCATCATGAATTTTTCAAGTGGTTTCACCCTTGAATATCCACTCCTTCTAGGGTTTTCCTTCCCTCTTTCTTCCATTCTTATTTTATAACAATAGTTTTACCAAAAATGGGGCTTGACCTAGTGATTTTGTGGGATATATTTATGTTTTTATGTTTAATATTTCCTTTTTAGGTTCTTGTGTTGGTATGGTTGTGGTTTCACAACAATTTTTGGAAATATCAAAGTGAATGGTAGGTGATTCCGTGAATTGACATTATAAGATGATTTTATTATGATTTCATTACTTCATAAATGTACTTAATAGAATGTATGTGTGGTGTGAAGTGTGTTTTTAAAGGCCTTTAGGGTGTATATGTACTCAAAATTGGTTTTTCCTAAATGAAATTGGTTTGATATCATGTGTTTTTCATTTTAAGAACTCTGAATGTTTTGATGAAATGTTGTAGTGGTGTGAAGGGTGTTTACAAATGGACCAATGTGGGTATTAATTTAAAGAGGGGTTTTCTTATGATAATTGGTGGTTTTATATATGTGTATTCATGTTTCTTTTTTGTGAAAGAGTATGTGGTGATCTATGTGTTATGCGGAGTTGAAATTGAGCACAAAGGGAATCCTAGGTAGCTAGGTGAGATCACTAGGAATAGTATGCTAGTTGAATCAGAAGTGGCTTGGCCTAGATTCATGTAAGAGAATTTACAATTACAACACCAACTTATCTATGAATATTATCATGATTTTATACCACTATAAAATTTAATTTATTCCTCTCTAGTGGACTGGGCATGAGAACTCTATGGGTTATGGTCCATATACCATGTTTCATTGAGGTATGAGGTTCCTAGTGTCCCCCTTGTTCCAGTTCCTTTAGGGATTTCCTAGGCTTCTCTTTTGGCATTGTTTCTGACGCTTTCGTTGGGGCGTGCACATCTGTCTGTCGAGGACACACTGATTGTTGTTCTGCATTCCCGCTTTCCAAAGACGGGCAGCAACTGTCGCTTATTCCAGGATGTTTACTCCTGGGTCAAAACGGGATGATTCGATGTCGGTTTCTCCTTCCGTGTATTCCTCCCCATAACTTGTTTCCTAGTACGGGTCTCCCTTATAGACTTAATACAATGTTCTTGAAACTCATCCTAGTGCCATGTCTTTATAGATGCTTGTTAATTACACTGCTTCTATCAGGACATTTCAAAGGGTCCAGTTAGGTCAGCAACCTTCAGTTGGGGGAGTAGTCACGTTGGACATCACTGGTGTGTTTGGACGTAGGAACACTGAAGTGTGTGGGTGTATTCCCCTTATTATAGGGCTTATCGATGGTGCAGAAGCCCAAGGCATTCCACATCGAATGCGGGTAATTATATGCCACATGCATGTCTCTGAGGTTTTCCTCTGCTTCCCATGTTTAACACAGTGTGTCCTCTGAGTTTAACGTCTGTACAAGATAGATTAGACTGATCAGAAAACTCATGAGGGTGTATCAGAGGGGTGAAACCATGGAAGAGAGCACTGATATTGGAGCTAACACATGGTTAGTTACTCGTTTGCTGCTGGGAAAATCGAGAAAGTGTGATGGTGTGATCCCACCGGGATGTTGCATCCCGAGTGAGAATCGGGATGGATGATGAAGGGTGAGAGTTGATGAATAATAAAATAGAACCGATGTGAGAATGAATGTGATGTTTGGCTTGAGCCTCGATGAGACTTCTTACTTATCCCCATGGCAGAGAATCAAAGCCCACGTAGGTTGGTGTGGCGATGGGATGCCTAAGCAGGCGACCCACATGAATGGGACCCAGAGGAAGTAGATCCTCCAGGTTGGGGCATGAAATTGGGGTGTGTGGGGAGGGAAGTGACCCGATGACATACTGCGGCATACGCGTGGTTAGCGACCAGAGTGTTGTTCTGATGCCCTATGGGCAAACCAGAAATGTGGGTCCCAATAGAGGGGACTACAATGGCTTACCGTTGGATAGGGTCACAATGGATTACCTCCAGATGGGGTAACAATTTAGTGTCTTGCGGGACAAAATGTGCATATAGTTTAAGGTCATGCAGGACAGGGGTGGACTGACGTGGAGTGGTCGGGACGAATGGGTGTGGATCTTGAACCTCAGGGAGGCTTGCTACATACCCTGCCTTAGTAGGGATCAAAGTCCATGTAGTTTAGGATGGTTTGTGGGAACCGGCGTGAAGGGGTCGGATCAGGTAGGTGTTGGGCTAGAACCTCGAGAAGGCTTCCTACGTACCCTACCATAGAAGGGATCAAAGTCCACATAGTTTGGGATGGTTTTTGGGAACTGATGTGAAGGGGTCAGATCAGGTAGGTGTTGGGCTTGAACCTCTGGGAGGCTTCCTACATACCATGCCTTGGTAGGGATCAAATTCCATGTAGTTCGGGATGGTTTTTGGGAACTGACGTGAAGGGGTCGGGTTAGGTAGGTGTTGGGCTTGAACCTTAGGGAGGCTTCCTGCGTACCATCCCTTGCCAGGGATCAAAGTCCATTCATTTTGGGAATTTTGGGGCTAATGTGCTAAGATGGCCCAGAAGAGGATGTCATGGTCGATGCTTACTCTAAGACCACGTGATTCATTCTCAGTTTGAGAAACAAGAGGTAGCATAGACCTGACGATCACATTGCGAATGGTGTGTTCGTGGGAAGTGGAGTGGGGATTATATTTGGTTAGCGGCCCAAAGAGTAAACAGGGGCTTACACATGGTTCGTAGCCCTAAGAGGAAACATGGTCTTATGTGTGGTTAGCAGACTATGGAAATGTAGATTGGGTCTTACTCCGGGATGGAGGCCTGAATAATGGAAAAGCCCAGCAGGAGGGGGATTTGGCCTGGAAGAGAAGAGGGTTCTGGTGCCCATCCCCCCCCCCCCCCTCTGGTCCTTGGAATGGAAGAATAAATGAGTAGTAGGGACACTACCTCTTGTGAGAAAATCTAGAGCCTTAAACCATGGTGGTTTTCCTTTCCCCACAGACAGACGTCACTCCATCAAAGAGGATCTCATTCTATGTGAGGAATATTTCACTCCCGTGGAGATGAGCGGGTTTGGATGATGTCCAAGGTGGGGCACTACACATGTGATGCTTGGTGAGAGGCCATAATTTAACATCATGTGCTAGGGACGATGGTGCTTGGCAGTTTAACATCATGTAGCTCGGACGAGGCGAGTTCACTCGGCACCCCCTAGGACTTACATGACTAATTCCCTCCCACCTTTTAGGGAGGGAAGGCATCACCAATGCCATGGTGTGGTGGTGTCATGGAGTGATCCACATAGGGGTCCATGTTAGTGTGGCTATAAGAAGAAGTAATAGTTGTTAGTGTACCTATGCAAAGAATCATAAGGAGAAGTAACACAATGTGAGGCATCATTCAAGGGAAATTGAAATCACTTTATGAAAACCTGGAGGGTCTCATGGGAAAAGGAGTTGGGGAGAAAAGGGGTTCACTGGAAGAGGTGTCGGGAAGCTTCAGTGCTCAATGTAGTAGAGGGGCTTCGCGAAGGGGTATGATTCACGAAGTAAAGTGGCCTCGCCTAGGAATAGGGAATAGTTGCATATGGAAGGTTCTTTGAGAAGTATATTGGATTTCGTGGAGCAGTGCTTTGCAAAGCAAGGGTGCCTTGTAAAGTGTAGAATTGCAATGTAATGTGCATCGCGAAGCACAGTGACCCTACCTTAGTATTTGGGTTACAAGTGCAGCAGGGTACTTCGCAAAGCATAAATGCTCTGCAAAGACCTGAGTCCCCATGGGGATCCCCTACCTTTGTAAAGTCATGTGGGATCCACGAAGAGCATACCTTTTTGAAGTGGGGTTGAATTTAAGAAAACATAAAGGAACTTCACGATGTTGATGTACCTTGAAGAGCTCATGGTTCGCAGAGTAGAAATTGATATTTGATTTGAGATATAAGAAGGTGAATGGTCTGGGGATCCATCCTTTGGGCTTAAGGAGAGACATATATTTATAGGAATGAGGCGTCGCGAAGCAGATCTCGCTTGGCGTGAAGACAAGTGGAATTTTTTCAAAACTTTGGAGCCTCCCGCCTTACTTCACCACATCGGATTCATAAAAAGGAGTAGATTCACGCTGGCCACTGTGTTTCTGGACTCCGTGAATAAGTTTCACGAGGCAACACCAAAGGATTTCTATTTGTTCCTCTTCTTCCCAAATTTTTGTTCCAACAAATGCCCCCACCCCCTTTATAATTGGAGGTGAGGTGATATGAGGGTCTAAGTCTGAGGGTCAATCGCCAAAACTCCTTGTTTAATCGTGAAGAAGTCTCACAAATAATGATCATGATTGGGAGGGGCAACACTCGAGCTGAGTGTGCCGCGAAGCTCTCTGTGGTCAGATGCCTCGTGAATCGCAAGGGGTCATCACCGATAAATAGTGGAGGTTAAGCTCTCATTTCTCCTTTATCACCTCCTTGGTTTGGCATTTAGTGCTCTCGATTTGCTAAGATCTGTGTACTTTTGAATTTCTCTTCTTGAATCAGGTTTTCCGCTTCGTAGTGCACAGTGAGTCTTTGACTCCACGGTGGTGCGCTCTGCGACGTGTGCCTGAAGGTTGGGACAGGGCTCCGCCATTTCTTTATTATGACCGACCTCTGTGAACGGTCTCCATGAACGAGCTCCATGAATGAGCTTCATGAAAGAGAACCAAAAAATGTCCAAGATCCAAAAACGGAATGGATAACCCGGATGTTGTGAGGGGGTGCTTGCAGATACTACCGGGAGGGAGGAAATTGTATATAGCTCAGGTATATGTGAGTTCGTATGAATCCATTCTGACCATAATTAGCTGGTACAGACACTATCGGAAATCCATAAGAACTATCCATTTTTTATGAGGCTGTATCTATATGGATTTGGCCTGAGGGATTATGTCTTCATCCCTAAAGCGAGCAGGGACAAACCAGCTTATTGGTTCAGGAACACGCCATGCCAGTGCCAATGGTTCAGTGCTGCTGACGGTCATGCCTGGGAGGACTTCACGACTGTCATTGCCAATTTTCTATACAATCATGTGAACAATGTTGGCAGGAATGAGGTATAGCTAGAGACATATCCCCCACCATACCATACCATTTTGAAGGCATCCATGGGGAACCTAGAGAAGGGGTGGTCCGATGAGTGGGATCTATGCTAGGGTGAAACCTTTACGGATGACTGGGCCTAGACCTACTTGGTAGGTGTCTCGTGCAAATAATTAGGAGTATATTTGAGGTTAGTGGGCCTCCCAATTCCAAATCTCTCAGATGAAATTTTTGATGTCGGAGTTTCGGAGCAGATGGTTGTCTATGAAAAATACCTTCCATTTGAACCATGGAGAATTCGACCTTAGTCTATGGGACCTGAATCAAATCTTCGGGGATCCAATAATAGGAGCGATGTATGATGATTTCCTCCCCATTATGTGTTCATCGGAAGATTCGGAGTAGAGGCCACCACTGGTGGTGGCGTTGATGAACCTAGTACCAGGAGAGGATAAGCAGTTAGTGAGGGACGTCTATTTCAAATGGTTCTTTAACTAGTTCTTGAACTTCTCGGAAATAGGTATTTCCCTATGAGGCCTTATACTTTCCTGAAGGGGGGTCAACGAGGCAAGGAGCACTCGTACTAGTGGCTCTTGGAGGATAGCCAGTAGAATATGTGGGGATTCAGTGTTGGTACCGAGCAGGAAACGGTAGTTAAGTTGGCTGCATTCATTGCGGTCCTCGTCTGCGGTTGGATCATGATGGTGAGAGACATGAACATGGGTGTATGAGCAAGAATGTTTATCATAGTGTCCATACTGGTGAATAGAGTATGGATCAACCTCGGGATCTTGATGCTTGCCAGGTTGTACAAGATAATGTGGAATATTAGCAAGGGGAAGAATCCACGGAGAATAAGTGGGCCATTCCACCCCCTTTATGGGGGATAGAGGTGCATGTTAGGGGCTTCTATGAATATTGGAACCCCATATCCCCTCCAAGATCAAGCTTATGTCTGTCCATTCTGAATTTTGTATGGATATTTCCATCCCAGATGACCGTGGAGGCGGTACCGAATCGGGTCTAGAAGGCAGATGAGTTCAATTTTGACCCATTCTCGCTACCAATAGGTGTGTTCACTAATGATGGCCAGGGAACAGAAGTGAATTGTTCCTATCTTTTGGCCTTTTGAGGTGGAGTCTTGGTGGCATGGGTGGACCGTGAGTCAATTTGTGAGCCGTACACCCCGCACCGATTGGAAAGCATATTTCAGTGCGTGCAGCGGTTGACCCCATGGGTCTACTTGGGGGTGCGCCACGAGGATCACCCGTGTGTAATGAGGAAGATGTGGCTCATGTTCAAATGGGAAGATGGGAAGATGCAGAACAAACTACCTCTACCCAAGGCAGTCTTTGGGTGGTAAAGGAATATGCCAAGAGCTGGGAGGTGGCATACCCGGGGGAGATGATGAAGCATCCAACTGTTCGGGTCAGCGATGGGGTGCCTCCCCAACCTCATAGCCGGGGCCAGAAGGCGGCAAGAAATGCTCGTGGCGGTTGGGATGTCATGGCGGCCAGGCCTGCACCGGTTGAAACTGACACAGCAGTAACGGATCCAGCGGTAGTAGCAGACCTGGTAGTCCAAGAGGAGCAGAGCTATCTAGAGGGGAGGCCACCAAGGGGATTCTATAGGATGTCCACCCAGGCTTCATGGATGTGGTTGTGCCATATAGATATGTTGGAGAACACTGCATTCCCATAAGCTTTGGATATTTGGGATGTCAACTGGAAATTTATCATCTTGTCCGAGATATGGCAACACCTAAACCATCTTGGGATGTATTTTCCGGGGATCAGCCCTATCGGGGTTGTCTTGGTGTTGTCCTAGGTAGAGGGGGATAAATACCTGGCAGAGATGGAGGAGTTTGTGCGCTACCGAGGAGCTCTGTGTCCGATGGCATATCGGGTAAACATGTTCCTGGATAGTATGACCCCTACATGGTTTTCAACTACTGAACTAAGGGAGTTCTTCCCTCATTCAGAAGAATTTGATGAATCCTACTAGGGGGAGAAGGTTGGTAGAGGGAGCCTTATGGAGGAGGGTGAAGTTGGTGATTCGGAAATAGAAATTGAAGAGTTTGTAGAGGATCTTGAGGTAAATCCCTAAGTACCTTCCCTGGCATCCACTTCTAGGTTAATTTGGACCCCTCACTAATATTTGAACTATGTATGAGGGCCTTATACATAGAACCAATTCCCGCCCTATAGCAGATACAGTTGTAGGTACTTCGAGATCCGCGCCTACGGTGTTGGCCGTTACCATGCTTAGCGGGGTTTGGACACCCAGGGTAGTTCATTAGATGTTTTCTGAATTCCAACAGTATACGAAAGGCCACAACTCGGGGCCCTGATGGAAACAATCCGAGAGAGAGACCGACAAATTGATCTCTATAAGTCTCCTTTATGAAATTCATGACTGCCACGGATTGATCAGTTTAACTGACGTCCATGCACTTTTTGGTATACACAGTTCTTCAAATGGTGTTGTCTACCTTGGCAAGGTTGGTTGGTACTCCTGGTGGCACCTTTCCCAGAGGAATGTTTGTGGTTGTGGAAGTGGATGCCCAAACTGACCACGCTACGGCGCTTCCGATCACAGGTGGTACAGTTATAAGGACAGATCCTGAGAACATTGAGGTGGTATCTGACGATGAAGATCGATCGGATATCATGAGTCATGCCAGACCTGACAAGACCCCAGATGCAGACCCAGATGACGAGTTCATGGTGGCATTCCCCGCGTATGAGCCTACCGACCCCATAGATTTCATGGCAGAGAAGATCTAGGAATATGACCGCGGACTTTGTGTGGGTTGGAAACGGAGAAAATAGGTGAACATACAAAGGCTCTAGGAGGCTGAAAATGAGATTCAACGGGTGCATGTCCAGGAATATGAGCATTCCTCTTTCCTCATCACGCAATCAGAGCTCATATCGCAGTTGAAGGTCCAGTTGGAAGAGGCTGAAGAGAGGATGAAACAAGCCTCCACAATGATGGATATCATTCGGAGCGATGAGGAGTAGGCCTGGATTGCGGCTAATGAGTTATGCCTTATTTCTTCCAAGGAGAAGTGGGAACTAAATAGGAGACAACGGATCTTGGATTCCACAAGAAGGAGGGTGGAAGAGCTGCAATGTTCTTTTGACGGGATTAACCCATCCATCGGAAGGGTCGATCCTCCGGTACTATGATACATGTATCATTGGAATGCACTTTCATGCGTGAATTATTTATACTATATTCATGCATGAGTTCTATTATTTTCTTCGGTCTGCTACATGTCTGTCACATTCGTGAAACATCCGGTGACCAATCCCTAAGCTCATGTGGGTCAGGACCAATGTGAGAAACAAGTTATGACCTCCTTGTTATTCTACCAGAATATGATAGTGTCGACCTTGATTCGGGCATCCTGGGTTTGAACAACCATCACAGATTTCCCGAAAGAAAGAGGGAGGCCTGACCGGAGAACGAAGGTCTTGGATCAGTCAAATTTCTATTTTCCCAATGTGCTCTAGTGCATGAGCGGGGTAACGCCATGGGCATTGGGATAAATCTGAACATAGAGGAGTGGAAAGTGTGAATCACGATACCCAAAATTCATAATATTATAGGGATGGCATGAAAATGAAGGATGAAAGTTGACCGTGATCGAAACACGGTATCCTTATTTCATTAGCCTGAAATGGGGATAACAACTTAGGGCCGACCACATACCATGTTCGAAACACAGGGCCTTACTTGAAATATCATACATTAGTCTTATAGAACTTTATCCAATGACAGTAGGCAGACCATAGGCTGAGAATCCATATTGTTAGTGGGTTCCTTTAGATATGAAAGAGGATGAGGGTCCAAATAAAGGGCATGCAAAGCGTGGAGGGAGGAGTGAGGGGTTGTTCAAATTGAGTCTAACACTCTTTAAATTACGCCACTGTGGTGAAGACACGTTCGGTGGTCATGTCGGTTTGATCAGGGATCAACCTTCTTCCAGACAGGACCTCCCTCGTGAGGTCCAGGAACGCCGTGAAGTTTTACGTTGTACCAAGGATGATGATGAAAGTGTAGTTTAACTTCACATGGTGTAGACGATGTGCAATGTTTTAAGGTCACACTTCCTATACATTAGTTGGGGTCGTGGGGCTAGAATTGTTAATGACCCTGAGGATAGGCCCAAGGTGAGATTCCTGGGTACCCCTATGTATCTCATAAGGATGATAATAAATCCAAATGTAGTTATTGAGAACAGTGTGGTTGGAGACCAGTTTTGGTAAGGAGAACCCTCTCTGGCGAGGAAGCTGGCGCATCCCATAGTTACTATGGGGAGTCCTGAACTTGTTAGGGGTAGAACCACAGTTTTGTGTCATGCACCAAGGACATATGGACTCGTGCAGTTTAACGTCATATGATAGGACTAGGAGTGGAAGGGGGGATTCTAAGAAGGGAGTATGTGATACGGTAGCTATAAACTCCACATGAATGAGGACATAAGGAGTCCTCACCACACCAAATATCCCCAAAGGAAGTTATATTGGTCAAGGGACCAAAATTAAAAGTTAGTCTAGGCCTAGGGCAAAGTGCCTGGGTGTTCTTACGTATCCCATTAGAATGGTAATCAAGCCATACATAGTTCATGAGGTTTAGTTCAATGCCATGAGTGATGATGAAAGGAATGTGTGTCATGGTTGTGCCAGTACAAGTCCTACCAAAACTATTAAGCCCACGTGAGTCTAGCTCGATGTTGAAACAAGGAGTAGTGATGGGACTTTCTTAGTACCTGGAGGCACAAATTAGGGGCAGTGGGACTCTAGGTGATTGACATCCACATTATGTTGAACCTCCTACTTAACGCGCCTAGATGAATGAAGGGGTAAACCCAAGCATGTTGGAATTCCAATTGAACATAAGGAACTGGAAAAATGTGAATCATGATTCTAGAGATCTAGACGACAATGATGGTGGTGTAACGATAGGGTATAATTGTTGACAGTGTTCAAAACACCGCATCAATATCACGTTATCCTGGAATGGGGACAGACAAATGGGGGTTGACAGCTAACCATGTTCGAAACACGAGACCTATTACAAATTTCTTATAAGGTCCTCAGGGACGTTGGCCCAAGATGGTAGGTAAGACAATGTGGTAGGAGACCAGGTCGTGAAGGGGGTCCTAACAGACGTGGAAGAGGATGAGGATCCAAATAATGGGCTCAAAAATCATAGACATGGAACAAGGGGAATGTACCCATGAAAATTCCACACTTCGTGCACTTTGTCACAATGCATCTGAGTACGAAAATAAGACGTATTAGATAGAGGGAGTCAAGTCCCTTTCTAAGGACAAGGGTCCTGGGGTTGCACTCTTCCAGCATAAGGTCATGGGATGGGCTATTAAGGGGGCTTGATTTAACAGACTATGTATAGGGAGGTGATGTATCCAAACCCGACGCATATTTATCATAGGAAGATCTTATTTTAGGGTCATATAACTCGTACCGGTTTGGGAAAAGACAAGGGAGGTACATTGTGCGATTTTTTCAAAACCTAACGTGAATGAGATCCCAAGTGGTACTCGCCACACCACATATTCCCAAAAGAGTTTGGGCCAAGGGGATAAAGAGAGGGGGAAGGATTTTAGATTCGTGGGGCTAGACGTGAATACTAGATGCATGGCTGTTCCTACGCGACCCATGAGGATGGTAATCAAGCCATACGTAAATCTGGAATATGTCGTGTAGTTTAACATCTTGCGGCATGGATGTAGAGTGGTCTTAGTTTATGGTCATAGAATTCAGACCATAGATGGAACTGAGGGAGGGAGACACGTGGTGAAGTAATTACTAATCCCAACGTGAATGTGAACAGTAGGAGTATGTATCACCATAATTTAATCCCCATGAAACTTTAAAGTTGGGGGACCAAAAGTGAAAGTTATTCTAACACCGAGACAAAGTGCCTGGGAGTTTCTACTTACCCCATGAGAATGTGAATGAAGCCACACGTAGTTATAAAAGTGTCACAGTAAATTATCATTTCTAGGGATAATAAGGATGTGTGGGTCTGGCCTCCACACCAAACGAAGTGTCATTTGATAGCTTTTCATTGTCCTTTAGGATGAATGTGTATTTTTTTGGGAAGCGATGGACCTAGGATGGAGATTCCACGCATCTCCACAAGAATCAATCCATATATAGGCGTTGAAAAATGGTATCGTGGGTGACCGATACCAAACATGATGTCCCCTCGAGTGAGGAAATCATACCACGATGTCGTTTTTCATCGTGCAACCAGGACGATAATCTCAGAGTTTTGGGTCATGTGATGGGACCAACCCCTGCACTTTAACATCTCACTATATAGATAAAATAGTTTAAAGTCATGTGATACCATAGGGATAATTTTCATGACATGCTAAAGTGTCCCCAAATTGAATGAGGATGAGGTCCACATCACAACATGCGTGATTCTGAAGAATAAACCTCAGGCCGAGGGGCCAACAGAGGTCAGAAAATATAGGGCTAGAGCTGTGGAAGAACTATCCGGGCAGTCCTATATATCTCATAAGGATGGGAATCAAGCCATACGTTGTTCTAAGGGTAGGTTATATAAGGAGATCTTATTTTATGGTCTTAGAGCATGGACCCTAAAGAAGAAAAACTCTTCCAAGCGAGCATAGACCCCGACCCGATCCCAAAGCCCATGTGAGTCAAACTCAACGTGGGAAAGAAGGGCGAAAGTGGTCATTGAAAAAAATTGGATATGTGCGAAGGGGAAATCAATGAAAATCCCCAAATGACGCCTAACCATGGATTTTTCCTCCTAACATGCAAATGTGCACTGAGGGATAGTACCAAGAGTGTCGAAATTCCACTTGGACATAATGGGGTGGAAGATGATGTGAATCATGTAACCAACATACAATGCTTGATGGGTTTGGCGTGACAATGGAGGATAACTGTTGACTGTGTTCAAAACACGGTATCCATATCATGTGACTAGGAATGGGAATAAAAAATGAGTGCCAACCACTGACCATATTCGCAACATAGGACTTGTATAAATTTTTGTTTAAACTATCTAGGGTGTTTGCCCATAATGGAAGGAGATCCCTTGGGATGAGCATCCATTACATTTGGAGGTACCTTTGGATGTGAATGATGATGAAATACTGAATGAAGGGGAATATGAAGCCTAAAAAATGGGTTAAATCATGTCCAGGTTGAATCTGAAACTATAGGTTCTAAACCAAAGTATTCCTAGGCACATTAGTGAATCACCAAAGAGGCTCAAGGGAACCATCTTAAGAGTGGTCGACATGAAAAGATGAGTTTAGTGCAATGGAGTTAAGGTCACTTAGGAGAGTGAGAGGTATGAGGAGTGGTTTTTAAAAATCCAGTGTGAATGAGGAAACAAGCCCATACCGCACTGTGTACCTCTCTCTGGGAAGAACTCGGACCAGGGAGAAGAAAGATGATAAGGTTTCTGAGAAATAGTGCTGGACCCAACGACTAGATGTTTAGGTGGCCCTACGTATCCCATTTGAATGGGAATCAAGCCATACATAGTTTTGAAATTTTCATTCAATTTGACATCGTGCTGTAAGGATGAGAGGGGGAATGTGTATGGTATGGTGAATAACCCGACGTGAATGAGGGAATAAGACCACACACGCCATACCATTCAGGATTCCCCAAAGAAATTGGATCAGGTGGTCAAAAGAAAAAAGGGGGATAAAACTGGGCTGGATCCGAAGATAGAGTGTCCGGGTTTTCCTACGTATCCCATAAGGTTGGTAATCAAGCCATAGACAGTTCTAACAGATGTCCTATAGTTAAATTCATGTGGTAAGGAGGATGGAGATCTTAGATTATGGTCCTAGATCTTGGACCATATATGACTAGTTTAATATCATGGGAGTGGGACAGGAAAAGAGGAAAAGGAGGGAACCATCGTGCCTCCTATGTGGGAGGCCACAACACGGAAACAATGATTGAGGATAACTATTGACCATGCTTTCAACAAAGTATCCATATTGTATGACTAGGGATGTGGGGGGGGGAAACAATTGAGCATCGGTCGTTGACCATCTTCACAACATGAGACTTGTATCAATTGTCATCTAGAATCCCCAAGAACGTTGGCCTGAAAAAGCAAGAGAGCCCATGGGCCTGGCGTCCATGAAGTTCATGGGTTCTTTTAGATGTGAAAGATACTAGCGATCCCATATGATGGGGCATGTAAATCATGGTGGGATATTTGAGGTTTAACATCTTGATGCAAGGATGAGAGGAGAAAGAAGGATGTGTCTCAAGGGGATATGTGTGGCGTGGAAAAAATAGCCTGATGCGAATGTGGACATAATTCCATACAACACCACATAATCCTAGATAAGAACTTCAGCGAGGGGGCCGAAAAAGTTTGAGGGACCTAGGAAAAGGGTGTCCCGGCTGACTATAGACACATGACCCTTCTTTCAAGTAATTCCATACCAAATTTCCTAAGCCCACGTGAGAAATGAACGATGTGGGAAATAATGAATAGGATCAAGCTCTGCCTAACATATAAGGGAATGGAAATGAGGGAAGAAGATCGGGAAAGGTCTGTCCCGACCAGGTCAATACTTCTATACAAGGTGGATGGATGTTTTAAGAGGTAACAAGACAAAATGAAATCATTGCACCCAACATTTAGGACTTACAGGGGTGGTGACAATGATGGAGGATAGAGGTTGACCATATTCAAAACATAGAACCCATATCATGGGAGCTGAAATGGGAATGAAAAATGAGCGTCGACCGCTGACCATGTTTGAAACGCTAGACTTATACCAATTTTTTATATGAAATCCTCAACGACGTTGGCCAGAAATGGTTTGGGAGCCCTTGGGTGAAAAAAATACATGCCATTCGGAGGTCCTTTCATATGTGAAGTGTTTAATGCACAGACCTCAGTTACCCAGATTTGGGGAATTCTTTTAATACATTAGCATGATTACATGGAATCGTGTCCTGAAGGACCGATCAGTTTAGGAGTCTTGGAAAATAGATTACATACATGAACTTTACATTAATATTTCTAGCAAAAAATACAGCACAGATAATATTTGGAGAATTTCATTATTCTTCTATCTTAAACCTACATATAAATCATAATACACTTCTTGGTATCCTGCGAAAATAAAACATAAGAAAGGGGTGATCTCAGATGCTTATTAAGGGCAAATAATTTAGTGGAAGCTATAAAATTCTAAGGAAATATGTTTAATAAAAACAACAGACTTTTTAAACATATTATTTGAACATAATATGGAAAAAATAAATCAAAAAATACCATATAAACATGCACATGGATATTCTACTAGTCGAATAATCGCATGTAATAAATAATTTCATATTGAGGGAATGCCTAATACCGGACATCATTAACACTTAGTCAAGACCTCGTGCCAAACTATAAATAAAACTTTTGTAAAGTCGTTATGGTAAGACACTAACTTCTCTCATGAGACTTACCGATGCATCGAGGAGCTATAGAGGGCTCCACCAATCACTTACTAAGTCCATTACATTCCTCATATGAAAATTTTTAAACAAAACAAAAACATTCGTAATAAAACTAGCATAGAAAATGTCAATACATTAACCATAAATGATAAATGGTATAAAAATAGAACATCCATAGTAAAATATAACATAACTCATTCGATACAATATGGAAGATTGTATTCTAATAAACCAACCTCAACCAAGAATAATATCCAGTAAAGGATGTTGACGTAGTTGAAAATGATCATTAAAACTCTTTGAGATCAATATAACTTTTTGTGAAATCATTTAAAAGTCACCCATTTATAAAGTAAGTCATTTAAAATATATTTTTGAATCAAATATTCCCATACCACTTTGAAACTTTTGAATGGAATTAACTTTTTTAAATAATCATGTCTATATAAATAAATCTGTAGAACCATTTTTGAAAACATGGACATTAATGAGAAAGGTTTTAGAGAATAAATATTAAAAACATTTGATATGATGTTTTAGTAAAAGAGTTTCTTAAAAAGAATCCTTTTTATATTTATTTTATAAAATATAAACATGGATGATAAATATGTGCAATTACATACATATACATAAACAATCTCGGATAACAATGGGATTGAGAAATTAACCCTTACCTTGAACTTTCCATTGGTCAAAGGTACATTTAACCTCATGTATAATGACCATAGTATGTTATTAAATTGTAAACAAACCATATTCATATTTATTATTTTATACTTGATTCATTTATGACTTTATATAACTTTTTTAATAATAATTTCGAAGTTAAAATAACATTTCATGTAATAATCGCTTTCTTTATTATACGTGTTTTAACTTGTTATTCTTGATCGTATCAGATATATCATGATTTAATTGCTTCCAAAATATAAAAAAATATTTATTTATCATATATATTCATAATATAAATATTTATTATAGATAGATATATGAAATTGAAAACACTGTTTATAGAGACACTAGGCCGTATGTATGCATAATCGTTGTTTTCCTTTTCATATTGTATTGAACGGAAGTAAGTGAATGAGATATATGTAAATATATATATATGTGTGTATATATATCCAGAAGAATTATTATGTCATATATTACATACTTATTAATAATATATACTTTGATAATCATCGTTGAATGGTGAACGTGGAAATTAATCTCATCGCGTCGTGGAGACGGTAAGTCGTACGTACACACGAGCGACAATATCATTTATTCAATGATTAAAAGGTGTGGAATTTGATGGTATATTAATTTTATAGAGAATTTATCAGGTTATTTTAATTATTTATATAAATATTAGTCATCATTGTATCCATTCAAATAACGTAGTGTTGAATAACAAATTACACCACGATGTGGAGACGGTAAGTCATACGCACACACGCATGGTGACATTATCATTCATAGGATGGATAGAATAATAAATATAGTTGTATCATATTTATAATAACATATCAGTATGTATAAGGTACTGGATTTAGTATTTTGGTATGGAAATAAAAAATAAATAGAATGTGGAAGAAGAAAAGAACTTTGAAAGAGGTGATAAAATAATTACCTCTTCTTCTGGTGTATCCATTTTATTTGAACAAAAGTGCTCATTAGGTTGTCTTTCTGCTCAAGATAAGGCCTCTAGGTTGAAGTGAGTGAAGTTTTGATGAGATTTGGCAAGGTTTTGGCTAAGCCAAAAGGCTTTGGAGGTGTAAATTTAAGAGAATGGGAAGTAGCCTTTTTTAAGAGAGCTGAGGGGTACTTTAGGAAAATCCTGAAATATTATTTTATTATAAAATCATTTTCAGTTTCTAATGGATCCAAAATGATTTATTTCAGAAATAAGGTGGTTATGGGTATAAAACATCACAACCAATAGGTTTTAAACAAATTTAGGTCACTATATGAACCTTATGTTTTAGATTTAACTCTTAGTCAAATACTTTAACTTTTAACAAGACTTCTTGTATTATTATAATAAATGGTTAATAAACATACTATAAAAAGGCAATAGAAACAAAAGTGGTTAATTATTGATATATCTAATATTATCTAAGTCATATTCCCGAACCTTAGATTTTTAAAAGTATTTTATCATTTAATAAAATAGTATTTGTTGTAGAAACTCATTTATGTCAATTTTGACAATATTTAGTATTTGGTTTTTGTGAAAGTCATAAAAACATTATTAATTAAAAAAAATCATTTAATCAACTATAACATGTAATAGTAACCTATAATATTCGTGGAATACATCAAAAGTCTCAATGTGCATTTATTTGGATATTTATAACATCAATTATTTTAATCATTCATTAATAATGTAATTACTGCATCATCATTGTGTCAAAAATATATTTAATTATTTAATAACTAAAAATTATAAATAAAATACCATGATGTAGGAAATCCTGTTATCCTTCTAATGAATATTTATAGTCAAATTTATATTATATATAACCCCATATTAAAATTTTTTTAGTTATTATTCTTTTAATTTTAAAATTTTATCTCTTCTTTAAATAAAATAATAATAAATGTCATAATCTAATCCAATTGGATAAAAAAATATCATATTTTATTTATAATTCTGATTTTGGTAGAAATACACTTATAAAATAGAATTATAACATGTCTTAGGGTAATTATATTATCATTTTTACCTTTAATTACCCTATTTACTTTTAACCATGGTAAATAAAATTCAAAAGTTACAATTCACCAACAATTATTTTCATCCCATTGAACCAAATTTTACTTACAGATGCCAACTGTGTCTCTCTTATTTTTGAAATTCAATCCATAGAAGTGGCAAAATTATGTTTTATGCAAATTTCTTAATGTGCCTAGAAGGTGGGAAAAAATGTAAAAAGTTCAATAAAATTTTATACATTTAATCTTATTATAAAATGAATGCAATGAAATAAATTGAAAATATAAAGGTATTATGTATCTATTTTGACATAAAATAAATTTAAATAAAATAAATAAATAGTTAAATAAAAATTCGGTTTTGAACAATAACTTAGTGTTTTTCACTATTCGTAAAAAAATGAATATTTTCAGAAAAATACCAAAAAATTACCCTAAGATAATTTTGATATTATGAATTCAAAAATGAAGTTTATTTACCAAATTTAAAACATATAAATTTAATTAATTAATTTAAAATTAATTCCTGTTGTCAAAACCAAAAAATGAGTTTTTAAAAAGTAAAAACTATCAAAAGATTTACAAGTGTTTATGTCCAATTTAAATGTGAAATTACTTATAATAACATACATTATTTTAAATGACAAAAATACAATCTAGTTATAATTCAAAGACATTAAAATTTATAATTTAATTCAACAAATTATTTTGATTAAAAAAATTGTTTCCAATTAAAATTTAGTATCTTTCAATATTTATCAAAATAAGAAAGTTATCAGAAAAACACCAATAATTTATCCAAAAAAAATTTATGTCCCAATTCTAAAGAAGAAGTTTATTTTTTATATTTTAATATATAAATTTTCAAAAATTGGATTTAAAAAGAGTGCTCTATTAATAGGGGTAAAATTGCATTTTTTTGAAAAATACTTCTTTTATCTGAAAAATTGATTTTTTTCTTATATTATGTCTTAGTAACACATAATAAAGATGTTAAAATTATATTGAGTATTCAAAATGAAGTTAAAACTATACATAAAATCTTTTTTAAACGGCTAGTTTTGTAAGTTGTGGTGCGCTTGAACTCAGTGTTGTGTGTAGCACAAGCTGTTGAATTACTTTAAAGAGATAACGTACTATAAAATCTTGGGTTGTTACATTCACCCCACCTTTAATAAATTGAGACCTTGAAATTTTAAATTGCTCTTAAAAAATAAAGGGTTAAAAATTGAAAATACCTTTGAGGAAAACCCACATTGGAAATAGGGTTAATAAAAATTAGTCTTAATAAGAGGCAAAGGGAAATGAAAAAGGTATCACCAAATTAGGGGTTAGAATATGATAAAATTGGGGGAAATTATAAACACATAATTAGAGGGAAAACATAAATATTTGTAGGGAGTGATTGAGGTAATGAATCATAAACAAGTTAACAATAAATGGAAAATTTATAGCCTCAAATCCATAAATCTATGATGATTTAAAATATCATCGGTTCAACAAAACATAATTTATTAAGATAACAAAAAAATTTGAGATCCATTCCCTAATGTTTAAGAGTTAATTTCTTCATATAATAATAAGAAGACAAATACTTGACAAATATAGTTTTATATTTTAACTAATTTTTACCACAAACTCATCTTTCACTCCAAAAGATATTAGAACTCAAAAATATTATATTTATCTGAATTGTATTGGTTTCCAAAAAATGAATTTATAATTCATCTGTCAGACCTTCTAAAAACTATATTATACAAACTAGGACATCACATAGGCCAGTTGTAGATGATATACCCTTGTCTCCCCTCGGTTGTGGGTTCAAGCTTCACAGCCTTGCCGAACGCGACGGGTTGTCGCCTGACCTTCGAGTGTTCCTTTTTATAAAAAATAAAAAAATCATACAAAATTTTTTAACCTTAAAACATAGTATCCAATGTCCAACTTAATCCATTCCAACCATTATACTAATCCAAAATACTTTTTTCTAACCCCATAGTCCAAAAATTTATAAGGTCAACATAACATAATGAAGATCACTTTTTTCTACATAATAATATGTGAGTACCTTCATCATGTATTTTCTAAAAACATGGTAACGCCCTAAATTACCATAAAACCTTATTTATTACATTAATGATTTATTATTCCTTATAGAGTACTAGATATATACCTTATATCCAAAAATTTTTAATACTCCTATAATGACGAAATAAACAAACCATTAATCAGTTCCATGGTAGTCAAGAATATCTAATATAATTTATCCCAATAAACTATATCGTATTCAAAAATCACTACCTCTATATCAAGACCATATTAAGGTTTATCTTTCCTTCAACCATGTATTTTCCAAAAGGTTTAACTTGTTGTTGAGTCACTTTTCTTAGTACCGTATAATCTCAAATCCCTAGTGAAATAGTATTGCAGTACAATCCTTATTTATTTCTATAATTAATATAACTAGTACATAATTGATACAACACTCAAATGATATAATTAATTATTAAATATAAGAACACTAATTATTCCTCTTCATCTTCAGCAGTATCATAACCTGTTTATTATCCAATATCATTATTTGGGCATACTTTTATGATTGGGACATTGATTCTCATAGTGTCCCAACTCCTTGCAAATGAAGCATTGAACATTTAAACCCTTTTTCTTACCCTTTCAATCACGTACTTGGTATCCTTTTCCTCCACACTTATAAAAAACTCCCATTCCTTACAAGCATTTACCAAGGTGATTCTTTCCATAGTTATCACATAATATAAAATTCTTCTTTCCCTTCTCCCCTTTATCCATCTTTATCTCAACCATAATTTTCTTCTATGGGTTCCCTTCAAATCCATAGGACTCAGAGAATTATTTACTCATTTTATTAACACATGATACTATTTATTCATGTGATTATAATACATGGGTGAATATTTACCTTCTAAAAGATGGCTTAATACCATGAAATATAGGATCCTTCTTACTCTTTGGATCATTCGTATTGCTGGAGTTATCATTACTTCTACTGGGCGCCATTTCTATATGACGACATATAGTAGGTTCGATCATATCATAATGTATAATCCAAAAACTAGAAAAATTATCAACATTAATTGAATATTTTCATACATGTAGTTTTATAATCCTAAAAATGGGTTCTATGATGACATATTTACTGATAAATCCTTCATAATGGTTTGTAAATAAAATTTTAATTATACTAAGCATATCCCCGAGGATTGTCATAACCAATAGTGCAGTAAGGCCCGTTTTCATGTACCAGGATACCATGGGTCAATCCTAAAACTCCTTTTGGATTTCTCACTCCAAGTTACATCCGTTACAGAGCCGCCTCTACCTGCTTTTATCCAGACAGGTACATATTTCTTGGAAACTCACAAAATCTCTACATTTCCAAAATTATAGGAAGTTCTTCTATACCAATCCTCAAAGTTTATATTAGGGCAATGTTCTCTAATCAGAGTTTACCTAAATCTACTTTACAACATATTTAATAAACTTCCTCTGATACTAACTGTAATACCCTAATCCTACTTACCCAGTGTCAGTGTATTATTTTTATACATTGGTATGATTAAAAGGAATCAAGTCCCAAAGGACTGATCAATTTAGCAGTTTCGGAAAATTGATTACATACATGAACATTAAAATACAATTTCTAACATAAAATTCAACATAGGTAATCCTTTTATAATTCCATTATTCTTCTAGCTTAAACCTTCATATAAATCATAATACACTTCTTGGCATCCTGGGAAAATAAAACATAAGAATGGGGTGAGCTCAGATTCTGAGTAAGGGTAAATAATTTAGAGGAAGATATAAATTTTTAAGGAAAGATGTGTAATAAAAACAATAGCCTTTTTAAACATTATCTTGAACCTAATATTGAAAAAATAAATCAAACATCACCATATAAACATGTACATTGATATTCTACTATTCGAATAATCACACAAGTAATAAATAATTTCATATTGAGGGAATGCCTAATGTCATACATAATTACCACAAAGTCAAGGCCTCGTTCCAAGACTATAAATAAAACTTTTGTCAAGGCCTTGTTCCAAGACACTAATTTCTCTCATGAGACTGACTAATGTATCGATGAGCTATAGCGGGCTCTACCCGTCACTTACTTATTCCACTGCATTCCTCATATGAAAATGTTGAATCATACTAAAAACGTTTATCTTAAAACTAGCATACAAAATGTCAATACATTAACTATAAACCATGAATGGTATAAAAATTGATCATCCACAGTCAAAAATACCATAACTCATTCAATAAAATATGGAATATTTTATTATGATAAATCAACCTCCATCAAGAATAATATCTTGTAAAGGATGTTGATATAGTTGAAAATGACCAGTAAAACTCTTTAAGAGCAATATACCTTTTGTGAAATAATTTAAAAGTGACCCATTTATAAAGTAAGTAATTTAAAATATGTTTTTGAATCAATACGTCCCATACCACTTTGAAACTTTTTAAATTAATTAAAATTTTACAACAATCATGTCCATATAAATAAATCTTTAAAACCATTTTTGAAAACATGGACATTAATGTGAAAGGTTTTGAAGAATAAATATTTAAAACGTTTGAAATGATGTTTTAGTTAATGAGTCCCTTAAAAAGAATCCTTTTGGAAATTATTTTATTAAACATAGACATGGATGATAAATATGTCCTTATACATACTTACATACAAACAATCTCGGATAATAATGAGATTGAGAAATTAACCCTTACCATGCACTTTCCTGTGGTCAATGGTAAATTTAACCTTCTGTATAATTACCATAGTATGTTATTAAATTATACCAGAACCATATTCATATTTATTATTTGATAATTGATTCATCTATGAAATTATACTACTTTTCTAATAAAAATTTCCATGTTTAAATAACATTTCGGGTAACAATCTCTTTTTTTATCTTATGTGTTTTAACTTGTTATTCTTGATCGTATCACTTATAAAATGATTTAATTGCTTCCGGAATATAAAACATTATTTATTTACATTATATATTAAGAATATAAATATGTTTAATAGATAGATATATGAAATGTAAAACATTGTTTATGGAGACGGTAGGTCGTACGTATGCATAATCGATGTTTTCCATTTCATATCGTACTAAACGAAAGTAAGTGAATGAGATATATGTAAATATATACATATATATATAAATAGTAAAATTATTATTTCATATATTACATAATTAATAATAATATATATTTTATAATCATTTTTGAATGGTGAACGTTGAAATGAATCTCATCGTGTCGTGGAGACAGTAAGTTGTACGTACACACGAGCGGTGATATCATTTCTGTAATGATTAAAAGCTATGGAATTGGATGGTATATTAATTTTTTGTGTAATTATCATGTTATTTTATATTATTTATATACATATTAATCATCATTATATCCATCCAAATAACATAGTTTTAAATAATAAATTGCCTCGCGACGTGGAGATGGTAAGTAGTACGTACGCACGCATGGTGACATAATGATTTATAGGTTGGGTAGAATAATGAATATAGTTGAACCATATTTATAAAATAATAAAAGTATGTATAAGGTTATGGATTTTTTTTATGGAAATAACAAAGAAATAGAATGTGGAAGAAGAAAATAACTTTGAAATAGGTGATAAAATAATTACCTCTTCTTCGGGTGTTTCCTTTTGATTTGAAAAAAATGGCTCTTTAGGATGGCTTCATGCTCAAGGTAAGGACTCTAGGTTGACTTGAAAAAAAGGTTTTAGGATATTTGGGTAGGTTATGGCCGATCCAAAAGCCTTTCGAGGTGTGAATTTAAGAGAGGGGGAAGTACTCTTTTATTAGAGATGAGGGGCACATTAGGAACAACTTGAAATATTATTTTATTATAAAATCATTTTCGGTTTCTAATGGATCCAAATTTGATTTATGTTTAATATATGATAGGGATGGGTCTAAATAATCTCAACCAATAGGTTTTAGATATTTCTATGTTTCTATATTAACCTTATCTTTTAGATTTAACTCTTTGTTAAATAATTTATCTTTTAACAAGTCTTCTTGTATTATTATAATAAATTATTAATAAACTTACAATAAAAAGACAAGATAACCCCAATTGGATCCTTATTGACATATATAATTTTATATAAGTCCTTTTTCCAAATATTAGCTTTTTTGGAGTATTTTATCATTTAATAAAATAGTATCTGTTTGAAAAACTCATTTATGTCAATTTTGACACTATTTAGTATTTGGTTTCTTTAAAAGTCATAAAAACATTATTAATTATAATAAATTAATTGAATCAAACCTAACATGTATTATGTGCCTATAAAATTTTTGAAATTAATAAAAACGCTCAATTTACTTTTATTTTGATATTTATAACATCAATTATTTTATTTTTTCACTAATAAGGTAATTACAGCATCATCATAGTGTCAAAAATATATTTAGTTATTTAACGTATAAAAATTATAAATAAAATACCATGATGTAGGAAATAATTTTATCTTTTTAATGAATATTTATAGTCTAATTTATATAATCTATAACCCTATATGAAAAATGGTTTAGTTATTAAACATTGAATTTTACACTTTTATCTATTGTTTAAATTAAATAATAATAAATGTCCTAAACTAATCCAAGTGGATAAAAAAGTATAATGTTGTATTCATAAGTTTGATTTTGGATGAAATAAACTTATTCCATAGAATTAGGACATGTGTTAGGGTGATTATAATATCATTTTTACCTTTAATTACCTTATTTACTTTTAACCATGGTAAATAAAATTCAAAAGTTACTATTCCCCAAAAATTATTTTAATCCCATTGAACCAGAATTTACTTACTGATGTCAACTGTGTCTCTTGGATTTTTGAAATTCAATTCAAAGAATTAGTAAAATAATGTTTTTTGCAAATTTGCTAATGTGCCTACAAGTTGGGTAAAAGACGGTAAAAAGATCAAAAAAATTTGATACATTTAATATTATTATAAAATGACTCATTATAATTACATTGAACATATATAGGTATTATGTATGTATTTTACCTTAAAAAAATTATATAAAATAAATAATTATTTAAATAAAAAGTCAGTTTGAAACAATAACATTGTGTTTTTCGCTATTAATCAAAAAAATGAATGTTTTCAGAAAAATTCCAAAAAATCACTATAACCTAATTTTGATATTCTGAATTCAAAAATGAAGTCTATTTTACCAAATTAAAAACATATAATTTTCAATATTTAATTTAAAATGAATTCATGTTGTCAAAACTAAAAGGTGGGTTTTTAAAAATTAAAAACTATCAAAGGATTGACATGTGTTTATGTAAAATTTAAATGTGAAATTACTTATAATGACCTCCATTGTATTAAATGATAAAAATATAAACTAATTATACTTAAAATCCATTCAAATGAATAATTTAACTTCATAAATAATTTGGATTAAAAAAGTAGTTTTTAATTAAAATTTAGTCTCTTTCACTATTCATCAAAATATGAAAGTTATCAGAAAAAAAAATATACAAACTAAATTTTTATGTCCCAATTCTAAATAAAATGTTCATTTTATAAAATTTAATATATAAAATTTTTAAATATTGGATTTAGAAAAGGGTTCGCCATTAATAGGTGGTAAAATTGCATTATTTTTAAAAATACTTCTTTTATCAGAAAAAATTGAATTTTTTCTTATATTATGTCTAAGAAACACATAACATGGATTTTAAAATTATATGGAATATTCAAAATGCAGTTAGTACTATACATATTCGCCTTTTTGAACAGTGATATTGGTAAGTCATAGAGTGCTTGAACTCGGTGTTGCATGAAGTACAAGCTATTGAAATACTTTAAAGAGATAACATACTATTAAATCGTGGTGTGTTACATTCTCCCCAATTTTAATAAAATTCGTCCGTGCAATTTTAAATTGTTCTTCAAAAATAAAAGGTTAAAAATAGAAAATACCTTTTTGTAAAACCCACATCAGAAATAGGGTTACTAAAATTTAGCATTAATAAGAGGGAAAGGGAAATGAAAAATTTACCACCAAATTAGGGGTTCGAATAGGAGAACATTGGCGGAAATTATAGAAATATAATTTGATGGAAAATGTAAATATTTTTGGGCATTAAATGAGGTTATCAATCACAAACAAGGTAACAATTAATGGAAAATTAATGGCCTCAAAGCCATAAATCTATGATGATTTAAATATCATCGGTTCAACAAAACATAAGTAATTAGGATAACACATTTTTGTATTTGAGATCATTACCCATAATGTTTAAGAATTAATTTCTTCATAGAATAAGAAGAAAAAAATTCTTGACAAATAGAGTTCCATATTTTAACTAATTTCTATCACAAGATTATCTTTCACTCCAAAAGATAATAGAACTCAAAAATATTCTATTTATCCTAATTTAATAGGGTTCCAAAACTATGAATTTATAATTCATCTATCATACCTTTTAAAAAAAACTACATTATACAAACCAGGAAATCATGTAGGCCAGTGGTAGGTGAGGTTCCCTTTTCTCCATTCAGTTGTAGGTTCAAGTCTCACGGCCTTGTCGGACGCAACGGGTTATCACCCAACCTTCGGGTTTCCCTTTGAATAAACACCACAAAAATAATCTTACAAAATGATTTGACATTAAAACATAGTATCCAATGTTCAACTTAATCCATTCCATCCATTAGACATATCCTAAATACTTGTTTCCAAACTCATAGTCAAAAACGTTATAAGGAAGGTCAACATAACATAATAAAGATGACTTTTTTCCACATAATAACATGTGAGTATCTTCATCATGTATTCTCTTAAAACATGGTAACACCGTAAATTAACATAAACCCTTATTGATTACATTCATTCTCCCTTATTCCTTATAGAATACTAGATATATTCCTTATATCCAAAAATTTTGAATACTCCAACAATGATGGAATAAACAAACCATTAATCAATTCCATGGTAGTCAAGAATATCCAATATAATTTATCCAAATAAACCATCTATTATTCCACAATCACTACCTCAGTATCAGGACAATATTAAGGTTTTTCTTTCATTAAACCATGTATTTTCCAAAATATTTAACTTTCGGTTGAGTCACTTTTCTTAGTACCATATAATCTCAAATCCTCCATGAAGTAGTACAAATGTACAATCCTTCTTTATTTCAATATTTAATATAACCAGTACATCATTGATACAACACTCAAATGACATAATTCATTAATAGAAATATAAGAACACTAATTATTCCTCTTCATATGCGATAGTATCATAACTTTTTAATTATCCAATAGCATTATTTGGGCATACTCTAATGATTGGTACATTGATTTGCATAATGTACCAACTCATTGCAGATGAATCATTGTACATTTGAAACCTTTTTCTTACCCTTGCAATCATGTACTTGGTATCCTTTTCCTCCACAATTATTACAAACTACCATTCCCTTCATGAATTTACCCAGGTGATTCTTTCCACAGTTATCACATATGGGAAAATTCTTCTTTTCCTTCTTCCCTTTATCCATCTTTCTCTCTACCATAATTTTCTTCTCTATCTTCCCATCAAATTAAAAGGACTCGGAGAAGTCTTTACTCGTGTAATTAACACATGATACTATTTCTTCATATGATTAGAATACTTGCAAGACTATTTCCCTTTTAAAGTATGGATTAATACCATGCCATGAAATATACACTAGTAGAAAAAAAGTCTTTATCGTCGGTTTTTTTTATTTTTTACGTCGGTTTTTAACCGACGTTGAAGTCGCCGACGTAAAAAATATAACTTTTTACGTCAGTTTTTGTAAACCGACGCCAAAAACAAATTTCAATTGCTTTTTTGCGTCGGGTTTGTAAAGAACTGATGCCAAATAAACTCATCCGCGTCATTTTTGGCGTCGGTTTCCTTAAAAACCGACACCAAAAAGTTTAACAAATATTTTCGGCGTCGGTTTTTGAAAAAAACCGACACCATAAATGGAAAAAACTTATTTTTGGTGTCGGTTTTTACAAGAACCGACGCCAAAAAGCAATTTTTATTGTTCTATGTTTTATAGAATTTCTTAATCTTCGATTTGACTGGTCGTAGAGCTAAAACGGAGTTACGGATCAAGAGTTATGGCTGTCAGAAGTTGAACATGTCAAAGTATCGATTGATACAATATGTTTTAAAGAAAACAAGATAAACACAAGTTAAAATCACGTACACCAAATGATATAAAATATACATAATACTTCAAACACATTTTGATTATTTTTCGATCTTCCATTGAAATGATATGTTGTTTATCATCATATCTCTTATATTTAGTGTAGATCTTATGTGATAATAAAAACGACGATCGATAATTAAACTTACACCAAGCTTGGTAAATGTCATCCGAACGTTTTATATTTTTAACACAATAATAAAAGTAAATCATCATTATTTGAAATCTAATCTAGTTGGTTATAAATGAAGGACATTAATAATAAAGAAAATTAATGAATATAATACGTACCGTAATCAAATTAATGAATGATGCCGCATTGAAAACTTGATTGAGTCGAAGAGGATGAAAATGATAAATGAAGGACAAACAGATTTATATATAGTAAATGAAAATATTTTCGATTGAGTTGTATGAAAATATAGGCGGGATTTTAAAAAGTTAAACACGCGTTGTGAAAAAAATTGAAATTTTGATCCCGCGTATTAGTGAATACTATTTCGCGTCAGTTTTTAAATAAACTGATGCTAAAAAGATAAAAAAAATACGTTTCGCATTGGTTTTTTTAAAAAACCGATGCGAAAAGTAAAAATAAATTGTTTTGGCGTCGGTTTTTCTAAAAACCGACGGGAAAAACAAAAATGTTTTTTTTGGCGTCGGTTTTTATGAAAACCGATGTCAAAACATAAAAAAAAATTTCGATGTGTTATAAAATTTCTTAAGCTTCTATTTGACTGGTCGTGGAGCTAGAACGGAGTTACGGATTAAAAGTTACGGCCTTTGAAAGTTGGACTTAATTAACACTTCTTTTAGAGAAGATCAACTTCCAACATCCATAACTTTTAATCCGTAACTCCGTTTTTTCTCCATGACCATTCAAATCAAATATTAGGGAATTATCTATAGGGCTGTAAATTTTTTTACATTTTTGGCGTGGTTTTCATAAAAACCGACGTCATAATGTTTTTTTTATTTTTTCACGTCTGTTTTTAAAAACACCGATGCCAAATCATTTTTTTCATTATTTTTTCACGTCGGTTTTTTTAAAAAACCGACGCCAAAACTAATTTTTTTTAGTTTTTGGTGTCGGTTTTTAAAAAACTGACGCCAAAACTTATCCGCAAAAATATTTTACGTCGGTTTGTAAGAAACCGACGTCAAATTGACGACGTTAAAAATGATTTTTCTACTAGTGATAGGATCCTTCTTACTCTTTGGATCATGCATATTACTTGATTTACCATTTCTTCTACTAGGCATCATTTCTAAATGCCGACATAAAGTAGGTTAGATCATATCATAATGTATAATCCAACAACTAGATTAACTCTCAACATTAATTGAAGATTTATATACATCTAGTCTCATAATCATAAAAATGGTTTCTCTGGTGACATATGTACTCAGAAATCCTTCATAATGGTTTGTAAAGAAAATGTGATTTATCCTAAGAATATCCCCCGGGAGTGTCGTAAACAAAAGTGAAACAAGGCCCTTTTTCATGTATTAGGATTCCATGGGTCAAGCTCGAAACTCCTTTTTAGAGATTTCACACCTATATACTTCTGTTCAAAAGCCGCTTATACCTGCTCGTATCCAGAACAAGATGTATTTCTTGGAAAACTCAGAAAATCTCTATATTTCCAAAAGTCTAGGAAGTTCTTATATGCCAATCCTCAAAGTTTATTTTAGGGAAATGTTCTCTAATCAGAGTTTATCTAAATATATTTTCCAAGATTTGTACTAAACTTCCTCTGATACCAACTGTAATGCCCTGACCCAAGTTACCTTGAGTTGGTGCATTATTTTAATACATTGGCATGATTAAAATAAATCAAGTCCTGAAGGACCGATCAGTTTAGAAATCTTGGAAAATATATTACACACATGAACATTACATTAAAATTTCTAACATAAAATACAACATAGATAATAATTTGATAATTCCATTATTCTTCTAGCTTAAACCAATATATAAATCATAATACACTTCTTGGCATTCTGGGAAAATAAAACATAAGAAAGGGGTGACCTCAGATGCTCAGTAAGGGTAAATAATTAAGAGCAAGCTATAATATTTTAAGGAAATATGTGTAATAAAAACAAAAGCCTTTTTAAACATAATATTGAACATAATAAGGATAAAATAAATAAAACATCACCATATAAACATGAACATGGATATACTACTTTTCTAATAATCACATGTAATAAATAATTTCATATTGAGGGAATGCCTAATGACGGACATCATTACCACATAGTCAAGGCCCCGTGCCAAGACTATAAATAAAAATTTTGTCAAGGCCTTATGCCAACACAATAATTTGTCTCATGAGACCTATCAATGCATCGAGGATCTATAGCGTGTTCCACCTGTCACTCACTAAGTCCACTACATTCTTCATAAGAAAATGTTAAAACATAACCTAAACATTTATATTCAAAGTGGCATAAAAATGTCAATAAATTAACCATAAACCATGAATGGTATAAAAATATAACATACACATTCAAACATATCATAACTCATTCACTACAATATGGAAGATTTTATTATAATAATGCAACCTCAATCCAGAATAATATCCAGCAATATATGTTGACATAGTTGAAAATGATCAGTAAAACTCTTTGAGAGCAATATATCTTTTTGTGAAATAATTTAAAAGTCACCCATTTATAAAGTAAGTCATTTAAAAGATATTTTTGAATAAAATTTTCCCATACCAATTTGAAACTTTTGAATTGTATTAACATTTTAAAACAATCATTTCAATATAAATAAATCCTTAAACCCATTTTTGAAAACATGGACATTAATGTGAAATGTTTTGAAGAATAAATGTTTTAAAAATTTGAAATGATGTTTTCGTAAAAGATTCCCATAAAAATAATCCTTATGAAAATTATTTTATGAAATATAGACATGGATGGTAAATATGTCTTAGTTCACACTTACATATAAACAATCTTGGATAATAATGAGATTGAGAAATTAGCCCTTACCTTGCACTTTCCATTTGTCTAGGGTACGTTTAACCACATGAATAATGACTATAGTATAAAATTAAATTATACCATAACCAAATTCATATTTATTATTTTATTATTTATTCATTTATTAATTTATAAAACTTTTTTAATAATAATTTTCATGTTAAAATAACATTTTTGGTAATAATCGCTTTCTTTATCGTACGTGTTTTAACTTGTTATTCTTGATCGTATCAATTATATCATGATTTAATTGATTCCATAATATAAAACATTATATATTTATCTTATATATTCAGAATAAAAATATTTATAATAGATAGTTATATGAAATGGAAAACACCGTTTATGGAGACTGTAGGTTATACGTTCACATAATTGTTGTTTTCCTTTTTCATATCGTATTGAACGGATGTAAGTGAATGAGATATATGTAAATCCATGTACATACATACATATATATATATCCAGTAGCATTATTATGTCACATATTACATACTTATTAACAATGTATATTTTTATAATCATCATTGAATGGTGAACGTGGAAATGAATCTCATCGTGTCATGGAGACTGTAAGTCGTACGTATAAACGAGCAGTGATATCATTTCCTTAATGATAAAAAAGTGTGGTATTGTATCGTATATTAATTTTATAGAGACATTATCATTTTATTTTCATTATTTATATATATATTACTCTTCATTATATCCATCCAAATAACATATTGTAGAATAACAAATTACTGCACAGCGTGGAGACGGTAAGCTGTACGTACGCATGAATGGTGACATTATTATTCATAAGATGGATAGAATAATGAATATGGTTGTACCATATTTATAATAAAATCACAGTATGTAGAAATAAATGAAGATATTATTTTTTTATGGAAATAACAAAGAATGAGAAAGTGGAAGAAGAAAATAACTTTGAAAGAGGTAATAAAATAAATTACCTCTTCTTCGGGTGTTTCCTTTTGATTGCAACAAAAGTGCTCCTTAGGTCGGATTCATGCTCAACAGAATTCCTCTAGGTTGAATTTAGGGTATTTTGAGGATATTTGGGAAGGTTTTGGTAGATACAAAAGGCTTTGGAGGTGTGAATTTAAGAGAAGGGGAAGTACCATTTTATAAGAGAGGTGAGGGGCACTTTAGGAAAATCTTGAAATATTATTTTATTATAAAATCATTTTTGGTTTATAATGTATCCAAATTGGTTTATTTATAATATAAGGTGGGGATGGGTCTAAACCCTCTAAACTAATATGTTTTAGACAAGTTTAGGTCACCATATTAACCTTATCTGTTAGATTTAACTTGTAGTTAAATAGTTTAACTTTTAACAAGTCTTCTTGTATTATTATAATAAATGGTTAATAAACTTACAATAAAAATCCATGAAAAACCAAACTGGTTAATTATTGACATATCTAATATTATCTATGTCCTTTAGGCAAACCTTATATTTTTTGGAGTATTTTATCATTCAATAAAATAGTATTTTTTTTAAAACTCATTTATGTCAATTTTGACAATATATAGTATTTGGATTTTGTAAAAGTCATTAAAACATTATTACATAGAAAAATAATAATTTAATCAACCCTAAAATTCCATATTAACCTATAAAATTGTTGCAATGCATCAAAACTCTCAATTTACATTTATTTTTATATTAATAACATCAATTATTTTAATCTTTCAGTAATAATATAATTATTGCATCATCATTGTGTAATAAATATATTTACTTATTTAAGGTGTAAAATTATAAATAAAATACAATGATGTAGGAAATAATTTTATCTTTATAATTAATATTTATAGTCCAATTTATATTATGTATAACCCTATATTGAAAATGTTTTAGTTATTAAACATTGAATTTTACACTTTTATCTCTTCTTTAAATAAAATAATAATAAATGTCCTAATCTATTCTATATTGATCATAAAGGATCATATATTATTCCTAAGGTTTTTATTGGTCAAAATGAACTTATCCAATATAATTAGGACATGTCTTAGGGTAATTATAATATCATTTTTACCTTTAATTTTCATATTTACTTTTAAGCATGGTAAATAAAATTCAAAAGATACTATTCACCAAATGTTATTTTCATCCCATTGAACTAGATTTTACTTACTGATGTCAACTGTGTCTCTTGGATTTTTTAATTTCAATTCACAGAAACGATAAAATTACGTTGTATGCAAATTTGCTAATGTGCTTAGAAGGTGGGTAAAAGACGATAAAAAGTTCAATAAAATTATATACATCTAATCATATTTTAAAATGACTAAAATTAATTACATTGAAAATATATAGGTATTATGTTTATATTGTTACTTAAAATAAATTTTAATAAAATAAATAATTATTTAAATAAAAAGTCGGTTTTAAACAATAACGCAGTGTTTTTCACTATTCATCAAAAATTAAAAGTTTTCATAAAAATACCAATAATTCACCATAACAAAATTTTGATATTATGAATTCTAAAATAAATTTTATTTTACCAAATTCAAAACATAGAAGTTTCATTAATTTATTTAAAATTAATCCCTATTTTCAAAACCAAAAAGAGGGTTTTTAAAAAGTAAAAACCTTGAAAAGATTGACATGTGTTTTTGTACAATTTAAATATGAAATTACTTATAATGACCTATATTGTATTAAAAGATAAAAATATAATCTAATTATTCTTCAAAAGTAGTAAAATTTTTAATTTAACACTATAAAATATTTTTATTAAAAAAGTTGTTTTAAATTAAAATTTAGTATATTTCACTATTAATCAAAATATGAAAGTTATCAGAAAAAACACAAAATTTATCCAAACTAAATTTTCATGTCCCACTTCTAAATAAGAATTTTATTTTGTAAAATTTAATATATATAAAATTTTCAAATATTTTATTTAAAAAGGGTTTGCAAATAATAGGCGGTAAAATATCATTTTTTTGAAAAATACTTCTTTTATCTCAAAAATTGAATATGTTCTTATATTATGTCTAATAAACACATAATATAGATGTTAAAACTTTATATAGTACTCAAAATGCAGTTAATACTATACATAACCTCTTTTTTGAACGGCTAGTTTTGTACGTCGTGGTGTGCTCGAACTCAGTGTTGTGTGTAGCACAAACTATTGAATTATTATAAAGAGATAATGTACTATAAAATATTGGGGTGTTACATTCTCCCCACCTTCAATAAATTGTGTCCTTTCAATTTTAAATTGTTTTTCAAAAATATAACATTAAAAATAGATAATACCTTTGTGGAAAACCCACATTGGAAATAGTGTTAACAAATTATAGTCTTTATAAGAGGGAAAGGGAAATGAAAAAGTCCCCACCAAATTAGGGGTTCGAATAAGAGAACATCGGTGGAAATTAAAGACACATAATTGGAGGGAAAATTTAAATATTTGTAGGGAGAGATTGATGTCAACAATCACTAACACATTAATAATAAATGGAAAATTTATGGGCTCAAATCCATAAATCTACGACGATTTAAAATATCATGAGTTTAACAAAATATAAGTTATTAGGATAAAACATTTTTGGTTTGGAGATCCTTTCCCTAAGGTTTAAGAATTAATTTATTCATAGAATAATAGTAAAAAAATACTTGACAAATAGAGTTATATAGTTTATCTAATTTCTACCACAAACTCATCTTTCACACCAAAAGATCATACAACTCAAAAATATTCTATTTAAAATAATTATATAGGTTTCCAAAAAAATGAATTTATAATTTATCTATTAGACCTTTTAATAAACTACATTATACAAACCAGGACATCATGTAGGTTGGCGGTAGGTGATGTACCCTTTTCTCCCTTCGGTTGCGGGTTCGAGTCTCCCGGCCTTGCCGGACGCGATGGGTTGTCACTCGACCTTTGGGTTTTACTTTTTATAAAAAAATCAAAAAATAATATTATGAAAACTTTTAACCATAAACTATAGTATCTAATGTCCAACTTAATCCATTCCAACCATTAGACTTATCCAAAATACTTGTTTCCAAACTCATGGTCCAAAAATTTATAAGGATGGTCAACATAACATAATAAAGATCACTTTTTCCCACAAAATAACATGTGATTACCTTAATCATGTATTATCTTAAAACAAGGTAACACACTGAATTACCATAAAACCTTATTGATTACATTCATTCTCATTTATACCTTATAGAATACTATATATATTCCTTATATACAAAAATTTTTAATACTCCAACAATGGTGGAATAAAAAAACCACTAATCAGTTTCATAGTAGTCAAGAATATCCAATATAATTTATCAAAATAAACCATCTCTTTTTCCAAAATCACAACCTCAGTATCAGGACCATATTAAGGTTTATCTTTCCTTCAACCATGTATTTTCCAAAACGTTTAAATTGATGTTGAGTCGCTTTTATTAGTACCATATAATCTCAAATCCTCAATAAAATAGTACTGCAGTACAATCATTATTTATTTCCATAATTAATATAACCAGTACATACTTGATAGAACACTCAAATGAAATAATTAAATAATAAAAATATAAGAACACTAAATCTTCCTCTTCGTCTGTGGTAGTATAATAACTTGTTTGTTATCTAATAGCATCATTTGGGCATACTCTGATGATTGGGACATTGATTCGTATAGTGTCCCAAATCCATGCAGATGAAGAATTGTACATTTGAAACCTTTTTATTACCCTTGCAATCATGTACTTGATATCCTTTTCCTCCACATTTAAAAAATACTCTCATTAACTTCAAACATTTACCAAGGTGATTCTTTCCATAGTTATCACATATGGGAACATTTTTCTTTCCCTTCTTCCCTTTATCCATCTATGTCTCTACCATTAGTTTTCTTTTCTGGATTCCCTTCAAAGCCATAGGACTCAGAGAATTCTTTACTCATCTTATTAACACATGATACTATTTCTTCATATAATTATAATATGTGCGAGACTATTTCCCTTATAAAAGATGGCTTAATACCATGAAAGATATGATCCTTTTTACTCTTTGGATCATGTGTATTGATGGAGTTATCACTTCTTTTAATGGGAGCCATTTCTAAATGATTACATACAGTAGGTTAGATCATATCATAATGTATAATACAAAAACTAGAAAACTTCTCAACATTAATTGAAGGTTTTCACACATCCAGCCTCATAATCCTAAAAACAGTTTCTCTGCTGACATATTTACTCATAAATCCTTCATAATGGTTTGTAAAGAAAATGTGAATTATCCTAAAAATATCCCTCAGGAGTGTCGTGACCAAGAGTGCAGTAAGGCTCGTTGTTCTGTAACAGGATACCACAGGTCAAGCCCGAAATTACTTGTCGGAGTTTTCACTCTTTAGTACATTTGTACCAGAGTCGCCTCTACCTTCTCGTATCCAGACATAGATGTATTTCCTGGAAAACACACAAAATATTTAATTTCCAAATTTCTAAGAAGTCCTTCTATAACAATCCTTAAAGTTTATAAAAGGGTAATGTTATCTAATTATAGTTTATCTAAATCTAGTTTCCAAGATTTGTACTAAACTTCCTCTAATACCAACTGTAATGCCCTGACCGAAGTTACCCAGAGTCGGCGCATTATTTTGTTACGTTGGCATGATTACAAGGAATCATGTCCCGAAGGACCGATCAGTTTAGCATTCTTGGAAAATAAATTAGATACATGAACATTTCATTATAATCTCTAACATAAAATACAACATAGATAATCCTTTTATAATTCCATTATTCTCCTAGCTTAAACCTTCATATAAATCATAATACACATCTGGGCATCCTGGGAAAATAAAACATAAGAAAGGGGTGAGATCAGATGCTCAGTAAAGGTAAATAATAAAATAGTGAAAGCCATAAAATTTTAAGGCGAGATGTGTAATAAAAACAACATCATTTTTAAACATAATATTTAACATATTATGGAAAAAATATATCAAACATCACCATATAAACATGCACGTGGATATTCTACCAGTCTAATAATCACATTTAAAAAATAATTTCATATTGAGGGAATGCCTAATGTCGGACATCATTAAAACATTGTCAAGGCCACATCACAAGACTATAAATAAAACATTACTCAAGGCCTTGTCCCAGGACACTAATTTTTTTCATTATAACTACCGATGAATCTAGGAGCTATAGAGGGATCCACCCATCACTTACTAAGTCCACTATATTCCTCATATGAAAATTTTGAAACATAACCTAAACATTCATATTAAAAATGGAATACGAAATGTCAATAAATTAACCATAAACCATGAATGGTATAAGCATAGAACATCCATAGAATAAAAAATTATAACTCATTTAGTAAAATTTGGAATATTGTATTATAATAAATCAACCTAAATCAAGAATAATATCCAGTAAAGGATATTGACATAGTTAAAAATGATCCGTAAAACTCTTTGAGAGAAACATATCCTTTTGTGAAATCATTTAAAAGTCACACATTTTAATGTAATTTATTTAAAAGACTTTTGGAATCAAATTGTCTCATACCAATTCGAAAATTTTGAAATTAATTAACATTATAAAGCAATCATGTCCATATAAATAAATAATTAATACCATTTTTGAAAACATGGACATTAATTAAAAAGGTTTTGAAGAATTAATATTTAAAAAATTTGAAATGATGTTTTAGTTAATGATTCCCTTAAAAATAATCCTTTTGAACATTCTTTTATGAAACATAGTCATTGATGATAAATATGTCCCAGTACAAACTTTCACATAAATAATCTCAGATAATAATGAGATTGAGAAATTAACCCTTACCTAACACATTCTTTTGGTCGAGAGTACGTTTAACCTCCTGTATAATGACCATAGTATAAAATTAAATTAAAAAATAACCATATTAATATTTATTACTTCATACATTATTAATTTATGACTTTATACTATTTTTTTAAGAATAATTTCCATGTTTAAAGAACATTTCGTGTAAAAATCTCTTTCTTTATCCTACGTGTTTTAACTTGTTATTCTTGATCTTATCGCTTATATCATGATTTAATTACTTAATGAATATAAAAAATTATTTATTTATCATATATATTCATAATATAAATATGTATAATATATAGATATATGAAATGGAAGTTACCATTTATGGATACAGTAGGTCGTATGTACGCATAATCGTTGTTTTCCTTTTCATATCGTATTGAATGGAAGTAAGTGAATGAGATATATGTAATTATATATATATATATATATATATATATATATTTCCAGTAGAATTATTTTTTAATATATTACATACTTATTAATAATATATATTTTTATAATCACTGTTGAATGGTGAACGTGGAAATGAATCTCATCTCGTCGTAGAGATGGTAATCTGTACGTAAAAATGAGCGATGATATCATTTCCTTAATGATTAAAAGGTGTGGAATAGGATGTTATATTAATTATATAGGGAAATTATGATGTTATTTTCATTATTTTGATACATATTACTCATCATTATATCCATTAAAATAGCATATTGTGGAATACCAAATTAAACCATGGCGTGTGGACTGTAAGTCGTACGTACGCACGCATGGTGACATTATCATTCACAGGAAGGATAGAATAATGAATATGGTTGTACCATATTTATAATAACATCACAATATGTAGAAGGAAATGGAGATATTATATTGGTATGGAAATAAAATAGAAAGATAAAGTGGAAGAAGAAAAAAACCTTGAAAGAGGTTGTAAAATAATTACCTCTTCCTCGGGTGTTTCTTTCTGATATGAACAAAATGGATACTTAACTAGGATTTATGATCTATTTAAGGACTATATGATGAATTGAGGGATGTTTTGAGGATATTTTGGAAGGTTTTGGCGAGCGAAAACACTTTGGATGTGTGAATTTAAGAGAAGGTGAAGTACCATTTTATAAGAGAGGTTAGGAGCACTTTTTGAAAAGCTTGAAATATTATTTTATTATAAAACTATTTATGGTTTATAATGGATCCAAATTGATTTATTTAGAATATAAGGTGGGTATGGGTCTAAATACTCTCAAAAATAGTTTTTAGACAAGTTTAGGTCACTATATTAAACTTATCTTTTAGATTTAACTCTTAGTTAAATAGTTTAACTTTTAACAAGTCTTCTTATACTATTAAACTAAATGGTTAATAAACATACAATAAAAATCCAATAGAACCCCATGTGGTTAATTATTGATATATCTAATCTTATATAAGTCCTTTGGTCGCACCGTATATTTTTAGTTGTATTTTATCATTTAATAAAATAGTATTTGTTTTAAAAACTCATTTATTTCAATTTTGACACTATTTAGTATTTCGTTTTTTTGAAAGTCATAACAACAATATTAATTAGAAAAAAAAAATTTTAATCAACCCTAACATGTCATATTAAACTATAAAATTCGTGGAATGCATCAAAAGTATAAATTTACATTTATTTAGATATTTATAACATCAATTATTTTAATATTTTATCGATAAAGTAATTACTGCATCATCATTATGTCACAAATATATTTAATTATTTAATATCTAAAAATTATAAATAAAATACCATGATGTAAGAAATCCTTTTATATTTATAATTAATATTTATAGTCAAATTTATATTATGTATAACCTTATATTAAAAATGCCTTAGTTATTAAACATTGAATTTTACACCTTTATCTCCTCTTTAAATAAAATAATAATAAATGTCCTAATATAATCCATGTGGATAAAAAAGGATCATATTTTTTTTCATAAGGTTGATTTTGGTAGAAATACACTTATAAAAAGAATTAGGACATGTTTTAGGGTAATTATAATATCATTTTTATCTTTAATTACTCTATTTACATTTAGCCATGGTAAATAAAATTCAAAAGTTATTATTCACCAAAAAATATTTTCATCCCATTGAATCACAATTTACATAATAATGTAAACTTTATGTCTCGGATTTTTGAAATTAAATTCATAGAATCTGTACAATTATGTTTTATGCAAATTTGCTAATGTGCCCAGAAGGTGGTTAAAAGACAGTAAAAAGTTCAATCAAATTTTATACATCTAATCTAATTATAAAATGACTCTAATTAATTAAATTTAACATATATATGTATTATTTATCTATTTTGACTTAAAATTAATTTATATAAAATTAATAATTATTTAAATAAAAAGTCGGTTTTAAACAATAACGCAGTGTTTTTCACTATTCATCAAAAATTGCATGTATTCATAAAAATACCAAACAATTACCCTAAGATAATTTTTATATTATTAATTAAAAAATGAAGTCTATTTTACCAAATTCAAAACATTAATATTTCATTAATAAATTTAAAATTAATTTCCGTTGTCTAAACCAAAATAAGGGGTTTTAGAAAGTAAAAACTATCAAAATATTGACATGTGTTTATGTCCAATTTAAATTTGAAATTACTTATAATGACCTAAATTGTATTAAATGATAAAAATATAATCTAATTATACTTCAAACCCATTTAAATTTATAATTTACTCAATAAATTATTTTGATTAAAAAAGTTGTTTTCAATTAAAATTTAGTATCTTTCATATTCATCAAAATATGAAATTTATCATAAAAACACTTTAATTTTATCCAAACTATATTTTTATGTCCCACTCCTAAAGAAGAAGTTTATTTTCTAAAATTTAATTTATAATATTTTAAAATATTGGATTTAAAAAGTGTCTACCGTTAATAGGCTGTAAAATTTCATTTTTATTGAAAATACTTCTTTTATCTGAAAAATTGAATTTGTTCTTATATTATGTCTATGAAACACATAATATAGATTTCAAAATTTTTTGGATTATTCAAAATGCATTTAATACTATACATAACAGCTTTTTTGAACAGCTAGTTCAGAAAGTCATGGTGCGCTCGAACTCGGTGTTGTGTGTAGAACAAGATATTGTATTAATTTAAAGAGATAACGTACTATGAAATCATAGGGTGTTACATTCTCCCAAACTTTAATAAATTGCATCCTTGAAATTTTAAATTGTTCTTCAAAAATAAAAGGTTAAAAATAAGAAATACCTTCGTGGAAAACCCACATCAGAATTAGGGTTAATAAAATTTAGTCTTAATAAGAGGGAAAGGGTAATGAAAACGTCTCCACCAAATTAGGGGTTTGAATATGAGAACATTGGTGGAAATTATCAACCCATAACTGGAGGACAATTTAAATATTTTTAGGGATTTATTCTGGTCATCAATCAAAAACAAGTTAATAATAAATGGAAAACACATGGCCTCAAATCCAAAAATCTATGATGATTTAAAATATCATCGATTCAACAAAACATATGTTATTAAGATAACACATTTTTGGTTTTGAGATCCCTTACCTAATGTTTATGAATTAATTTCTTTGTATAATTAGAAAAATAAAAATACTTGACAGATATAGTTTCATCTTTTAACTAATTTCTACCACAAACTCATCATTCACTCCAAAAGATAATAGAACTCAAAAATATTCTATATATCCTAATTGTATATGGTTCCAAAAAAATGAATTTATAATTCATTTGTTAAACCTTTTAAAAAACTACATTATACAAATCAGGAAATCATGTATGCCAGTGGTAGTTTATGTACCCTTTTCTCCCATCATTTGCGGGTTCAAGTCATGCGGCATTGTCGGACGTGACGGGTTGTCACCCATCCATGGGGTTTTCCTTTTTTCAAAAAATCAAAAAAATCTTATGAAATGTTTTAACCTTAAACCATAGTATCCAATGTCAAACTTAATCCATTCCAGCCATTCGACTTATCGAAATACTTGTTTCCAAATAGATAGTCCAAAAAGTTATAAGGAAGGTCAACATAACATAATGAATATCACTTTTTTCACATAATAACATGTGAGTACCTTCATCATGTATTCTCTTAAAACATGGTAACACCCTGAATTACCATAAAACCTTATTGATTATATTCATGCTCCCTTATTCCTTATATAATACTAGATATATTCGTTATATCAAAAAAATTTGTATACTCCAACAATGATGGAATAAACAAACGATTAATTAGTTCCATGGTAGTCAAGAATATCCAGTATAATTTTTCCAAATCAACAATCTCTTATTCCAAAATCACTACCTCTGTATGAGGTCCATATTAAGGTTTATCTTTCCTTCAACCATGTATTTTATGAAATGTTTAACATGTTGAGTCACTTTTCTTAGTTCCATATAATTTCAAATACTCAATGAAATAGTACTATAGTACAATCCCTATTTATTTCCATAATTAATATAACCAGTACATCATTGATACAACAGTAAAATGAAATAATTCATTAATAAAAATAAAAGAACACTAATTATTCCTCTTTTTGTGTGGTAGTATCATAATTTTTTATTATCCAATAGCATCATTTCGGTATACTCTGATGATTGGTACATTGATTCACATTGTGTCTCAACTCCTTGCAGAAGAAGCATTGTACATTTGAAACCTTTTTATTACCCTTGCAATGATGTACTTGGTATCCATTTCCTTCCCACTTATAACAAACATACATTACCTTCAAGCATTTAACAAGGTGATTCATTCCAGAGTTATCACATATGGAAAATTCTTCTTTCCCTTCTTCCCTTTATCCATCTTTCTCTCTACCATCATTTTCTTCCCTTGAATCCCTTCAAAGCCATTGGACACAAAAAAATTCTTTACTCATGTTATTAACACATGATACTATTTCTTCATATGATTATAATAAATGGGAGACTATTTCCCTTCTAAAATATGGATTAATACAATGAAATATAGGATCCTTCTTACTCGTTGGATCATTCATATTGCTGGATTTATTGTCTCTTCTACGGGACACCATTTCTAAATGATGACATTCAGTAGGATAGATCATATCATAATGCATAATACAAAAACTAGAAAAAATTTAGACATTAATTGAATATTTTCACACATCTAGTCTCATAATCATAAAAATGGTGTATCTGTTAACATATTTACACATAAATCTTTCCTAATGGTTTGTAAAGAAAATGTGAATTATCATAAGCATATCACATGGACGTGTCGTAACAAAGAGTGAATCAAGGCATGTTGTCTTGTACCAGGATTCCACAGGTGAAGCTTGAAACTCGTTGTCAAAGTTCTCACTCCTAGGTATATCTGTGCTAGAGCCACCTCTACCTCCTCATATACAAACTGGGATCTGTTGCTGGGAAAACTCAAAAAATCTCTACATTGCCAAAATTCTAGAAGTTCTTCTATACCAATCCTCAAAGTTTATATTTGGGTAATGTTCTTTAATCAGGGTTTATCTAAATCTTGTTTCCAAGATTTGTACTAATCTTCCTTGGATACCAACTGTAACACCCCAACCCTAGTTACCCAGAGGTGGTGAATATTTTAATACATTTTCATGATTACGTGGAATCAAGTACAAAAGGACCGATCAGTTTAGTAGTCTTGGAAAATAGATGGCATAGATGAACTTTACATTAAAATTTCTTACATAAAATACAACCTAGATAATCCTTTGATAGTTCTGTTATTCTTATATTTTAAACCCTCATATAAATTATAATACACTTCTTTGAATCATGGGAAAATAAAACATAAGGAAGGGGTGAGCTCAAATGCTCAATAAGGGTAAATAATTTAGCATAATCTATAAACTTTTAATGTGAGTTGTGTAATAAAAACAACAGCCTTTTTAAACATAATATTGTATATAATATGGAAAAAATAAATCAAACATCACCATATAAACATGAACTTGGATATTCTAGAAGTTGAATAATCACATGTAATAAATAATTTCACATTGAGGGAATGCCTAGTGACAGACATCATTACCAAAAAGTCAAGGCGTCATTCCAAGACTATAATAAAACTTTTGTCAAGGCCTTGTTCCAAGACACTAATTTTTCTCATTATACCTACCGATGCATCGAGGAGCTGTAGTGGGCTCCACCCATTACATACTAAGTCAACGGTATTCCTCATACAAAAACGTTGAAATATAACATAAACATTCATATTAAAACTAGAATAGTAAATGTCAATACATCAAGCATTAACCATGAATGGTATAAAAATAGAACATCCACAGTCAAACATATCATAAATCTTTCAATACAATATGGAAAATTGTATTATAATAAATCAACCTCAAACATAAATAATATCCATCAATGATGTTGACATAGATGAAAATGATCAGTAAAACTCTTTGAGAGCAATACACATTTTTGTAAAATCATTTAAAAGACAAACATTTATAAAGTAAGTCATTTAAAAGATGTTTTTTAATCCAATAGTCCCATAACACTTTGAAACTTTTGAAATTAATTGTCATTTTAAAACAATCATGTCCACATAAATAAATCCTTAAAACCAATTTTGAAAACATGGACATTAATGAGAAAGGTTTTGAAGAATAAATATTTAAAACATTTATAATGATATTTTATTTAAGGATTCCTTTAAAAAGAATCCTTTTGAAAATTATTTTATTAAACATAGTCATGGATGTTAAATATGTTCCAGTACATACTTACATAGAAACAATCTCGGATAATAATGAGATTGAGAAATTAACCCTTACCTTGCACTTTCCTTTGGTCGAGGGTATGTTTAGCCTCTTCTATATTGACCATAGTATGTTATTAAATTATACCAGAACCATATTCATATTTAGTATTTCATACTTGATTCATTTATTCCTTTATACTACTTTTTTTAATAATAATTTCTATGTTAAAATAACATTTCGGGTAATAATCACTCTCTTTATCATACGTGTTTTAACTTTTTATTCTTGATCGTACCACTTATTTCAGGATTTTATTGCTTCCAGAATATAAAACATTATTTATTTATCATATATATTCAGAATATAAATATGTATACTAGATAGATATATGAAATGTAAAACACCGTTTATGGAGACGGTAGGCCGTATGTACGCATAGTTGATGTTTTCCTTTTCATATACTATTGAATGAAAGAAAGTGAATGAGGTATATGTAAATATATATATATATATATTTGTATTATTGTTATTATTTCATATATTACATACTTATTAATAATATATATTTTTATAATCATCGTTGAATGGTGAACGTGGAAATTAATCTTATCGCGTCGTGTGGAGGGTAAGTTGTACGTACACACGAGCGACGATATCATTTCCTTAATGATTATAAAGTGTGGAATTGGATGGTATATTAATTGTAAATAGAAATTATCATGCTATTTTCATTATTTATATACATATTACTCATCATTATATCCATCCAAATAACATAGTGTTGGATAAAAAATTACACCACAGCGTGGAGACGGAAAGTCGTGCGTACGCAGACATGGTGACATTATCATTCATAGGATAGATAGAACAATGAATATGGTTATAACATATTTATAATCATATCAAAATATGCATAATAAAATGGATTTATTATTTTTTTATGGAAATAACAAAGAAATATAAAGTGGAAGAAGAAAATAACATTGAAAGATGTGATAAAATAATTACCTCTTGTTTGGGTGTTTCATTTTGATTTGAACAAAAGGGCTCCATAGGTTGGATTTATTCTTAGAGGAAGGACTATATGTTGAAGTGAGAGAATTTGTTAGGATATTTTGTCAGGTTTTGTCCAAGCCAAAAGGCTTTAGGGGTGTGAATTTAAGAGAAGGGGAGGTACGCTTTTATAAGAGAGGTGAGGGGCGCTTTTGGAAAAGCTTGAAATATTATTTTATTATAATATCATTTTTGGTTTCAAATGGATCAAAATTGATTTATTACACAGATAAGGTCGGTATGGATATACATAATCTCAAAGAAAAGTGTTTAGACTAGTTTAGGTTACCATATTAACCTTATCTTTTATATTTAACTCTTAGTTAAATAGTTTAACTTTTAACAAGTCTTCTTGTATTATTATAATAAATGGTTAATAAAATTACTAGAAAATGACTAGTGAACACCAAGTGGTTCATTATTGATATATATAATATTATCTAATTCATATTCTGAATCATTATATTTTTATGAGTAATTTTACATTTAAATTGAACATAAACACATGTCAATCTTTTGATAGTTTTTACTTTTTAAAAACCCGCTTTTTGGTTTTGACAAAGGAAATTAGTTTTAAATTAATCAATGAAACTTATTTTTTTGAATTTGGTAAAATAGACTTCACTTTTAAATTCATAATATCAAAATTATCTTAGGGTGAATTTTTGGTATTTTTCTGAAAACATTCAATTTTTGATAAATAGTGAAAAACACTATGTTATTGTTTAAAACCGACTTTTTATTTAAATATTTATTTATTTAATTTAAATTTATTTTTTATGTCAAAATAGATACATAAAACCTATATATTTTCAATGTAATTCATTGGATTCATTTTATAATAAGATTAGATGTATAAAAGTTTATTGAACTTTTTACCGTTTTTTACCCAACTTCTAGGTACATTAACAAATTTGCATAAAACGTAATTTTTATAGTTCTGTGAATATAATTACAAAAATTCAAGAGACATAGTTGAAATCAGTACTTAAAATTTAATATATAAAATTGTGAAATATTATATTTAAAAATTGTTTTCCATTAATATGCGGTAAAATTGACATTTTTTGAAAAATACTTCTTTTATCTAAAAAATTGAATTTGTTCTTATATTATGTATAAGAAACACATAATATGGATGTAAAAATTATATGGAGAATTAAAAATTTATTAAATACTATACATAAGGACTTTTTTGAATGGCTGGTTTAGTAAGTCGTGGTGCGCTCGAAATCGGTGTTGTGTGTAGCACAAACAATTGAATTGCTTTAAAGAGATAACGTACTATGAAATATTGGGGTTATACATTCTACCCACCTTCAATAAATTGTTTCCTTGCTATTTTAAATTGTTCTTCGAAAATAAAAGGTCAAAAATAGAAAATACCTTTGTGGAAATCCCACATCAGAAATAAGGTTAACTAAATATATTCTTAATAAGAGGGAAAGGTAAAAGATAATGTCACCACCAAATTAGGGGTTTGAATATGAGAAAATTGGTGGAAATTATAGACACATAATTTGAGAAAAGACATAAATATTTGTAAGGAGTTATTGAGGTCATAAATCAAAAACAAGTTAACAATGAATGGAAAATTGATGGCCTCAATGCCATAAATCTATGATGATTTAAAATATCACTTGTTCAACAAATCATAAGTTTTTAGGATAACACACTTTTTTATTTTGATATCCTTTCCCTAATGGTTAAGAATATATATCTTCATACATTAAGAAGAAGAAAATACTTGACAAATCAAGTTCTATCTTTTAACTAAATTCTACCACAAACACATCTTTCACTCCAAAAGATAATTGAACTTAAAAATATTCTATTTTATCCTAATTGTATAGGGTTCCAAAAAAAATGAATTTATAATTCATCTATTAGACCTTTTAAAAAAACTACCTTATACAAACTAGTACATAATGTAGGCTGGTGGTAGGTGGTGTACCCTTTTCACCCTTCGGTTGCGGGGTTTAGTCTCACGGGCTTGCCGGACGCGACAGGTTGTCGCCTGACATTCAGGATTTACTTTTTATAAAAAATTCAAAAATAATATTACTAAATGTGTTAACCTTGAACTATATTATATATTTTCCAACATAATCCATTTCAAACATTATTCTTATCCTAAATAATTGTTTCCAAACTCAAAGTCCAAACATTTATAAAGAAGGTCAACATAACATAATGAAGATCTCTTTTTTCCATATAATAACATCTGAGTACCTTCATCGTGTATTCTCTTAAAACATGGTAACACCCTGAATTACCATAAAACATTATTGATTACATTCTTTCTCCCTTATTCCTTATATAATACTAGATATTTTCCTTATACCCAAAAATTTTGTATACTTCAACAAGGATGGAATAAACAAACCATTAATCAGTTCCATCATAGTCATGAATGTCCAATATAATTTATAAAAATTAACCATCTCTTATTCCACAATCACTACCTCATTCTTAGGACCATATTAAGGTTTATATTTACTTCAACCATGTATTTTCCATAAAAAATAACATGCTATTGGGTCACTTTTCTTAATACCAAATAATATCAAATCCTTAATGAAATAGTAATAAAGTAAAATCCTTATTTATTTCCATAATTAATATAACTAGTACATCATTAATAAAACACTAAAATGACATAATTATTTAATAAATATCTAAGAACACTAATTATTCATATTCATCTGCGGTAGTATCATAACTTTTTTATCATCCAATAGCATCATTTGGTCATACTATAATGATTGGGACATTTATTTTCATAGTGTCCCAACTACTTGCAGATAAATAATTGTACATTTGAAACCTTTTTCTTACCCTTGAAATCACATACTTGGTATCCTTTTCCTCCACACTTATAACAAACTCACATTCCATTAAATCATTTACCAAGGTGATTATTTCCACAGTTATCACATATGGGAAAATTATTTTTTCCCTTCTTTCCTTTATCCATATTTATCTCAACCATCATCTTCTTTTCTGTCTTCCCTTTGAAGTCATGGGACTCAGAGAATTATTTACATATCTTATTAACACATGATATTATTTCTTCATATTATTAGAATACGTATGAGAATATTTCCCATCTAAAATATGGATTAATACCATGAAATATAGGATCCTTCTTACTATGTGGATCATTTGTATTGCTGGAGTTATCATTTCTTCTATTGGGTTCCATTTCTAAATGACGATGTACAATAGGTTAGATCATATGGTAATTTATAATCCAAAAACTAGAAAAATTACCAACATTAAATGATTATTTTTACACATCCAATCTCATAGTTTTAAAAATGGGTTCTCTACTGACATATTTACTCATAAATCCTTCATAATGGTTTTTAAGGAAAATTTGAATTATCCTAAGAATATCCCCCAAGAGTGTCGTAACCAAGAGTGTTTTAAGTCTTATTGTCGGGTATTAGGATACCATGGGTCAAGCCCAAAACTCCTTGTTAGTGTTTTCACTTCAACGTATATATGTTCAATAGTTTCCTCTACCTGATCATATCCATATTGGGATGTATTGCAAGGAGAACTCACAAAATCTCTACATTTCCAAAATTCTAGGAATTTATTCTATACCAATCCTCAAAGTTTATCTTAGGGTAATCTTCTCTAATAATATTTTATCTAAATCTAGTTTCCTAGGTTTTCACTAAAATTCCTCAGATACAAACTATAATTCCATGACCCCAGTTACCCAGAGTCAGTGCATTATTTTAATACATTAGCATCATTACAAGGAATCAAGTCCTGATGGACCGATCCGTTCAGCAGTCCTGGAAAATATATTACATACATGAACTTTAAATTACAATTTATGACATAAAATACAACATATAAAATACTTTTATAATTCCAATTTTCTTATACCTCAAACCTACAGATAAATCATAATATACTTCTTGGCATCTTGGGAAAATAAAACATAAGAAATAGGTGAGCTCAGAAGCTTAGTAATGGTAAATAATTTAGAGGAAGCAATAAAATTTTAATGCAAGATGTGTAATAGAAATAGAATCCATTTTAAAAATAATCCTTAACATAATATGAAAAAAAAATAATTCAAACATCACTATATAGACATGCACACAGATATTATACTAGTTGAATAATCATATGTAATAAATAATTTCATATTGAGGGAATGCCTAATATCGGACATCATTACCACATAGTTAAGCCCTTGTGCGAAGAATATAAATAAAACATTTGTCAAGGCCCTGTTCCAACACACTAATTTGTCTCATTAGACCTACCGATGCATCGAGGAGCTATAGTGGGCTCCACTTATCACTTTCTAAGTCCACTACATTCCTCATTTGAAAATGTTGAAACATAACAAAAAAATTCGTATTAAAACTAGCTTATGTAATGTCAATACATTAACTATAAACCATCACTTGGTATAAAAATATAACATCCAAATTGAAACATATCATAACTCATTCAATACAATATGGAAGATTTTATTATAATAAATCAACATCAATCAAAAATAATATCCAGTAAAAGATGTTGACATAGTTGAAAATGATCAACAAAACTCATTGAGAGAAATATACCTTTTTGTGAAATAATTTAGAAGTCACCCATTTATATAGTAAGTCATTTAAAATATATTTTTGAATCAAACTGTCTCATACCACTTTGAAACTTTTGAAAGGAATTAACATTTTAAAACAATCATGTTCATGTAAATAAATACATAAAACCATTTTTGAAAACATGGAAATTAATAAGAAAGGTTTTGAAGAATAAATATTTAAAACCTTTGATATGATGTTTTAGTTAAATAGCCCCTTAAAAAGAATCCTTTTGAAAATTATTTTATGAAACATAGATATGGATGATAAATAATTCATAGTACATGCTTACATATAAACAATCACGGATAATAATGAGATTAAGAAATTAACACTTTCCTTGCACTTTCCTTTGGTCAAGGGTACGTTTAACCTCCTGTATAATGACCATATTATGTTATTAAACTATAACATAACCATATTAATATTTATTATTTCATACATGATTCATTTATGACTTTATACTAATTTTTTAATAATAATTTCCATGTTAAAATAACATTTCGTGTAATAATCGCTTTCTTTTTCGTACGTGTTTTAACTTTTTATTCTTGATCATATCACTAATATCATGATTTAATTACTTCCAAAATATAAAAAATTATTTATTTATCATATATATTAAGAATATAAATGTGTATAATAGATAGATATAGAAAATTGAAAACACCATTGGTGGAGACGGTTGGTCGTACGTACGCATAATCGTTGTTTTCCTTTTCATATCATATTGAACAGAAGTAAGTGAATGAGGTATATGTATATATATATATATATATATATATCCATTAGAATTATTATATCATATATTACATACTTATAATAATTTATATTTTTATAATCATCGTCCAATGGTGAACGTGGAAGTGAATCTCATCACGTCGTGGAGACGGTAAGTCGTACGTACGCCCGAGGGACGATATAATTTCCTTGATGATTAAAAGATGTGTAATTTAATGGTATATTAATTTTACAGAGACATTATCATGTTATTTTTATTATTTATATACATATTACTCATCATTATATCCATCCAAGTAACACGGTGTTGAATAAAAAATTACACCACGGTGTGGAGATGGTAAGTCGTACGTACGCACGCATGGTGACATTATCATTCATAGGGTGGATAGAATATTGAATATTTTTGTACCGTATTTATAATAAAATCACATTATGTATATGGTACGGGATTTATTATTTTGGTATAGAAATAACAAAGAAAGAGAAAGTGGAAGAATAAAAGAACTTTGAAAGATGTGATAAAATAATTACATCTTCTTCGGGTTTTTCCTTTTGATTTGAACAAAATGGATCCTTATGTAATATTTATACACAATGGAAGGCCTCTATAATTATTTGAGGGTTGTTTTTAGTATATTTTGATAGGTTTTGGCCGAGACAAAAGGCTTCAGTGGTGTTAATTTAAGAGAAGTGGAAGAACCATTTTATAAGAGAGGTGAGGGGCACTTTAAGAATACATTGAAATATTATTTTATTATAAAATCGTTTTCGGTTTATAATGGCTCCAAAATGATTTATTTATAATATATTGTTGGGATGGGTCGAACGCCTATCATCCAATTGGTTTTAGACAAGTTTAGGTCACTATATTAACCTTATCTTTGAGATTTAACTCTTAGTTAAATAGTTTAACTTTTAACAAGTCTTCTTGTATTATTATAATAAGTGGTTAATAAATTTACTATAAAGATCAAATAGAACCCCAAGTGGTTCAGTATTGACATATAACATATTATATAAGTCCTTTGGCTGAATCTTATATTTTTAGGAGTATTAGATCATTTAATAAAATATTATTTGTTTTAAAAACTCTTTTATGTCAATTTTGAAACTATTTAGTATTTGTTTTTTTAGTTTTAAAAACATTATTACTTCAAAACAATTCGTTGAATAAAACCTAACATATCATATTAACCTAGGAAATTCTTTTAAGGTATCAGAAGCCTCAATTTACATTTTTTTATATTTATATCATCAATTTTTTTAATCTGTCATTAATAAAGTAATTACTACATCATCATTGTATCATAAATATATTTAATTTTTTAATGTCTAAAAATTATAAATAAAATACCATGATGTAGTAAATATTTTTACCTTTCTAATTAACACTTATAGTTAAAATTATATTATGTATGATGCTATACTAAAAATGTTTTAGTTGTTAAGCATTGAATTTTACACTTCTATCTCTTCTTTAAATATTATAATAATAAATGTACTAATCTAATCCATGTGGATCAAAAAGGATTATATTTTATTCCTATGGTTTATTTTGGTCAAAATACACTTATCCAATAGAATCAGGACTTGTGTTAGGGTAATTAAAATGTTATTTTTACCTTTAATTACCCTAATTACTTTTAACCATGGTAAACCCAATTAAAAAGTTACTATTAACCAAAATTTATTTTCATCCCATTGGACCAAATTTTACTTACAGATGTCAACTTAGTCTCTCATATTTTTTAAATTCAATTCACATTATCCATAAAATTACTTTTTATACAAATTTGTAAATGTCCTTAGAAGGTGGGTAAAAACGGTAAAACGTTCAATAAAATTTTATACATCTAATCCTATTATAAAATGACTCTAATTAATTACATTGATTATATATAGGTATTATTTATCTTTTTTGAATTAAAATAAATTTAAATATAATAAATAATTATTTAAATAAAAGGTCAGTTTTAAACAATAACGCTGTGTTTTTCACTATTCAACAAAATTTAAATGTTTTCATAAAAATACCAAAAAATCACCCTAATATAATTTTGATATTTATAATTCAAAAATGTATTATATTTTAGAAAATTAAAAACATAGAGGTTTCATTAATGAATTTAAAATTAATTCCAATTGTGAAAACAAAAGGCGGGTTTTTAAAAAGTAAAAACAATCAAAAGATTTCCATGTGTTTATGTCCAATTTAAATAGAAAATTACTTATAATGAACTAAATTGTGTTAAATGATAAAAATATAATATAATTATACTTCAAAACCATTCAAATTTATTATTTAACTCTATAGAGTATTTTTAATAAAAAAGTTGTTTTCAATTAAAATTTAGTATCTTTCACTAATCATCAAAATATGAAAGTTATCACAAAAACACCAAAAATTTATCCGAACTAAATTTTTATGTCCCACTTATAAAGAAGTTTTTTATTTTGTAGAAATTATTATATAAAATTTTCAAATATTGGACCTAAAAAGGGTTCACCATTAATAGGCTGTAAAATTTCATTTTTTTTGAAAAATACTTCTTTTATCTAAAAAATTGAATTTTTTCTTATATTATGTCTAAGAGACACATAATATAGATATTAAAATTATATAGAGTATTAAAAATACATTTAATACTGTACATAAAAACTTATTTGAATGGCTAGTTTGGTAAGTCGTGGTGCGCTCGAACTCAGTGTTTCTTGTAGCACAAGCTATTGAATTACTTTAAAGACATAACGTACTATGAAATATTGGGCTGTTACAAAGTGTGAAGGGTGATGGATACCCAAAATGGATGGAATTAGCAAATCAATAATATGCATGTTCAGTTTAACATCATGCATGGTGAGACTCAAGGGGAGACCTTGGAGTTTGGGGATGGGCCAACAGAAAAAATGTATGGGTGGTCCTACGTATCCCATGAAAATGGGAATCAATCCATATATAATTCTTGAAGGCCATGTCATTTAACATCGTGTGGCGAGGACATGAGAGAAATATAAGAATGAGGAGGAGAAAATGGTGCAATTGTTGTGACCCTGACATGAGTGGGGATAATGAATCCTACACGGCACCATGCGGGATCCTCCAAGACAGCTATACCAAGGGGGGATAGTCCAACAGGAAACTAGGGTCTGGATTCCAGATGAAGAATCCGAGTGTTCCTACATATCCCATAATGATGGGAATCAAGCCATACATATTTCTTGAGGTGTAGTTTATTGTCTTGTAGGACGAGATAGTTTAAGGTCCTATAGGACCCTATAGTTTAAGTTCATGCAAGACCAGAAAGTTTAGGGTCATGACGGACCATAATGCAGTTTAGGGTCATGCAGGACTGTATATTGTAAGGTTATGCAGGACCAAATACAGTTTGACATCTTGTAGGATGATATATATAGTTTAGTGTCATGCATTAAATAACTGTTTAATGTAATGTGGTTCAAAATACAGTTTAACATCTTGCAGGATGATATACATTTTAATGTCATGCAGGACATGAAAATTCATCTGCCGCTTGCAGTTTAACATCATGCATGAAAAGTGCTAAATAGTTTTACATCCTTCAATTCTGACTCAGAAGAACCGAACATTATAACGTCTTGTGGTATGAATAGAAGAGTTTAAGGTCATGTATCACCGGAAATGTTAAGGTCATATAGAACCGAATTTTCTCAAGAAAAGTATTTCCTGAGGAACTTGGCATTGGTGGGAAGAGTTATACGCTCACCATCCATGGTAACTAGTGAGTATACACCATTGGGATAAACCTTGTGAATAACGTAAGGTCCTTCCCACTTGGGATCCAATTTTGGTGGCTTCTTTCTAGGTATCATTGGTGTTCTCAAGGCCAACACCAAGTCACCGTGCAAGAAAGAGCGGAGGAAAAATTTCTTGTGGAAAGCTCTAGCTAACTTGTTCTGATTCCTTTCCAAATTTTATAGGGCAGAAAGCCTATTCTCATCGAGGTCTTCCAATTTAGATTGACAGACTTCAACTATTTAATCTAGTACTTGCTGGTCAAAGATAGATGTGCATAATGAAGGAAATTGAATCTCGATAGGAAGGACGACCTCTGTTCCGTACACCAGGGAATATGGGGTCACCTATGTGGAATTACAGGTCGTCGTCTGATAAGCCCAGAGAGTGTTGGGGAGCTTATCCGGCCAAATCTTCTAGTTATGAATAACCATTGTATACAAAAGGTTTGAGAGGGTCCTATTGAATTCCTTGATCTGTCCATTTTCTTGCGCATGACAATGGGTGGTATGGTTAGAACAGATGTCGTACTTAACGTACAATTTTTCAGCTCATCTGCTCGAAAGTTTGTGTCGTTATCTGTGAGGATAACGTGAGGGATCCAAATCAGTAGATGATATTGGATCTCACAAATTCAACGATGGAATGGGCCTTTAACTCCTTGAGTGGGATTACCTCTGCCCACTTGGAGATGAAATCCATAGTGGTCAGGATGAACCTGCATTGGCGAGCAGTCGTCAGATGATATGGTTTCACGACATCGAGTCCCTAGTCTGCCAAAGGCCAAGAGTACTTGGTAGTGTAGAGAGTCTCTAGTGGTCGATGCATAAAGTTGGAATGAATTTGGAACGCATGGCACCTTTTGGTGAACTATATGTAGTCATGGACCATGGAGGTCCAAAAATAACCCACTCTCCAGATCTAGTCAGATAGTTTCAGCCTGGTCTGATGAGCCCCGCAGGAACCGGCATAAACCCCCAACATGACTTGAGAAATCTAAACTCCTTTAATGCAATAGAGGCAAACCCCGTCAAACCCATGCTTGGAGAGGATCTTCTCAAGACCAAGACCGTCTTGTAGGGTAAACTGTAATGTGCGGCATCAGATTAACTCGCGCTCGGCCTGATCTACTAGGAGATTACCGTTTTGGAGATACTCAACAAAGGATGTTCTATAGTCGAGAGTGACCTCAATCAATGCATATGAGGGACCTGTAGGTCCTGATGTGGAGGTGCCAGTGGTAAGGTGGCTCACCTGTGGGCTGTCATTGTCATCGGGAGTGATGAGAGCGATGACTCTTTGGTGTTCCACGTGGATAATCAAATCATCATGTTCGGGATCTGTAAGTGATACAGCTAGGTTGGCCATGGTGTTAGCTCAACCATTCTGGGATCAAAGAAAATGAGTAACTTCTGGACGAGATAGGAACTGGGCCATTAGCAGGATAATGTGTTCCATAAATGGTACGAGCTCTGTATTTCTAACGACATAGTCATCATTGAACTGCTTGATGACAAGTTCAGAGTCCACTTTCACATGAAATTGGGGATCATAAATCTTGAGAGCCATATCAAGGCCAGTGATGAGAGTCTGATACTCTGCCTCATTATTGGTGTATCCTTCTAACAATAGGAATGAATACGGTAGAATGGATTATGCTGGGGTAATGAAGAGAATACATGGGCCTACCCTGTTGAGTCTGGTGTCATTGAGTCTTCCCTCGATTGGGCTCCGGGAGGCACTGTTGAAGTTCATTTTCCAGCACGACATGGCTTGGTTTACAAATAGAGTCGCTTCATCGGGGAAATTGAGATCCAGGGACTGGTTCTCAGGATTTAGATGGGCAACAAGGAAGCCTGCCAATGCTTTCCCCTCAATAACCTTCTAAGGTAAAAACCTGATGTCGAACTACTGAAGGATTACTGCCCACCAACCTAGACGTCTGGTCAACATTGGTCAGTTCAGGATGTACTTTAGAGGATCCACTCGGGACACCAACTATACCTCATGGCGCTGCAAGTAATGTCTCAATTTTTATACTATGAATACCAGCGCAAGGCATCTCTTCTTGATAGAGGAGTATCTGGTCTCCGTATCGAGGACCTTGTGGCTGAGATAGTAGAGACTATTATATATACCCTCATTGTTCTTCAAAGTGATAAGGGCACTGGTATATCATTTGAGGGTAGTCACGTAAAGGACTAGTGGCTTTCCGGAGACATGCGATATTAAGATAGGAGGCAAGAGCAGGTACTGCTTGATTTCCTTGAAAGTCGTTTAACATTCTTCCTCCCACTCGTATACATTTCCCTTCTTCATGAGATAGGAAAAGGGATTACACTTTCCGGGTAGGTTCATGATGAATCGGCATATATAGGCTAAGTGGCCATGGAAACCTCAAAGCTCTCAGAGGTTTCTTGGGGGAGACATCCGGCTAATGGACTTGATCTTCTCAATGTCAATTTCGATGCCCCTGTATCTAAAAATAAAACTGAGGGACTTACCAAAGGTGACCCCAAAGGCACACTTTTGATGGGTTTATCTTTAGGTGGCGTGAATGAAGGAAGGAAAACATGTTATCATGGTCTTTGAGATGGTCCTGACATAGTCAAGATTTGACCACTAGATCATCCACATAACATTCCACCACTATCATGATGATCGGCTTAAATATGTGATACATGGCACGTTGATAGGTAGCTCCAGCATTCATTAAACCAAAGGGCATGGATTGGTAACAAAAAGTATCATGTGGTTCCCTGAAGGTCGTGGACTCTTCATCCTTGAGATCCATTCAAATCTTGTTATACCTAGAGTACCCATCCATGAATGAGAGAGCATGGAACCCAGTTGTAGCATTGATCAACAATTCTTTCACAGGAAGGGGAAAATCATCCTTCGAACACTGATGGTTGAGATCTCAGAAGTCGATGCAGACTCTAATCTATCTTTTCTTCTTTATGACAGGCACAATGTTGGCTAGATATTTGGGGTACTAGACCTCCATAATGAAATTGGCTCTGATGTTCTTATCAACTTAGGCTTTGACCATGGTACTATGAGAAGGGTGAATCTTTCGGGGAGGCTACTTAAACCTACAGTGAATGGCTGGGAGACCGAGGTGGTGGATCGATACCTAAGGATCTAGTCCTGGAATCTCATCATAACTCTAGGAGAATACATCACAGTGCAATTTTAGGAAGTCCACGTACTACTGTTTCTCCTCAAGGGGCATATCAGCACTAATCATTGTGGGTTTCGTGTCTGCCTCGCTACGGAGGTCCACCTGTACCAATTCATTGACCGTGGTGGATACACCCACTTAAAATGTGGGGGAGCATCCTCTCTGTCCTCTTCTTCACTTATATAGTAGGTATCCTCAGTGGGAAGAGTTTCCTATGAGTCGACAGATCCCGATGGGAGGCTGGTACCAGCCTGAGCAGCAGTGGACACTGCATCGGGGGACACATGTGCTGACGAAACCATAGAGATGAAGGATTTTGTTCCGATCCCATATGGTCTTTAGCCCAAGAGACAATGCTTCATGATATCAAAGTAATGGTGGCATGTAGGCTTGATCCAGTTTATCCCAACACGGAAAAACAAGCATGTATGATGTATTTTTGTCACCCTAGAGAGGATATCCTCATACCTTATAGGAGTAGGGAGATCTGGGATCCCCCAAGCATGATTCGTGTAGGATTATGAGGTGATCTTTTAGAATATCTTAGACTTGGTAATATGATCCCCCCTTATTCCAGAAACAACGAAACAATGTCCCATGTCTGGGGTTGTAGCCTCTAATCGGTGGATTGGAAAGATATAGGCATCATCTAGGTCTGTCCATGGGTCGGTCACAGTCGTAGCATTCTCAACCTCATTATCCTTAATATTCTTTTAGTTTTTCTTTTTAATAGTAGGCATCCAGATAGAGGGCTTCACAAGAAGAAAAGGGAGATGCATCACCTTGGTGTGCACCCACTCGACCATTGAGGGAGTACTCAAGGAACTGGTGATATGATGAAGGGACCACCACATGCAAGTGGATCCATGACCTACCCATTAACACATTATAGGCGGTGTCCTGGGAGACAACCATGAACTCGGTGCTAGCTACTAGACCACAAAAATGGGTCTTTAGGTGAATTTCTCTGACCGGTGTCTGTTCTGTCCTGTCATAACCTTGGATTTTTAGGTCAGAGGGACTCAGATCATCATTGGGAAACCCCAGTTTTCATAGTGTCTGAGTCAGTATTATGTTGATCTTAGAGAATTTGTCGACAAGACAGCGACAAACCTCCACGCCATTAAAATGGTCGGTGATGTATAGTGGGATAATGTGCCCCTATATGGGAGAGCCTTCATCTTCTCTATAGAACGAGATGATGGCATGGAATTCAGCATGCTCGACTACCTCAACATAGAAGGCTTCTACGGCTGCTACCTCCATATCAAACTAGATATGGCTTATTAAAGCCACGGTGAGGGACTCACGCATATCGGATGAGAGGAAAAGGGCCTCAAGGATAGAAAGCTTTGCTGGAATGCTGGAAAGATGTTTGAGGACATCATACTTCTATGCCAGGTATGAGCATCTTCTCACAGGAGGTCGCTCTGTTACAGGAGGTATTGCGGGCCCTGCCAGCTAGACCGGTGACTGACTGGTCCTAGGAATATCTCATTGCTCATTATTCAATGCCTATGGAGTGACCTCCAGATGAGGGAATGATTATTGATACCGGTCCGTAGAAAATTGCGGCTCATCGCAGCATGGTCGAGGTGGCTCCATCTGATCAAGCAGCACAAATGGCGATGAAGGAGAATTTGATGACACCAGATGAGAAGGATGTGAATGTTAAGCTATGCACTAGTACTGCTACTTAGTTTTGGTAGCATGAATAGACTAGATGGAAATACTTACTGAGGCAGTCTGATGAACCTTACTCTCATGGATCTGTCGATGCTGATGACGGCTGGGAACATTGGGAGGATCTTCCTGGAACTCCTTGCTGTTAGAAATCATGTAGGGGTTTACCAGCTCTACGTTGTTAACCTAGGAATACCCTTGACTTTCACTTGATGATTCATCCACTATTGGAAGGATTATGGGATGAATCTCCATCCTTGGGGTCATCAAATTGCTGATAGTATGGGATGACAATGGAATTTGAGGGGGACTTTGTTTTCCCTTAAGCTGCCGACGTTTGCTCTTCTGAGAAGGGGACGACTGAGACGACGATGCAGAAGTAATAGTTTTGGCTTCTGAAGGATCAGGTCGATTCAGGCATGCACAGATAATACCATGGGAATAGTAAACTATTTTACAAGACATCCAATCTCCATACTTATGGGAACCATGGTTAGAAACCTAATGTCACTCGCCTTCACTGTCACTACTGTTGTCTGGCTTCACAAAGACATATGCCTCCTGTGACGGAGTTGGTCCTAACCCGACTATGTTTTTATCCCCCTGGTCTTGAAACCAGTCTTTAAACACATAACACTTTTTATGGGTGTGCCCCATGATGTGGTGTTAGGGGAAGTAATTAGGGTGATCAGTGATATCTACCTCTTCTGGTCTCCTACATTCAGGAAAACAAACTATTCCATGTTCCAAGGCACTGCAGAAATAACAGGGGACTTGATCCTCATTGAATGAGTAGGTATGATTCCTCCTATCTAGGAAGAGGACCTTGGGAGCCTGACCCTGACGAGAGGATGGAGGAGCTTGTAGAGGCGGTGGATCATGGTTGTCTCACCTGGGTTGTGGCAGAACGTTACGCTGGGGAGCCTGTTAGTTCTGATGTGGGTAATGCTAGGCTGGAGGCTGGGCCTGATGTGGAGGGCCCCTACGAGGCTGTGGAGGCAGCTCCACTTTTAACAACTCTAGAAGCCTTGGGGCCTCTATTTCGGCCACTGAGTGGGCTCAGCCCTGGTGGTCCTTCTTGTGGGGATTGCAGGAGGAAACAGGTGTACCTAGTTGGAATTTTTCCAGGCTTCCTCTAGGAACTGGGCCTTATCAGAGAAATACCGGAATCCCCCGAGTAATTCTGAGTAAAAAGGGAGGGGACCAGTTCTGTCTAGACATTTCTAATGCACATTGTAAGTAGTTTCTCCTAAGTTAGTGTCATGTCAAGGGAGTATGTGAGCCCTTTCCACTAGGCGACAAAGTCTGCAACGCGCTCATTAGGCCTCTTCTTGCAGTTGAAGAGGTCCAAGATACTCTTCTTCCGAGTGGTAGAACTGAACTGGTAATGAAATTGACTACGAAGATCCTCCTAGCTGGCTACTAAGCCAATGGGGAGCTGGCTGTACCAAACGAATGTAGGGCCCTCCAATGTCAATAAGAAGCATCAGAGTTTGGAGGCCTCTTACTATGCTGGAGTTCCCAACATGGCCCCACACCTTGAAATGTAGTGGTCCAAATTCTGAAATGGGTCAATCGCCCCATTAATGGGGGAAATGTGGTATTTGCGAAACTCGGGGGTGTTGGCATATCATCCACCAATGCTGGATGTGGCTTTCCATCATGCGGGATTTCCACCTGTCGAGTTTCTAATGCCTAGAGGCAGGAGATGAGTGTCGCCATTGGATCATCTGGGAGGAGATTCATGTCTTGATAAGGATCTCTAACCACCAGTGCATTGGAAGGTTCATTAACACGATAATCTGGCCCGACGGCTCATGGAGCGGCTGGCGGAATGACCTATGGAGTAGCTAGGGGAACCTGAGCTGGGACCTGGGGGTTGTTATGCTGCTCGTGTGGATTTGGTGACACATACCACCCCCTCTTGTCGTAGGTTCCTACTTCAACCCTATCTGTGTGGGCAGGATGGTCAGGGTCACCTGGAGGCAATTTTCCTGGGGGAAGTTGTATCTTCCCATGCTGCCCCGGATGAGGATCATCATAGTCCATTCATCGCTTCGTAGCGCATTCAGCAAGTATGTCATTGACCATCTTCTTATGTTCAGAGAGTTTCTAGCACAACGCAGCTTTTTCGTGATCGTCTTCCACCATCTACACTGAGCCAGACAGGTTGGAGGGTTTGACGGCTCTCAGGTGCTACTTACCATTTTTGGGTTTTTAGATGAGGACCAATGACTCGGTGGGCATGGGAAGACCCAATAGATTTATCTATCGAAGAGTAATCCTTTCCTATAGATCCAATATATGTGATACTCCATCGAAGGGTAGGTCCTCTCCAAGAATCTCTAGCTCATTTTCACCCCCTGTAGGTCAGCCATGTTAATCGCGACCCCACAAGGAGGCATATATTCTATATCGCCTATAATGTTGGGCAAGTGACAGATAGAACTAAAGTGGATAATAGCATACTTCTCCAAACCATCGATTTTCAAGTTGGTAGAATCCTCCTTCATTATCATGCATATCGCATTAAAGCTATGGATGCATCGTTGTTGGAGGGTCCAATGGCTACCTGGTGACTCAGGGCGTTAGGCCATGGGGAGTGCAGCCAAATCAACCAAATGGAATTGTTGACCGATTTCTTAAAATTTCTCCTGACTCTTGGGGTAGGCCAATCATCTATAAAAAAGATGGAAATGAGTCACCCATAGGGTTTGGCGAAAGAATCCAACCACCTCCTGGATGAGTAATTCTGGAACACTAAAATTCTATTTTGTAACTGGCATAAACATCTCCTGGAAATGATCTATTGCGAGAATGTAAGACAAGCTCCTTGGTCTAGACACAGGTTTTGGCCCTTCATTGCCCCACTTGTCAACTGGAGGTGGCTGGGGAACCGGTAGTAGCACTGAAGAAGATCACAGAGATGGTAGGCTAGATGTTGGAGAATATGCCAAGTGGGCTGACAAACCACTGCATCTTGGGCTATCCTCCGAAGAGTAAAGTGACTTGGCTGCCACATCGTGATAAGACGAGATGGTGACTTCAGTTTCTGGCATAGGGATAGCGGATGCTGGCAGTGGACCATTCTAATGCTTTTTTTCCACCAGTCCCCAGAATAACACTCCATGATCTCTAGTCGAGTTAGAGAATAGTCTTCGTGATGATGGAGGATATTTCATGGCCAGATCCTAGGGAGTTGCCAAATTTTCTTCATCCTGGATGTATCTATGGAGGGAGGTTGGGATCAAGTGGACCTCACATTCCCGAAGTATGAGGTTGATGTGTCTTTTTCCTATTGCATCCCTTGACATGGAGGATCTATGTGAGGGTTCCTTTGCTGAATCATATTCTGCCTCAGGATCTGAGAAGCAAATGGGTTTGATCTCGGTCTGAATCTTCCCGGTATTCTTATTGTGGCAGCGATGTCCTGCCTTCCTGCCCCTTGATGGTTCTTCAGGATAGGTTAGATTATCGGTGCGAGTAGGACCTTTGGACGTAATGGTGCTGGGATAGATAGGGATTCTACCTGAGTGAACCGGGGTGCGAGGATCCCCTTGACAGATATCAAAGGGAACAAGAGGATGACCTCTGTGCCCACTAACTAATGTGTGCGGGGGATCTCTATAAAAAGTGTTGGAGTGGGTAGGACCTCCCCTGGAGCTAGTAGAAGCATGGTTAAGACCTTTATTCTTGTTTCTCCTAATAGTGTCAGTGTGAGGAGGGTCCTCTTACTGTTCAGGCCAAACACGGGTAGGACCTCCGTGTTGGGTATCGATGAAGCAAATCTTACCTCCACTACTCAGATTTCTGAGGCGAGAAGGACCTTCTCTAGCTATTTTAAGGACATGGGTAGGGCTCTCATGCTGGTGATTGACCGGATGTGTCATGTCCCCACACCTACGGTCTGCAGCAGCAGGAACAACTCCATACCCGATGTAATGAGCGTGGGAGAGGCTTACGTACTAAGTGTCACTACCGTGGGGGGGGGGGGACCCTCATTCGGATTGAAGGTGGCATCGGGTAGACCTCCATTTCAATCCCATAACTGGGGAGGACCCCCGTTATAAATGGAAGTGGTATGGGGAGGACCTCCGTACTAGTTTTCGTTGTCGCGGGTCAGCCCGCGGTGGGCGCTCCCTACATGGGCGACCAAGAGAGTCGACCCAGCCAGCCAATGGGGCGGTTGGGGCCTTGATCTAGGTAAGGTGTATGAGGGACCCTTTTTAGAATACACATGGGGCTAACGATATACGTCGGTAGTGGCACGAGCCATGGAAATCATTGAATTTGATTCCCTTTAGCAGGCGTCCTCATCGGCCTGCGCCTGATGCTGGTATCGGGTCATCCGGACTGGGGCTGACGGTGCAGTCACATAGCTTACCTTCTCTTCAGCCAGTGGGGTCGGGTGGTGGCATTGACGCGGCCTAGTGGGAGCCCCTATAATGGGATCTCGTCCATGATGGCCCAGACATCCCTCACCTCATCTGTGTAGGGGAGGGAGTCATCAATGTGTTCTGAGAAGATACTCCCAAAATGGTTATGCGTCAAAGTGGGGAGCATTGGCTCCTTGTGCGGCCCTCAGGGGAGTTGGTGATGACGAGGAATATACACCTCTAAATCCTGGTGGGCCATATCCTGATTCAGGATAATCCCCTCCTCATATCAGTAGATGAGGTCATTTATCACCCTTCGTTGAATGAACTCTTAAGTGGGGATGGGGCATGGGAGCCCAGTATCTGTGGGTGTGGAAGCTGTCATAGAGGCGGTGGGGCCACGTGGGATTGCTGCATTGGCACTGCCCCTACCCATGTGTTGATGGTTGGGTGGCGATCAGTTTCGTATTACAGCAGCTTGGGTCCTAGATTTCAAAACTATTATACCATTAGTGCTAAAAATAGCAAATTGACATTCAATTCCACAATGCCATTCCTTCTTCCATTGCTGGTAAGAAGGATCCATGCTGACAACGTCGTAGACCGGGATGTTCTACATTCAACCACTGCAACTTCTGGTGAGTTTCACACTATTCCCACTATTTTCATGAAGAGACCTAGGGTCGGATAACTGGATTCAATGACATGATAGTCCACTGATGTCTCGAACGCTACTAATCTCCACATTGAGTAATAGAAATTCATGTCGGGTTAACCATTTATGGTTCTGACACTTTCACCTGGACAAGCACATATGTCTATCGAGGATGCGCTGATTGTTGCCCCGCATTCCCACTTTCCAAAGGCGGGCGACATTCATCACTTATTCAGGGATGTTTTCTCCATGATCAATATAGGATGATGGGATGTCAGTTCCTCCTTCTGTGGATTCCTCCTTGGGACTTTTTTCCTAGTACGGGATTCCCTTATTGTCTTATGAATTTATTCGTGGAACTCTTACCAGTACCATGTCATTATGGACGCCCGTTAATTAAACTGCTTCTGTTAGGACATTCCAAAGGGTCCAGTCTGGGAAGCAACCTTCGGTCAGGAGAGTAGTCACATTGGACATCACTGGAGGGTCTGGATGCTAGAACATGGGTGTGTATGGGTTTCTTCCCCTTATGATAGGGATTCTTGAGGGAATGGATTCCTAAGGCATCCTAGATCAAATTTGGGGAACTATATTCCATAGGCTTGTCTCTAAGGTTTTTTTTCAGCTTCTCATGTTTAACACAGGTAGTGATGCGAGTTTAACGTCTAGCGGAGACGGATCAAACTGATAGAAACACTGGCGAGAGTGGATCATAGGGGTTCAACCTTTGGAAAGAGCACTAATATTGGGGCTAACGCATATTTAGTTACCTGGTTGCTACTGGGAACAATGAGAAAGTGATATTGCATGATCCCACGATGATGTGGCGGCCTGAGTGAGAATCAGGACGGATGATGGGGGGTTGAAAGTTGATGAATAATAAAATTGAACCGATGTGAGAACGACGGTGATCTTGGTCTTGATACTTTAAGAGACTTACTACATATCCCCATGGTAGGGAATCAATTTCCACATAGTTTGGCGGGGCGATGGGACACCTAAGGAAGCAAATAGTATGAATGGGACCCATAGGAAGTGGAAACTCCGAGTGGGGTCATGAAATTGGGGTGTGTGCTGAGGGAAGAGACCCAATGACATGTTGGGGCTTACATGTGGTTAGAAACCCAAGATTTGGTGTAACGACAAAGGGACAGACAAGAAATGTGGGTCCCAATGGAGTTTACTACAACCGCTAACCACTGGATGGGGTCACAATGGCTTACCACTAGATGGGGTCACAATTTAGTGTCATGCGGGACAAAAGGGGTGTATAGTTTAACATCATGCAGGACGAGGGTGGATCGACGTGTAGCGGTCGGGACCAATGGGTGTTCGGCTTGAACCTCAGGGAGGCTTCCTACATACCCACCTTTAGCAAGGATCAAGGTCTACATAGTTCAAGAGGTTTGTGGGAACTGACGTGAAGGGTTCGAATTAGGTAGGTTTTTGGCTTTATCCTCAGGGAGGCTTCTGATGGACCATGCCTTGGCAGGGATCAAAGTCCACATTGTTCGAGATGGTTTGTGGGAACTGGCGTGAAGGGGTCGGATCAGGTAGGTGTTGGGATTGAACCTCAGGGAGGCTTCCTATATACCCTCCCTTGGCAGGGATCAAAGTCCACATAGTTCAGGATAGTTTGTGGGAACTGACATGAAGCGGTCGGATCAAGTAGGTGTTGGGATTGAACCTCGGGGAGGCTTCCTACATACCATGCATTATAAGGGATCAAAGTCAATGTATTTTGGGATGTTTGGGGCTAATGCGCTAAGAAGGCCCAAAGAGGATGTTAGGGTCGATGCTTACTCTAACCCTACATGAGTCGTGCACGGTGTGAGAAACAAGAGGCAGCAGAGACCTGACGATCATGTCGTGAAAGGTGTATCCATGGGAAGTGAAGTGGGGATTACACGTGGTTAGCGGCCCAAATAGGAAACAGGGGCTAACACGTGGTTCGCAGCCCTAATAGGAATCATGGGCTTACATGTGGTTAGCAGCCCAGAGAGATAGAGATTGGGACTTACTCATGGATGGAGGCACAAATGGCCATAAAGCCCAGCGAGAGAGGGATATCACATGGAAGATAAGAGGGTTCTGGTGACCACCCACCACCACCCCTCTGGTCCTTGGAATGGAAGAAGAAAGGATGAGTAGGGACACTATCTTCCGCAAGGAAGGCTAGGGGACTACACCAAGGTTGTTTCCCTTTCCCCACGGACAAACACCGCTCCAGCAAAGATGATCTCACTCCATGTGAGGAATATTTCACTCCTTTGGAGATGATCGGACATGGAAAATGTACGAGGTGGGGCACCCCATGTGCGATGCATGGGGTGAGGCCACAGTTTAACATTTTGTGCTGAGGACGATTGTGCATGGAAGTTCAACATCATGGATCTCGGACAAGGTGAGTTCACTCGGCACCCCCTAGGACTTACATGACTGATACCAACCCACCCTTGAGGGAGGTAAGGCATCAGCAATGCTGGGGTCTGGGTGTGTCATGGAGTGATCCAATGAGGGGTCTAAGTTACTATGGATATGCAAAGAATCAATAGTCGTTAATGTTCCTATGCGAAGAAGCATGAGGCAAAGCAACGCAACGTGAAGCATCTTCCAAGGGATGTTGAAATAACTTCGTGAAAACCTAGAGGGTCATATGGGAAAAGGAGTTTTGGAGCAAAGGGGTTCACAAGAAGAGGTCGCGGGAAGCTCTGGTGTTCCATGTAGTGGAGAGGCTTCATGAAGGGGTATGCTTTGAAAAGTGAAGTGGACAAGCATAGGCATAGGGAATAAGTTCATATAGAAGGTTCATCACAAAGTGGAAAGGATTTTGCAGAGAAGTGCTTCGTGAAGCAAGGGTGCCCTGCAAATCATAGCATTGCGAAGCAATGTGATTTTCGAAGCATAGTGACCCTGCCTTAGTGTGTGGGTTACATGTGCACAGAGGGTACTTCACGAAGCATAAGTTCTCCATGAAGACCCGAGTCCCCTTGGGGATCCCCTTCCTTTGTGAAGGCTCGTGGGCTCTTCGAAGGGCATCCCTCTTTGAAAAGGGGTTCAATTTTTGCAAATAAAAAGGCACATATCATTGTTGAAGTACCTTTAAGTGCTCATGGTTCGCAAAGTAGAAATTGCTTCTACATTTAAGAGATAAGAAGGTGAATGGTCAGGGGATCCATCCTTTGGTCTCGAGGGGAGCCCTCTATTTATAGGGAAGAGGTTCCATGAATCAAGGCTCACTTGGTGTGAAGACACATGTAATTTTGTCGTAACTGCAGATCCTCCCTCGTCCTTTCTCCACAGTGGCTTCGCAAACTTCGATCCCATTCGCAGATCCTCCCGCCTCCTTGCACCATGAAGTCTTTGAAAACGTCAATCGGGTTCACGGAGCCTCCCAACTCCTTACTCCGCAGAGACTTCATAAAAAGGAGTAGCTTCGCACAATCCGGGGTGCTGCGGGGCTCTACAAACAAGCTTCACGGGGCATCCCCAAATGCTTTCTGGTTGTTCTTCTTCTTCCCAAATTTTGGCACCAACAGGTGTTCTTCATATTATCAGTATATGGTAGACCTTACTATTATTTTAATTTTCATAACATATTTTCATGAAATCCTTTTTCCATAAAAGTATTTTTTTCAAAAGTTTCAATGTTCTTTCTTAAGATTTTCGTAGTGATTTTATTTATAATGTTATAGCATGGAATATTTTCTTTTGAGTGGTATCCTAGAGGGTTTTAGCTCACACACAGCATACATATTTGGGTGTATGTAGACATTGTTATGTATGACCCAGTTAAAGGAAATATGTTTCGTGATGATGGTGGATCTGGTTGTTGGGATTCCACCTCCTGTAGGTGTTGGTGGTGGTGACTTGAGGGATCTTCTCCTCTTATTACATAGAGGTTTTGGGATTGTTTGGTTGTTATATTTATCTATTAGCCCATTTGGGTTTTTGATTAATTTTGTAAAAATTGAATCTGAAAATTGATGTATCTAATTTGGTTATGTCTACTCAGTTATGTTATGGTTATTATTATTACTTATTTTTGATTATATAAATGGGTGAAATCATTGAAAAAATTTCTCTTTGATACCCATGAATGAATTTCCAGCCCATAGGGATAGAAAATTCACTTCCGGCAATATTTCAGTTTGGTCTAGGTGTCATGTTGAATGGAATGCCAATTTGGTTCATGAAAAATGGTTTAAGAGGAGGTCACACTCTTTTTGGGTTGAGTTATTTGGGAAAGAGTATCGATAGACTGGAGCTAGGATTGTAGGGGTTTGAGGTTCTGGTTGCGATTAGGGTGCCTAGCCAACACACCTCATGATAAGGCTCGAGTCTCTATGGGATTGAGGGATATGAATTTACTTATCCTCTAGGTGAGACGTATAGGTTGAAAACTATATATAGACACTAGGTAGTGAGTGAAGGGGTTTGGTTTGTCTTGTTTTTATGATGGTAGTGGTTAGGTTTTAAATTTATGAAACTGTTCAAGATTTTTTTTATTGATAAAATTTTTCAGAATGGTTGTATGGATGGTTTTCTCATGTGGTTATTGATTCATGTATAAAATTCTCTCTATGGATAATCCCAGTGTTGTAGCGGAAGAGGCTGTAGAGAGTTATCCCTCAAAAATTTATCAAGGGGTACTGAATGTTGTGGTTTGGGGTATTCAATATTTGGTTCAAGGAGCATGATATGGTCCTAATTAGGTTAGAAATGTTGAACTAGGTCATAGAAAGGAAAAATATCTGGAGTTCCTCATGAACAAACCTATTTCTTTATGTGGTAGCATGGATAATTAAGAAGTAGATGAGTGGGTTGAGAAGAGAAAAATGATGTTCTAGTTAATTGATACTCAAAATGTAGTCATGGTGAAGCTTCCCTTGTTCATGTTGGATGGTCTCATTCATAAGTGGTGGGACTCAGTGGTGCAAGTTGGAAAGTAGGAGAATATGGGTTTGAAAGAATTTAAGTTTTTTTGAATGAAAATTATTGTCCTAAGGTCTTGGTCTAGACTTGATACCAAGAGTTTATGGAGCTTAGCCATGTGACTAGTCTGTGAAGGAATATGTTAAATGCTTTTTTGAGTTAGTTTGATATTAACCCAAGATCATTTCAAATGGTAAAATGAATGATTATGGGTTCGAGAAGGGGTTGTGGCCAGAGATCCAATCTCATGTATTTTTTGTTAAACATAAGACATATGATGAGGTGGTTGATCATGCCATGATGGTAAAAATTGTTCATAGTGAGCAGCCTAGTTTCCATGGATCAATGTTAGTTGTGGGTAGTGGGTGTTAGTAAGATAATAATATGAAGTGGTAAGAGCAAGGGAAGAAGGTATGTGGTAGTTCAAGACACCCTTCTTGATTATCATTGTCTATAGATTTTGATTCTGGGTTAGTTGTGTGCCACTAGTGTGGGAATACAAGGCACATTAGACCTTCATGAACATTTTCTCCCAGACAAAGTCACTAATGTGGAGCTATGTGATATATTTAGTAATTTTTTATGGCCACACATTCTTATCAGACAAGTGAAAAGTGTGTAGCTTCTAGAGGATTGTTAGCCCAGTTAGATCCATCTAGGGAAGAAGGTTCTCGGTTTGTTGGTCCTTACAGTATGGATAGATATTCTTCTGAACAGAGTCGGTTCAGGGTAGATCCATAGGCTAGTGGTTCTTCTCAGGCTCAAGTGGAGATAAAACATATTCATGTAGTGGATTGAGAAACATCGGAATCAGATGAAGGGCCTACAATAGTTTGAGGTGTTTTTTTATTTCATCTTCTTCATCTGTTTATCTCTTTGATACCATTTCTTGTGTTACATTTGTTTCATCCCACATTTTTGATACATTAATGTTAAAAAATGATCTTGTGACGTATGAAATGGAGTTAGTAATTCCAATTTTTAATAATAGATGGTAGGGTTCTATGATTCCATCTTTTGTACTCACCATGTCAGGGGCTGAGCGGGAATGTGATTTTCTCATTTTGGAAATGGACCCCTTTGACGTGATCCTTTGTATGGATTGGATGGTGTGTTTTTTCGGCACACGTCTATTGTGATCGATGGTGATTAAGTTTTGTGCCTCCTATTGTATGCCCCTAAGTATTTTAGGGTGAATGGGATCATTGTTTAGGTTATGCGATACCTATACTTCTAGAATTCGGAAACCTCATTTTTCAGATCTTTGGACTCAAATTGGAGGACAATGAAGATTCTCTTAAGGGTGGATTACCTCTTATCATGGATAAATTCCTAGAAGTTTTTTCAAAATATTTTTTGGGATTTCCTTTGGAGCAGGATATGGATTTATCTATTGATTTTGCACCAAAAACAAATCCAATATCTACCCCTCATACCACATCCAACTTGATTTTAGGGAATTAAAGGTATATATGGATGATTTGGAATCCAAAGGATTGATCCACTCAATCATATCACCTTTTCCCACCCTAGTGCAATATTCTATAAAGTCATATGGATCTGTATATTTTTGAATTGATTAATAGAATATGAAAAAGTTAACCATTTAGAATAACTACCATTTTCCCCGTATTGATGAGCTCTCCGATCATATTAAAGGGGTAAGTGGTTTCAAAAAAATTACTACTATTTTGGTTATCACCATGTCATATTTAGATAGGTGTATGTTCTGAAGATAGCCTTCTGATGTGGGTATTACAATTTTGAGTATCTGTCATGCATTTCAGGATGATAAATGCTCCAATGGTCTTCATAGAACTTATAAATAGGGTTTTCTACTAGTACCATGACTCATTTGTTTTGGTATTCATGGAAAAAATTCTGTTCTATTATTATACCAAGACAATCATGAGAATCATTTGTAGATTGTGTTGGGAACCCTTTGGGACCATTATCATTATTCCATGTTTTCAAAGTGAACCTTATAGATTAAAGAGGTTATGTTTTTCATTCATGTGATCTTGGGGAGAGGGGTTTTGATGGACACTGATAAGATCGGTCATATGTTTTCATGGGATTAGTCGAAGAAAGTTTTAAGATTATGATATTTTTTAGGGCTATGAGGGTATTAGAAGTAGTTTGTTCAAAATTTATCTCAGATTTCTTCTTCCATGAAAATGCTTACCTGGAAAGGTGTAAGTTTTGAAAGGATCCCAGAGTGTCAACTGTACTTTGAGGAGATCAAGATGCAGTTGACCAAAGCCCTTATTTTCATCTTTCTGGAACCTATAATGATAAATGTGGTTTATTTTTATGCATCTGGTATGGGTCTGAGGTGTGTGTTGATGCAGGATGATCATGTAGTGGATTATGGTTCTAGACCAACACCGACCACATGAAAAGTATTACCCAACCCATCACTTGGTTTTAGTATCATTCCTGATGACCCTGAAGACATAGTTCCATTATCATTCTAGATAGAGGTTTTTGGTGTATTCAGATCACAAAAGTTTAGCCTACATTTTCATCCAGAGATATGTGTATTCACGGAACTATCATTATGTCGAGTACCTTCAGGGGTTTGATTTCGATATAGTCTATACCCCTAGTAATGGTAATGTTGGTTATGATTCTTAGAGAAGGATAATGACATTGAAATCATTGAACGAATTCAGTGGTCAGTGGGTTTTGAACGGTCTATTTGATAAAATTTATTTGGAGACCAAGGAGAAAAGTGGAGGTGCTTTCTTTTTTAGAGTTCAGAAAAATCATTCTCTTTAGGAACTGATTCAGCATGATCATAGTAGTTATGTGTTGTGCTAGAAGTCTATGAAGTTCATTCATGATGGGGTGATTCTGTGTGAGTGATCATTGTCTCCAAAGGTAGTTTTATGCTTCAATGGATGCTATATAGTACATTTCTATGAGAAAGATAGTGATGCTGGATATCCACTATTCGTAGTGGGTGATCCATCCAACTACTAACAACATGAACTATGACTTGAGTCGACTATTCTAGAGTAAAAGTATAAGGCATGATGTAGTTGAAATTATATCACTATGTTATACATGTCAGAAGGTGAAAGCATATAACCAAAGTCCCTTAGTTTTTCTTCTATGACAACCCATTCCTACCTGGATGTGGGATGAGATCGCCATGGGATTTGTTATCGGATTTCCTCATACAACCGAAGGGAGTAATTATATTTGTTTAGTAATTTATCGTCTAACCGAATCAACTCATTTCATTCCAATCATAGATTCATCAAAGGTAGAGGAGATGGGTAAGTTGTATGTTTAGGATGTTTTGAGGATTCATGGTGTACCATCAAATTTTTTTTTGATAGGGACCTCTCGTTTCACCTCACAATTTTGGGAAGGACTTTAGAAAGGAATTAGGTCATAGATTGTGGTGATTATTACCTACCATCCACAAATGTATTGTTAGATGGAGCGGGAAAATCAGATCATGGAACACATTCCCTGATAGTGTGTACTAGATTTTAGTGGTTTGTGAAATAGACATTTGGGATTTTTTGATTATGGGAATAAAAACAGTTAACAATCATTGATTCTAATGGATAATTTTTAGGTTTTTTATAGTCATAAATGTTTTTCACCCTTATGTTGGGATGAGGTGGGTGAGACGTCTTTACTGGGATCAAGCCTTGTACTTGAGACATCTAGGAAATTCAAGCTGATTAAGTAGTAGTTTTTTATAGAATAGAGTCACTATAAGTCTTATTTTGATTAGAGTCACTAATATTTATGGATTTTGTGAGTGACTAGGTATTTTTGAATGTTTCACCGAACATGCATTGTCATCAATCAGGTAAGTAAGGGAAGCTACCGATGAGGTATGTCAGACTGTTTGATAATATTGAGTGGATGGGTAAGGTAGATTACAAGTCAGATTTACCTAATCAGTTGATATAAATCAAGGATTTTTTCCATGTATTTCAACTCAATAAGTATAACATAGATCCTTCTCAGGGTTTCAATTGGAATGAGTTGGATTTGGAACTTGATTTATCTGTGTTTGAGTGGTCAGTGTGGGTTGTAGATTTCAAAGACAATGTTCTTTATGGAATGTCATTTCCATTGGTAAAATTTATATGGAAACATGAAAATTTTGTACATGAGACTTGGGATCATAATTCAAGGTTTGATCAAGAGTATCCATTTTTATTCTCTGATCATTCTTTGAGTTGACTTTTTGATGATGGAATGTTTTCATAGTGGGGATAATATCCACAGCCACATTTATATTTTGTGGTAATTGTTTTTTTTCATAAATTCATTCCAAATATTCTTATTTTGTTTTATATATAAATGGAATAAATGGAGATTCCAATAAGTGGCACATGTTTGGAGCACAATTAGGGGAATCCATGCTCTCTTTCCCAGGAAACTGTACAGCCATGTGAAATTTTGGAAAGTGGAAAACTGCAATGTTTGTGAATGTTTTTCAAACTATTTTGGCTAACCTTGTGGGATGTACTTCTTGGAATGCGATGGGTACACAGTTTCCACATGGTTGGGAAAACTATGCCGGAAAACCCTGTGCCAGGTCCGGGTCTATAAAATTTTAAAATTTTCATTTGTGTCCTATTGAGATTTAATCCCAAATCTCCCCTTGCTTACCCTATTAGAGCTATTCAAACCAAGGAAACTACCTCCCTCCATCCTGTCTCCTGGGACTCCATTACTTTAGAGGTTTTTACATGGATTCAACAAGTATTCTTTAAGTTTGTGGTTTCTTCTTTGCTTCTACCCCCTTTCTATGGATTTCCTTCCCTCTCTCTTGAGTTCTGGTTTTCTAGTGGTTGTTTGACTTAAAATGGGGTTCAAACTTGTGATGTTTTGGGGAGATATTGATGTGTATTTTTAAATATTTTCATCTTAGGGTATTTTAGTGGTTTGGTTTCTTTTTCTCACCATTTTCATAGGTTTCTTTGTTTAAGGTCAGAGATTCCATGATTTTACATTACAAGATGATTTTATTATTCTTGTTATGATTGTTATGCTTGCTATGCTTCCTAAATGTACTTTATGGAATGTGTGTGTGGTGTGGAATTTGTTTAAAAAGGATTTTGGGGTGTTTATAGACTTGAAATTCTTTTCCCCTAAAATAAAATTGGTTGGATTTCATGGGGTTTTTAACAAATAAGTGTGTCCCCTAGAATCAATTCAAACTTCTAGTTCCAAAGGTTATGATCATAACTCCACAAACAAGAATACCCATGTCATTTTTAGAAGTAGGTCCTAAACCAAATTTCATCAAATCACTAAGTAAGATCACTCAACAATCATCCAACCTCATTAAGTTCAGACTCAAAGTAGTTCTTAACTACCATCAAGGAACTTTTCCTAAGGAAATACCCAATTGAGTACAATGTAAATCCAAAAAATTATGCAAGAAATTTTGAATCAAATTATCCATTTTTTACAAAAAATTTGAATTGTCAGTGGAAATTGATAGGCTCTCACTAAATCACAGTTTAGCATAGTCAATAATTGACCCCCTCCCCCACATTTAAAACCCAACTTTGTCCCCAAAGTTGACTTTTAAATATGGATAAAAACAATTAATCACTTAAAGTTCAAAATATATTTTCAATTAAGTAGATTTATGACATGTTTAAAGGGGTCTCAAGGGAGTTCAAAAATATTTTTTACCACAATAAATAAATAATCAGCAAGTTTATATCCATGTATATGCATTACATCTATGTCCATTGAAATTTTTTTAATTAATGTTCAAACAAGGAAAGCCACATGTGGGTGGAGAGTGGATGGGGTGTAGCATTTTAAAAGAATGAGTTCAATAATATATTCCATAGAGCATATACATGAATTCTAAAAACACCCATCCTAAAAAAGATTCAACATACCTGTAGCATGTACCCCCCCCCCCCCCACACTTAGTTTCAAGAAGTGGAAAATATTTAAACAATAATGCAATTCAGTTATTTAAGTAAGAGGCACATGAAGATTTTAGGAACAACATAGTGACATGTAGCAGAATTTTTAAAACAAAACATGCAGCAGATTTTCAGTAAGCAGAATTTATCAGTAAGAAGAATATGCAGTGGACTTTTTTTAAAAAAAATATTAAGGGGCAGAGAAATGAAACAGACAATAATAGTAAAATACTTCCCTGACTAGATTTTACATTACTCCTTTAGCATGGGAATTCAACTCCTTAAATGACAAAGAAACATCATCCTAGAAACACAGAGCATGAGAACCAGGAACAAATAACCATCAAAGACAGTGCAAAAAGATGGCATCACAACAGAACATTATTCAAAGTAAAATAAGAACATAATAAAAAGTAAACACAAAATAAAGAAGAACATGGGTTGACTCCCATGAAGCACTGAATTTAAAGTCTTCTGGTAGACTTTATTTAATTACAATTTTTTTATTTATTAACAAAACAAGACCATGGGTTGCCTCCCATGAAGTGCTAGGTTTAAAGTCCCCAGCCGGACTCACCTAGAAACTAACCATAGTCACTAGGTGGATGTGGATTCCTTAATAGGAACCACCAAATGTGTTTGGCCCAATTTTTTTTAACAGAACAAAGAATTATGTGGTCACTAAATCTAAACACAACCAAACTCTCATAGCCTGAATTAACCCATAAGAAACACCCTTTAACAGTTGTGAGTATAATGTTGTCCACTTCCAGTTTTGTTTCATATTTTTCAATATTTGAATTCAAATGAAGGGAAAACATATAACAAGGTGCTTCAAAGTGTGTGACATTATTTTCATGGCTTTGTCTCTTAAACTCAACATTAACAGGTTCAAGTACAAGGGTGCTTGTGGGTGAATGCTGAATAGTAGATTCAAGAAGAGATTCAATAGAGTCCTAAACAGAATCATATACAATGGAACTCAAGCGTGATTCCCCCACTGGACTACTATCAGTGTCATGAAAAGGCTTAGCACCCTTCACAGGTGAATATGAAAGTGAAAAACAGGGAAGAGAATTTATTTTACCACCAGCAGATTCAGATCTAACAATGTTGTAAATCTCTTCCAAAAGATCCTCATCTGTTAACTCACATTGTGCATCTACTGCTTCTATAAAATAAACTCTACAACAATCATCCAGTGTGTGTTCAACCACTTTTTTATGTTCAAATTCAAAAGTCTCATTTTCTAAAACAAGGTTTGTAGTGTGTTCCAAGATGTTCAAATCAGGGGGAGTAATGTTCAATTCAGCTTCAATAAATTCATGTTCAAGATTGATCAAATTTAAACATTTACTCCCATGTATATCAACACAATTTTCCAGTTCAATGAACTTAGTTTCAATCAAACAATTAATCTGAGAGCATGGAGATGAAATCTTGTCATTTAAACTTTCTTCAAACATCATTCCCTCATCCTCTAAATCATCCAACATCATTTCAGAGATTATTGGGTTTACAGTTTCAATCATGGAAGAGATGTTTTCAATTGTGGTTCAAATATTTCAGATTTTGTGATTTCCATTTTAATGTTCTCATCTAGATTATACCCAATATCAAGTTCCGGCTCAATGTTCAGAATTTCAGCAATTTTGGGTGAATATTTTCTAACATTCAAATTTTCAGTTTCAAGAATCTCTTTTACCTGAATGAATTCATTCTCAAAGATTCTAAAACAATGATTTTCTCAAATTTAAGAATTATGAAGAGAAGTGGACATTCATTTTCTATATATTATATTTCAGTTTCAAAATTTTCCAACTCAACACCATTAAAGCTCTTTACTAGATTATCAATGTAGTGTTCTTTATTTAATGAGTTAGTTATTTCAAGATCTGGTTCAACAGTTTCAGATTTTTCAAAGTGATTGGTTTCTAGCCCAACTTCTGTTTCACTTTACTCTTCCATTTGGTTTTCAAATATTTTATAAACATTTTCATTTTCATTGTCTTCCAATGTATCTTGTTCTTTAACCCTCTGTTGTAAATCCAAGAGCTTGGTTTCTAATATTTTCAGTCTTTGATCTCTGTATTGAGAATCTCAAAGTTGAATCTCATGGGTTTTTGTAAACCAATTAATAATTACTACCACCCTAGAATCCAATTTCGAATCAATTAGGTCAATTTTAGCTAGGGTGTAAGGACTAAAATCTTGTTTTTAATTTTCTTCAACATAAAAATCCTCTTGTGGCTGGTTATAGACACACTGCCAGGCAGTATGTCCATAATCTCCACAACACACACAATGTGGGTGACGCTTCTGATTTCAGTCCTTGTAATGTTCCATTTTTTTAAACATAAAAAGGTGAGATTAACCACACAAAGTTTCACTATTAATGCAGAATTTTGAGTTCAATGAAAGAGGTATATTCCAATTCATAGTTTTTTAAAAGCAGTTTTTTATATGGTTTTTTATTTTATTTTTTCTTTTTTTATTTTTTTAACCCTAGACTCTTAGTGCGTGCCTTCCCTGGAAACGGTGCCAAATTTTGAACAGGGTTGGAGATCGTCACCGCCCTCAAAATGATATTTATAAACCTACACTAGTATAGTAGTGAAGGGTCGAACTCAAGGGAAGGTAGACGAGTTTTCTAGAGGTTTATTTTTATTAAACTCCATTGTTGTCAGCAGTGGGGAAAACATCTTCTTACTCTTTTTTATATTATTTTTTTTATTTTTAATGATGAAGTGGAAGTAAGATGATGAAACATGTTTTAAACAAAGAAACTAAAAATTTATACTAAGTACTGTAATGAAACTTGAGAATATACAGTATACTAATACTAAGCAGCAAGACAAATAAGCAAGATCAAAAAAGTACTCGGGGATTTTAATCTACTAGTTACGATCGAATGTTTTCTCCACAGCATACAATCGAATCACACCTCAAAAAAAAACTGATGAATTTCCCTCGTCAGGAAACTAAACAGGAAGAGGATTAAGTATTGGAGTTCACCACACCAAAACTTAATTGAACTGTGAGAAGTTTTTAAAAGATAACATTTGGAAAAGAACTCAGCATAATTTTCCAAAGTTTAAGTTATTAATGATTTGAAAAATGCATTCAAGATCAACCTCAACAGTCGATATTGAAGTTTCAAATTTAAGACATTGAAGTGTGAATGACCAAAATATAGGAAACAAAATCTCTCTCACCAACTGATTCTGATTTCATAAAAAGATAAGCTAATTAAGTTTTAAAGAACATAAACAGAAGGTTTTAAAATTCCTGAGCTAAGAAGATTCAGCCTATGATCATATTGATTTATGTAGTGAAAAAACCAAGAAACAGAGTACAAGAGTTATGGACAGAGGGAAGTAGAACTCCCCTAGCTCAACTCTGGCTCCTAGCTCCTTCATCTCCTGCTCTACTATCTCTCGGGAGTCTCCGCTCTCATCTAAAATGATCGTCCTTGGATCTACTCTCCAATGTGTGTTCGTGGAATGGTAAAATGAGATTCTATGTCTCTCCAAATTCTGTTGCTTTCTCTACTAAAAGTACCCTCTGTCATCTGCTACATGTCACTACATGCTTCCACCGACTTCATTTTTTTCTCACGAGCACACCGCACACATTCGTTTTACCCGCGACAGGCACGTCGCGCGAGTTTTTCCCTCGTAACCAACTCCAGATAAGTTAGTTTCATGTACCTGGATGTAAACTTGACACCTGAATGAACCTACTCATGTTATAAACAAGATGGAATAATTAAAATGCAAAGAATGTTAATTAATAATTCAAAGTTACTATTTTAAGTTTATTGTTGTAACACTTATTAAAAAGTAATTAATGTTAATAGAAATCTTAACCGAAATTTATTTTTTTCTTTTAAAATTAATTATAAACTTATTCACTTACTGTTACATAAGTTAAAAAAAATTGTTAAGTTAAATTATGTTAATAAATATAAATACAAAATTTTTTAGTTAATCCTTTTTAACTAATTTATTAAAATTAGACAACATAAGTAAATAAGTCATTAATAATTTAGTAATTTAGATTGCATTAATAATTTTACTAATACTATTAAATAAATTAAACTGCTCAATTAATTTATTATTTAGTTTATTTTAATTAAGAAATTAAAATTAAAACTTAAATTTTAAATATATTTAAGTTAATAAGTATATTTTATAGTTTATTTATAATTATTCATAAATATATATTTATAAAATTAATTGTGTATTAATTTATTATTTACATTTCTTATTAATTAAATTTTATATTTTAATTTATAATTTATCTATTAAAATTATAATTGTTCAAAATTTTTAACTTTTATAAATTCTATTATAATCATTTCACTTAATTAAAGTTACTTTAAATTTTAGTTGTTTATCTATGTATATTTACTTTTCTTTGCTTTATTGTTTTACTTTAACTTTTATATTGTTTTAACTTTGCATTACTTTATTTTTACTTTACTTTTATTATTACTTTTATTATTAAATTTTTTTGTTTAATCTTTTACTTCCCCCTCCCCAATTCCACGGCGCATCAAGGAGAACGGAGGGTTTAGGCTTCTTCAAGAAGACTCCAGCACAGTGCGGCGGCTACTGCATACAGGGGCTCAGCTTCTCCTCAACTCCAGCATATCCAGTGCGGACAGCAACAGATCCAGATTCTCCCGCAGACAGCAGCAGCTACTCCTTCAAAGCAGCGGCCCGACGGTTCTCCTCTGGAAGTAGTGCGGCCTGGTCATCAGCTTCTCCTCCTTCTCGGTGCACAGCTACTGTAACACCCCGAGATTTTATGAAAAATATTCTTTTAATGTCATTGATTTCTTTTGTTTTAAGTTACAACAAGATTGCCTTGTTCTATACGCAACACCGTATGATCTTGTAGTATACACCACACTATTCTTGGATCATGGTACACACAATTTTGATAGTAGTTATTCTACGAACAATTGAGTGTATGTATATAAATATATATATATTCAATGTATAAATGAAATATGGTTGGATTCTGTTATATGAAACAATGGAAGAGTCTTTCACAACATGCAACCCTAACTTGGCTTGCATTACACGCAATCGCGACCTTCCTCGATAGCGTGTGTTGTACGCAATACCAGGTTTCACTAAACAACGATATATGGTTATAATATTATTATGAACTAGCCGTTATGAATAGTATTAACTACATTTTTAATTTTATAACATTATTATTCATCTTACACATTTTCTAGAATATGGTATGAGAATAAAATAAATTTTTCGTGTAAAATATGTATTTTTAAAAAATTGCAGTTTTCCAACCTTTTGATGACACACCCACCTTAAATCTTATTTTGACATGTCTATAAGTTTAATTTGATAAAATAAAATTCTTAATTGGAACCAGGATAAAAAAATTTACTTTGGATAATTTTTTCATATTATTCTGATAACTTTCATATTTTAATGAATAGTAAAAACATGCTATATTTTAATTAAAAACAACTTTTTTCATCGCAATAATTTATATGGATAGATAATATTTTTAATTGGTTTTAAAGTTTAATTAGAATATATTTTTACCATTTAATCCAATGTTGTTCATTGGAATTAATTCCACTTTGAAATTGGATTTAAACAAGTATCAATCTTTTGATTGTTTTTGTTTCTTAAAAACACGCTATTTGTTTTGATAATGGGAATTAAATTTAAAATTAATTAATTCCACTTATATTTTATGAATTTGGAAAAATAGACATCAATTTTGAATTCGGAATAACAAATAATGCTTCGGCTGAATTTTTGGTATTTTTCTGAAAAACTTCAATTCTCGATGAATAGTGAAACCACTTAGTGGTAGTTAAAAAACTGACTTTTTTTAATTTGAATTAAATTTTACCACCTCTGTGAATTGAATTTAAAAAATCCGAGAGACATGGTTAATATCAAGGACTAGAATGTGGTTTAGTGAGAAGAAAATAATTTTTGGTGAATAGTAACTTTTTACTTTTATTTACCACGGTTAAAAGTAAATAGGATAATTAAGTGTAAAAATGATAATATTATTACCCTAAAACATGTCCTAATTCTATTGGATAAGTGTAATTCGACCAAAAAAACCTTAGGAATAACATATGACCATTTAGGCCCATTTGGATTAGATTAGGACATTTAATATTAATTTATTTAAAGAAGGGTTAAAATAGTTAAAATCAATGTTTAATAAGTAAATAATTTTTAACATAGGGTTATACATAAGATAAATTAGACTATAAATATTAATTATAATTCGAAAAAGATTTCCTACATAATGTTATTTTAATTATAATTTGTAGACCTTAAATAATTTAATGTATTTATGACACAAAGATGATGCAATAATTATCTTATTAATGAAATATTGATATAATTGATGATATAAATACCCAAATAAATGTAATTTGAGACTGTTTATGAATTTTACTAAATTTATAGGTTATTATTGAATGTTAGTTTTGATTTAATTAACGTTTTTCGAACTAATCATTCTGTTACGATTTTCACAAAAATCAATTACCAAATAGTGTCAAAATTGACATAAAATAGTTTTTAAAACAAATATTATATTATTAATTGTTATTTTATTGGTAAAAATCTATGTATTGGATATATGACTTAGATAAGGTTATATATATTAATAATAAACAACTTGGGTTTTGTTTGTCATGTTATAGTAAGTTTATTAACCTTATAGTGTAAGAAAAGAAAAAGACACGGTAAAAGTAAAATTATTTAACTTAAGGTTAAATCTAAACGATAAGGTTAAAATAGAAACCTAAACTTGTCTAAATTATATTGGATGAGAGGATTTAGACCGATCCCCACATTATCTTCTAAATAAATCAATTTGGAGATATTAAAAACCAAATATGACTTTATAATAAAATAATATTTTTTGTTTTTCCGAAGGTGCTCCTCTCCTCCCTTATAAAATGGCACCTCCTATCTCTCTTCCTCACACCACTTTGAGCCTTAAATAATGGAAAAACCCTGCCAAATTATTTTCTCCACTTCCAGAGAAACATCATAGAGGTTCTGGTATTCTTCAAAGACCAATATTAGTGCCCCAAGAGGAGGTTGCAAAGAGACGCTTCAAAGAAGAGGTAATGTCTGTTACCGATTCTTTCAACTTTATTTCTTCTTCAACTTCTTCTTCTTTAGTTGTTTAATTATGATGTAATAACATCAGTATAACTCATATACTGGTATGCTATTATAAGTATGAAACAACCATATTTCACCATCTATCCATCCTACGGAAAATGAAATCACCACGCGTGCGTACGTACGGAATACCGTCTCCACACCGTGGTGAAATCTGTTTTTCCACCAACACCTTACATGGATGGGTATAATGGTGTGAAGAATAACTATATATGGTTATTATAACATCATACTGATTCTGATATATTATACCATCCACTCTAATTCTTATTCAATAATTATGTGAACGATATCATCGCCCGTGCGTACGTACGAACTACCATCTCTACGACGCGATGAGATTCATTCTCCATGTTAACCATACATGAATGATCATAAAGTTTATATAATGAATAATAATGAAATATTTGAAATAATAATGCTACTAGATTTATGTATATATATATGTATGTCATCTATTTAGTTTCCTTCAATTCAATAAGGAAACAAAAACTGCGTTCATGCGTACGTACGGCCTACCGTCTCCATGAACGGTGTATTTCATTCCTTTTATAGATCTATATATATATATATGTGTGTGTATATGATGAATATATATTATATATAAATCATGTTTTACATTCTATAATTATGTAAATCAGGATATAAGTAATAATATCAAGAACGACAAGTCGAAACACATATGATAAATGAAATGATTTTACCCAAAACGTTGATTTAACATGGAATTTACAAAAGAACAGGTAATATAAAGTCATAAGTGAAACATATATGATATCATAACAATGAATATGATTCTGTAATAAGTAAATGACATTATTTAAATCATTATACAGGAAGTTTGGATATGTACGAATCATATCGGACCTAAGGTAAGGGATAATTTTGCAAATCTCATTTTTATCCGAGATTGCTTATTCGTAAGTATTTACTGGGGTTATTGCTATCATCCTTGTCCATGTTTTATAAAAGTGTATTCATGTGTGTTTAAATTACTTTTTACCCATTTTGAATTTTACCCCATGGTATGGAAGGAATCTTTCTTTTATTTACCCTACAAGGTACTTTTTGACTTTTCGGACAAAAGTACGAGAAGAATGTTTTTTAACGTATATGGCATGAAAGGATTTTTTACGGTTTTAAAAAGCCTTATTTTCATGATGCTTCATCCAAATTATTTCATGACTATTTTCAACAAAACCCTTTTCTTTTAAAATTTCATGATGTTTTGTGAAAAGAAAATGATTTTAAAGAAAAAAGGATATTTTCCTCAAGAATTCATTTCAAGTGTTTTATCAAAACCATTTTCATCTAAGATGACATTATTTCACATGTGTATGTTTCAAGTATCATGTCTCTATGATTTATATAGTTTAACTTTTCTAATGATGTAATGATATCCAATTTTTTGTATGGATTACGTTATGATGGAATGCTGTTTATGAAATGCATTTTATTCTTGGGTTATGATGAATGATTTATGTTTATATTTTGGCACATGAAAGAATGATTTCAATATGAGATTGGTGGGACCTATATCTCCCTCTAATAAATTGGGTAAAGATTTATATCTCATGAGATAGACATGGTTGGAACTTCAAGTTAAACTGGTTCAGTAATACAGGACTGGAACGTGGAGTGAACTCGATTCAGAAAGGGACTTTGTCCACTAAGATGGTCTTGGCAGCAATGACTTGGCTACTATGGAAATCATATCATGTTCTTAATTGTTTCCACAATTACATGTTTTTTTCCCAGGCTAATTTATCATGATTAGTGTTTCTTCATGATCTATGCCTGACGTACTGCCATGTTTTATGTCATTGCTCAAGATTTTGATGTTTAGATTTTAAGATCATGTATTTTTTTACATTCAAATGTCTAAGGATTGTTTTATGTTCTCTATGCTTACCCTTAATGAGAATTTGAGCTCAACCCTTTTATGTTTTCTTTTCCCTTGGATATAAAGAAAGGTTTTAGGTAAGAAAAAAAGGGAAAGATATTTATGGGAGATGTTGAAGATCTTTCAACACGATTAGAAGATTATATTCTGAGTTTACCAAGACACTAAACTATTACGGTCCTTGTGTGTCTGTTTTTTTTATGTATTAATTATTCCTCAAAATTAATGTAATGTCCATGTACGTCAAGCTTTGGGTCTCTACAGTTGGTATCAGAGGAAAGGTTTAGTCAACCTTTGGAAACTAGGATGCGAGAACTTTAGTGATATCCCTAGAGATATTTCTAAGGTATGTCTAGGGATGTCCCTAAGGTTAAGTATAAATATAAATTATAGTCCTAGAATTACGGTAACAATCTTATAATTAAACCTATGATGGTAGATACTGAAGGTACTCCCCCTTTATTATGTTGTTTTACCTAGCATGATTTTTGCCTCTCACACTATTATTTTTGGGTTTTAGATGATGGCTGGAACCTGAAGGAACCGTGTTGATCAATGAAATAGACAATGCAATGATTGTACTCCTGAAAATACAAATGTTATGGGAGATGGAGTGCAAAATATTATTGCTATACTTACACAAACTATGAATCATTCTGGACTTCCAAATGAGCAGAGGAGGGAATAATATTCTATTGAGTCCTTCATGAGGCAACGTCCACCTTCTTTCAGTGGGTCTTCTGATCCACTAGTTGCTGAACAGTGGATCAGTACCACTGAAAAGATATTTTCAGTTCTTCAATGTTATGAACATGATAAAGTCATCTTAGCAGTATATAGTTTGGAAGGTGAAGCTGATCAATGGTGGAATCTTATCAAGAATATGAGGCCAAAAGATGAAATTGAGTCCATGGAATGGGACGAGTTCAAGAACTTATTTTTCAATAAGTACATCCCTGGTATTCTTCGAACAAAGATGGAGAAAGAGTTTCTTGAACTGAAGAAAAAGGATGAATAATCTGTTGGTGTATACGAAGTGAATTTTACAAGGCTTCCAAGGTATGCCTCTGGCTTTATCATCCAACCTGAAAGTAAAGTTGATTGATTCTCCAGTGTCTTAAAACCAAATCTTAGAAGGGAATTAGCTATAAGAATCTTCAGTAGCTATGAAGAAATTTTGCGTTGTGCTATCATGGTAGAAATAGAAGTTGGTGTTACTTATCCATCTCTTGGTTTTGACAAGAAACGAAAGATAAAGTTCAAGGAGAAATCTCAGAATAATGGTGAAAAGAAGATGAATGTTTCCTTATGCTCAATGTGTGGAAATAAGCATGGTGGAGATTGTATTAAAGGGACTAGAAAATGTTTTAAGTGTGGAAAAGAAGGTCATCGAGCAACTGAGTGTCTAAGTGATGGAAAAAGGGTTTCTAATGATGTGAATAAAGGAAAGACTACAGAGAACGCACCACTAACACTTCAATGCTTCAAGTGTAAGGAAATGGGGAATTATTCTAATAAATGAACTAATCCAAGGGTTAGTGATGATCGACATGATCAACCACTTAAGGAAAAGGAAAAAGGGAAGTCACATGCGATCACTATTGGCGATGTTGAATATGAAAATGATGTGGTGGAATGATTAAGTGTTTATGTAATGGGATTCCAAAATAATTTTGTATATAGTATCCTGGAATATTGGGATATTTATGTATTAGTCTATTGTGGTTTTCAATAATTTTATGGTACTGATAACCATGGAAAGTGATTGAGATATTTTAATAAAAAAGATGATATGCGCATAATGAAGGGATAAGGAGAAAATGAAATGTTTGACAGTATTCATGAGCTCATGACTGATATAAGGAAATAGTTATATCATGGTTTGAGTATATAGAATTTTGGGGTTTTTGGAAAGAGTTAAATTTTGACAGCACTCATGTTTTCACTAAGATTCAATGGGTATTTATTTTTCAAGAGAATACATGATGAAGGCCTTCGAATGTTTGGAATGTGACCAAGAAGACATATCTTATGATATATGGGATCAACGATGGTATTAACATGCTTTTTATATGAAATCTCTGGTAATCGTTTTCACTATAATATGAGAGTGGACTGTAGTATTAAGGATAAGCCTAAATATTGGAATGGATTATGTTGGACATAAGTTAGTATTGTTTAAGGATAGAAGTTTTTTCGATATTATTTATGGGATGTTATAGTAATGTAGTTTTAGAAAAAGGACAACCTACAGGATGGGCGACAGCCCATCACGTCAGACAAGGCTGTGGGAATCGAACCCACAACCGAAGTGAGACTGTCCTTTATCGCCTACCACTGGCCTATAGGAAGTCCCTCTTTAGTAGAGACCAGTTTTATTATATTAAGCAGTATGATATATGAAGTATGAGTCCATCTTAGGAACCATATATGATTCATCTCACTATAGATGGTCTTATGTATTTTTGATAATTTTTTCTAATATTTTGTTTAAGACACATGGAATGACCCATCATTCTATCACATGATCTGCTAAAACTTCACGAATGACAAATTCAACTTCATTTGTTTAAGAGATGAAGTGGAAATTGTCCAAAGAACGACCAGCAGTGAGACTATACCAAAATCAAGATATTATTTCTTCTAATTCCAATTTCATCATCTTTAGGGAAATGATCTTGAAAAACAAAAATGTTGTCCTACTGCCCTTATATCCGATGAATCAGATGTTACCTTAGATCATCACAAATCTATGGCTTTGTGATTGATGGATTTTTCATAGTCATGTTCTCTACCACTCTCCATCAGAACATGATGGTTAGATTTTTCTTCCATATCCATATTTTCACCTATGTTCTCCTATATGGAAACCCATTGATGAGTTTATTTGGGTAATCGTTACATTTCATACTTTATTTTTTAAAATTAAGTTTTAGTATTCCTTTTTACAATGTGGGTTTATATAAATAGTAAACGATTTATAACCCCGACGAATTTTGAGGACGAAATTCATTTTCAGGGGGGTAGAATGTAACACCCCGAGATTTTATGAAAAATATTCTTTTAATTTAATTGATTTCTTGTGTTGTAAGCTAAAACAAGATTTCCTTGTGCTATACGCAACACCATATGATCTTGCAGTATACACAACACTATTCTTGGATCACGTTACACACAATTTTGATAGTAGGTATTCTATGAAACATTGAGTGTATATATGTAAATATATATATATATATATATTCAATATATAAATGAAATATGGTTGGAGTCTGTAACAGGAAACAACCGAGGAGTCTTGCACAACACGCACCCCTGACTTGTCTTGCATTACACGTAATCGCGGCCTTCCTCGATAGCGTGTGTTGTACGCAAGGTTTCACTAAACAACGATATATGGTTCTAATATTATTACGAACTAGCCGTTATGAATAGTATTAACTACATTTCGAATTTTATAACATTATTATTCATCTTACACATTTTATAGAATATAATATGAGAAAAAAATAAATTTTTCGTGTAAAATATGTATTTTTAAAGAAATGCAGTTTTCCCACCTTTTGATGAAACACCCAACTTAAATATTTTTTTTGACATGTCTATAAGTTCAATTTGACAAAATAAAATTCTTCTTTGGAATCAGGATATAAAAATTTACTTTGGATAAATTTTTCATATTATTCTGATAACTTTCATATTTTAATGAATAGTAAAAACCCGCTATATTTTAATTAAAAACAACTCTTTTCATCACAATAATTTATATGGTTAGATTATATTTTTAATTGGTTTTAAAGTTTAATTAGAATATATTTTTACCATTTAATCCAATGTTGTTCGTTGGAATTAATTTCACTTTGAAATTGGATATAAAAAAGTATCAATCTTTTGATTCTTTTTGTTTCTTAAAAACACGCTATTTGTTTTGATAACAAGAATTAAATTTAAAAATAATTAATTCCACTTCTATGTTATGAATTTGGAAAAATAGACATCAATTTTGAATTTGGAATATCAAATAATTCTTAGGCTGAATTTTTGGTATTTTTCTGAAAAACTTCAATTTTCGGTGAATAGTGAAACCACTTAGTGGATGTTAAAAACTGACTTGTTTTAATTTGAATTAAATTTTACCACTTATGTGAATTGAATTTCAAAAATCTGAAAGACACGGATAATATCAAAGACTAAAATGTGGTTCAATGAGATTAAAATAATTTTTGGTGAATAGTAACTTTTTACTTTTATTTACCACGGTTAAAAGTAAATAGGAAAATTAAGGGTAAAAATGATATTATTATTACCCTAGCACATGTCCTAATTCTATTGGATAAGTTTAATTCGACCAAAAACAGCCTTAGGAATAAAATATGACCATTTAGGCCCACTTGGATTAGATTATGACATTAAATATTAATTTCTTTAAAGAAGGGTTCAAATAGTTAAAATCAATGTTTAATAAGTAAATCATTTTTAATATAGGGTTATACATAAAATAAATTCAACTATAAATATTAATTATAAAGATAAAACGATTTCCTACATAATTTTATTTTATTTATAATTTTTAGACATTAAATAATTTAATTTATTTATAACACAAAGATGATGCAGTAATTATCTTATTAATGAAATATTGAAATAATTGATGTTAAAAATACCCAAATAAATTTAATTTGAGACTTTTTATGAATTTCACTAATTTAATAGGTTAATATGACATGTTAGTTTTTATTTAAGTAACTTTTTTTCTAACTAATCATTCTTTTATCATTTTTACAAAAATCGATTACCAAATAGTGTCAAATTTGACATAAAATAGTTTTTAAAACAAATATTATATTATTAATTTTTATTTTATTCCTAGAAATCTAAGGATCATCCAAATGACTTATATAATGTTATATATATTAATAATAAACAACTTGGGGTTCTTTTGTCTTGTTATAGTAAGTTTATTAACCATATAGTGTAAGAAAACAAGAAGACATGGTAAAAGTAAAATTATTTAACTTAAGGTTAAATCTAAATGATAAGGTTAAAAAAGAAACCTAAACTTGTATAAATTCTATTCGATGAGAGTATTTCGAGCGATCCCCACATTAGATTTGAAATAAATCAATTTGAAGCTATTAAGAACCGAATATGACTTTATAATAAAATAATATGTTTTGTTTTTTCAAAGGTGCCCCTCTCCTCCCTTATAAAAGGGCACGTCATCCCTCTCTTCCTCACCCACTTTAAGCCTTCAAGATCGTCCAAACCCTAGAAAATTATCTTCTCCTCTTCCATAGAAACATCCTAGAGGTTCGGGTCTTCTTAAAAGACCAATTTTAGTGCCCTAAGAGGAGGTCTCAAAGAGGCGCTTCAAAGAAGAGGTAATGTCCGTTACCGATTCTTTCAACTTTATTTCTTCTTCCACTTCTTATTCATTAGTTGTTTCATTATGAAGTAATAAAATCAGTATAACTCATATAATTATATGTTATTATATGTATGAAACAACCCTATTTCACCATCTATCCATCCTATGGAAAACGAAATCTCCACGTGTGCGTACTTACGGAATACCGTCTCCACGCTGGGGTGAAATCTGTTTTTCCACCAACACATTACATGGATGGGTATAATGGTGCAAAGAATAAATATATATGGTTATTATAACATCATACGGATTCTGATATATTATACCAGACACTTCAATTCTATTCAATAATTATGGGAACGATATCATCGCTCGTGCGTACGTATGGACTACCGTCTCCACGACGCGATGAGATTCATTCTCCATGTTAACCATACATGAATGATCAAAAAGTTTATATAATGAATAATAATGAAATATATGAAATAATAATGCTACTGGATTTATGTATATATGTGTGTATGTCATCTATTTAGTTTCATTTAATTCAATAAGGAAACGAAAACAGCGTTCATGCGTACGTACGGCCTACCGTCTCCATGAACGGTGTATTTCATTCCTTTTATCGATCTATAATATATATATATATGTATATGATGAATATATATTATATATAAATCATTTTTTACATTTTGGAATTATGTAAATCAGGATATAAGTAATAATATCAAGAACGACAAGTCGAAACACATACGATAAATGAAATGATTTTACCCAAAACACTACTTTAACATAGAATTTACAAAAGAACAGGTCATATAAAGTCATAAGTGAAACATATATGATATCATAACAATGAATATGATTCTATAATTAGTCAATGACATTGTTTAAATCATTATACAGGAAGTTCGGATACGTACGAAGCATATCGGACCTAAGGTAATGGATAATTTTGCAAATCTCATTTTTATCCAAGATTGCTTATTCGTAAGTATTTACTGGGGTTATTTCTATAATCCATGTCAATGTTTTATAAAAGTGTATTCATGTATGTTTAAAGTCCTTTTTACCCATTTTGACTTTTACCCCATGGTATGGAAGGAATCTCTCTTTTATTTACCCTACAAGGTACTTTTTGACTTTTCTGACAAAAGTACGAGAAGAATGTTTTTTAACGTATACGGAATGAAAATATTTTTACGGTTTTATAAAGCCTTATTTTCATGATGCTTCCTCCAAAATATTTGATGACTATTTTCAAAAAAACCCCTTTTCTTTTAAAATTTCATTACATTTTGTGAAAATAAAATGATTTTGAAGAAAAAGGTATATTTTCTTCAAGAATTCATTTCAAGTGTTTTATCAAAACCATTTTCATCTAAGATGACATTATTTCACATGTGTATGTTTCAAGTATCATGTCTCTATGATTTACATGGTTTCACTTTTCTAATAATGAAATGATATCCAATTTTTTCCTATGGATTACGTTATGATGGAATGATGTTTATGAAACCCATTTTATTCTTGGGTTATGATGAATGATTTATGTTTATATTGTGGCACACGAAAGAATTATTTCAATATGAGATGGGTCGGACCTATATCTCCCTCCAATTCATTGGGTAAATATTTATATCTCATGAGATAGACATTGATGAAACAACAAGTTAAACTGGTTCATTAATACAGGACTGGAACGAGGAGTGAAGTCGATTCAGAAAGGGACTTTGTCCACTAAGATGGTTTTGGCAGCAATGCCTTGGATACTATGGAAATCATATCATGTGATTAATGGTTTCAACAATTACATGTTTTATTCCCATGCTAATTTATCATGATTAATGTTTCTTCATGATCTATGCCTTACGTACTGCCATGTTTTATGTTATTGCTCATGATTTTGATGTTTAGATTTTATGCTCATGTTTTTTTTACATTCAAATGTCTAAGGATTGTTTTATGTTCTCTATGATTACCCTTACTGAGCTTTTGAGCTCTCCCCTTTTATGTTTTCTTTTCCCCAGGATATAAAGAAAGGTTTTAGGTAAGAAAAAATAGGGGAAGATCTTTATGGGAGATGTTGAAGATCTTTCACCACGATTAGAAGATTATATTCTGAGTTTCCAAAGACACTAAATTATTACGGTCCTTGTGTGTCTGTTTTTTTTATGTATTAATTATTCCGCAAAAGTAATGTAATGTCCATGTACGTCATGCTTTTGATCTCTATAGCTACACCTCAATTTCGACCACTAAACAGAAGTGGAGACCCGCTGTATTTCAGTGGATCAGTGGCGGTCCTCGGTGTCTCCAACAGCAGTGCGCATCCTGGTGGTTCTTCCCTCCTACAACTCAACAGACCCGCGGCTTCAGTGAGTAGCTCAGCGCAGCAATTTGGTTCAACAGTAGCGGACAGGGGGCGGCTTCATCAGTGTGGTGTGATGGGTTCTTCTCCAACTACAGCGAACCGTCACCCTTGCTCTAGCGCGGAGCACTTCCAGCGGCGGCCAGCGGCTTAACTCTCCAGTGCGTGGCGTGAGAGGGCTTCGGCTCGAACTGGTTGTGGTGCGGCGACTGTTTGAGGCTCTAGGCAGCAACGGCTTCAATAGAGATGGGACTCGACCTACCGTTGCAGCAGCTGGTTGGGATTCATATGATACTCACAGCGGCAGACAGTGGACTCCTCGACCCTTCTACATGCAGCACAGACCTGTGCTAGTTTGTGAAGCAGGGATATTGAGAATGGTGAGGTAGAGGGAAGGATTGGATAATAGTGAGGATGAGATAAAAACAGGGCTAACAGTGAGGATAAATGTAACGGTGAAGTTTGGGGCCGAAATTTGGGTAACAGTGAGGTTTGGGAAAAATTGGGATAAGGAGCTGTAACAGTGAGGTGGAATACCAGCCTGGAGTTACTGATAGAATAAAAATAAAACCTCACCGTTAGAATAAAATAAATAGTCACCAGTATAATAAATAAAAGGTCACTATTATGAAATTAAATAGTCACTGTTACAAATAAATTAGAAGCTACCGTTAGGATGCTAACAGCGAGGAACAGTGCATGCAGTCTAACGGTAAGGAGGTTACCGATAGAGTTAAATAATAAAAGAATGGTCACCGTTACAGAATAAAAATTAAAAGGCTACCGATATAATGCGTTAAGGGTCACTAGTAGACAGCGAAATGACAGTGAGGTATGGGGGTCACCGGTAGAATACTAACGGTGACCCTCCTATTTAAATAAAACAAATTAAACTAAAAAAATAATAACTTAAGTTATTTAAAAAAAGGATTAAAAATAATTAATTAAAAATAAAACTAAACTCCATTAATTTAAAACTAGATTTTTATTAAACTATAGAAACATTAAAATAAATAATTAACAACACTAAAATTATAAACTAGATAATTTTTTAAAATAAATTAATAAAAGGCTTAAAATTAAAATAACTAAATAAATTTATTTAAAAAATATCAGTAACTAAAAAAATATCATCGGTGACTTGGGTCACTGCAAACACATATCTACCTCATCGGTAGACTAAAACAATTATAAAATGTATTAAAAAACAATCTGCATACATAAAATAAAATAATTAAAGTCTAAAAACTCTTAATTAATTAATTAATTAACTAATTAAACTAATAAAATTAATGGAGAACCATTTTATTTAATTTAAAACACAAATTATAAACTTTCGTGACTAACATGATGACTAAATAAATAAATTCACAAAGTTAACTTATTCTGAAGTAACTATGTTAAAAGATTAAATATTAGAATAAAAACTAACTTAATTAAATAGAATTATGTTGATTAAATAACTGTTTAAAATAGATATTAACTAATTAAAAAGTCAATCAGAATCCACTTAACAAGACTAATTAAGAAATAAATAAATTATAAAAGTAAAGTAAGATTAAAATTATTAATTTAAAGGCTAAAAATACATAATTATTTATGAAAATTGATTAATTAACATAATTAATTATAAAAATAGAAAAGTACAAATATTTAGTATAAATTTATTAAATAATTAATTAAATCACTTAAAAATTAAGTAAAAGGGTGTGGAAAAACTATGAAAAAATAGAGCCACATCATTTTTCATGTTAATAATTCTAAATTTGTTTGATGACATGTGAAAGTGGTGTGAAGGGTGTCTTAAAATGGATTGATGTGCATGTGAATTTAAAGAAGGGTTTTTCTTCTGAGATGTGGGGGTTTTATATATGTGTCTTCACATTTATTTTTATGCATGATAATGTGGTGATATATGTGTTTGTGAAGTGGAAATTGTGTATAAAGGGAATCCTAGGTTCCTACTAGGATTTATGATTAAAAAAACTAAATTATGATTATGATGATGATTGGATACCACTATAAATTTGGATCGATTCCACTCTAGGGGTATGTCCATGAGATCAATGTGGGTTATGGATTCTATACAATGTTTCACTGAGATTTTAGTTTCCTAGTGTCCCGCTAGTGCTAGTACCTTTAGGTATTTACCGTGATTCTCTTGTAATGTTTTCCATTCAGTCGGTATATGGTGCACCTTAACCTTATGTTAATTTAAAAACTATGTTTTATTGAAATACTCTTCCCAAAAAATGTAATATTAAAAAAATCATGTTATTTCATAAAATTTTCGTTGTGATTTATTTTCAAATGTTATGGAATGGAATCTTATATTTTAGGTGGAATTCTATTGGGATTTGGAGCACACCCTTCATACAACTTTGGTAGTATTTAGACATTTTTATTTATGAACTAAGTAAAGTAAAGGTGTGTCATGGTGATGGTGGATCCGGTGTATGATGTTTCATCTCTTAAAGGTGTTGGTGATGGTGACTTGAGGGTGATTCTCCCCTTGTTTCATGGAGTTTTTGGGATATTTTTTATTCCCTTTTTGTTGTATCCCATTTTGAGTTTTATTTGAACTTGTAAACTTTGAATCTTAAAATTATTTTACATCATTGGGAAATGTTTACTAAGTCAAGTAATGGTATTATTGTTGGTTTTTTGGGATTACATAAATGGGTGAAATAGTTACCAAAGATCTTTGTGGATACCTAGGAACTAGTTTCCAGCGAGTGGGGTTTAGGGATGCATTTTGGGCCACGTTTCAGGCTGGGCCAGGTGTCAAGTTGGTTGGAATCCATGCTTGGTTCATGACATAAAAACCCCATTGGTTAAACCAATAAATTACCAAATATCTTCTATAATTCCCTCTCCATATCCAAGGGTCCATGGGTGTATTAAAAACCCCTATTAATAACCCTTTAGGTATAAAAAAAAGAGGTTATCCAAAGAATAGGTAAAATTATTTACATTTCATTCTTTATTTCCTCTTCCACGTGCAGAAAATATTCATTAATTATGACTATATAAAAAAACTGGTATATCCCATATATGGATACATTTTTATGTTGATAAAATATTGTATACCCATCCCCTCTTCTATCAAATGGTAAAAGAAATTGTTGCTTGTGTGTGCTGGGAACTACTCCCTTGCAAAACGATGTTCTTTGTATTCCATCTCCACCACTAACATATTGATATAATATAATATTTCATGTATATATATTAAATATAGGATATTATTATGCATCATTAATTATAATACCACAACTACCTTCTTACCTCCAATCGTTTTGAAAAATAATAACACCTCTTCTGTTAATGAAGAACAACCGCCTCACGAACAGATGTGTGGTGTTTTTTATTTTTGTTTTATTTATATGGAAATTAGGATAGTTTTATTGAATATATATGATATTTTTTTTAAAATATTACCTCAATAATTATTCAATCACAACTAATTTGTTACTTTTCATTTCGTACGGTATGCGATAACATCGTTCGTGTGTACGATAGACAATCGTCTCACGAAGCAACGTGATTCTTACTAATTATTTGAATTGAAGGAAGGGAGGGTAAATTTAATAAATATATGGGATATATATGAAATAAAATTATTATAAAAATGGAATATATTATTTACCTTTCTTTTATTTCATCCAATAATAAAATGGAAACATCGTTCTTGTGAATGTATGAACTACTATCTCCTTGAACATTGTATTTCATTTTCAATATTTAAATTTTATGGTTGAATATAAATAACTATGTATTTAATATATATGATATTTATATCATGGTTAAAATTATGCAAATTATGGTACTATTATCAGGTAAAAGGAATGAGCAACCCAAATCAAATCATATGTGAAAAATAAAGAAGGCATTGCCTGAAATGTGACATTAATGTAGAATGTCAACAATAATGTATTATAGTTTTATAAGTAAATAATATATGGTATGATATAAATAACTAGGGTTATTTTTATTTTTATAATAGAAAAATATTTATTATATAGGAGGTTCTAATGTGAAATAACTAAGTTGAGTTGTGTCAATACTTTCTTTGAGACATATGTTTTGGTATGCACCTATCATGTTTTATGTGGTGCATATACTTCCTTGTTGACTTGATATATCTTGAATATAAATATATTAATTATATTTAAAATTTCTATTGATTTGATTCTTTAATGGGATATATATTCATAATAATCCAAAGGGGTAAGGTTTTGATGTTGTAATCTCATTATTTATCAGGATTGTTTAGGACTATGCTTTAAATGATAAAAGTTTACAACCTATTTATCGAAAACATAATAAATTTTCTTATCATATAGATATTTTGTTGATAATAAATGTTTTACATTCACTTTCTTCTCTTTGTACACTGAATATTCTAAAATAAAGTTTCTAAATAAAACTGAATTTATTCAATTCTAATTTGAAATCCTTTTTTCTTTTATATCCATGTTTTTGAAATAGGATTGAAAAAGGTTATAATATTCTACATAGAATTTTTAACTACCTTTTTTTCCATTTTTTATTTTTAGAAATGTTTTCAATGTAAAATTAATGTTGGTTTCTAAATAGGGCCCTTTTTATTTTACAAAAATAGTTAATGGAATCACTGTTTAAACATGAATGAGATTAAAAAAAGTTCTCACCATCATACTGATTCAATATTTTAAATAATAATTTATAATTTTACCTTTTTATTTTCAGTAAAAACGATTTAAGATATATGTTTTCAATTTATCGTCTCAAAAAGTGATTTTCAATGAAAGGTTATTTTCTTGAATAAGTGTTTCATGTTATCTTTTAAAATAATTTCCCGTCAATTATGACATCCTTTAATGTTACTAAGGTTTTAGTAGGTTTATTATCCGATGATACTATCTTTATTCTTCCTCTTGATGGTTTATGTTTATGATGGAAATATTTTTATGTATCATATTCAATTTATATGGGTTATAATTTGATGAAATGTTTCCAAAACACATTTCTTTACATGGGTTATGATATGATGAATGTTTTATGATCTTTTGGAACAAATATTTTTTGTTTTTATTATGTGATGGTGGTTATGTTATAATTAAGGATATTGGTTATGTTATAAACAAGGGTGGTGGTGACATTATAACCAAGTGTGGGGATACGTTATAAATGAGGAAATTAGTTACATTATATCCAATGATTAGTGGGCCCTATATCACCCTCAAATTCATTGGGTAATGGTATGTTATGTGTGAAACTGAACTCATATTCAAAATTTATGTGTGCAACTGCATCTGTGTCCATAGGATTATGCGAGGGTGTGATTTCATGTACTTAATTAAATGAGTAAATATGTTTTTATTTAAACGAGTTCGCAATGTTTTAAGCTTTTATGTATTCCAAAAATAGATTTATTCTTCCATGGTTATGATGTCATGATTTATACAATTTGATTACATTATGATTCATGTATTATGAACTATGATGATATATTCCATGAATAAATTTTATGATCTATGATATGTGATGTATGGTTTTCAGATGTTAATATAATGTTCTCATACCCTTATTATCATGTCGTTCTTATGTGATCATTAATATCTCCCTTAATTACCCTTACTAAGAATCTGATATCACCATTTATTATGTTGTTCTATATGTTATGAATAAATTTATCATGAACGATGAATCTAAGAAGGGTACAGGGCATGATCAACATAGTTAGAGAAGATATAGTTGACTTATAAACCTTTTTTATGTTTCTAAATGAACTATACCTATACAATTCCAGTGTGGATCATTATGTTTTATAATGAATTTTCATCTATTAAGATGTGATATCTATGTATCAAATGTGTGGGGCACTATAGTTTGTATCAAATAAAGGTTTAGATAACCTTTGAAATCTTGTATGATAAAACTTTGGTTATAACCATAAGGATGACTCTATGTATATGAAAATTTCATGGACTTTTCATGAAGGATAGAGATAGCGGATTCCATGAAATTACATCCATATCTAGATACATAAAGTGGATGTGGCTCCATTATTGTTGTACCTAAGGGTAATATCTATAAAAAGGGTTCAATAGATGGAATTAATCATCAACTAGTGTATGAGAGTGGGTATTTCTATAAAACTATTTTGACACTCTAAGAGGATATGTTTTTTAATTTAAAAAATAATTAATGAAAAATCCAAAAGGATTTTGAATAGATTATGAATATTAATGACCTAGGTTAAAACTATTTTTTAATATATAAAAAATAAGGTGTCATGATTTAGAAATCCATTGAATGAGTTATCACTCTATGAAAAAATTCCTGATAATCATGATGACAATTTTGGTTTTACATCAGATTTGAAGATAGAACCTCGAAATTGGTGTTGTCATAGGTATGCTAAAATATTGAAATAACCTATTTTATATTAGTTAAATTGATTCCTTTATATCATTAAAAGTATCTAGGTATATTAATTCATATATTAAATTATTAAATATTTAATTATAAGTGAATACCAATAATGTTACGATGATTTCATCTCAAGTATATGAATCTTCTATAGTTGAAGTTTGAGGGAATTTTCTTCCTACAAACCTCATTATTCATCCTTTGGTCGATTTTTATGTTTTCCTAGGGATGAATTGGATTTATATTCATAAATCCCACATTAATTTAAATATAAGGGGGTCAAATTTGATATTATATACCAACCATTGATCAACTATCACTGAGATAATATATATGAACCTTTAATGGAGATCACATCCATTGTATAGGTCTTGATTCCCACTGAAAAGGGGAATTTATCTCAGATGGTTATGGAGAAACTGAACATCGATGATTTTCTTATTATACAAGAGATTATTGATGTCTTTTTTATAGGGTTTTCTACTCTTCAACAGAATCCTATTTTTGAGATCTCAATAAAACACATACCTAGTGCTAAACGTATTTCAAAGAATACCTATGGAATAGACATGATTGAATTATTGGTATTGAGGAGTAGACACCAAGAAAAACATTTAAATTAATTCATTATTCCATGTGATTCACATTATGCTGCACCTATTCGACTTATTTTGAAGAAATATGGATCAATTCAAATCTATATTGACTGTTGCAAATTAAATAAGATGATACTTAAGAAAAAGTTTCATCCACCCCATATTTATAACTTTTCTAATCAAATGCATGGAGAATATTACATTTATAATATTTAAATTCATTCTGGATATCCTCATTTGAATTTAAGGAGGAGGATATTCACAAGAAAAAGTTCCATACAAGGTATGGACACTCTAAGATATAGTTATTCAATTTAGTCATACTAATTTCCCCATTACCTTCATGGATTTAAGTAATATATTATTTATACATTACCTTAATTAGTTTTTGGAAATCATTATTAATGATATTATTATATATTAAAAGAGTAAGGAAGATAATGATGATCACTATAGAATTATTCTGAAGACCATAAAGAAGGAGAAACTATAGTAAAAATTTACGAATTATAAATTTCTTCTACAAAAGGGTCCATTTATCAGTCATATAATCTCAATAGATGATATATCAGAGGATCCATCAAAGATAAAGGCTATTTAACATTTTCCTAGACCATCCACAGTAACAATGATCCCAACACATCTTTATTTGGATGGATATTATCAATGGTTTTCTCAAATTTTATCATTAATATCTAGTCAAATATCAATGTTAACTTGTAAGTGATAAAAATTGCACTAGATGGATAAATGGGAAGAAATTTTCAAGGAATTAAATAGTAGAGTAGTTAGTGGGCCTATGATTACATTAAACTATAGTGAACAAGGTTATGTAATATATAATGATGCATCCAAGAAGGTATTGGGATTATTTTTCATGTAAAATTACATTATTATAGCTTATGCCTCATGAAAATTTGTGTTTCATGAGAAAATTCACCCAACATGTGATTCAGAGTTATTTGTGGAAAATATTGAGTTAATTATATAGTAGAATTTTCTTTATGGATAATAGTGTGAAATATATACTAATCACAAAACATTAATGTATGTGTTCACATTGAATGAGTTGGACATTCTCCAAAGAATATGGTTATAGATTATTAATGATTATGACTTTTCAATACATTACCACAATGGGAAAGTGAACAAGGGGGAATGTTCTACGTTATTGTCGATGAGGATCACAAAAGATCCAATACTTCTAGATTTAAAAATGAAGGATCTATCAATCCATAAGGAAGGGGAGAAATATTACCTTTCTCAAATGATTGTTTAACAAAATATCAAAATGAAGAATAAAGAGGTGTGTAAGGATGATGCCGAGCTACAGAAGAAGGTTAGAAATTTTCTAGAGTTTCTCCTCGCACAACTACAAATAATGCCTTCAACAGCGCTAGTAAAAGGGATATATCATCACTTAAAATGTACAGATAAAGAAATCAATGTTAAAATCCAACCTTTATGAGTGGTAAAAAAGAATTTATAAAGGTTTATTTTATTAGGGATAAAAATAACTATTAAGGGAACCCTTCAATGGTGTTTTTAGTAATGATAAGGGGTGGATTTATTAATGATTTTTTAGAAATGTTAAATTAAATATTTAATATAACTTTTTAGTGATGATAAATCCACCCTTTATCTACAACTTTTTTAGCATTGTTAAACAAATTGCCAAAAATTACTATTTTCACGCACCCAAACCACCTTTCATAGTGTTTACATGCCCCTTTCATTAGCGTTTTCCACTCCCCAACTTCCATCACACACCGCCAAACCCCTTCCTCAGTGCCAAAAATCTCCCCCAAATATCTATGCATGCATGGATTTGATCTGAGGACCTCCCTTATTCCAATGGAATCATTTTACTTCTCTAGAATTCATTTTGGTTTTATATTTTATTACATTTCAATTTATTTTTATATATTTAGAAATATGTGATATATATATATATGATTATATTTATTTATATATATTATATATTAATATTTTTTTACATATTTGAGTACAAATATAAATATATATATATATATATATATATTAGTACACAGACATATTTATATATAAACATTATACATACATATTAATGAATTTTTATAATATAAATGAAATGGGTAATTTATTACATTAAATAAAATGAATAATAAGTATTCAGTTACATTTGGTTGATATATTTAAAATGAACATTTTTATTTAAATTTGATTAAATATTTATTTATACATATGATTTATTATGAGTAAATATAATATAATATGCATATATTTAATTATAAATGAAACCAAAATAAGGAAAATGATAAAAACATAAAAAAAATATCAATAATAATGTTTTCCCTTAGAATAAATTCATTTTCTACCAATAAAATACAATAAGACTCCCTTAAACAAGGCTGAAATTCCATCGAATGTTAAAAAATTGGGATACCTAGAGTAAAACTCAGTTTTAGAGACCTTACGGTCCTTTTGGGACAAAAATTTTTTAAAAAGGGTTCCCTAGAAACCAAGGCATAACTATATTCATAGACGTAAATTATATATGTGGTAGAGCCCAAACAAACACCTAGGTCAAAACTTATGGTCGTTTATTGTCAGTGCCTAGGTTTCATGTTATCTTATCCCATTCATTAATTAATTTAATTTGTATATCTTCCAAGTGTTATTAAATGACTATTACAAGATAATATTTATCAATTTATAAATTAATATTATTTTTTAATTATTTTATAATCTATTTTCACTAAATATATTATATATTAAATGTAAATGAATACTAATTTTATCTAAATAATATTTTAAAGAATATATTATATTCATATAAATACAAATAAAATTTTATATTAATGTAATATTCTTAATGGTATATAATTTTTTAATTAAATACGTACTTTATCAGTAGTAGGATAAAAGCACTGATAAAAGGGGCCCTCTATCAGCGCTAGTAAAAAGCCCTTCTAAATCAACTCATTTATCAATTATTTATTTCTATCACTGATAATGGCTTTCTTTATTTTTGATTTTTTATTGGTACTACTAAAGGGACACCATTTATCATCACCTTTCAGTACTGCTCATAAAGGGAATGACTTTATCAGCACTTTTTCATAGTGTTGATAAAGAGTGCATTTGTCAACGCTTTTTTAGCATTAATAATGACACCCCATAATCAGTGATTTTTGTTGTTCTAATAATTCCTGGATCTGTTAAAGGCAAAATCTATAGTACAATTGACCCCGGTTTGGTAATAATGTTTTTTAATTGTGTTTTTGTCCCCTTACTTCTAGTTTTCTGAAAGCATCAATTTGAGGAGGCCCAAAAATATTCATTCCCTATTCATCCTAGAGTTAGAAATATTTATAGAGATTTTAAAGAGTGTTTCACGGGGGATTAAATATAGAATAATATTGCGAGTCTGTATCTCAGTTCTTGGTATGTCAAAATGTTTAAGAAAATAGAAAAATGTATAATGGTATGTTACAACCATTACTCATACTATAATGGAAATGAGGAAACATCACTATGTATTTTTTCATCAAACTCCCCAAAACATCTAAAGTGGATAATTATTTATGAGTTTTCATCGATATCCTTAAAACTTCAACACACATTATCACTATTATTGAACACTTCCCTCTTTTTAATATTTATATTATATACACCAGGGATGTGATTAGGTTGCATGAAGTGCCACAATACAATGTGTCTGATCGGGATCTGAGGTTTACCTCAATGTTCTAGTGAAGTATTTAGTAGGTTATGAATAAGATTTGAGTTTTGGCACTATATATCAACTTCATAAAGATTTCTAGTATAAGAGAACAATTCAAAATCTATAGGATATATTGAGATCTTTTTCTATGTATTTCAATTGTGTGTCGAATCAACACCTTCCATGGGTCATGTTTTTATGAAACAATATCTTTCACTCAAGAATTCAAATGATTCCATATGAACCCCTCTAATTAATAAAGTATAGAAATCCTGCATTGTAATGACCCACTTATTCTCATTGGCTTGAGGATGCAATGATTCATTACTGGGCCTTAATAAAGATCCCCCAGATGCCAAAGGATGGAAACAAATGTCAAATGGTTTTAATTTAAGTGGGGGTGATTTAACCTTTATTAAATAAATCACTAACTAGAATAACCATAACCAAACAACCATTATATGATGCATGATAAAAATATGAAAACTCAACCACTTCATTTATATCAAAACCACACCAAAGTGTAATACAGTATAATACAAATAAACTATCAGTGTAAAAAGTGGAAGATAATGATAAGAAACTCAAAGACAACCACAAGACTCTATGATCTGCAAGATCTGTGATCAAATATCACCAAAAATCCCAATTATCATGATTTGATTCTAAATACGTGTGATACATTACCTTTTCCCATGTCCTGGGAGATAACATCTGCAAAAACATCAAAGTGGGAAAGCAGGGGTGAGTATAAAACTCAATAGGGTTTCCTCCATGACTTACCTACACATTCCACTAGGATAGAAATTTTAGACACATTTATATAAAAGAATTTGTAAAAAAATATATCAAAATATAAACTAAATCCATAGTAAACATTTTTCCACAAAAATCACATAAAAACAATTTAACATTATATTTTGTGTAACCATTCCACATATCCACACAACGGACCATGCATCAAACTTGGATGAGGGGGGAATCCCTAAACCTTATCCATCCCAAAAATGATGTGGGATACTTTTTACCCTTATCTGACCCAAATGCACAAGAATGTTTGATGGGGGATAACCTTGAACCTTATCCATCCCAACAATGATGGGGTAGACTCGTGACCCTTATCCATCCCAAATTCCATGAACACACACAACCATTTTTCCATTACACCTTTGGCATTGAACACACGGTTATATTTCAACCAAGACTCATTAATGAAATATGAATACACACAACCATTATGTCTGTAAGAAATTCCAAAAAAACGTTTCATCCAATTCAATAAAAATATTCATTTATAAAAAACCATTAAACAAACCAATTTCAACCAACCACTTAATTTTAATAAAACAATTTTTTTATTGAAAACAAATTAATTAAATTCAATCACCATAGTTCTTGAAAATTCCTATTTTAAAAATCCACATTTTAAAGTCAATAAACAAAGCACATAATCAAGAAGACCAATTTTACAGATTCTCATAATTTACAAACCCATAAAATATTAGAGTTTCCAATAATTATTAAATAGCAAAATCACAGTAAATTATCCAAAAAGAAATAAATTTCTAAAACTTCCATTTAGTTCTAGAAAGCGTAGTATAGATTGGAGACACCTACCAAAACAATTTTGATGAAAACTGAAAACAGATGAATAACACATAAGAAAATCAGGTTGATTTTCCAGGAAACCACCTTAAATGTCTTCTCCTACCAACACTAGAACCAAATATCATCATATTTGTCATAAAAAAATATTAGATCTACCCATAATGGGTATATATCTGAGAAACTACTAGGATAGGAAAAGTATATCTATGTAGATCTAAGAAAATGAGAAAAGAACGGTGAAGAAAAACACTCACCATAAGAATTGAGCTTGAAAACACTAAGGGAGGACTAAAAATTGATTCCAAATCACATAGGAGAGGTTCTCCGTCCTTTAATAGAGAGTAATCCAGAGTTAGGGCTGGCAAGGGGGAAAATGATGGAGTTTTATGTGAAAAGAGTGGGATCCTATTTTTTAGGATCTAACTTTAACTTTTTGTAATGTTAGTTTACTTGGTTAGACAAACCGTTCACTAACCATGCATTATAAATTTCCTTATGGAAACCCTCCCACAGCCTCCTCACATAGTCTACATAACTTTGCACACACAGTGCCAATGCTACTACCTCAAAACTGCTACTGCACATGGTTTCATCTCGGATTTCCCCAAATTTCAGACAAACCGTGCACAGCCCGTGTGCATACCGATTTTACCAAAAATCATATTTAAAGTTCACCCAACTCTCCCATACTTCAATTATACACTTTATAAACATAAAAACACAAATTAAGGGTTATATAATAGAAAAAATGGGTACTATTTTCACCCATCCATTGGTCTTTCCATCCCTAAAAAGTAAAAAACCATCCCTTCCCTGAAAGAGTTCTGGCCATTTCTCTTTTATTAGATTTTAATGTTCCCAAGTCTCTTCCAGAATCTAACAATATTTCCATAAAACCCACACTAGAATGATATTTTTCCAATGTAAGACTTCATCCTACCTATCCACAATGTGAAATAGGATATATAAAATTATGCATTTTGATATAGTTTGACTTTATCCCATATGATCACATGGTCTGGATTAGTTTGAAACTTTTTAAACTGAGATATGTGGAACACATTGTGCACCTAATTGAACCATGGTGAAAATACCAAATGATATTCCACCTCTCTAACCAATCCAATTATCTCAAAAGGGCTGATATATCAAGGGTAAAAATTTCCTTACTTCCCAAAATTATTATGTTCAATATTTAGATAGATCCTCAAGAACACATGATCACTCACCTTGAACAAAAACGGTCTTTGGTGATGATCTGTATTTGTATTCTGACGACTCTGAGCCGTCTATATCCTCTTTTAGATCAACTAAATCTTCTATATAATTTCATGTACAAGTCTTGACCTAACTAGTGATGGCTCAAATGTTTTCACCCAACACAGTGGAGAAAGAAAAGAAAGCCCATACAGTGCTTTAAACAGAGACATATGTATCGAGGCCTGATAGAAATTATTATAATTAAGCACCACTAATGGTATATTCTATTCCCATGATCCACCATAATATATTAAAAAATACCACAACTTGTCTTCAAATTTTTGTAACATCCTTTCGGATTTCTCATCCATCTGAGGATGATACGTCGTACTCATAGTGAACTGATTCCCAAGGGTTTTCTAAAATGATTTACAGAAAAATATGTGATCCTTGGATCTCTATTTGATACTATTGAAACTAGTATACCATGTTTATGTAACACTTTGTGGATGTATATTTTGTACAGATCCTCCACCATATGATTTTCAATAATAGGAATGAAATGAGGCAAAATTTTGAGCCAATCCACTATCCCCCATATGGCATCGTGTTTAAGGACCATTCTTGGGTGACCTGTAACAAAATACATAGATATATAATCCCATTTTAACACTAGAATATGTAACGAATATAACATACTTTCTGTTCTCTGGTGTTCTTGCTTAACTTATGAAAATTTAAGAATCTTGAAACAAACTCAACCACTTTCATTTTCATGCCGCTCCAACCAAATTGTTCCTTCAATTCCTTATAAATATTATGTATTCTCATATGTATAGACCATTTTGAATGGTGGTAAGCATGAGAAGTTCCTCTTGAAAATCCATAGGTACAACCATATGATATTTAAACCACAAAACTGAACTCCCATTTAGTTTACATCCCTCAATGGTCTCCCAAACATTTAGTTTTGAACTCAACACCAGACATTCTACATCATTTGTTTGTACCTATTTGACCATATTTACCAAATTATTAACCATTGAGACTGAAAATAAAACCACAACACCGCCTTGGTCTTCACATTCTACATTTATGTCTGCTAGTACCAACATTAACTACCACTATCTGAAGATTCTTTTTCTAACTAATCATAAGACTTTCTACTAAATGCTTCTACCTTGAAATTAGGTATTTCGGGTGTATATATCAAGTCAAAGTCAAAAATCTAAAGATACCCCATCCATATTTATTGCCTCAAATTTAAATCTTGTTGTGATAAAATGTCTTTCCAACTCTTGTGATCCATAAACATAGTAAATTTATCACCGGATATATAATTACGCCATGTCTTCAAATCATGGACAACTAATGATAACTCCCAATAGTGTGTTGCGTAATTATTCTCATGCACTCATAAATTTCTTAAACCATAAGCAACCACATGGTCTCCTTTAATGAGAAAAAATCCAAACTCAGATCCTATAGCATCATTGTACACCACGTACCCCTATCCTGATTCTTGAAAAATAAAGATATGTGCTGATGCAAGATGGGTATTCATCACTTGAAAATACATAACCCATTCTTTAATCCATTAGAATGGAGAACTATTCTCTGTCAAAGTTTTCATAGGTGAAACTAGTTGGGATAAGTCACGCACAAACCATCGGTAATAACCAGATAAACCAAGAAAACTTTGTATCTCAAAGACAATATTTTGGGGTTTCCAAGAGATAACATCTTCTATATTTTCAGGATCCACAGAAACACATTTTCAGAAATTACATGGACATGAAAGCATACCTATTATATCCAAAAATCACACTCTGATAGTTTTCCATACAAATGATGGTCTCCCATGATTCCCAAAACTGTTGCCAGATGTTGCTTATACTTATCCATTGTTCTTGAAACACCAATATGTCATCCAAAAACAATAAAACAAAAGAATCCAAATATCACTGAAATGTTTGATTTATCAATTCCATAATGACCATTGGTGCATTAATAACAACTAAAGTCATTAATACATTCTCTTAGTGGCCATATCTACATCTGAAATTTGTTTTCAGAATATCATCCTTCTGAACTCTTAATTAGTGATATCATGATCGCAAGCCAATTTTTGAGAACCACTAGGCTCCCCTCAATTAATAAAATAGGTTATCAATTCTTGTAAGTGGATGTCTATTCTTTTTATTAACTTGGTTATGCTTATGATAATCAATGCATAGTAAAATAGTTCCATCTTCTTTCTTTATGAACAAGGTTGGTGTTTCCAATGAAGAAGTACTTGGCCAAATGAAACCATTGCTTTCCAACTCCTCTAATTGCAAATTCAGATCCCATAACTCTTATTTAGACAACCTATAATATGAAATAGTAATATTAATACTCCTATATATGAGATTAATCATAAACACCACTTCCCTTATAGGTGGTAACACTGAGAAGTTCATGGAAAATAAATCTGAAAAAAAAACCAAAGTGCCAAAATATGGGTGACTATAAAACTCAATAGCTGACCCCCAATGACTTCTCTAATCATGACAATAGGATAGAAATGGTTTCCAAATTTATATAAAATGGTTTATATAAAACAATTTCTAAAAAATAGTTTATATCAAAATATAATCTAAATCCAAGTAAACAATTTTCAATAGAATGAACATAAACAATAATTTAAATCATTTAACATTCTATTCTGTGTAACCATTCGAAATATACACAAACCCTACCATGCATGAAACCTGAAAGGGGGGATCCATGACCCATATCCATCCCAAAAATGATGGGGGACAAATATTACCCTTATCCATCCCAAATGCACAATAATTTTTGATGGGGGATACCTAGACCCTTATCCATCCTAGCAATGACGAGGGATACTCATGACACTTATTCATCCTGAATTCCATTAAAAAACACATCCATCATTCCATTAAACCTTTGTAACTAAGAAAAAGGTCATACTCCAACCAAACCTCATCAATGAAATATGGATACACACAAGCATTATGTTTTTAACCAATTCCAAAACAGACATTTCATCCATTTGAATAAAACGGTTATGTTATTGAAAAACATTAAACAAACCAATTTCAACTAACCATTTCATTTCAATAAAACCATTATTTTTACTAAAAAATATCAATTAATTAAAATCACCCCAATTCCAGAAAATCCCGATTTTAAAAATCCACTTTTTAAAATCAATAACCAATTCACATCACCAAGAACACCAATTTTATAGATTTACATAATTTACCAAGCCGTCACAAAATAGGGTTTCCAAGAATTATTAAACATCTAAATCATAATAAATTTATCACAGATAAATAAATTTTAAACTATACCATTCAATTCTAGTAAGAGTAGTCAGGAGTGATGTGATTATCCAATAAATAAACATATGTTAAGTACATTATTATGGAATATAATGTCCATTTGTTTATCTTATGGGCCGGAGTTAGTGCATTTTCATTATGAACATTCATTCTCATCATTTGTGCACTTCATGCCACATGTACACATATTTAGGCCCAATGATTCATCTGATTATAAGGAATGTAATTATCCATATTTTAATTTTATATTTTGTGAAATGGATATTCACTTTAGTTTAAACATTTTTCATTCAGGGATCAATGGATGATTCATAAAGGATGATGGAGATATTTGGCGATTAAAAGAGACAATTCTGGAGAAGGTAGATTGGACACCAGCCCAATGATGAGAATATGGGTCCCACAATACTGGCCCAATGAAGTCCAAACTTAGTGGGATGATATCATACATATAGAGTAACAAATCATATTTTAGGATCCAATTCTAATTCTACCTCCATGATTTCTATTTATGCGGCCCAAATAGTATATCAAAATCTGGGCTAGAATCTGCGGCCCAGAAAAACAGACCGCCAATTAAACCATTTCTCAAAACAATAACTCTTTTTGGGTTGAGATATTAAAAGGGGTTTGGGGACATCCGGAGCTTAATTAAATTCTTCTATGTCTAACCCAAATTCTTCCATCTAGAAGGTGTTTCATGAGCCTCTGTTTAGTGGATGCCAGCTGGATGCCTTTTCAGGTCAAGGGTGGAAAGTCTTCTTTCCACAAACTTTCCACCACCCTAGACCTACCATACTCAAGTGAGATGACTTGTACTGTGGGAGGCTCGACCCAAGGGCTCAAAAATTCCTATTTAAGGCAGTGGTGTTTGAGGATTTAAGGATCTTGGGTGTTTGGTTCAATGGTAATGTTATGCTGCCACTTTGTGTTTGTAATCACATTTCAATTTCCATGTAAGTTTCCTTTTTGTACCTATTTGTTCTTAATCAACATCTTTCTCTTCTATTCTTCCCATTTCTTTCATTAAAATTTATAATGACAAAGCACAATGATATCTCTTTGTTGTGCTGAATTAGTTCACTCATAGGTGTGAATTTCATTCACACACACGGAGGAGTGCTCGTTATTTCCGAGGTTTTAATTTCTCCAATCTAATTCTTATAAGCCATATTCCGCCCACCATTGAGAGTATACCATCAATGGAGGGATAACCCTTTAATGGGTTGATCTTAGGAAGATTCAAAGGCTAGATGGATTGTTATTTTATGAATGAATTTTTTTTAATTGATTAACTAATTTAAGACTTCCATTCTTCAGTTATTTCCACTCTTCATCTTCACTGTGTTTGAGGAAGCTAAATCCAATTAATAAAATGACCATATACCTTGGAGACATCATGAATTTGGTTCTATAAGTGTGTAGGGGATTAGTAATTGAGTTTAGTTTCATGAATCCATAAAATGATGAAGGTAGTGTTATTTTGAAGAATGGATTCATCAAGAATTAATTAAACCAAAATTGTCTAAAGAAGTGAAATTCATTCAATCCACCCCTAGTATAATCTTAATATCAACCCATTTTAATTTAATTGAATTCACTTAGGTTTATTAGTGTTCTTTAAACCCATCAAAAATCAAAACCAAGTTGGCCACTTCATAGCCAAAAATCCACCTCACAGGTTGTGTGTCTTAGGTATCTTCTTAGGTCTCAGTGGATTCGACAACACAATGTAGACTACAAGGACCATTCTACCTTCACCTCTTGGGTAAATTTGAGCGAGAATCAAATTTTGGTGACCTTTTCGTTGACCAAGTATGTACCATAGACCAACAACCTTCTTTCCTCACCTCCATTCTTCTATTCTCACCCAATATCTCTTATCTTTTCCCTTTCTCGCTTTTTTTTTCTTGGAACATGACCGCCTACACCCGCGATAACTCAAAAAGACTTGTTAGGGTGGAAATTCCTAGGATAGGGGAGTCAAGTGAACCTAATGGTTTGTTTACACTATACCCTAATACCCTAGAGTCAAAAATTGAGCCAATTTCAATGGAGGGTATTCAAATAAACCAAATCATAAACCCGGGTGGGAACCAAAATGGAAACCCAAATGAGGCAGCCACAAACTTGGGGAATACAATTGATCAAACCATGAATGACTACCCCACACCTTCCTGGACCAATGCCCCCTCATGAATTAGACACAATTCCCTAGGATATTCCAACTACATCTTTAAACCCCATGTCCTAAACAACCTTCCCACATTCCATGGAATGGAGTCCGAGATGCCCTACTTCTTATTAAGGAGTTCAATGACATTGTAGAAACCATGTGTCCCCCACATCAAATAGAATCAGCTAAGATGAGGCTATTTCCTTTTTCTTTAATGTATCGAGCTAAAAATTGGCTAAAAAATTTGAGACCATCATCCATACACTCTTGGTACCAACTACAATGCTAATTCTATAAAAAATACTTTCCCCGCCACAAAATAGTTGCACTTAAAAAGAGAATCCAAAACGTTTTTGAAAAAGAGGGAGAGTCATTCTATGAAACCTGGGAGAGGCTCAAAGACACTCTAAACATGGTTCCACACCATGGTTTTTCTATTCTTGAACAAGTGATAATTTTCTATGAATGGTTGGGTCTGGGGAACAAACAATTCATTGACATGATGTGTAAGGAACATTTAAAAACAACGCCCCAAATGATGCTTACGAGTATCTAGAAAGCCTTTCTGAACAAAACCAAACATGGGGAACTTCACATTATTCTAAAAAGCCACAAAGAAATATTGTAATTCGTACACTTATAGAAGAGGAAAGCCTTAGGGATAATCTCGCAGCACTCTTTAGGAAGGTTTTAGAGATAGACCTTACGAAAGTCCATGAAATCCAAACTCTAGACCTTGTTTGCACAATTTGTGACAAACATGACCATAAGACAGAAAACTGCCCAACAATTTCATCCATCATGGATGTTCTGTATGGAGGACCCCCAGTAGAAGTAAATTCCTTGAACTTTCAAAAGCCTCAATACCAAAACAACTTCAATCCAAGGTATAATGACCACCCAGGCTTCCGCTGGAAAGATAACCAGTAACCTAGCCAAGCACAGGGACAAAATCCTTACCCCCATCAGAACTACCAAACCCATAACCAGTTCCAAACCCAACCTATCCAATACCAACAGCCACCAATCCATTTTCAACAAACCATCCCACCTCCAAAATATCCCCCCGGGATTCACCAATCTTCTCAAGCACCAACCCAATGATTGGTGGGACCTATATCACCCTCAAATGCGTTGGGTAATGGTATGTTATGCGTGAAACTAAACTCATATTGAAAATTTATGTGTGCAACTACATCTGTGTCAATAGGATTATGCGAGGGTGTGATTTCATGTACTTAATTAAATGAGTAAAGTTTTTTTATTTATACGAGTTCGCAATGTTTTAAGTTTATATGTATTCCAAAAATAGATTTTTTTTCCATGGTTATGATGTCATGATTTTGAAAATTTGATTACTTTATGATTCATGTATTATGAACTATGATGATATATTCCATGAATAAATGTTATGATCTATGATATGTGATGCATGGTTTTCAAATGTAAATATCATATTCTGATACCCTTGTTATCATGTTGTTCTTATGTGATCATTGATATCTCCCTTAATTACCCTTACTAAGAATATGATATCACCATTTATTATGTTTTTCTATAGGTTATGAAGAAATTTATCATGAACGATGAATCTAAGAAGGGTACAGGGCATGAACAACATAGTTGGAGAAGATATAGTTGACTTATAAACCTTTTTTATGTTTCTAAAGGAACTATACCTATACAATTCCAGTGTGGATCATTGTTTTTTATAATGAATATTCATCTATTAAGATGTGATATATATGTATGAAATGTGTGGGGCACTATAGTTTGTATCAAATAAAGGTTTAGATAACCTTTGAAATCTAGTATGATAAAACTTTGGTTAGAACCATAAGGATGACTCTATGTATATGAAAATTTCATGGAATTTTCACGAAGGATAGAGATAGCGGATTCCATGAAATTACCTCCATGTCTAGATACATTAAGTGGATGTGGCTCCATTATAGTTGTACCTAAGGGTAATATCTCTAAAAAGGTTCAATAGATGGAATTAATCATCAACTAGTGTATGAGAGTGGGTCTTTCTATAAAACTATTTTGACACTGTAAGAGGATATGTTTTTGAATTTAAAAAATTATTTATGAAAAATACAAAAGGATTTTGAATAGATTATGACTATTAATGACCTAGGTTATAACAATTTTTTAATATAAAAAAATAAGGTGTCATGATTTAGAAATCCATTGAATGAGTTATCACTCTAAGAAAAAATTTATGATAATCATGATGACTATTTTGGTTTTACTTAAGGTTTGAAGATAGAACCTCGAAATTGGGGTTGTAATAGGTATGCTAAAATATTGAAATAACCTATTTTATATTAGTTAAATTGATTCCTTTATATCATTAAAAGTATCTAAGAATATGGATTCACATATTAAATTATTAAATATTTAATTATAAGTGAATACCAATAATGGTATGATGATTTCATCTCAAGTCTATGACTCCTCTATAGTTGATGTTTGAGGGAATTTGCTTCCTAAAAACCTCATTATTCATCCTCTGGTCGAATTTTATGTTTTCCTAGGGATGAATTGGATTTATATTCATAAATCCCACAAAAATGTAAATAGAAGGGGGTCAAATTTGATATTATATACCAAAATATGATCAACTATCACTAAGATAATATATATGAACCTTTAATGGAGATCACATCCATTGTATAGGTCTTGATTCCCACTGAAAAGGGGAATTTATCTCATATGGTTATGGAGAAACCGAACATCGATGATTTTCTTACTATACAAGAGATTATTTATTTCTTTTTTATTGAGTTTTATAGTCTTCAACAGAATCCTATAGTTGAGATCTCAATAAAACACATACCTAGTGATAAACCTATTTCAAAGAATACCTATGGAATAGACATGATTGAATTATTGAAATTGAGGAGTAAACACCAAGAAAAACATGTAAATTAATTCATTCTTCCATGTAATTCACATTATGCTGCACCTATTCTACTTATTTTGATGAAATATGGATCAATTCGAATCTATTTTGACTGTTGAAAATTAAATAAGATGATACTCAAGAAAATGTATCATCCACCCCATATTTATCACTTGTCTAATCAACTGCATGGAGAATATTACATTTATAATATTTAAATTCATTCTGGATATCCTTGTTTGAATTTAAGGAGAAGGATATTCACAAGAAAATGATCCATACAAGGTATGGACACTCTAGGATATAGGTATTCAATTTAGTCATACTAATTTCCCCATTACCTTAATGGATTTTAGGAATATATTATTTATACATTACCTTAATTAGTTTGTGGAACTCATTATTAATGATATTAATATATATTAAAAGAGTAAAGAGGAGAATGATGATCACTTTTGAATTATTCTGAAGACCATAAAGAAAGAGAAACTATAGTAAAAATTTACGAAGTATAAATTTCTTCTACAAAAGGGTCCATTTATCAGTAATATAATCTCAATAGATGATATATCAGTGGATCCGTCAAAGATAAAGGCTATTTAACATTTTCCTAGACCATACACAGTAACAATGATCCCAACACATCTTTCTTTGGATGGATATTATCAATGGTTTTCTCAAATTTTATCATTAATATCTAGTCGAATATCAATCTTAACTTGTAAGTGATAAAAATTGCACAGATGGCTAAATGGGAAGAAATTTTCAACGAACAAAATAGTAGAGTAGTTAGTGGGCCTATGATTACATTAAACTATAGTGTACAAGGTTATGTAATATATAATGATGCATCCAAGAAGGTATTGGTATTAGTTTTCATGCAGAATTACATTATTATAGCTTATGCCTCATGAAAATTGGTGTTTCATGAGAAAATTCACCCAAAACATGATTTGGAGTTATTTTTGGAAAATATTGAGTTAATTATATAGAAGAATTTTCTTTATGGATAATAGTTTGAAATATATACTAATCACAAAACATTAATGTATGTGTTCACATTGAATGAGTTGGACATTCTTCAAAGAATATAGTTATAGATTATTAATGATTATGACTTTTTAATACATTACCACAATGGGAAAGTTAACAAGGGGGAATGTTCTACCTTATCGACGATGAGGATCACAAAAGATCCAATATTTCTGGATTTAAAAATGAAGGATCGATCAATCCATAAGGAAGGGGATAAATGTTACCTTTCTCAAATGATTGTTTAACAAAAAATCAAAATGAAAAATAAAGAGGTGCGTAAGGATGATGTCGAGCTACAGAAGAAGGTTAGAAATTTTCTAGAGTTTCTCCTCGCACAACTACAAATAATGCCTTCAATAGCGCAAGTAAAAGGGCTATATCATCACTTAAAATGTGCAGATAAAGCAATCAATGTTAAAATCCAACCTTTATGAGTGGTAAAAAAGAATTTATAAAGGTTGATTTTATTAGGGATAAAAATAACTATTAAGGGAACCCTTTAATGGTTTTTTTAGTAATGATAAGGGGTGGATTTATTAATGATTTTTTAGCAATGTTAAATTAAATCTTTAATATAACTTTTTAGTGATGATAAAGCCACCCTTTATCTACAACTTTTTTTAGCACTATTAAACAAATTTACAAAAATTACTATTTTCACGCACCCAAACCACCTTTCATAGTGTTTACAAGACCCTTTCATTAGCGTTTTCCACTCCCCAACTTCCATCACACACCGCCAAACCCTTTCCTCAGTGCCAAAAATCTCCCCCAAATATCTATGCATTCAGGGATTTGATCTGAGGACCTCCCTTATTCCAATGGAATCCTTTTACTGCTCTAGAATTCTTTTTGGTTTTATATATTATTACATTTCAATTTATTTTTATATATTTAGAAATATGTGATATATATATATATATACATGAATATATTTATTTATATATATTATATATTAATATTTTTTTTACATATTTGAGTACAAATATAAATAAACATATATATATATATATATATATATATATATTAGTACACATACATATTTATATATAAACATTATAGATATATATTAATGAATTTTTATAATATAAATGAAATGGGTAATTTATTACTTTAAATAAAATGAATAAAAAGTATTTAGTTACATTTGGTTGACATATTTAAAATGAACATTTTTATTTAAATTTGATTAAATATTTATTTATACATATGATTTATTATGAGTAAATATAATATAATATGCATATATTTAATTATAAATGAAACCAAAATATGGAAAATGATAAAAACATAAAAAAATATCAATAATAATGTTTTCCCTTGGAATAAATTCATTTTCTACCAATAAAAGATAATAAGACTCCCATAAACAAGGCTGAAATTCCATCGAATGTTGAAAAATTGGGATACCTAGACTATAACTCAGTTTTAGAGACCTTACAGTCCTTTTGGGACACAAATAATTTGAAAAAGGGTTCCCTAGCAACCAAGGCATAACTATATTCATAGACGTAAATTATATATGTGGTAGAGCCCAAACAAACACCTAGGTCAAAATTTATGGTCGTTTATTGTCGGTGTCAAGGTTTCAGGTTATCTTATCCCATTCATTAATTAATTTAATTTTTATATCTTATAAGTGTTATTAAATGACTATTACAAGATAATATTTATCAAATTATAAATTAATATTATTTTCTAATTATTTTTTAATTTGTTTTCACTAAATATATTATATATTAAATGTAAATGAATACTCATTTTATCTAAATAATATTTTAAAGAATATATTATATTTATATAAATACAAATAAAATTTTATATTAATGTAATATTTTAATGGTATATAATTTTTTTATTAAATACGTACTTTATCAGCAGTAGGATAAAAGCACTGATAAAAGGGTCCCTCTATCAGCGCTAGTAAAAAGCCCTTATAAATCAACACATTTATCAATTATTGTTTTCTATCACTGAATATGGCTTTCATTATTTTTAAATTTTTATTGGTACTACTAAAGGGACACCATTTATCATCACCTTTCAATAGTGCTCATAAAGGGAATGACTTTATCAACACTTTTTCATAGTGCTGATAAAGAGGGCCTTTGTTAATTCATTTTTAGCATTAATAATGACACCCCTTTATCAGTGATTCTTGTTGTTCTGATAATGCCAGGAACTGTTAAAGGCCAAATCTATATTACTATTTACCCCAGTTTGGTAATAATGTTTTTTAATTGTGTTTTTGTCCCCTTACTTCTAGTTTTCTAAAAGCATCAATTTGAGGAGGCCCAAAAATATTCATTCCCTATTTATCCTAGAGTTAGAAATATTTATAGATATTTGAAAGAGTGTTTCATGTGGGATTAAATATATAATAATATTGCGAGTCTGTATCTCAGTTCTTGGTATGAAAAAATGTTTAAGAAAATAGAAAAATGTATAATGGTATGTTACAACCATTACTCATACTATAATGGAAATGAGGAAACATCACTATGTATTTTTTCATCAAAATCCCCAAAACATATAAAGGGGATAATTATATATGGGTTGTCATCGATATCAGTAAAACTTAAACACACATTATCCCTATTATTGAACACTTCCCTCTTTTTCATATTTATATTATATACACCAGGGATGTGTTAAGGTTGCATGAAGTGCCACAGTACAATGTCTCTGATCGAGATCTGAGTTTTACCTAAATGTTCTAGTGAAGTCTTTAGTAGGTTAGGAATATGATTTGAGTTTCGGCACTATATATCAACTTCATAAAGATTTATAGTCTAAGAGAACAATTCAAAATCTATAGGATATATTGAGAACTTTTTCTATGGATTTCAATTGTGTTTCGGATCAACACCTTCCTTGGGTCCTGTTTTTATGCAACAATATCTTTCACTCAAGAATTCAAATGATTCCATATGAACCCATCTAATTAATAAAGTATAGAAATTTTTCATTGTAATGACCCACTTATTCTCATCGGCTTGAGGATGCAATGATTCATTACTGGGCCTTAATAAAGATACCCAAGATGCCAAAGGCTGGCGATAAATGTCAAATGGTTTTAATGTAAGTGGGGGTGATTTAACCTTTATTAAATAAATCACAAACTAGAATAACCATAACCAAACAACCATTATATGATTCATGATAAAAATATGAAAACTCAACCACTTCATTTATATCAAAACCACACCAAAGTGTAATACAGTAGAATACAATTAAACTATCAGTGTAAAAGGTGGAAGATAATGATAAGAAACTCAAAGACAACCACAAGACTCTATGATCCGCAAGATCTATGATCAAACATCACCAAACAGCCCAAATATCATGATTTGGTGCTAAATACGTGTGATACATTACCTTTTCCCATGTCTTGGGAGATAACATTTGCAAAAACATCAAAGTGGGAAAGCAGGGGTGAGTATAAAACTCAATAGGGTTTCCTCCATGACTTACCTACACATTCCACTAGGATAGAAATTTTAGACACATTTATATAAAACAATTTCTAAAAAAATATATCAAAATATAAACTAAAGCCATAGTAAACAGTTTTCCACAAAAATCACATAAAAACCATTTAACATTATATTTTGTGTAACCATTCCACATATCCACACAACCGACCATGCATGAAACTTGGAAGAGGGGGAAATCTCTGACCCTTATCCATCCCAAAAATGATGGGGGAGACTTCTTACCCTTATCTTACCCAAATGCAGAAGAAATCTTGATGGGGGATAACCTTGAACCTTATCCATCCCAACAATGATGGGGCAGACTCCTGACCCTTATCCATCTCTAATTCCATGAACACACACAACCATTTTTTCATTACACCTTTGGCACTGATCACAGGGTTATATTTCAACCAAGCCTCATTAATGAAATATGAATACACACAACCATTATGTCCGCAAGCAATTCCAAAAAAATGTTTCATCCAATTCAATAAAAATATTCATTTATAAAAAACCATTAAACAAACAAATTTCAACCAACCATTTCATTTTAATAAAACCATATTTTTTATTGAAAAAAAATTAATTAAATTCAATCACCACAGTTCTTGAAAATTCCTATTTTAAAAATTGACATTTTAAAGTCAATAAACAAATCACATAATCAAAAACACCCATTTTACAGATTTCGATATTTTACAAACCCATAAAAGAATAGAGTTTCCAAGAATTATTAAATATACAAATCACAGTAAATTATCCAAAAATAAATCAATTTTTAACAATTACATTTAGTTCTATAAAGAGTAGTATAGATTGGAGACACCTACCTCAACCATTTTGATGAAAACTGAAAACTGACGAAGAACACACAGGAAAATCGGGTTGATTCTCCATGAAACCACCTTAAATGTCTTCTCCTACCAACAGTAGAACCAAATATCATCATATTTGTCATAAAAAATATTATATCTACCCATAGTGGGTTTATATCAGAGAAACTGATAGGATAGAAAACATATATCTATGTAGATCTAAGAAAATGAGACAAGAACAGTGAAGAAAAACACTCACCACAAGAATTGAGCCTGAAAACACTAAGGGAGGGCTAAAAATTGATTCCAAATCACTTAGGAGAGGTTCTCCTGCCTTCAACAGAGAGTAATCCAGAGTTAGGGCTGGTAAGGGGGAAAATGATGGAGTTTGAGGTGAAACGAGTGGGATCCTATTTTTTAGGATCTAACTTTAACTATTTGTAATGTTAGTTCACATGGTTAGAAAAACCGTTCACTAACCATGCATTAGAAATTTCCTTATGGAAACCCTCCTACAGCCTCGTCACATAGTCTACATAACTTTTCACAAACGATGCCAATGCTACTACCTCAAAACTGCTACTGCACATGGTTTCATCTCAGATTTCCTCAAAGTTCAGACAAACCATGCACAACCCGTGCGCATACCCATTTTACCAAAAATCTTATTTAAAGTTCACCCAACTCTCCCATAATTCAATAATACACTTTATAAACATAAAAATCACAAATTAAGGGTTATCTAATAGAAACAATGGGTACTATTTTCACCCATCCATTGGTCTTTACATCCCTAAAAAGAAGAAAACCATCCCTTCCCTGAAAGAGTTCTGGCCATTTCTCTTTTATTTCATTTTCATGTTCCCAAGTCTCTTCCATAATCTAACAATATTTCCATAAAACGCACTAGAATTATGTTTTTCTCATGTAAGACTTCATCCTACCTATCCACAATGCTCACTAGGATATATACAAATGAAGCATTTTGATATAGGTTGACGTGATCCCATATTATCACATGGTCTTGATTAGTTTGAAACTTTTTAAACTGAGATATGTGGAACACATTGTGCGCCTAACTAAACCATGGTGAAAATACCAACTGATATTCCACCTCTCCAACCAATCACATTGTCTCAAAAGGGATGATATATAAAGGGTATAAATTTTCCTACTTCCCAAAATGATGATGTTCAATATTTAGATAGATCCTCAAGAACACATGATCACTCACCTTGAACAAAAACGATCTTCGGTGATGATCTGCATTTGTTTTTTGACGACTCTGAGCCGTGTCTATCCTCTTTTAGATCAACTAAATCTTCTCTATAATTCCATGTACATGTCTTGACCTAACTAGTAATGGATTATATATTTTCACCCAACACAGTGGAGAACGAAAAGAAAGCCCATACAATGCTTTAAACAGAGCCATATGTATCGAGGCCTGATAGAAATTGTTATAATAAAGCACCACTAAGGGTATATTCTCTTCCCATGATCCACCATAATATATTAAAAAATCCCACAACTTGTCTTCCAATGTTTGTACCATCCTTTAGGATTTCTCATCCATCTGAGGATGATACGTCGTACTCATAGTGAAATGACTACAAAGGGTTTTCTAAAAGGATTTACAGAAAATGATGGGAACCTTGGATCTCTATTTGATACTATTGAAACTAGTATACCGTGTTTATGTAACACTTCATGGATATATATTTTTTACAGATCCTCCACCATATGATTTTCAATAATAGGAATGAAATGAGGCAAAATATTGAGGTGATCAACTATCCCCCATATGGCATCGTGTTTAAGGACCGTTCTTGGGTGACCTGTAAAAAAATACGTAGATATCTAATCCCATTTTAACACTAGAATATGTAACGAATATAACATACTTTCTGGTCTCTGGTGTTCTTCCTTAACTTATGAAATGTTAAGAATCTTGAAACAAACTCAACCACCTTCATTTTCAAGACACTCCAACCAAATTGTGCCTTCAATTCCTTATAAATATTATGTATTCTCATTTGTATAGACCATATTGAATGGTGGTAAGCATGAGAAGTTCCTCTTGAAAATCCATAGGTACAACCATCTGATATTTAAACCACTAAACTGAAATCCCATTTAGTTTACATCCCTCAATGGTCTCCCAAACATTTAGTTTTGAACTCAAAACCAGACATTCTACATCATTTGTTTGTGCCTATTTGACCCTATTTACCAAATTAGGAACCATTGAGACTGAAAATAAAACCACAACACCACCTTGGTCTTCACATTCTACATTTATGTCAGCTAGTACCAACATTAACTACCACTATCTAAAGATTCTTTTTCCAACTAATCATAAGACATTCTACTAAATGAATCTACCTTGAAATTAGGTATTCAGGGTGTATATATCAAGTCAAAGTCAAAAATCTAAAGATACTCCATCCATCTTCATTGCCTCAAATTTAAATCTTGTTTTGATAAAATGTCTTTCCAGCTCTTGTTATCCACAAACATAGTAAATTTCTCACCAGATATATAATTACGCCATGTCTTCAAGTCATGGAAAACTAAAGATAACTCCCAATAGTGTGTTGCATAATTATTCTCATGCACTCATAAATTTCATAAACCATAAGCAACCACATGGTCTCCATTTAGTGAGAACAAATCCAAACCTAGATCCTAAAGCATCATTGTACACCACGTACCCCTATCCTGATTCTTGAAAAATAAAGATATGTGCTGATGTAAGCTGAATATTCATCACTTAAAAAGACATAACTCATTCTTTAATCCATTAGAATGGAGAATTATTCTCTGTCAAAGTTTTCATAGGTGAAACTAGTTGGGATAAGTCATGCACAAACCATCGGTAATAACCAGATAGACAAAGAAAACGTTTTATCTCAAAGACATTATTTTTGGGTTTCCAAGATATAACATCTTCTATCTTTTCAGGATCCACCGAAACACATTTTCAGAAATTACAAGGACATGAAAGCATACCTATTATATCAAAAAATCACACTTTGATAGTTTTTCATACAAACTATGGTCTCCCATGATTCCCAAAACCGTTGCCAAATGTTGCTTATACTTATCCATTGTTCTTGAAACACCAACATGTCATCCAAAAACAATAAAACAAAAGAATCCAGATATCACTGAAATGTCTGATTTATCATTTCCATAATGACCATTGGTTCATTAATAACAACTAAAGTCATTAATACATACTCTTAGTGGCCATATCTACGTCTGAAAGTTGTTTTCATAATAACATACTTCTAAACTCTTAATTAGTGATATCATGATCACAAGCCAATTTTTGAGAACCACTAGGCTCCCCTCAATTAATAAAATAGGTTATCAATTCTTTTAAGTGGATGTCTATTCTTTTTATTAACTTGGTTATGCTTATGATAATCAATGCATTGTAAAATAGTTCCATCTTCTTTCTTTATGAACAAGGTTGGTGTTTCCCATGAAGACGTACTTGGCCAAATGAAACCATTGCTTTCCAACTCCTCCAATTTCACATTAAGATCCTGTAAATCTTTTTTAGACAACCTATAAGATGAAATAGAAATAGTAATAGTCATCTATATGAGATTAATCATAAACCCCACTTCCCATATAGGTGGTAACACTGAGAAGTTAATAGAAAATAAATCGGAAAACAACCAAAGTGCCAAAATATGGGTGACTATAAAACTCAATAGTTGACCCCCAATGACTTCCCTAATCATGACACTGTGATAGAAATGGTTTCCACATTTATATAAAATGGTGTATATAAAACAATTTCCAAAAAATTGTTTATATCAATATATAATATAAATCCATAGTAAAAAAAATTCAATGGAAAGAACATAAACAATCATTTAAATCATTTAACATTCTATTCTGTGTAACCATTCGACATATATAAAAACCCTACCACGCATGAAACCTCAAGGGGGGATCCCTGACCCTTATCCATCCCAACAATGATTGGGGAAAAATATTACCCTTATCCATCCCAAATGCACAATAATGTTTTTTGGGGGATGCACAGACCCTTATCCATCCCAGAAATGACGAGGGATACTCATGACACGTCTTCATCATGAATTCCATTAAAAAACACATCCATCATTCCATTAAACCTTTGTAACTAAGAAAAAGGTCATAATCCAACCAAACCTCATCAATGAAATATGGATACACACAAGCATTATGTCGTTAACCAATTCCAAAACACAAATTTCATCCATTTGAAAAAACGGTTATGTTATTGAAAAACATTAAACAAAACAATTTCAACTAACCATTTCATTTCAATAAAACCATTAATTTTACTAAAAAATATTAATTAATTAAAATCACCCCAATTCCAGAAAATCCCCATTTTAAAAATCCACATTTTAAAATAAATAACTAATTCACATCACCAAGAACACCAATTTTATAGATTTACATAATTTACCAAGCCGTCACAAAAGAGGGTTTCCGAGAATTATTAAACATCTAAATCATAATAAATTCATCACAAAGAAATAAATTTTAAAGTATACCATTCAATTCTACTAAGATTAGCCAGGAGTGATGTGATTATCCAATAAATAAACATATGTTAAGTACATTATTATGGCATATAATGTTCATTTGTTTATCTTATGGGCCAGAGTTAGTGCATTTTCATTATGAACATTCATTCTCATCATTTGTGCACTTCATGACACATGTACACATATTTAGGCCCAATGAGTCATCTGATTATAAGGAATGTAATTATCCATATTTTAATTTTATGTTTTTTTAAATGGATATTCACTTCAGTTTAAACATTTTTCATTTAGGGATCAATGGATGATTCATAAAGGTTGACGGAGATATTTGGTGATTAAATGAAACAATTCTAAAGAAGTCATGTTGGAAACCAGCCCAATGATGAGAATATGGGTCCCACAATACTGGCCCAATGAAGCCCAAACTTCGTGGGATGATAGTAGACATATAGAGTAACAAATCATATTTTAGGATCCAATGCTAATTATGCCTCCATGATTTCTATTTATGAGGCCCAAATAGTATATCAAAATCTGGGCCAGAATCTGAAATCCAGGAAAACAGCCCGCCAATTAAACCATATCTCAAAACAATAAATCCTTTTGGGCTGAGATTTTACAAGAGGTTAGGGGAACTCCAGAGATTAATTTAATTCTTCTATGTCCCACCCAAATTCTGCCATATAGAAGGTGTTTCATGAGCCTCTGTTTGGTGGATGCAAGCTGGATGCCTTTTCGGGTCAAGGGTGGAAAGTCTTCTTTCCACATACTGTCCGCCACCCTAGACCAACCATACTCAAGTGAGATGACTTGTACTGTTGGAGGCTCGACCCAAGGGCTCAAAAATTCCTATTTAAGGCAGTGGTGTTTGAGTATTTAAGGATCTTGGGTGTTTGGTTTAATTGTAATGTTATGCTTCCACTTTGTGTTTGTAATCACATTTCAATTTCCATGTAAGTTTCCTTTTTGTACTTATTTATTCTTAATCAACATAATTCTCTTCTATTCTTCCCATTTCTTTCATTAAAACGTTATAATCACAAAGCACAGTGATATCTCTTTGTTGTGCTGAATTAGTTCAAACATAGGTGTTAATTTCATTCACACACACGGAGGAGTGCTCGTTATTTCCGCGGTTTTAATTTCTCCAATATAATTCTTGTAATCCATCTTCTGCCCACCATTGAGAGTATAACATCAATGGAGGGATAACCCTTTAATGGGTTGATCATACTAAGATGAAAAGGCTGGATTGATTGTTATTCTATGAACGAATTGTTGTTAATTGGTTAACTAATTTAAGACTTCCATTCTTCAGTTATTTCCACTCTTCATCTTCACTGTGTTTGAGGAAGCTAAATACAATTACTAAAATTACCATATACCTTGGAGACATCATGAATTTGGTTCTCTAAGTATGTAGGGGATTAGTAATTGAGTTTAGTTTCATCAAACCATAAAATTATGAAGGTATTGTTATTTTGAAGAATGGATTCATCAAGAATTAATTAAACCAAAATTGTTGGAAGAAGTGAAATTCATTCAATCCACCCCTAGAATAATCTTAAGATCAACCCATTTTAATTTAATTGAATTCACTTAGGTTTATTAGTGTTCTTTAAAACCATCAAAAATCAAAACCAAGTTAGCCACTTCATAGCCAAAAATCCACCTCATAGGTTGTGTTTCTTAGGTATCTTCTTAGGTCTCAGTGGATTCGACAACCCAATCTAGACTACAAGGACCATTCCACCTTCATATCTTGGGTAAATTTGAGCGAGAATAAAATTTTGGTTCCCTTTCCGTTGACCAAGTAAGTACCATATACCAACAACATTTTTTCCTCACCTCCATTCTTCTATTCTCACCCTAGATATCTAATCTTTTCCCTTTCTCGCTTTTTTTCTTTTTGCGCATGATCGCCTAGACCCGCGATAACTCAAAAAGACTTGTTAGGGTGGAATTTCCTAGGATAGGGGAGTCAAGTGAACCTAATGGTTTGTTTACACTATACCCTAATACCCTAGAGTCAAAAATTGATCCAATTTCAATGGAGTGTCTTCAAAGAAACCAAATCATAAACCCGGGTAAGAACCAAAATGGAAACCCAAATGAGGTAGCCCCAAACTTGGGGAATGCAATTGATCAAACCATGAATGAATACCTCAAACCTTCCTGGACCAATTCCCCCTCGTGCATTAGACACAATTCCCTAGGAGATGCCAACTACATCTTTAAACCCAATGTCCTAAACCACCTTCCCACATTCCATGGAATGGAGTCCAAGATGCCCTACCTTCATATTAAGGAGTTCAATGACATTGTAGAAACCATGTGTCCCCCACATCAACTAGAATCATCTAAGATGAGGCTATTTCCTTTTTATTTAAAGTATCGAGCTAAAAAATGGCAAAAAAATTTGAGACCATCATCGATAAACACATGGTACCAACTACAAAGAGAATTCTACAAAAAATAATTTCCCCGCCACAAAATAGTTTCACTTTAAAAGAGCATCCAAAACTTTTTTGAGAAAAGAGGGAGAGTCATTCTACGAAATATGGGAGACGTTCAAAGACACTCTAAATATAGTTCCACACCATGGTTTTTCTATTCCTAAACAAGTGAGATTTTTCTATGAAGGGTTGGTTCTAGGGAACAAACAATTCATTGACATGATGTGTAATGGAACATTTAAAAACAATGCCCTAAATGATGCTTACGAGTATCTAGAAAGCCTTTCTAAACAAAACCAAACATGGGGAACTTCACCGTATTCTGAAAAGCCACAAAGATATACTGGAATTCATACACTTAGAGAAGAGAAAAGCCTTAGGGCTAAACTCACATCACTCTCTAGGAAGGTTGAAGAGATAGATCTTAGGAAAGTCCATGAAATCCAAACTGTAGACCTTGTTTGCACAATTTGTGACAAACATGACCATAAGACAGACAACCGCCAAAACATTTCATCCATCAAGGATGTTATGTAAGGAGGAAACCCAGAAGAAGTAAATTCCTTGAACTTTCAAAAGCCTCAATACCAAAACAACTTCTACCCAAGGTATAATGACCACCCAGGCTTCCACTGGAAAGATAACCAGCAACCTAGCCAACCATAGAGACAAAATCCTTACCCCCATTAGAACAACCAACCCTATAACCAGTTCCAAACCCAACCTATCCAATAATAACAGCCACCAATACATTTTCAACAAACCATCCCACCTCCAAAATATCCCCCCAGGATTAACGAATCTTCTCAAGCACCAACCCAAACTGTTCCACAAAGCCTACTAGAACAACTGTGAAAACAAATGGAAAGGATGAACTCAGAATTATCTTCCCTTAAACAAGAAATTCTAACCATCAAAACTAGAAAGGCACTCATGCCTACTCAGGCGGTGCCATCCTCAACTTCAAGGGGAGAGTCAAATTGTGCTCAAACAACTCATGAACAACTAAAGGCGGTGACTATTTTAAGAAGTGGGAAATAAATTGAGAAACTTTAACAACTAATTCAAAACCCACCTGAAGATTCAAACTTGGATGAAAATTCAAATGAACCAAATTATCAAACTGAAAAAAAATGATAACGTTTTCAATGAAACAACTCTTCGACAAGAAACCCCACAACATGCACCATTTCCTCAACGCATGAAGGGGAAAACCAAGCCTGAATTGAGTGAAACATTGAGGTAAATCTTCTCACAAGTCAAGTTGAGCATTCCCCTTCTTGATTCCATACAAACCATACCTTCCTACTCAAAGTACCTTAAGGACTTGTGCACTTTGAAAAGAATTTTTTCACATAAAAACCAAGTCCTTTTGGCTGCTAATGTGAGTACCACCATTCAAGGGACCATTCCTCCTAAGTTGAAAGACCCGGGTTGCCCTTACATAAATGTTGAACTAGGAGAGAGAAAAGTTGACAAGGCCTTGTGTGACCTAGGTTCTAGTGTCAATATAATTTCCTATGTTGTGTACTGTCAGTTAAGACTAGAAGAACTTCAACCCACATCAGTCACACTTCAACTTGCTGACCGAAGCATTAGGGTTCCAAAGGGTATTTTAAAGGACGTTCTGGTAATGGTTGAAAACTTCATCTACCCTGCTGACTTCATTGTCCTTGACAACCATCCAAACTTAGGAAATAAGGAACAAACCCCAATCATCCTTGGTTGTCCTTTCCTTTCAACAATCAACTCCATTGTCCGATTCCGAAATGGGAACATGACCATCACCTTTGGGAACATGAGTCTATACTTGAACATCTATAATGCAATCTCACAAATAAGGGATAACGAGGACATTCATGAAGTAAACATGATAGGAAGAATTGATAATGAATCCATAGAACATCAAGGAATATTTGATGAATGTTTAAGTCAGGATGATATTGATTTACTTTGTTCATATGAAGTATGTTTATCTCCTTGGCTTGAATCATTTTTAAATTGCTCTTATGATGAAGTCTTAGGTCCAAAAATCAGTGAAACCTTTCAAGAAACCACTTTCATGGAGACCACTCTAACTTCCTTACCTAAATCTGATCAAGCCAACCTAGTAGCTGAAACTTCTACATGTGGGGAATCAATCCTATCTAAAACATTAGGAATTAAAATTGATCTTCATCCAATGTCCCAATCTTCTCCTAAAATTATGAACCGACCTGATCTTGAATTTAAGGCACTTCCCGCTGCACTCAAGTATTCTTTCCTAGGGTACAATCAAACACATCCTATTGTAATTTCTTCTTCTCTTGAATCCAATCATGAGAGGATGCTTCTAGATGTCCTTATGAAACATAGGAAAGCCATTGGTTGGACCCTGTCTGATATTCCCGGGATTAGCCCACTTATTAGGACTCATAGGATTATTCTGGAATCTGATTCAAAGCCCTGTCGTCAACCTCAACAACGACTCAATCCTAATCTCATGGAGGCAGTAAGGAAAGAACTTCTGAAATTGTTAAAAGATGGTATCATATATCCCATAGCTGAGAGTGAATGGGTGAGCCCAATCCAAGTGGTTCCAAAAAAGGTTAGAATCACAGTGATAACCAATGCGGATGGAGAGATTCTTCCAACAAGGGTGTGTAGTGGATGGAGAGTCTGTATTGACTATAGGAAGCTAAACTCATTCACTAAGAAATACCATTTCCCCTTACCATTCATTGACCAAGTCCTTGAGAGAGTGGCAGGTCATACCTTCTACTGTTTCTTAGATGGGTACTTAGGGTATAATCAAATTGAGGTCTCCCTAGAGGATCAAGGGAAGAATACATTCACATGTCCATTCGGTACCTTTTCCTTCAAACGCATGCCCTTTGGTTTATGCAATGCTTCTGGAACCATACAGCAGTGCATGATGGGAATCTTCTCAGACATGGTAGGAGATTTTCTAGAGGTCTTCATGGATGAATTCTATGTGTTTGGGAATAGATTTGAGGAATGTCTGCAGAATGTGGAGAGAGTCTTGTCAAGATGTGAAGAAAAAATTCTGGTACTAAACTGGGAAAATTTTCATTTCATGGTTAAAAAGGGACTAGTTCTAGGCCATCTGGTCTCAGGTAGGGGGATTGAAGTTGATAAAGCCAAGTTTTCCATCATTCATCACCTTCCATAACCCATAACTGTCAAGGAAGTGAGGTATTTCTTAGGACATGCTGGTTTCTATAGAAGATTCATCAAGGGCTTTAGTTCAATCTCCCATCTCCTTTGTACTCTCCTAGTAAAGGATGCTCCATTTGTTTGGATAGAAAGCTGTGAGGGTTTATTATCAACCATGAAATACTCTCTCACCTCTCCCCCCATCATGAAATCTCCAAATTGGAACCTTCCTTTCAAACTTATGTGTGATTCCAGTGACTTTTCTCTAGGAGCTGTGTTAGGAAAACGTTGTGATAAAACTCTTTATGTCATTTCTTATGCAAGAAAATCCTTAAATGATGCCCAAATCAACTACACCACCACTAAAAAGGAGTTACTTGCTATTCTGTTTGCCTTATAGAAGTTTAGGTCCTACCTCTTAGGATCCCCCATCAATGTGTTCACTGACCATTCTGCACTAAAATACCTCTTACAAAAACAAGATTCTAAGGCTAGACTGATTAGTTGGGTCCTTATCTTACAATAATTTTACATCACAATCAAAGATAAAAAGGGCGTTGAAAATTTTGTAGTTGATCACCTCTCTTGGATGGAATTCAAAGACAACTCAAACCACCTTTCTATGTCTGATTCATTCCCTGATGAACACCTATACTCTGTGAGTGACTGCCCTTGGCATGCCGACATAGCCAATTTCTTAGTTACAGGCGTCATCCCAAAATTCTTAGGGACTCAAGCTCGAAGTAAATTCCTTTATTATGTTAGACACTATGTGTTTGATGATTCATACCTCTATAAGTTCTGCCCTAACCAAGTCATTAGAAGGTGTGTACCAAAATCTAATCAAGAGTCCATCCTTAAATTTTGTCATAGTGAGGCATGTGAAGGTCACTTTTCCTCTAAAAAACATCTTCTAAGGTTCTTCAGTGTGGTCTCTTCTGGCCCACCCTCTCAAGGGACTCTTACACATTTTTTCAAAGATGTCCAAGGTGTCAACAAGTAAGGTCCATCACAAAAAGGAATCAAATGCCACTCACTCACATCTTAGTGGTTGAAATTTTTGACTGTTGGGGAATTGATTTCATGGGTCCCTTCCCAAACTCTCAGGGATACCTCTACATACTCTTAACTGTTGATTATGTCTCAAAATGGGTTGAGGAAATTCCCACTAAGTCCAATGATCATCAAGTTGAGATTCTATTTCTGAAAGAGAACATATTTTCTCGATTTGGAATTTCTAGGGCTATAATCAGTGATCGAGTAACCCATTTCTGCAACCGCCCATTTTCTTCACTCATGTATAAGTATGGTATTTCTCATAAAGTGTCCACTGCATACCATCCTCAAACCAATGGTCAATCTCAGTTAGAGAATAGGGAGATTAAGCAAATTCATCAAAAAACTATCAACCCCTCTAGGAAATATTGGTCTGAGAAACTCTTAGATGCTCTTTGGGCCTATCGAACTGTATATAAAACCATTTTAGGAATATCCCCCATTTAGATTTATTTATGGAAGGGCATTCCATTTACCCATTGAAATTGATAATAAGGCATTTTGGGAAATCAAAAAAATGAATTTCGACATTTCTTTAGCTGAAGAAAAGAGGAAATTAGATCTTAATGAACTTGAGGAACTTATGATGGAGGCTTATGATAATTCAAGGAGAAATAAAGCTAGAGTTAAAGCCTACCAATCTAGGAATATCAAAGTAAAAAATTTTGAACCGGGAAAATTTGTGCTCTTATATAGTTCAAAACATCATTTACACCCAGGAAAGTTAAGGTGTAGACGGTCAGGTCCTTTCATAGTGCATCATGTGTACCCCCATGGGGCAGTAGAGATTCATGATCCAACTAGTGGTCACATTTTCAAGGTCAATGGTCATAGGTTAAAACCATTCATTGAATCATTCAATAAACAGGAAATAGATGTTGAGTTAACTGAGCCAACCTATGAACCGTAAAAAAATTGATAGATTTAGGATCCATGTCGGGCTAACGACGTTAAACAAAGCGCTGCATGGGAGGCAACCCATGGATTTCATGTTTTCAATATTTTTGAAATAATTTTTTTATTAATCATTTTTATATTTAAAAAAATAGAATGTTGATCTGTTCTTCTATTATGAGTATGGATGGGTATGAAAGGGGAGCACCATATTCATCTGTGTCACGTGGTGTGATCCCTGAGTAATACCTTACCCAGAAATTAAAAAGAAGAAAATGTATCATCAGTTGATTTCAAAAAAAAACAATAAAAATGATGAGACTTGGTATTAAATAAATTGTTGTGTTGTTTTTTTGTTTGGTTTGTTCTTGTTTGTATGGTTTAGTGACAATTTTTTGGTGATACATATTCAATCAACGAGGTGCCTACATATCCCATGAGACCAAAGCGTGATTTGGGAGCACCACAATCATCATTATGAAGCCAATATGTGAACTTGTTCCATTCCCTTTCCAACTCATTTCCCCCCCACCCACTTCTCCTCAATTTTATTTTTAGAAAACTGGGAGAGTTTCTGTAGAGACCCGTAGCCTGACTTACATGGACATTACATTACATTTGCGGAATACTTAGTACATAACAAAAACACACACTAAAGGATCGTAATAGTTTAGTGTCTTTGGAAACTCGGACTATAATCTTCTAATCGTGGTGAAAGATCTTCAATATCTCCCATAAAGATCTTCTTCTTTTTTTTATTTACCTAAAACATTTCTTTATATCCTGGGGAAAAGAAAACATAAAAGGGTGAGCTAAAATGCTCAGTAAGGGTAAACAAAAGAAATATCAATCACATCATATTCATAAGAACATAACATTTTGGAAATCATAACCTGCAAAAGAGAGCATAATTTCATAACATGGGATAAATCATGGTAGTGAAATGTAATCACAATAATCATAACTTAAAACATGAAACATTGTGGCATTCACACATAATCATAGAGAATCATTTCTTGTTATTCAAGACTCATTGCCAAGACTATCTTAGTGGACAAAGTCCCTTTCTGAATCGAGTAACCCTCGTTTCAGTCCTGTTTCACTGAACCGGTATAACCTACCGTTCCAGCCCTGTCTATCTCATGAGATATAAAATCATTACCCAATGCATTGGAGGGAGATATAGGTCCCACCCATCTTATAATGAATCCTTTCTTATGTGTGCCACATAATCATAAAACATACATCATAGCTTAACCCATGTAATAAAAATGGGATTCTTAAACGACATGACATCATAAAACAACTCATATAAGATAAAGGAATTCATAAAAATAATTCCATCACAACATGATCAAATCAATTAAATAAAAGGGATAAAAACAGAACCCTTTTATTATGTTAGATGGAAAATAATTTTGATAAAACACTTGAACTCCATTCTTGAGGAAAATATCCTTTCTTCTTCAAAAACATTTTTCCTTTCATAACATGCCATAAAACATTAAAATAAAAGAAGTTGATTAAAAATAAACTTGAAAACTTGTAAAGGAAGCTTCTTGGAAATACTGTTTTAAAAAAAATCCATTCATGCCGTATAAGTTAAAAAAAACATTCTTCGTACTTTTGTCGGAAAAGTCAAAAAGTACCTCGTACGAAAAACGACAAAAGATTCCTTTCATACGTATTACTAAAAACTCACCGAAGGGTAAAAATGGATTTAAACAATTTTAGGTGGATGGAAATAATATTACATATTGAGTAAACATGGATGTGGATGATAAAATACACCCCAGTAAATACTTACGAATAAACAATCTCGGATAAAAATGAGATTGTGATATTTCCCTTACCTTAGGTCCGACTTGCTTTGTAAGTGTCCGAACCTCTTGTATAATGATTTAAATCATGTTATTGACTTATTACAGAATCATATTCATTGTTATGATATCATATATGGTTCACTTATGACATTATATTACCCGTTCTTTTGTAAATTCCATGTTAAAGAAGGGTTTTGGGTAAAATCGTTTCATTTATCGTAGATGTTTTGACTTGTTGTTCTTGACATCATTATTACTTATATCATGATTTACTCACTTCCAGAATATAAAATATGATTTATATATCATATATATTCAGTATATATATATATATAATAGGTAGATAAATAAAATGAAAAACACCGTTCATGGAGACGGTAGTCCGTACGTACGCATGAACGCTGTTTTCCTTTCCTTATTGTCTTGAAATGGAAGTAAGTAGATGACATACATATGTATATATATACATAAATCCAGTAGCTTTATAATGTCATATATTTCATTATTATTTCTTATATATACATTATAATCATTCTTAAATGGTTAACATGGAGAATGAATCTCATCGCGTCGTGGAGACGGTAGTCCGTACGTACGCACGAGCGATGATATCATTTCTATAAATATTGAATTGAATTGGAGTGGATAATACAATATATCAGAATCAATATGATGTTGTAATAACTATGTATAGTTATTCTTTACACCATTATACCCATCCATGTAAGGTGGTGGTGGAAAATAGATTACACCACGGCGTGGAGACGGTATTCCGTACGTACGCACGCACGGTGATTTCTTTTTCCGTAGGATGGATATATGGTGAAATAGGGTTGTTTCATACTTATAATAACATATCAGTATATGAGTGATACTGATGTTATTACTTCATAATGAAACAACCTAAGGAGAAGAAGTGGAAGAAGAAATAAAGATGAAAGAATTGGTAACGGTAATTACCTCTTCTTTGAAGTGCCTCTTTGAGACCTCCTCTTACGGCACTAAAATTGGTCTTTGAGGAAGACCAGAACCTCTAGGATGTTTTTAGGGAAGTGGAGAAGAGATTTTGGCAGGGTTTGGCCGAGCTTGAGTGCTCAAATTGGTGTGAGGAGGAGGGAGAGGAGGTGCCCTTTTATAAGGGAGGAGAGGGGCACCTTAGGAATTCTTAAAAATATTAATTTATAATAAATCTAACCCCACATAAAAACCTCCAAAAATGACTCATATTCAAAGATTAGATGATATAGGGTTGTTATCTCATCAAACAATCAAATTAAGACATGTTTGGATCTTATTTTAAGCCTTATCATTTTGATTTATCCTTATTTAATCTATTTAAGTTTATTTGTGGTAATAAAATTCTAAATTTTAAATTATAACAAATAATTACTTATTTGTTGTGAATTTTCCATAATTGTTTAATTTATAACATTATAGACCATATAAATATAAATTTATAATTTTTAAATATTTTTGTGATTTTTAAACAATTTTATAATATGTTATTTTTGTAAAATAACAATAGTGTCAATTTTGACACTATTCATTTATTTGAATTTAAATAAAATATATACAGAAGATATGTTCGAACTAAAAGCTTTAATATATTAATAAAAGGTCATATGTATCTATAAAATTAGTGTATCACATTAAATAGTTCATATAATATTTATTTTATTATTTTTAAAACCATTTATTTGGTTTATCTCTTAATAAAATAATTACTACATCATTTTTGTATAATTATTTAATATACTTATTTGTTGTATAAAATTTAAAATAAAATTCTATGATGAAGATAAATATATTACCTTTCACAATAATACTTTTACTCGAATTTATCATCTTAAAATCACAATATTTAAATTGTTATATTTATTAAATTATGAAGGTGACAACTTTGGCATCATTTAAAATAATATAATATAAGTGTCATAATCGCTTTTATAAGGCTCCAAATGGTCAAATATTCGACCATTGGATGCTTATGGTTTACATTTACATGTCCAATAAGTTGTGGTTAGGTATTTGTGCATTTTATGGTCACTATTAGTTTAAAAAAAACATTATTCTTGATTTTTCACTAGATAATCAATTTCTGCATCACTATTGTGTCATAATTAATGATAATTATTTAATCCCTAAAAATTATAAATAAATTTATATGATGTAGATAATTTCATTAGCTTTCTGTATACTATTCATGTTTGAAGTTTCATGAAGTTTATCACTAAATTAAAATTAATAAACTTATAAAATTTAAGAGAGTGACATGTTGTCACTTTCTTTGGTTTTAATAATAATTAAGTTATTTTCATGGACAAATGTTCATTAAATGATTCTAATCTGACCCTTAGGTGATATGGGTCTACTTTTAGTCATCCAATAGGATTTTGACATTTTTTAGGGAAATTTTAAAATATTATATTTACCCTTAATTACCCGATTTACCTTTAACTATGGTAAATAAAATTTACCGTAGTTACTATTCATAATTCCCAAAAATAAAAAGTAGCTTATTAACATAATTTGGACCCACTGATTCCAAATATGGAATCCATTTTTTAAAATTCTATACACAGAAGTTGCAGAAATTAAATTAAAATTAATCCCGTTGTCGAATAAAAACGGGTTTTTGTTTAAAACATTGCAAAAGATTGAATTGATTTAACCTACGAATTCAAGGTAAAATCAATGCTAATGACATACATTATATTAAATGGTAAAAATATATTCTATTTATACTTTAAAACCATTCAATATTATAATTTAACCACATAAGATATTACGATGAAAAAAGTTGTTTTTAATTAAAATATAGCGTGTTTTTACTATTCATTAAAATGTGAAAGTTACCAGAATAATATGAAAAATTTATCCAAAGTAAATTTTTATTTCTTGATTCCAAAGAAGAATTTTATTTTGTCAAATTGAACTTATAAACATGTCAAAAAAATAGATTAAAGTGGGTGCGCCATCAAAAGGCGGCAAAACTGCATTTTTTTTGAAAAATACTTATTTTACCCGAAAAATTTATTTTGTTCTTATACCATGTTCTAGAAATGTGTAAGATGAATAATAATGTTATAAAATTCAAAATATAGTTAATACTATTCATAACGGCTAGTTCATGACAATATTATAATAATATAACATTGTTTATTAAAACCCGGTATTGTGTACAGCACACGCTATCGAGGAAGGTCGCGATTGCGTGTAATGCAAGCCAAGCCAGGGTTGCGTGTTGTGAAAGAATCCTTCGTTGTTTCGTATAACAGAATCCAACCATATTTCATTTATACATTTAAAATATATATATATATACTCAATGTTGCGTAGAATAACTATTATCAAAATTGTGTGTAACACGGTCCAAGAATAGTGTTGCGTATACTGCAAGCTAATACGGTGTTGCGTATAGCGCAAGGTAATCTTGGTGTAGAATACAACATAAGACATTAATGAAATTAAAATAATATTTTTCATAAAATCTCGGGGTGTTACATTCTACCCCCCTTAAAATGAATTTCGCCCTCGAAATTCGTCGGGGTTATAAATGGTTTACTATTCGAAAGTTTCTTTAATAGAAACCCACATTGTAAAAAGGAATATCAAAACCAATCTTTAAAAACAAAAGTATGAAACGTAACGGTTACCCAAATAAACTAATCATTGGGTTTCCACATAGGTGAAAATATGGATATGGAAGAGAAATTTAACCATCATGTTCTGATGGAGAGTGGTAGAGAACATGGATATGGAAAATCCAGTAATCACAAATCCATAGACTTGTGATGATATAAGGTACCATCTGATTCATCAGGTATAAGATCACTAGGACAACATTTTTGGTTTTCAAGATCATTTCCCCTAAAGTTGAAAATTTGAATTTTAATAAATACTTACATTATTTTGGTACAATCTCACTATTATTCGTGCCTTGAACAATTTCCACTTCATCTCTTAAATAAATGAAGTTGAATTTGTTATTCGTGAAGTGTTAGCAGATTATGTGACGGGTCATTCCATCTGTCTCAAACAAAAGGTTAGCAAAAATTATATGCATAAGTCGATCTATAGTGAGATTAATCATATATGGTTCCTAAAATGGACTTATACTTCATATATCATACTGCTTAATATAATAACACTAGTTTCTACTAAACAGGGACTTCCTGTAGGTCAGTGGTAGGCGATAAAGGCCAGTCGCACTTCGGTTGTGGGTTCGATTCCTACAGCCTTGTCCGAAGCGATGGGTTGTCGCCCGTCCTGCAGGTTGTCCTTTTTCTAAAACTACGTTACTATAACATCCCATCAATAATATCGAAAATCTTCTATCCTTAAACAATAATAACTTATGTCCAACGTAATCCATTCTAATCTTTAGGCTTATCCATAATACTCCAGTCCACTCTCATAACATAGTGAAAACGATTACCAGAGATTTAACACCATCTTCGATCCCCATATATCATAAGATATGTCTTGTTGGTCACATTCCAAACATTCAAAGGCCTTAATCATGTATTCTCTTGAATACCCATTGAACCTTATTGAAAACATGAATGCAGTTAAACGTTAACACTTTCCACATACCAAAATCCTCAAAATTCTATGATATCACATAGTCCTTATATCAATCATGAGCTCATGAATATAATCAAACACCCCATTATCTTATTATTCCTTCATTGTGCGCATATCATCTAAATTCTAAAAATATATGAATAAACTTTCATGGATAATGGTACCATTAATCATACACTTTCATAACTCAAGGAAAGACAACAGTGTAACAATCCTTAGACGTCTCTTTATTCCATAGTACCATGAGATTTCTTATACAACATTACACATGATAAACATGTAATCATTCCACTACATTCTTAAACCATTGACCGAGCTTCAACAATTCTTTCATCTCACATATCATTGGTAGTCTCTTCATCATCATCCACATAAATACTTCCCATACGACCATACTGATTATCTTCATGAGACTTTCCCTTAGGGCATTGGTTTGCATAATGCCCGTACATTCCACATTTAAAACATTTAACCATTGTTGAAGTCGTAGCAATACCATTATCCTCATCCCTGGTGTTAACTGAACCTTTTCCTTTGCATTTACTTGCTTTGTGTCCTTCTTTTCCACACCCAAAGCATCTTCCAGTTCCTTTGAAACATTCTCCTTGATGCCTCTTCCCACATGATTTACATAGGGGAAATTGAACTTTCTTTCCTCTACGATCATCATGAAACTCCATCTTTCTCTTATTAGCCGAGTCAGGAAACTTACCAAATTTTACTTTATTGATCATATTATGAGATTGCTGATTCGGCATAATAATGATGTTTGGACTTCCAAATCCCATTTCATTATGAAGAATATCATTCCATTGTCCATCATATCCTCCATTATCGTGAATCATCTTGTTTCCAGCCATTTTCTAAAACCCAAAAGAATAGTGTGAGAGGAAAAAATCATAATAAAGGGGGAGTAACTTCAATATCTAACATCTTAGGTTTAATTCTATGATCGTTAGCGTAATTCTAGTACTATAACCTATACGCATACATAACCTTAGAGACATCCCTAGACATACCTTAGAAATATCTCTAGGGATCTCACTAAAGTTCTCGCATCCTAGTTTCCAAAGGTTGACTAAACCTTTCCTCTGATACCAACTGTAGAGACCCGTAGCCTGACTTACATGGACATTACATTACATTTGCGGAATACTTAGTACATAACAAAAACACACACTAAAGGATCGTAATAGTTTAGTGTCTTTGGAAACTCGGACTATAATCTTCTAATCGTGGTGAAAGATCTTCAACATCTCCCATAAAGATCTTCTTCTTTTTTTTATTTACCTAAAACATTTCTTTATATCCTGGGGAAAAGAAAACATAAAAGGGTGAGCTCAAATGCTCAGTAAGGGTAAACAAAAGAAATATCAATCACATCATATTCATAAGAACATAACATTTTGGAAATCATAACCTGCAAAAGAGAGCATAATTTCATAACATGGGATAAATCATGGTAGTGAAATGTAATCACAATAATCATAACTTAAAACATGAAACATTGTGGCATTCACACATAATCATAGAGAATCATTTCTTGTTAGTCAAGACTCATTGCCAAGACTATCTTAGTGGACAAAGTCCCTTTCTGAATCGAGTAACCCTCGTTTCAGTCCTGTTTCACTGAACCGGTATAACCTACCGTTCCAGCCCTGTCTATCTCATGAGATATAAAATCATTACCCAATGCATTGGAGGGAGATATAGGTCCCACACATCTTATAATGAATCCTTTCTTATGTGTGCCACATAATCATAAAACATACATCATAGCTTAACCCATGTAATAAAAATGGGATTCTTAAACGACATGACATCATAAAACAACTCATATAAGATAAAGGAATTCATAAAAATAATTCCATCACAACATGATCAAATCAATTAAATAATAGGGATAAAAACAGAACCCTTTTATTATCTTAGATGGAAAATAATTTTGATAAAACACTTGAACTCCATTCTTGAGGAAAATATCCTTTCTTCTTCAAAAACATTTTTCCTTTCATAACATGCCATAAAACTTTAAAATAAAAGAAGTTGATTAAAAATAAACTTGAAAACTTGTAAAGGAAGCTTCTTGGAAATACTGTTTTAAAAAAAATCCATTCATGCCGTATAAGTTAAAAAAAACATTCTTCGTACTTTTGTCGGAAAAGTCAAAAAGTACCTCGTACGAAAAACGACAAAAGATTCCTTTCATACGTATTACTAAAAACTCACCGAAGGGTAAAAATGGATTTAAACAATTTTAGGTGGATGGAAATAATATTACATATTGAGTAAACATGGATGTGGATGATAAAATACACCCCAGTAAATACTTACGAATAATCAATCTCGGATAAAAATGAGATTGTGATATTTCCCTTACCTTAGGTCCGACTTGCTTTGTAAGTGTCCGAACCTCCTGTATAATGATTTAAATCATCTTATTGACTTATTACAGAATCATATTCATTGTTATGATATCATATATGGTTCATTTATGACATTATATTACCCGTTCTTTTGTAAATTCCATGTTAAAGAAGGGTTTTGGGTAAAATCGTTTCATTTATCGTAGATGTTTTGACTTGTTGTTCTTGACATCATTATTACTTATATCATGATTTACTCACTTCCAGAATATAAAATATGATTTATATATCATATATATTCAGTATATATATATATATAATAGGTAGATAAATAAAATGAAAAACACCGTTCATGGAGACGGTAGTCCGTACGTACGCATGAACGCTGTTTTCCTTTCCTTATTGTCTTGAAATGGAAGTAAGTAGATGACATACATATGTATATATATACATAAATCCAGTAGCTTTATAATGTCATATATTTCATTATTATTTCTTATATATACATTATAATCATTCTTAAATGGTTAACATGGAGAATGAATCTCATCGCGTCGTGGAGACGGTAGTCCGTACGTACGCACGAGCGATGATATCATTTCTATAAATATTGAATTGAATTGGAGTGGATAATACAATATATCAGAATCAATATGATGTGGTAATAACTATGTATAGTTATTCTTTACACCATTATACCCATCCATGTAAGGTGGTGGTGGAAAATAGATTACACCACGGCGTGGAGACGGTATTCCGTACGTACGCACGCACGGTGATTTCTTTTTCCGTAGGATGGATAGATGGTGAAATAGGTCTGTTTCATACTTATAATAACATATCAGTATATGAGTGATACTGATGTTATTACTTCATAATGAAACAACCTAAGGAGAAGAAGTGGAAGAAGAAATAAAGATGAAAGAATTGGTAACGGTAATTACCTCTTCTTTGAAGTGCCTCTTTGAGACCTCCTCTTAGGGCACTAAAATTGGTCTTTGAGGAAGCCCAGAACCTCTAGGATGTTTTTAGGGAAGTGGAGAAGAGATTTTGGCAGGGTTTGGCCGAGCTTGAGTGCTCAAATTGGTGTGAGGAGGAGGGAGAGGAGGTTCCCTTTTATAAGGGAGGAGAGGGGCACCTTAGGAATTCTTAAAAATATTAATTTATAATAAATCTAACCCCACATAAAAACCTCCAAAAATGACTCATATTCGAAGATTAGATGATATAGGGTTGTTATCGCATCAAAAAATCAAATTAAGACATATTTGGATCTTATTTTAAACCTTATCATTTTGATTTATCCTTATTTAATCTATTTAAGTTTATTTGTGGTAATAAAATTCTAAATTTTAAATTATAACAAATAATTACTTATTTGTTGTGAATTTTCCATAATTGTTTAATTTATAACATTATAGACCATATAAATATAAATTTATAATTTTTAAATATTTTTGTGATTTTTAAACAATTTTATAATATGTTATTTTTGTAAAATAACAATAGTGTCAATTTTGACACTATTCATTTATTTGAATTTAAATAAAATATATACAGAAGATATGTTCGAACTAAAAGCTTTAATATATTAATAAAATGTCATATGTATCTATAAAATTAGTGTATCACATTAAATAGTTCATATAATATTTATTTTATTATTTTTAAAACCATTTATTTGGTTTATCTCTTAATAAAATAATTACTACATCATTTTTGTATAATTATTTAATATACTTATTTGTTGTATAAAATTTAAAATAAAATTCTATGATGAATATAAATATATTACCTTTCACAATAATACTTTTACTCGAATTTATCATCTTAAAATCACAATATTTAAATTGTTATATTTATTAAATTATGAAGGTGACAACTTTGGCATCATTTAAAATAGAATAATATAAGTGTCATAATCGCTTTTATAAGGCTCCAAATGGTCAAATATTCGACCATTGGATGATTATGGTTTACATTTACATGTACAATAAGTTTTGGTTAGGTATTTGTGCATTTTATGGTCACTATTAGTTTAAAAAAAACATTATTCTTGATTTTTCACTAGATAATCAATTTCTGCATCACTATTGTGTCATAATTAATGATAATTATTTAATCCCTAAAAATTATAAATAAATTTATATGATGTAGATAATTTCATTAGATTTCTGTATACTATTCATGTTCGAAGTTTCATGAAGTTTATCACTAAATTGAAATTAATAAACTTATAAAATTTAAGAGAGTGACATGTTGTCACTTTCATTGGTTTTAATAATAATTAAGTTATTTTCATGGAAAAATGTTCATTAAATGATTCTAATCTGACCCATAGGTGATATGGGTCGACTTTTAGTCATCCAATAGGATTTTGACATTTGTTAGGGTAATTTTAAAATATTATATTTACCCTTAATTACCCGATTTACCTTTAACTATGGTAAATAAAATTTACCGTAGTTACTATTCATAATTCCCAAAAATAAAAAGTAGCTTATTAACATAATTTGGACCCACTGATTCCAAATATGGAATCCATTTTTTAAAATTCCATACACAGAAGTTGCAGAAATTAAATTAAAATTAATCCCGTTGTCGAATAAAAACGGGTTTTTGTTTAAAACATTGCAAAAGATTGAATTGATTTAACCTACGAATTCAAGGTAAAATCAATGCTAATGACATACATTATATTAAATGGTAAAAATATATTCTATTTATACTTTAAAACCATTCAATATTATAATTTAACCACATAAGATATTACGATGAAAAAAGTTGTTTTTAATTAAAATATAGCGTGTTTTTACTATTCATTAAAATGTGAAAGTTACCAGAATAATATGAAAAATTTATCCAAAGTAAATTTTTATTTCTTGATTCCAAAGAAGAATTTTATTTTGTCAAATTGAACTTATAAACATGTCAAAAAAATTGATTAAAGTGGGTGCGCCATCAAAAGGCGGCAAAACTGCATTTTTTTGAAAAATACTTATTTTACCCGAAAAATTTATTTTGTTCTTATACCATGTTCTAGAAATGTGTAAGATGAATAATAATGTTATAAAATTCAAAATTTAGTTAATACTATTCATAACGGCTAGTTCATGACAATATTATAATAATATAACATTGTTTATTAAAACCCGGTATTGTGTACAGCACACGCTATCGAGAAAGGTCGCGATTGCGTGTAATGCAAGCCAAGCCAGGGTTGCGTGTTGTGAAAGAATCCTTCGTTGTTTCGTATAACAGAATCCAACCATATTTCATTTATACATTTAATATATATATATATACTCAATGTTGCGTAGAATAACTATTATCAAAATTGTGTGTAACACGGTCCAAGAATAGTGTTGCGTATACTGCAAGCTAATACGGTGTTGCGTATAGCGCAAGGTAATCTTGGTGTAGAATACAACATAAGAAATTAATGAAATTAAAATAATATTTTTCATAAAATCTCGGGGTGTTACAGTTTCATTCTAATTTGGGGGGTGTGGAAACAAAATGTTTGTTAAAAAAATGATAAAAAAAGTAAAGTAAAATTCCTTTATCATTCATATAATAACATCTTTTCTCACATTAAAACTACATATCAAATAATTTTTATTTCCTTGACTCTTAATTTAATTCATTATTATGTTCAAAATCACTGATTTTGGAAGTTTGGTTGTCCAATGACAATTTTCATCATTTTTATTTTCATCTATTAAATAAAAATGCCACAATTTTTGTTTGGCTGGTTTTATTTGTATGAATAATATGAGTATTCAAAAAAATTAACAATAAAAATAAAATAATAATAATAATAATAAAATATAAAAAAAATTGCGTGTAGAGAAATAGTTTGATAAAATGCCTAGCTTTCGGCACTTGGGGATCATGACTCCAGAGTTGTCTAGCCCTGAGTTTTTCACTCTATATCTATTTATGGTAATATGATTTTGTTTTTACCATGTTCACTCCAGATGAAGCCCGAGTATGTGGGATTCACTTGGTGCCCTAAGGCCTTTGAGCCTGGGAGTCATCGACAAAGTATCGCTAAATGGGTTAATTTGATTAACTGAAATCTCAATTACTATGGAAACACTGAAAAAACAAAAAGAAAAAAAAGAAAAAAATAATGAATACTCATATTAGGATAAAATGTGATTCCACCTAGCGCTTCCATGATTTACCCTTGAATGAAAATGAACCCCCATATCTATTGTGATTCACTACAAATCATTACACCTAATTGAGTTTGATGAAGTATGATGACTGATTTGATCTAAGGAATGGGCTTGGGATTGGGATATAATTTTAAATTTATCTTGTTATAAATTATTTTGATAGGTTATAAAGATATATTTGTGTGCAGTTTACATTGTGAGCATTGTTTGTTATAATGTGTTTGAAGAAAGGAATTCAAATAAAATCTTTGAATTATTTGCTCGGGACTAGAAAATCTCAAGTTGGGGGGTGTTATTATCCAATAAATAAACCTATATTAAGTACATTATTATGGAATATAATGTTCATTTCTTTATATTATGGGCCGGAGTTGGTGCATTTTCATTATGAACATTCATTCTCATCATTTGTGCACTTCATGCCACATGTACACATATTTAGGCCCAATGAGTCATATGATTCTAAGGAATTTAATTATCCATATTTTAATTTTATATTTTTGAAATTGATATTCACTTAAATTTAAACATTTTTCATTCAGGTATCAATGGATTATTCATAAAGGTTGATGGAGATATTTGGCGATTAAAAGAAACAATTCTGGAGAAGGAAGATTGGACACCAGCCCACAGATGAGAATATGGGGACCACAATACAGGCCCAATGAAGCCCAAACTTCATGGGATGATAGAAGAAATATAGAGTAACAAATAATTATGCATTATCCAATGCTAATTCGGCCTCCATGATTTCTATTTATGCGTCCCAAATAGTATATCAAAATCTGGGGTAGAATCTACGGCCAGAAAAATAGCACACCAATTAAACCATATCTCAACAAAAATAACTCTGTTTGGGCTGAGATTTTACAAGATGTTAGGGGACATACGGAGATTAATTTAATTCTTTTATGGCCCAACCAAATTCATCCAGAGAGAAGGTGTTTCATGCGCCTTTGTTTGGTGGATGCAAGCTGGATGCCTTTTCGTGTCAAGGGTGGAAAGTCTTCTTTCCACAAACTTTCCACCACTCTAGACCAACCATACTAAATTGAGATGACTTGTACTGTTGGAGGTTCGACCCAAGGGCTCAAAAATTCCTATTTAAGGAAGTGGTGTTTGAGGATTTAAGGATCTTGGGTGTTTGGTTTAATTGTAATGTTATGCTGCCACTTTGTGTTTGTAATCACATTTCAATTTCCATGTAAGTTTCCTTTTTGTACTTCTTTGTTCTTAATCAACATCTTTATCTTCTATTCTTCCAATTTATTTTATTAAAATAGTAAAATCACCAAGCACAGTGATATATCTTTGTTGTTCTAAATTAGTTCACACATATGTGTGAATTTCATTCACACACACAGAGGAGTGCTCGTTATTTCCGCGGTTTTAATTTCATCAATCTAATTTTTGTAAGCCATCTTCCACCCACCATTGAGAGTATACCATCAATAGCGGGATTACCCTTTATTGGGTTGATCTTAGGGAGATGAAAAGTCTGGATTGAATGTTATTTTATGAACGAATTTTTGTTAATTGGTTAACTAATTTAAGACTTCCATTCTTCATTTATTTCCACTTTTCATCTTCACTGTGTTTGAGGAAGCTTAATCCAATTACTAAAATGACCATATACCATGGATACATTATGGATATGGTTCTCTATGTGTGTAGGGGATTAGTAATTGAGTTTAGTTGCATCAAACCATAAAATTACGAAGGTAGTGTTTTTTTTGAAGAATGGATTCATCAAGAATTAATTAAACCAAAATTGTCTAAAGAAGTGAAATTCATTCAATCCAACCCTATCATAATCTTAAGATCAACCCATTTTCATTTAATTGAATTCACTTAGGTTTATTATTGTTCTTTAAAACCATCCAAAATCAAAACCAATTTGGCCACTTCATAGCCAAAAATCCACCTCATAGGTTGTGTGTCTTAGGTATCTTCTTAGGTCTCAGTGGATTCGACAACCCAATCTAGACTACAAGGACCATTCTACCTTTATCTCTTGGCTAAATTTGAGCCAGAATCATGATGTCACCTACGTCAACTATTTTTATGAAAACCAAAACGGCCAAAGAATTCTCAACAAAACTAGGTTGATTCTCTAAAAAAACACCTTAGATATCTTCTCTTACTAATAAAAATAACAAATGTCATCATATTCTAAATTAAAAATCTTGTATATCCCCATAAAGTGAATAGATCTAAGAATCCTAGATGAGATGTGAATTGTATCTAAGTAGATCTAAGAAAACATGATAAGAACGGTAAAGAATATCACTCACCGCAAGAATCAGTTGTGAAAACACTAAGGGAGGGCTTGAGATTCATTTCAAATTTCTTTGGATATGTTCCCCTACCTTCAATATATTTGAATCCTGGGTTAGGTATGACAAGGAGAAAATAAGAGTGAGTTGGAGGAAAAATTATTGAGATCCTATTTTTAGGATCTAACATTAACTGTACGAATGATTAGTACGCACGGTTAGACCATCTGTATGCTAACTGTTTGTTAGATACTACCTTACAGAAACCCTCACATGGATTCCTGACATAGTCTCCCTAACTGTGAACACACTGTACTGATGCTACTACCTCAAAACTACTATTGTGTATGTTTTCTTCCATGATTTCTACACCATTTAGAAAAATCGTGTGTGGCTCACGTGCATAACCTTTTCGCAAAAAGCTTATCGAAAGATCACCCAACAATCCCATCAATCACCATTACATTTTATAATATTAAAAAGAAAAAATTAAGGGTTACATAATAAAAATATAGGGTACTACATTCTCCACACCATTGGTCATTCCGTCCTCAATAGTAGAAGACTATCGCAGCCCTAAAAGAGTTCTGTCCATTTATCTTTCATTTCCTTATCGTGTACCCAAGTCTATTCCTAAATCTGACCATTTTCCAAAAAAACCCATGCTAGACTGAGGATTTTTTCATGAAAGACTTTATCCTACCTTTCCACAATATCCACTTATATATGTACCAATGAAGCATCCAACTCTCGGTCCATGTGATCTCGTATGATCACATGATCAGGATTAGGTTGATACTTTTTCAACTGAGATATATGAAACACACTGTGCATCGAACTAAACCGTGATGGTTGTGAAAACTGATATTCCACCCATCCAACCCATTCCATTATATCAAAAGGGCCAATATATCAAGGAGATAACTTTCCCTACTTCACAAAATGTTGATGTACAAGCCTTGGAGAGATCCTCAAGAACACATGATCACTCACCATTAATGAAAAGAGTCTTCAGTGATGATCTGCATATAATTTATAATGACTCTAAGTCATCTCCATCTTCTTTCTGATTAACTGAATCTTCTCCATCATTTCATGGGCAATACTCAGCCCAACTATTGATGTCTCACATGTTTCCACCCAACATAGTGGAGAACTAAAAGGACGCCCATACAAAACATTAAACAAATCCATATGTATTGAGGCCTAATGGCTATTATTAAATAAGAACTCCACTAATGGTATATGCTCTTCCCATGACCCACCAGAATCCATTACACAAGCCCGCATCATGTCTTCTAATGTTTGTATTGTCCATTCATATTTCCCATCTGTATGAGGATGATACGCCATACTCATAGTCAACTGAGTCCCAAGGGCTTTCTCTAAGGATTTCTAGAAATAAGACGTGAACCTTGGATCTCTATATGATACTATTGAAACCAGTAATCCATGTCTCTTTACCTCTTCTTAGATATAGAATTTTTATACATCTTCCAACGTATGGGCTTCATGAATAGGAATGAAATGAGCTGCCTTTGTAAACTGATGCACTATAATCCACATGGAATTGTGTTTCCAGACCATTATTGGGAGAATTGTAACAAAATCCATATCTATCTACTCCTATTTCCACACTATAATAGATAAATAGTCCCACATTCCTTCTGGTATCAGATGTTATTCCTTAACTTTATAAAAAGTTAAGTACCTTGAAATGAACTCAACCTTTTTGTTTTTTGTTGGTCGGAGTAGTTCACTCAATATGGGAGGGTTGAATTGAGTGACTATAAAAATTTCTCTTACAAAAATATTATTTTGAAAGAAATGGTTTTCACCAAAAATAGATACAGCCCAGCTAATCAAGGTTATACTGTTATAAGAGTTTTACTATTTAAATAACTTCTTAGAAGATTGATTAATTCTCAGTAATCTTAATATGTATTATTAGTATTACTTCTGAAGTTATCCTACTAAGAAAAATCAGTTATAACTTCTTTCCAAGACTAACTATCAAAGTGAAATTAGGGTTTTCTGGATTAAGCAATCAAGCAGTAAAATAGAGAAGACTAAAAAAATAGCACAGTGGATATGAAACAAGTGGTTTAGTCTCAAGATGGGACCTAATCCACTCCACTTGGTGATCACCTATCACCAAGAAGTTTATATAAATAAACTTTGATCCACACCCTTGATCGGGGTTAACAACAGTACACAGACTATCCAAGTCGCACATGGACCTCTTCCATAGTTTTCATGGGTAAAAAAACAATAATTAGGCCACACAGGGACCTCTTCCACAGTTTTCATGGGTAAATAGAAATAGGGAGTTTTGTGTAAGGATTTAGAAATCCTTCAGTTTAGAACAGGAGTCAGTGTGTGTGCGGAATATACAGAGTACACACACTGCTCAAAAGGTAAGTAAAATAATCACTAAGAGAGAGTAGATATGAGTTTAGAAAAGCTCTAGTGATCTGAAGTGTAGCTCTGGATTCCTTTGATTTAGCAGAAATGCTTGTAAGTCCTTATCTGGTTTTTGTCTTGAAAAACAGAGTTTCGCGATTCAACTTTTGTTCACCATGAGATTTGACAATGTGAAGTTGTTCTCGGGATTCCAGTGTACGTCATATGTTCTTCAGCAGAGTCATCTTTCATGCATGTGAAAATGCTTTATTTGAAAATCTTGCAATGTTTTCTTCGTGGTTGTGCTCACACGCTTGTTTTCTGTTCAGTATCACGCTCTATTGTCGTTGGGAACTCTACAAGCCTTATCTTTGAATGCATGAGATTTATCCAATAGGTTCCATGTGTTTCGTGATTCGTACCTCATACTATGTCTACAAAGAAACATTAATTATGTCAGTGCATTAAAGGCATCAAATATGACAGTTAAGAATTAAATTAAAAGATGATGAAATGGTTTAAGAAATGGTGTCACAGTAAGTTGAGAAAATGGTGTCTCCTTCATGGTGTCTGAGTGTCGGTCTGAGTATCACAGTTCCTGAGAGTAACGGTGTCTTGGTCATGGTGTCTGATCTTCACGGTGTCTTGCTCACGGTGTCTGATCTTCACGATGTCTTGCACACGATGGATTGTCTTCATGATGTCTTTCTCACGATGGATTGTCTTCATGGTGTCTTGTCTTACGGTGTCTCAGTCACGGTTTCGCGGTCAAAGTGTCTTGTTCACAGTTTCTTGGTCACGGTGTCTAGCTAACTGTGTCTGGCTAACTATGTTTGGCTTCACGGAGTCTTATACTTAGGCAAATAACTATATTCAGACCTAACAGTAATATGCATGAAATGGATTGAGCTTAACCATTATAAAGAATGAGAGAACATGAAACATAAATAAACATGATTGGATATGATTTATAGGAGTTAACTAGGTTGAATGAGATTTGTGATTATCAATGAGATTTGGGATCAATAATGAGATGTGTGATAATTAATGAGATTTGTGACCATTAAAACATGATTAATACATGAGGTGACCAACAATATCCCCCTTTTTGATGATCACAAATCATGCACAGTTAAAGTGAGAATTATATGTAGCTATATAGAAAATAACATATAGAAAAACATAACTTCTCCTCCCCCTTTTGGGGTTATCAAAAAGGTAAAATAAGAGAGGATAAATAGTGCACAGTCCATTAAAAGTAAGCAGAGTGTCGTACATCATAAAGTAGACATACAAAAATTAATGACATCCCCATCAAAATGTAGTAAGCATTGGTCTTCTTCAAGTATTGGCCTTCTCTTTGCCTTTATCAGCAGCAGAAGAGGAATCCATAGGAGTAGTGGATGATGTGAAAGAAGGAAGAGACATGGTAGATATAGAGGGTAAAGGGAGACCTTTGAAGACTGAGGGAGCCAATGTAGGAGAAGTGGAAGATCTTGGTAGTTGCTGGTCAAGAATGATAGGCCTGATCTGACTAAGAGTTTGTCCAATAGAAATGGTAGTTGAGGGTAAGGTAGAGGTAAAAGTAGGTAGTCCAGGTCTGAGAGGAGCAGCTGTTGGAGCAACAATTGTTGTACTCTAGACATGGAGATACGGTCTCAGAAGTTTGATGAAGTCTGAAATGATTTCTACACCATATTGCATGGCCTTTTCAAAGTCATATTTGTTTTACATTAATTTTTCCAACAATCTGGTAAACTTGTTTAGCTTCTGGACTTGGTTTTTGAAGGCTTGGGTTAAAGGAGGAATTCTCAGATTCTCTACAAGGTATTTGTAGTGGTTGGTCATATCAGTCTTTGAGAAAATCCGGTTGAAATGGAAATCCAATTTCTTAGCAATCTCCTGTTGGGAATCATTGGAAATCTTGGAATTAATTTGAACAAGGTCAAGAACTCTTTCCCTGTTCTTGATAACTTTAGATAAAGAAGTCACATTGAAGCCACTTAAAGAAGTCTGAATCTCTTCTTGGAATATAGATCTAAGCAAAGAACTATCCAATGTAGGTGTAGAGGATTCACCAGAGGTATGATAAGCTTTGACGGCCATGGTTAGAGACATGAGCTGATTCAGTACTGTTTGAAGACAGCCAATGTATTCATCAGTGAGTTTATTTAGGTTCACCATAAGCTCTCTCATTTCTTTCAACAACTGTTTGTGCCTTTATGTAATCTTTTCATCAAAGGATAACAGGTAAGGGTGAATCTGACATAGAACATCTTGACAAATTTGAGACACATAAGGTTCTATAGAGTTAGCAATAGGTTCTGATATTGAATGATTCTCTTTATACATATCTTCAACCATGCTTCTCAGGGTTCAGACTTCATTACTCAGCAACTTATGTTCAACTAGAACTTCTTGAATTTCAGGGAGCATTTTATGTTGGATCTGCCAAATAATCTTCTAGAAAAGCATTGAGGCACCTCTATCACTCATATGTGTCACAGCACGGGGTTGTGAATTCAAAATATTCTCAACTCCAGACAATATAGTGTCTCCAAAATCCTTCAAATCGTCCTTACTGACAAAGGGCATCTGTTCAGGTACAGGTTTAGGTGAAGTAATTGGTACAGGGGTAGGTTCTTTTTCTGGTTCCTTCTTAGGGAAAAAGATATAAATTGACTTCAACTGAAATAGTGAGGAAAGATCAAGCCGAGTGGCAGTAACTTGTTGAGATTCACTCACATCATAAATTCTGGGGAATTTGTACTGGGTGTCCACAGTACAAGACTCAGCTGGATGTGATTCTTCATCAGTCTCCTGATTTTCTTTTTCCTCCCCCACAATAGATGCTTTCTTTTCAGTATCTAGAGGCTTAGGAGCTAGTTCTAAATTAACAGGTTCATCTCTAAGTTCCCCAATCATCTCATGTCTAGCCAACTGAAATGCTATCTCCATCCTCTCTTTAGCATAGGGTATTATCTCAGAAACAGGTTGTTTTTTCTGGGAGTTCTTCCATATTTTCTTCTTCCATAATAGGGATTTGTTCCAAATTTGTTTCTTCCATAATAGGGAGTTGTTCCAGATTTGTTTCTCCCATAACAGGGAGTTCTTCTAGAACAGGCTCTTCCATGACTTGATGCTCAGGTTCTGGGACAATTGATTCTCTTTCAGCCTCGGGTTGGATTTCCAGATTGACATCATATCTAGGGATAAGAACTTCTTTTTCGAGAACAACAGGAAGAATAATATCCATTTCTTCCTCAACAACAACTTCTTCCCTATGAGGTACTTCAGCCTCTTCTTCTGCTTCTTTTGAATACTCACAAAGTTCATCTAGTTACAAGCCCGGATCAGAAATGTCCTTCAGCCTCGATGGATAATCCACAGGATTTAACTTATCATAAATTTTATCGTTTTATTCCACCCACTCCTTTTTCCAAGGATTCCATATTATTTTCAATCTTCTGATGATATATTTAGAGAGATAGTACTCGTAATCCACAAGCACTTCTTCATTAGTTCCAGCTACTCCTTTGGCAACAAGCATTGCTGAAATTAGCAGAGAGTAGAACAAAAGGGAGGGTTTGGATGTAACCTTGATCAATTCACACATATGGTGAATGATGTACTTGCATAGGTTGATTTTGTATCCATTCTTCATAAGATGAATCAAGAACACATCTTGGTACTTTAATATAGAAAAGTCACATTTCCTTGGTCTAACCATATTTTGAACAACCTTAAAGAACAACCTTGTTTCCCCATCATGTTCAGCAGCTATGACCCATATCTTAGTGCCATTCCCAGTTAGGGTTTTCAAAGCATCTTTAAGGTCTAAGAAATTAGTTGTAGGTGGAGGTTCTCTCTGATAATAATCACAAATTCCATCGTGAGGTATCCTAAGGCATGTATCCCATGACCTTGATGAGAAGGAGCAGTTTTGTCCATTAATCTATCTCCTCACAACATAGCTCTCACCAAATTCGAAATAAAAATGTGCGTACTGGTATAAATGAGAAACTAACCTCAGATAAATGGGTTCATTCTCCTTTGAGAACCATTCTAACCAGCCTTGTTCTCTTAACACTTTTAGGACTAGAGATTTTCTAGACAAGAGCCATTCGGGGAAAATTTCTTTCTCAAGAACAACACATCGATTTTATATGTTTGGATTCAGAGGCCCTTCGGGTGTCATCTTGGGTGCTATCTTCTTCTTCTTCGGGTGGTGCTTCTCAGGTGAGGATGATGATGGTCACTTCATTCATGGCATCCACTGAAGGTTTCCAGAGAGAAAGAGGGATTCAAGGTTGAAAGGGTTCAAAACGAGTGATTAGGGGAAAGTCCGTGTGAAGAACCGAGTGAAACTATTTGTTTTATCATTTGGTAATTTCAAATGTCACAAAACAAAATCTTGGGAAAGTAAAAGAGGTGAATTAAAAATTACCACAATACGAGTTTAAAGAAAATCATAAATAATTTTCACGGTGAGATAGTGAAGGGTTGTTACGGTGAGACAGTGATCAGTCATCATGGTGTGACAGAAATTGGTCGTCACGGTGAGACAGTGAGCGAACGTCACGGTGACACAGTGAGTGAACTTCTCAGTGCGTGTTACGGTGAGACAGTGAATTTCATACCGTGTGTACAAAGTTCCAACAGTGAGACCGTAAACATGAGAGATAGTAACCTTGAAACTGTAATCATGAAACAGTAAAGTAAAACAAAGTTAAATATTGAACAGTAAGACAAGTAAGATATCTATTTGAGATTTATCATGCCAATGTCATGTATGATATAGTCTATTCTATCAGAATTTAATGGTTTAGTGAATATATCAGCATGTTGATATTCAGTACCAATGAAATCCAAGGTAATACCACCTTTTTGATAATGATCTCTCAAAAAGTGATGTATTACATCAATATATTTTGTCCTAGAATGTGAAACATGATTTTTTGAGATGTTAATAGCACTTGTGTTGTCACATTTTATTGGTACATATCTGAATTGATATCCATAATCTAGTAATGTGTGTTTCATCCACAAAATTTGTGCACAACAACTACCAACAGCTATGTATTCAGCTTCTATAGTAGACAATGCAACAAAATTTTGTTTCTTACTACATCATGATACTAGTGACTTGCCTAAAAGGTGACATGTTCCAAAGGTTCTTTTTCTATCTAACTTAAATCCACCAAAGTCAGCATCAGCATAACTAATTAGTTCAAATGATTTTCCGTTAGGAAAGAACAGTCCAAGATTTGGTGTGTGCTTGAGGTATTTGAAAATTATCTTTACATAATTTAAATGAGATTCTTTAGTATTTTCTTGAAAACAATCACACATACATACACTAAACATAATGTCAGGACGAATACCAGTTAAGCAGAGTAAACTTCCAATCATTCCTCTATAATTGGTTTGATCATTAGATTTTCCATCTTCATCAAGATCCAATTTATAGGTGGTACTCATGGGAGTGTCACTACTTTTAGTGCTATCCAATCCAAAACGTTTTAGAATATCTATAGTGTATTTACTTTTAATTAAAACAATTCCATCATTATTTTGAATTATTGGAAATCCAAGAAAGAATTTTAGTTCACCCATTAAACTCATTTCAAATTTTTTTACATCATTTTAGAAAAATCAATACATAATGAATTTTTTGAAGATCCAAAAATAATATCATCTACATTGATTTGAACAACTAATATATCATTAGAAATTCGTTTTATAAAGAGGTTAGGATCAACTATTCCTTTTGTAAAACCTTTGGAAATAAAAAAAAGTACTCAATCTGTCATACCAAGCTCATAGAGCTTGCTTTAAAACATATAAATCTTTTGAAAGTTTGAAAATATGATTGGGAAAATGAGGATTTCTAAATCCAGGGGGTTTCTCAACAATGACATCCTCATCTATATACCAATTTAAGAATGCACTCTTAACATCCATTTGATATAGTTTGAAATTCAGATGTGCAGCATAAGAAAGTTGGATTTGGATGGCTTCAAGTATGGATACTGGAGCAATGGTCTCCTCATAGTCAATTCCTTCTTCGTGACTATAGCCTTGTGCAACTAATCTAGCCTTGTTCCTAACTTCTTTCCAGCTTCATCTACTGTATTTCTAAACACCCATTTAGTGCCTATGATGAAAGTGTCCCTGGGTCTTTCAACAAGTTTCCAAACATTGTTTTTTTTCAAACTGATTAAGTTCTTCTTGCATATCTATTACCCTCAATTCATCATTGATGGCATCATCAATTTTTTTATGTTCAATTTGTGACAAGAATGCTTGATGTTCAACTTGAATTCTAAGAGAAGTTCTAGTTTGTGTTCCTTTCTCTAAGTAAGCATCTAATGGATGGTTTCTAAGGGTTCTAACCTTTCTTGAAAAAGAGGGACTAGTGATTTCAGGTTCATCAACAGATTCTGGTTCATTATGACTCGATTGAAGAGAATTTCCAAAATTGGAAGTTTTCACAGATTCTTTCATAGAGGAATTTTAGGATTTTGAGTTGATGTTAAAATTTGATACATCATCCTCCAGATTTCTAGGATGGTTCTAAGCTCATGTGGATCTGTTTCATCAAACTTTATATGAATAGATTCTTCCACACATTTATTTCTTTTATTGAATACTCTATAATCCTTCCTTAATATTGAGTAACCTATGAAAATTCCTTTATCACATTTGGATGCAAATTTGTCAATATTATACTTAGTGATGAGAATAAATAATTTGCAACCAAAAACTATAAAGTAATCAACCTTAGCCTTCCTATTGTTCTAAAGTTCATACGGGGTCTTTTTGAGAATTAGTCTAATCAAGACTCTATTGATTATATATCATGTTGTATTAATATCTTCAACCCAAAAGTAAATAAGTACGTCATATTCACTAAGCATTGTTCTAGAAATTTCTTGCAAGGTTCTATTTATTCTTTCTACAACACCATTTTGTTGAGGTGTTCTAGGGGAAAAAATTGTGACTATAACCATTTTGTGAGCAAAAGGATTCAAACTCTTGATTTTCAAACCCACGACCATGATCACTTCTTAAAGATTTAATTTTAAGTCCACTAAGGTTTTCTACATACTTGGCATACTTAGTAAAATAAGAGCAGGATTCACTTTTGTGAGCCATGAAAAAGGTCCAGGTATATCTAGAGAAATAATCTACTAGAACATAAACATAGTGCGTCCCATTTAAACTAGAAACTCTAGATGGTCCAAACAAATCCATGTGAACCAATTCGATAGGTTGAGAAGTAGAAACTTATTTCTTTGATTTGAAATATATTTTGTGTTGTTTTCCCTTTTGACAAGGATTACACACTTTGTCATGTGGAAACTCAAGTTTGGGTAAGTCTTTAACTAGGCCTTTTCTAGTTAGCTTTCTAAGGGAGTGAATATTACAGTGTCCTAGTCTCCTATTCCAGAGCCAAGACTCTTTATGAAATACACTTAATCATGAAACATTTTGAGAATTTAAGGAATCTAAATTAACAGAATAAACGTTCTCATTCCTTGATGCAGAAAATACTAATTCATATTTAGAATTAAAGACATTACAGGAATCATTTTCAAATTTAGCATGATATCCATCATCACATAATTGTGAGATATTTAGCAAATTATATTTTAAGCCATTAACAAATAGTAATTTAGAAATTAAAATCGAATCAGAGTTACCAATCTGGAATAAGCCAATGATCTTCCATTTGGCATTGTTATCAAATGTGACAAGTCCTCAATCTACTTTTATCAGATTCTTTAAGCATGAGTAGTCTCTTTTCATGTGCCTTGAACACCCACTGTCCAAGTACCATACATTCTTGCAGTATCTCATTAATAGGCTTTCCTATAACATGATCAAGAAAATATAGATTTTGGTACCCATACTTTTTTGGGTCCAGTAGAATTATAAATAAGTGTTTTAGGAACCCATATTTGTCTCATAGGTTTCCTGTAATCATTATGTAAAGTGTTTCAAAAATGAACTGTATTTGGTCCACAAAAACTTGAAGCAATAGAGTATGTATCATGACTAGAGCTAGATGAGTTGTGTCCAGAACTGGGAACAAAATTATATGTCCTAGACATGAAACAAAATTTGTTCTACTAAGGTATCTTTTACTAGGTTGATAACCAATGTGAGTATTGTATTTAGGGGAAATTTATTTTCCTATAATTTGAGTAAGGGTATTTTCCCATTAGTAAACATTTCTAAGTCACTTTTTAATTACTCATTAGACATTTTTAATTAATTTTTTTCTTTGAGAAGTTGATCATTTTTCTCCTTTTCTGTAGTAAGTTTATATTTGCAGGGATAACATGTTGTTTCTTTAATGATTTATATTTATCTTTTAATTCATTGCATGTATCTTCGAGTATGTTGCAATATTCAAACATTTCTTCATTAGTCATATTTTTAGAGTCACTTTCCTCTTCATGATAGTATAAATTATGCATAGAATAGTTCAGTGTTACCTCAAATGTGTTTTTCATAAAACACATATAGGAATTGTTAGCATGTTCATCATGTGATGTCACTGAGTCTCTTGAACTATCCTCAGAGGCACTCCAAGTTTCTTTTATTCCCTTTTTGTACTTATTGTCCTTATCCTAATACTTCTTCTTATATTTGAGATTTGGACAGTCAGTCTTTATATGTCCTTTGAATTTACATTCATAGCATACAATTTCACCAGTTTTGTCACTTCTTCTCTAGTCCCTTTTCTAGTTTCCTTTTTTATCATACTTTCCCTTGAAGTTAGGATTTCTAAAAAAGTTCTTCATTTTGGAAAATCATTTGAATCTTCTGGCTAGTTGAGCCATCTCCTCATCACTGTTAGGTGATGATTGTTCAGTGGTGGAACTTTCTACAGGAGCTTCCAGTTTCCCTTTGTCTTTGTGCTTTGAGAAGGTGGTCTTGAATGCTACATATTTCCTCTTTGGTTAATCCTCCTCTTCTTTGTTGACTTTCAACTCTTCCTCATACATCATCAGTTTCCCAATGATTTCTTTTACAGGTAGATTTCTGATGTCACGTGATTATCTAATTGAGATAGAGGTTGCCCTCCATCTGTCATGTAAACACCTAATAATTCTCATGATCTATTCTTTGGAAGTGACTTCTCTTCCAAGAGAAATCATTGTGTTGACAATCTCATCGAACCTATGATACATGTCAGAAATAGGCTCATCAGGTTTTATCTTAAAATTATCATATTTTATAGTATAAGTATTAAGTCTCATTTCATTTACACTTGATGTGCCTTCATGTGAGACACACAAGGTATCCCAAATTTCGTGGGCATCTTTACAAGCAGAAATCCTATTAAATTATTCATCTCCTAAAGAATAGTATAAAGAATTCATGGATTTTCAATTGTTATTATAAGAAAGTTTTGTAGGTTCATCCCATGTAATTCTATCAGTCACAAAAATTTTGTATTCATCTATAATAGATGACCAAATTTCAAAGCTCTCACTCTCTAGATGCATTTTCATTTTAATTTTCCAGTGAGCATAGTTGGTTTCATTAAAGAATTGTGGTATGTTTGTTGCAGCACCTTCCAATCTATTATCCATACTAACAAATAACATTAAAATAGCTAGAAATTTATAATTAACAGAAATTTACAGATCTTTAAAGAACAACTATAATCACAGTTGAGTAAGATTACACAAAGTCCTAATAAAGCCACCTCTGATACCAAATGTTGGTCAGAGTAGTTCACTCAAGAGGGGAAGGGTGAATTGAGTGACTATAAAATTTTCTGTTACAAAATTATTATTTTCAAAGAAATGGTTTTCCCCAAAAATAAATACAGCCTAGCTAATCAATGTTGTACTGTTATAAGTGTTTGACTGTTTAAACAACTTCTTAGAATATTGATTAATTCTCAGTAATCTTAATATGTATTATTAATATTACTTTTGAAGTTATCCTACTAAGGAAAATCAGTTATAAATTCTTTCCAAGACTAATTATCAAAGTGAAATTAGAGTTTTCTGGATTAAGAAATCAAGCAGTAAAATAGAGAAGACTAAAATTAAATAGCACAACAGATATGAAACAAGTGGGTCAGTCTCAAGCTGAGACCTAATCCACTCCACTTCCTGATCACCTGCCACCAAGAAGTTTATATAAATAAACTGTGATCCACACCCTGTATCGGGGTTAACAACATTACACAGATAGATCAGGCCACATAGGGACCTCTTCCATAATTGTCGTGGGTAAATAAAAATAGAGAGTTTGGTATGAGGATTTAGAAATCCTCCAGTTTAGCACAGGAGTCAGTGTGTGTGTACAATATATAGAGTACACACACTAATCAAAAGGTAATTAAAATAATCACTAAGAGAGATTAGATATGAGTTTAGAAAATCTCTAGTGATCTAAAGTGCAGCTTTGGACTCCTTTGATTTAGCAGAAATTCTTTTGAGTCCTTCTTTTGTTTTTTTCTTGAAAACAGAGTGTCACGATTTTTCTTGTGTTCTCAATGAGCTTTGACAATGTGAAGATGTTCTCTGGATTCCAGTGTACTTCGTATGTTCTTCTGTAGAGTCAGATTGCATTCATTTGAAAATGATTTCTTTGAAAATCTTGCAGAGTGCTCTTCGTGGTTGTGACGCCCCAGGTTTTATGAACTGGTCCAAGTGAACAATGTTATGCTTTTAATGATGTCTCTTGTTTTATTTGATTTGTTTTGTGTGATGATAAATAATTTGAAACAAAATAGATAAAAAACAGGAAGAATAAGGTAAATTGGTATATTTTAAAATATTACATTGCAACAAAGACCCAACTAATTGAAAATACCATGTACAAGACCTAACATGTCCACAGCGAGACTACTAAGAATCACAACTCGAGTAATCAGATAGTTGTCATCTTCTGTGTCCATCAGTGTGAAAAATATTATAGTCAAAGCCACAACACACATACTCAGCACCAAAGTTATAAGGAGAGCCATCCTTCCTGGTTCAAGTGTTTTGATTTTGAGAAACACCCTACACCCCTGTTTTTATAATGGTCCTTTAAGTTATGACCGTTAAATATATATAGTTGTTGGGTTTTCAAAACAACCTTTGGGTTTCCGTTGATAAAGTTTATCTTTATATGAAAACCTGTTTTTAATTCTCTTATAATTTTATGATATTTCAAATATTATAATATGTCTAAAATATTTTTCACAAAAGAGTCATAGTTTTAAAATAAAAAGAGTATTCTTGCAAATAAATCTTTTTGTTTTTACAAAATCCCGATGGATACCTATATGGTTGAAAACTTAGTATTCTTTTTATAAAAGTTATGCTTAAAGGGTATCTATAATAATTTTATCTTTTGATATCTAAAATTATGTATTTCTGAATTTGGGAAACTATTGCTCTTTAAAAAAGAATTTTATGAAACAGATAGTGGTGTATTTTAAAGATCCTGATAATTATAATGGTTTTGTATGTAAAATATGAAAGGGTATATCTTTTAAAATATTTGTATCAAGATGTAAATTATTTTATATAAGCTAGAAAAGGGTTTTAGATTTTAAGTTAAAAATATTTGTTTTTATTGTATATTAACTCATTTTTTGTAAAAATATTTATATTACACACTATTTTGAACTAAGTATACTTAAACTAGTTATTTTGTAAATCTAAATAATTTTTTATAAAACTTATGTTGGGGCCTGGCCAAGTCAAGGACATAACTTAGGGACAAGACCTCAAGGCTGAGACCGAGGCCTAGGGACCCGAGGTACCGACCGTCGGGGTCCCAGTTGTGTGTATAGTTTCAACCAAGCCCGAGGTCCGAGCCAAGCATAGGTTCATCCGGTCGCACGCGGGGCCATGTTTAAGGCCCGCGGTGCGCACTGTGTAGGGTTGGGCCAAGGCCCGCATGGGGCCCGTGTCTAGGGCCCCTGTGTGTGTGGGTTTGTGTTATTTTCCCATTTCCAGCGCGCTTTGAGTTTTAAACCCCGCCTCAACCGCATTTCGTTTCGATGTGGGATGCGCTCCGTGCGATCAGGACCGTCTGATCGACTTCCGCTTCGATCTCGACCATCTGACCCATTTTAACCACGTGATCTCCCCCGCATGTCTCTGTAACAGTCTGATCTCTACCGAGATTTAATCATGGCCCTCTATCTCTTTAAATCAATCAATCCATTTCCCACTCCTCCTCCAGCCATGTGATCTCTCCATCTTTGATTCAAGTCGTCCGTTCCTTTACGCGTCGACCTCTTCACTGTCTTCTTCCTTGCACCGAGGTCCCACACCAGTAGGCCTGCACCCAATGATGCCTCATCCTTCCCCATCGCACTGCTCCTCTTGAACCCTGAACACCCCCCTCCAAGCTCACTATATTCCCGTCTTCCCCATGACAACCTACTCTTGGGTCGAGTCACCCAAGTGCACCGAGGCCTATATAAACCCTCCCACCTCATGAAATCTGGACTGTTCCTCCTTCACCTTCTCGCCCTCGATCTCCTGGAAATCCAGAAAGCATACCCATGTTCCAAGCTTCCAACTCAAGCAAGGTAAGGGGTTTTCACGTTTTTTTTGGAGAAACCTATATTATTATATTCTCGGCATATACTGTTTATATATATATATATATATAACACCAACTTTCAGTTTGTAATGCTATCAAGGGTAGTTTCCATCACGTTACAGAAGAGATATATATATATAAGAATCCTATTAATGTTTTAACTATTCAGTTTTACAAAAGAAAAGAAAACCCCTAAAACTTATATCTACGTATATTTCATATATACAGTTCTGTATATATAAGTATAAATATTCATAATTCAAACCCAATCGGTTTATGGTATCCATGATTATTTCGGTAGGTTATACTAGCTAATATGTATTTATAGAGGTTATATTTTAACTGACTCTTAACATATATTAATTATGTAGACCTTATATATGTAAATAACTAAGTATGTATACATGTACATGTTTTCTTTTAAAAAAACAAGACCGTTATAATTCTGGGGAATGAATACCTGTCCTTAAATAATATTGTGAATGCAAAATCGGCCATTGGATTAGGTGAAATTATGTTGTTGTTTAAAACCAAAGTTGTGACACATTTATGTATTTATAGTTTCATGAGGATTAAACCCTCATAAAGTTTTGATTTTTGACTAAATAAAACTTATGAAATTTGAGTTTTTTAAAACTCAAGAATATTTTAATGGCCTTGTTGATTTAGTGTAAAAAACCCATTTATACATTCTTGGTGTATATATGGTGATGTGTAAACTTATTTATGAGTATAATTTCCAAAACACCACATGTGTGATTTTAATAATTTTGGGTGTTTACTAAACCAACATGTATTTTGTATTTACGTACACACAAATGAGCATATGTTATTAAAGGAGTTTGTTTGACATTTCCCACAATGTATTTTTATGATAAAGTGTATATTTGGATTGATTATTATGTATTTGAGGATTTAAGATTTCTGGGATCATGTCATCATGTGTGTTCATTTATTTACTTTTTCCTACTTTGGTGAATGTAACTAATTAATCAAGTTATGGTTTAATTAATTTTTCTTTAGGGCCTGTTTATCACCATAAAAAATGGCAAGAGTTTTTCTTTCAGCTTTCCACTTTCATAGAATAATAATTTAAAAAATTAATCATTTATTATATCATCATTTTATATGATTTAGTAATTAGCTTTTGTGAAAATAATGTTTTACTAAACTATACAAGCCTTCAATTAGTTATTAACATATTTTTCAAAGTTAATTGTCATATCATGTATTAGAAAAATGTGTGGTGGCTCATTATTTATTTTAGTTATTATTGTACACAATGCATAATGATTACATATCACTAAATGAACTAAGAAATTAGATTACCCAAAGTGGTATGGGACACCTTGGGTAATATGAAAATGAATAAGTTATTCAAGGTGGTATGGGACATCTTGAATATACAAACTATTTAAGAAAAGTATGAACGATGTGACTCACAAGATAATAAGGAAAACATTAAGGGTACGCCCTAATAGCACCCCATTGCATTGGGTAATAATGTAACCACTAGAGAATACAATATTTAAGGGTGCGCCCTGATAGCGCCTCATGGCATTGGGTAATGATGTAACCACTAGAGATTACAATTTTTAACGATACCTTAGGGTTTACCTTGTTAATGTTTTTAATGACACCTTGGGGATGGACCTTGGTGAAACAGAAATGATTGTCTAAGTTAAAAGGTGTAGCCAAATGTTCAAGTTATGTAACAAGTTCTTTTACAGAAAATATACCCATTCTTTCACGACCATTGCCCTTATGCTCTCATAAAGTTCATATTTTACTGGTATAAGTTAGAGGATGGTTGGTGTAAAATAGTAATTAGCATATGCAAATTTAAGTTATTTCCTCTATGCGCAACTCTGATTATGCATTATTCTTAACTGTTTAATTTTATTCTTAAGTAAATCACATGGCATAGTTGTTTATGATAAACATTATTAATCCTTTGAGAAATGACATAATTATTCCATATACTTCCTGAAACTATTGATTGATCGTTTTGATGTTATGTGTTACAGTTTTACTTAAGAGAATGATTTTAAACGAATGATTTCAAAATGTTACAGAACTTTTATTTTCTTTTAAACCACTTACTGAGTATGTCAATACTCACCCTATGTTTTGATTTAAAATTTCCAGGTATCAGCTTTTAAAAGATGAATTATTTCAGAAGTTGATGGTTTCCCATAACCCGAACCGCACATGATCCTCTGTATGGGGCATGATGTGTAGTTTATACGTGCATGATTTATTTTAAAGCAACACATCATGTTCAGAAGGCACCGGCTCTTGGGTTTCTGGGGTTGGGGTCTCTATAGTTGGTATCAGAGGGAGGTTTGTATAACTCTGGAAATCCAATAACTGAAACAATATATATATATATACACTTCAGTTTTACTAAAAAATGGGGTTTCTTAAATTTCATATGGAAAACGAAGGTACTAATCTCTTGTCTCTTCCCGCTGAGGCCCTAGAGACTATTGTGTTTTTAGCTAGCTGTGAGGATTTTCTAAACTATGCCCATATCTGCATGACATGCAAACTCCTTTACGACGTGTCCAACTCACCACAGGTGCTTCATTTTCACCGGGGGTAGGAATGGATTACCTCCTTATGATGATGACCAAGTTTACCTCCTATGTACATCGGGGAGGGTACTATGAGAGAATTTTCTGAATTTTCACGGTGGGTGAGGGCTTTGACACTATGATCCTTAACCCATTTCAAGAAGCTGCTACTTCCGGTCACCTCCATGCGGCCTATATATGGTAGGTTTTAAAATACGGCTTCTGGGGTCAGTTTTTGGACTTCGGATTGTTAGAAGATGAGTCCACCCAACTGTCTTGAAGACAAAAAGTGTATGTGGATGTCTACCAACTTCATACCCATCATTCTAGACTCATGAGACGTCATAGGTTCCCCCATGAGTTTAACCCTATATGCTCAGCTTGTGTTTGGTTTGAGGAAATATGTAGTTTTGCCTCTCTGTGTGGGGTTCGTGTAGTAGGTATTTAGGGGAAACTCAAGCGCTAATGTTTAATAATAAACTTATTTTTATTGAAATGTTGCATTTCCCTTCCCTGTCTTCACTTTGTATTTACCTTTGAATGGTTTTCAAGTGATTGAACTCCCATCTTAAACTTTCAGATGGAAGGACAAATCCACCTGTTATCTCTTCCCACTAAGATTCTGGAAATCATTGCAATCAAAATGTGTGAGGACGAGTATGACTACTTCGAAAATTTGAGAAAAACGTGCAAGCAGTGGTTTGAGGTAACAAACAGTCCGGAGATTCTCCGCACCTTCCAGGGGAATGCCTCCATCTATTACCGCATAGGCTCCACATAGTTGGCCGGTTGTGAACGACGAGGAAGTTACCATGAAGGGCTATTCTTGTGTTTCACCCTAGGCCAGAACTATATGGATAGAGTGAAATTTCAGGAGGTTGCGTTAGAGGGAAATCATTATGTGACTTATATGTTCCAACTTCTCAGATTTAGCCTGTTTGACCACATCTATGGCTTCAATGTTCTCGACCAAGACATAATTCGACAAGTTCTTCGTACATTGGTATACAAAGATATTTTAGAACTTTGTACTATTCGAGCTTCCCTCTGGAAGCCTGATGTTCTGGAACATGAGTTCAACCACTCCTGTCCTAGGTGTATCTGGGTTAGGGAACTGGAAGATTTGAGCATCGCTACGGGGATCCTGCTAAATGCACCTGTTGACCCTATACATTGGTGGAGATGGTGAGAACATTGCATAACCTTGTAGTTTTGTGAAATAAATTGCGAGGATGCAATTTTCAAAAGGGGGGATAATATGACGCCCTAGGTTTTATGAACTAGTCAAAGTGAACAATGTTATTCATTTAATGATGTCTCTTGTTTTATTTGATGTGTTTTGTGTGCTGATAAAGAATTTGAAAAAAAATTGATTAACAACAGGGAGAATACGGTAAACTGGTATATATTAAAATATTACATTGCAACAAAGACCCAACTAATTGAAAATACCATGCACAAGACCTAACATGGCCACAATGAGACTACTAAGAATCACAACTCGAGTAATCGGATAGTTGTCATCTTTTGGGTCCATCAGTGTGAAAAATATAATATCCAGAGCCATGACACACATACTCAGCAACAAAGGTATGAGGAGAGCCATCCTTCCTGGTTCATGTGTTTTGATTTTGAGAAACACCCTACACCCCCCTGTTTTTATAATGGTACTTTATGTTATGATAGTTAAATATATGTAGCTGTTGGGTTTTCAAAACAACCTTTGGGTTTCTGTTGATAAAGATTATCTTTATATGAAAACATGTTCTTAATGCTCTCCTAATTTTATGATATTTCAAATATTTTAATATGTCTAAAATATTTTTCACAAAATAATGGTAGTTTTAAAATAAAAAAAAGTTTTCTTGGAAATAAATATTTTTTTTACAAAATCTCGATGGATACCTATATGGTTGAAAACATAGTATTATTTTTATAAAAGATGTTCATAAAGGGTGTATTTAATAATTTTATCTTTTGATCTCTAAAATTATGTATTTTAGAATTGGGGAAACTATTGGTCTTTAAAAAATGAATTTTATGAAACAGATAGTGGTGTATTTTAAAGATCCTAATATTTATAATGGTTTTGTATGTAAAATATGAAACGGTATATCTTTTAAAAGATCTGTATCAAGATGTAAAGTATTTTATATAATCTAGAAAAGGGTTTTATATTTTAAGTTAAAACTAGTTGTTTTTATTGTATATTAACTCATTTTTGTACAAATATTTATATTACACACTATTTTGAACTAAGTATACTTAAAGTTGTTATTTTGGAAATCTAAATAATTTTTTATAAAAATTATGTTGAGGCCCAGCAAAGATGAGGGAATCTCTTAGGGACAAGCCCTCAAGGCTGAGACCGAGCCCTAGGGACCCGAGGTACCGACCGTCGGGGTCCCAGTTGTGTGTAGACTGTCAAACAAGCCCGAGGCCCGAGCCGAGCATAGGTTCATCCGGTCGCACGCGAGCCCGTGTGTAAGGCCTGCGGCGCGCACTACGTAGGGTTCGGCCAAGGCCCGCATGGGGCCCGTGTCTAAGGCCCCTCTGTGTGTGCATTTTTGTTATTTCTTTGTTTCCAGCATGCTTTGAGTTTTACACCCCACTTCAACCGCGTTTCGTTTCGATGTGGGATGCGCTCTGTGCGATCAGGACCATCCGATCCACTTCCTCTTCAATCTCGACCGTTTGACCTGATTTAACCACGCGATCTCCCTTGCTTGTCTCTGTAACCATTTGATCTCTACCGAGATTTAATTGCGGTCCTCGATCTCTTTAAATCGATCAATCCATTTCCCGCTCCTCCTCTAGCAGTGTGATCTCTCCATCTTTGATCCAGGTTGTCTGTTCCTTTACGCATCGGCCTCTTCACTATCTTCTTCCTCATACCCGGGTCCCGCACCAGTAGGCATGCACCCAAGGATGCCTCGGCCTTCCCCATCACACTACTCCTCTTGAACCCCGAACACCCCCCTCCTAGATCACTGTATTCTCGTCTTCCCCACGACGGCCTACTCTTGGGTCGAGTCACCCAAGTGCACCGAGGCCTATATAAACCCTCCCACCTCATGAAATCGGGACAGTTACTCATTCACCTTCTCGCCCTCGACCTCCGGGAAATCCAGCAAGCATACCCCTGTTTCAAGCTTCTAACTCATGCATGTTAAGGGTGTTTTCACATTTTATTTAGAGAAACCTATATTATTATATGCTCGGTATATACTGTTTATAAATATATATAACACCAACTTTCAGTTTGTAATGCTATCAAGGGTAGTTTCCATCACGTTACAGAAGAGATATATATATATAAGAATCCTATTAATGTTTTAACTATTCAGTTTTACAAAAGAAAAGAAAACCCCTAAAACTTATATCTACGTATATTTCATATATACAGTTCTGTATATATAAGTATAAATATTCATAATTCAAACCCAATCGGTTTATGGTATCCATGATTATTTCAGTAGTTTATTCTAGCTAATATGTGTTTATAGAGGTTATATTTTAACTGAAACTTAACATATATTAATTATGTAGACCTTATATATGTAAATAAGTAAGTATGTATACATGTACAAGTTTTCTTTTAAAAAAAACAAGACCGTTATGATTTTGGGGAATGAATACCTTTCCTTAAATGATATTGTGAATGCAAACTAGGACATTGGCTTAGGTGAAATTATGTTGTTGTTTAAAACCAAAGTTGTTACTCATTTATGTATTTGTAGTTTCACGATGATTAAACCCTCATAAAGTTTTGATTTTTGACTAAATAAAACTTATGAAATTTGAGTTTTTCAGAACTCAAGAGGATTTTAATGGTCTTGTTGATTTAGTGTAAAAACCCATTTATACATTTTTGGTGTATATATGGTGATGTGTAAACGTATTTATGAGTATAATTTCCAAAACACCACATTTGTGATTTTAATAATTTTGGTTGTTTACTAAACCAACATGTATTTTGTATTTACGTACACACAAATGAGCATATGTTATTAAATGAGTTTGTTTGACATTTCCCACGACGCATTTTTATGATAAATTGTATATTTGGATTGATTATTATGTGTTTGAGGATTTAAGATTTCAGGGATCATGTCATCATGTGTGTTCATTTATTGAATTTTTCCTACTTTGGTGAATGTTACTAATTAATCAAGTTATAGTTTAATTTATTTTTCTTTAGGGCTTGTTTATCACCATAATAAATGGAAAGAGTTTTTCTTTAAGCTTTCCACATCCATAGAATAATAATTTTAATGATTCATCATTTATTATATCATCATTTTATATGCTTTTGTAATTAGATTATGTGAAAAGAATGTTTTACTAAACTATGTGTGCCTTTAATTAGTTATTAACATATTTTTCAATGTTAACAGTCATATCATGTATTAGAAAAATGTGTGGTGGCTCATTATTTTTTTAGTTATTATTGTACACAATGCATAATGATGACATATCACTAAATCAACTAAGAAATTAGATTACCCAAAGTGGTATGGGACACCTTGGGTAATATGAAAATGAATGAGTTATTCAAGGTGGAATGGGACATCTTGAATATAAAAACTGTTTAAGCAAAGTACGAACGATGTGGCTCACATGATAATAAAGAAAAATTTAAGGGTGCACCCTAATGACACCCCATTGTATTGGGTAATGATGTAACCACTAGAGATTAAAATATTTAAGGGTGTTCCCTAATATCACCCCATTGCATTGGGTAATGATGTAACCACTAGAGATTACAATTTTTAACGATACATTGGGGTTTACCTTGGTAATGTTTTTAATGAAACCTTGGGGATGGACCTTGGTGAAACGGAAATGATTGTATATGTTAAAAGGTGCATCCACATGTTCAAGTTATGTAACAAGTTCTTTTCAAGACAATATACCTATTCTCTCACGACCATTGTCCTTATGGTCTCATAAAGTTCATATTTCACTAGTATAAGTTGGAGCATGGTTTGTGTAAAATAGTAATTTCCATATGAAAATTTAAGTTATTTCCTCTATGTGAAACTCTGATTATGCATTATTCTTAACTGTTTAATTTTATGCTTAAGTAAATCACATGGTGTAGTTGTTTATGATAAACATTATTACTCCTTTGAGAAATGACATAATTATTCCATATATTTCCTGAAACTATTGATTGGGCATTTGGATGTTATGTGTTACAGTATTCCTTAAGAGAATGATTTTAAACGAATGATTTCAAAATGTTACACTGCTTTTATTTTCTTTTAAACCCCTTACTGATTATGTCAATACTCACCCTATGTTTTGATTTAAAATTTCCAGGTATCAGCTTTTAAATGATGAATTATTTTAGAAGTTGACGGTTTCCCAGAACCAAAACCACACACGATCCTATGTATGGGGCATGATGTGTAGTTTACCAGTGCATGTTTTATTTTAAAGCAACACATCATGTTTAGAAGGCACCGGATCCTAGGTTTCTGGGGTCGGGGTCTCTATAGTTTTCGTTCTCACACACTTGTTTTCTATTCAGTATCGTGCTCTATTGTCTTTGGGAACTCTACAACCTTTATCTTCAAATGCATGAGATTTAGCCGATAGGTTCCATGTGTTCTGTGCCTTGTACCTCGTACTATTGATACAAAGAAACATTAATTATGTATGTGCATTAAAGGCATAAAATATGACCATTAAGAATTAAATAAAAAGATGAAGAAATATTTTAAGAAACGATGTCACAGAAAGTAGAGAAAACGATGTCTTCTTCACGGTGTCTGAGTGTCACGGTCTAAGTGTAACGGTGTCTGAGAGTCACGGTGCATTGTTCATGGTGTCTGATCTTCACGGTGTCTTGCTCACGGTGTCTGATCTTCACGGTGTCTTTCTCACAAGGGCTTGTCTTCACAGTGTATTGCTCATGGTGGCTTGTCATCCTGGTGTCTTGGCTTATGGTGTCTCGATCACGGTGTCGCGGTCACATTGTCTTGGTCACGTTTTCTTGGTCACGGTGTCTGGCTAACTGTGTCTATCTTTATGGTGTCTTTTACTTAATCAAATAAATGTATTCAGACATAATAGTAATATGCATGAAATGGATTGAGCTTAACCATTATAAATCATGAGAGAACATGAAACATTAATACACATGATTGGATATGATTTATAGGAGTTAACTAGGTTGAATGACATTTGTGATTATCAATGAGATTTGGGATCAATAATGAGACTTGTGATAATTAATGAGATTTGTGATCATTAAAACATGATTAATACATGAGGAGTCCAAAATTTTTCAGGCCACTAGACCAAAACTGTGCCTTCAATTCCGAATACATCTTCTATATTCCCAGATGTACATCCCATTTCTAATGGTGGTAAGTATAAGGAAGTTTCTCCCGAACCGTGATTGGTTAAACCATCTTATCTCTAAACCATAAAACCAAACTCTTATAATGTTTCCATACCTCAATGGTTCCCACACCATTTAGTTGTGAACTCATATCTTGGAATTCCTTATATTATTTTTGTTCTTATTTGATCATCTTTACAAAATCAGGAACAAAAGAGATTGAAAAGAAAAGTGAAACACCACTTTGGTGTTCACATTCGACATGCATGTCGACAAGGACCAAAATTAACTACCACTAATCTGAAGATTATTTTCCCAACTGAACATAAGACTTTCTACTCAATGCATCTTCCATGGAATTACCCTTTCGCGGTGTATACATCAAAATGAATTCAAACATCTGAAGATACTTCATCCATATTAATTTCCTCATATTTAAATCCTATTATGAGAAAATGTGTTTCAAGCTCTTATGATCTGTAAACATGGTAAATTTCTCACCAAAGAGATAATGATGCCAACTCTTCATGTCCTGGAAAACCATAGCTAACTCCAAGCCATGATTTGGGTAATTATTCTCATTCACTGTCAACTACTTGAACCTTAAGAAACTGCATAGCCTCCTTGCATGAGAACACATCCCAACCCAGATCCCGAAGCATACCAGTACTCCATATACCCCTGGCCTGATTCTTTAAAAATCAAGATAGGTGTGGATGTAAGAGGAACTTTCACCTCTTGAAAAGACTTCACACATTCTCCACTCAATTAGAATTTAGAATTCTCCATTTTCAATAATTTCATAGGTGAATATAGTCATGAGAAGTCATGCACAAAGTGTTAGTAATAACTAGCTAGACCAAGAAAATTTTGTATCACAAAGGCATTTTTTGGGGGTTTCCAAGAGATAATAGCTTCTATCTTTTCTAGATCCACAAAAACACCATTTTTAGAAATTATATGGCTGTGAAATCATAACTCTTGTATCCAAAAATCTCAATTTGATAGTTTTTCATACAAACTATGGTATCTAAAGATTCCCAACACAGTCAACGAGGGTTTCTTATGATAAACTAATTTCCTTGAAAACAATAATATGTCATCCAAAAACACAAAAGTAAGAGAATAAAGATATCATTTGAATATCTGATTAATCAATTCCATAAAGAACATTGGTTCATTTGTATAATCTAAAGGAATTACTACATATTCATGTTTTCCATAACTGCTTCTCAAAGTTTTTTTGGAATATATTCCTTACGAACTCGTAATTGACGATATCCTGATCACAAGTCCAATTCTCATAAACATTAGGAGACCCTCAATTGATAAAATAGATCATCAATGCGTGGAAGTGTATATCTATTCATTATTGTAACATAGTTAAGATTATGATAATCAACTCTTATTCAAAGTGTTATATCTTCATTCTTTATGAACAAGACTGGTGTTGCCCATAGAGATGTACTTGGATGAATGAAAACCTTTCTTTCCAACTCCTAAAATTACACGTTCAGTTCACTTAACTCTTTTTGTTTGATCCTAAAAGATGGAAGGGAAATAGGTTTATTCCCCAGAAGGAGATCAATCATATACTCCACTTCCCTTATAGGTGGTATCCCTGAGACTTTATTGGGGAAAACATCTAGAAATACACAAATGTTCCAATGTAGGGATGAATACAAAACTCAATAGGTTTTCCTCAATAACAGTCATACTCACACCACTAGTATAGTAAAGTTTGCCACATTTAAATAAAACAGTTTATATAAAATAATTTCTCAAAACAATTTATATGAAAATATAAACTAAATCCATAGTAAACTATTTTCCAAGGAAAGGACATAAAAAATCATATATTTCATTTGATATTCTATTTTGTGTTACCATTCCACATATGCACACAACCAACAAGGAATGAAACCCAAAAGAGGGGGAAATATCTATCCCTTATCCACCCCAAAATAATGGGGGAGAATTCTTACCCTTATCTGACCCAAATTCAAAATATTGTCTGATGAGGGATAGCCCTGACCGTTATCTGCCACAGCAATGAAGGGGGAGACTCCTGGCCCTTATCCATCCCAAATTTCATGAACACGCACATCCTTCATTCTATTACACCTTTAGAACCAAGCACAAGTTCATTTTTCAACCAAGATTTTTTAATGAAATATGAATACAAATAACCATTATGTCGTTAACCAATTCAAAAACAAACATTTCATCCATTTCAATAAAACCATTATTTTATTGAAAACCAATAAGCAAACCAATTTCAACCAACCATTTAATTTAAATAAATACATTACTTTTTTGAAAACACTTTAATAAAATCAAATCACCACAAGCCGCATCATCAAGAACATCAATTTTCCATATTTCCAAAATTTACTAAACCATTAAAAAAGAGGGTATCCAATAACTTTTAAACATCAAGATCATAATAAATTATTCATAAAGAAGTAAATTTTAAACCATTACATTCAGTTCTACTATGTGGAGTTGAGAGTGAATCCACCAACCTCAACTGTTTTGACGACAACCGAAAAATAACGAAGAATGCTAATGAAATCTGGCTTGATTCTCCACAAAACCACCTTAGATATTTTCTCCTACCAATATAAAAAATATTATCATATATGGAATCTGAAATCTTATATCTACCCATAACAGGCATATATATGAGAAATCGATAGGATAGGAGAAGTAGATCTATGTAGATCTACAAAAACATGATAAGAACTGTGAAGAACAACAATCACCACAAGAATCAAGCTTGAAAACACCATGGAAGGATTTCTGATTGATTCCAAATCACTTAGGAGAGGTTATTATACCTTTAATAGAGAAGAATACCGAGTTATGGATGCCAAGGATAATAAAATATGGAGTTAGAGGTAAAACGAGTGAGATCCTATTTTTAGGATCTAACATTAACTTTGGGAATGGTAAGTTTACCTAGTTAGAAAAATTTTCCACTAACTGTACATTAGCTGATGCCTTATGGAAGCCCTCACATGGCCTCCTTGTACGGTCTCCCTAATTGTGTTCACACCATGATGACGCTACTACCTCTAAGATGCTACTATGCGTGGTTTAATCTAGGGTTTCCGTACGGTTTAGAAAAACAATGTGCAGCATGTGCTGGCACAACCTATCACCCATGGCCCATGCCATGAAAACCCCAAGCCCTCCAACAATAGGCCAGGGGTTAGTGACTAGAACCAAGTAGTCATTTCCCACAAATGGGAGGCATTTTCTTATGTACTGGTACACACACACCCATCTCCAATCCCAAAATGTTGTAACTGAAACCACCAAGTAAACAAGCATGCATACCACTAAGATACCAAAAACATAGTACGATAGTACTAAACTAAAAAGTAAATAGGTCCAGAATAGAAACTCTACCAAAATGAGAAGTACATGCTATGGAAACTCGTCCATAGAAATGCCTACATGAATGGGAGGTATACAAACAACTATCTGAAGTCGCTGAAGCACACCTCTTCTGTCGGTCATCTCTCAAAGAACCATCTATACCTGTTCCACCATAGAAAGTTATAATGTGTTGATCATCTTCATAAGATACCACACATGCAGGCATAGCCCGTGCAGGGGTGAGTAAAAAAATACTTAGTCGGGACCCCAAAATCACTAAGGAAAATACCACTAATAATTGCATGAAGTTTTCCACAAATTAAGCACATGAAGTATGCCACAATGAAAACACATGAATTACATCCAAAATAAAACACACAAATTACTATCAATATGGTCAACTCACAAAGTTATAAGCCAAAATCACAAAGATAGGTATTTCTAGTTGTAGTCCACAAATCTTTGAGTCTCTATGAAACTAGATGTGTCAGCGGTTCATAGAGTATCAATGGAACCCAGAGCATCAATAGCGCATAGAGAATCCACTGTGCATGGAGTGTCGATGGTGCACAGAGCATCGATGGATCATGGTGTGTTGATGGCCCAAGCCGCATCAATGGCATAGGGAGTGTTAGTGGTGCACGAGGCGCCGATGGTTCCCATAGCGGTGATGGTGTCTGGGAAATCGATAGTGCCTAGAGCATCGATGGCACACATAGAAACGAATGCGCATGGAGAAACGATGGTGAACAGAGTGTCAGTGGTGTCCAGAGCGGTGATGGAGCCCAGGACGTCAATGGAGAATGGAGCATTGGTGGCACAAGGAGAATCTAATGATCATGGAGCATCGATGATTCACAAGGTGTCGATGGAGCATAGAGAATCAATGGGTCATGGAGCCACCAAGTCACATAGTCACCAATATCACGTAGTCATATCCATCCATAGGATTAGGTGTGTATCATGCTTCTTTTAGGAGAACCTACTCCTCAAACCATTATTTAGTATAGTAACTTCCACAAAAACTCAATTAGAGTATCCCAAAAGGACTATCTCATCATAAGGGTCACAATGCCACAAACTTCTTGTCAAATAGACAAAACGTTTTAATGATACAACAAATTTAGTAAAAATGGTCGGGTTCAGTTTGGTCTAGGTCTAGCCCAATCCGGTCTGGCTCACCCGACCCAGCCTAGTTTGCCCGACCGACCCCACTCGATCGGTCTGGGATAGCCAAAACCCACCCAGCCTGATGGGCCACTGGGATGCTGCCCAGTTCTTAACCCCAAACCACTTATCATGGGATGGTTCTACTCTAATGGATGTGATCCACCCTGGCATCATCCCTCTAGTTCACGCAGTCACCCGACCATGTGGACAGCCGGCTCCCCAGGTCAACACGGTCGGACAACATTTCACACGGCCAGTTCACAATCCACTTTGTGTCTCGCAGACTCCTCGTCACCACACAAATCTACGAAGACAAACTCTTTTGTGAGTCCCCGCCTACCTACTGCCCTCCCAACGAACTTCCAAAATGTCTTCATAGATCACAACATTCAGTATCTTTATTTCATGGATCATGGGCGCAACGATTGATCATTCTCATAGGGTTTGAAAGGGAGAAGAATGCACGAAGAACATGATAGACTTAGTGGAGAGATTAAGCACATGAACACCCAGATAACGGATCTCGGCCTTATTCATTTGGCCTTGATCAATTCATATTAGTCGGATCAAGAAGAAACCAACAACATAATAATCACAATGATTTATTCCTTTTAATCTCATAATAAAATTCATATCCTGCAAGAATGACAATACCAGAGATCAACCTATTTGTGGGTTCTTCTGGGTTCATCATTTGATTAAAAGAAGGGGTAAATAACTCACGAAGATATCAACACCCTACCTCGAGGATTGGATTAGTCATTTACGATGAATGAAGTATCATGTCATTCTCAATCCACGATCTGTAGGCATTCGTCATTCGAAGAGAGATTCCTTTTCATTCCCTCAGGGGAATTCTAGGGTTTTGGGGATAACACTAAATTCCTCTAAAATGGATTAATGAAAAAGGAAACCACCACTACATCAACATATAACATCCAAATAAAATATTTCTATTAAGTATTTTAATTACGTTCACATACAAAGACTAAATTTTGCAATCATCATGTGTCGGTATATGTTAGTCCTCACCTAAGGAAAAAAACCCCTTACGAACTCAAAAATTGTCTCATATTCCCAATATGATTTATCATTTAAGATATATTAGGATTTCAAAATAAAATAATTTTTATTTAATTATCTTATTTATGGTTACGCCCATGGTGAATGTTTCTATATATGACCCCGATCGACCAAAGTTAGGTCATTCCTAAGGTAATCCCACTACTTTGAGCTCAACAGTGCCCTCAGATTTTTTATCTAAGAGACCATTTATTATTTATTTCACTTTTTCTGATAAGTCAAGCATGCATGCAATTTAAAACATAACATTTTTTTAGAAAATTTGTTTGGGCACCATGGGCCTCAGAATCACATGTAGCCTCAGTGCTTGGTCTCAGAATTTTCAAAAATAATTTGGAAAAATAAAATCAAAAAAATATGAGTAATTACATTCTCCCCACGTTAGGGATTTATATCCCTGAAACCCAAAACAAGTGATACTCAAAAAAATGGTGGGGGTACTAAGGACGAATATGAGGATCCTGCTCCTAAGTTCTCTCTTGAAGGCTCTTATGTCGCCACTAAACGTACACTAGAAGAATTCACCACCCATGAAGGATCCTCTCCCGTCGATCCTTGACTTCCATTGGGTACTCTAAAAAATTTATCTCATCATCAATATCCTTCTCACCCTATTCAATGACATGGGATGGATCATTCACGTACCTCCTCAACTATGACACATGGAAGACATCACGAACCCGGTGAAACTGTGAGGGTAGAGCTTGGAGGTACACCAACTAACTAAATAAACTCAGAATATGTAAGGGCCAGTGTATCTCAGAGATAACTTGTCGTCCCATCCAAATCACTACAATCCTAATTGAGGTGAGACCTGAAGGAATACATGTTCTCCCTCCACTAACTCTATAGGCCTCCACCTCCTATCAGTAAAAGGCTTTTTCCAGATCTGTGAAGTCCTAATCTGCTCCTGAATGATTTGAACCTTCTAGGTGGTATCCCATACCAACTCTGGTCCCATGAGTGCTGACTCCCCTGGGTCCATCCACAAAGTGGCGACCTATAGTTTCACCTGTACAAGGCCTCAAATAGTTCCATACTGATTGTGGAGTGTTATATATTTTTATATGAAAACTTCACTATAGGTAGTTGGTCATACCAAGTGCGGCAATGTCTAGGATTTAATCATGTAGCATGTCCTCTAGAACATGGATGTTCCTCTCTATCTTTCCATCCATCCATGAGTGAAATTCCACGATCGAGTGAAACTTAGTCCCAAACACCTCCTCCAATCACTTCCCTAGTTGATATGTAAAGCAAGCATCATGATCTGAGACAATTTTTCATTGAAATATGTGAAGCCAAACTATCTCTTGCATGTAGAGGAATCCAATGCTCTCTATTGAGATCTCTTCATAGATCAATAGAATGTTGTCTGACTTAGTGATTCCTTCAACAATCACCCAGATTGTATCGTATCCCCTAGACATGAATGGTAAACCTATCACGAATTCCATCGAAATCCCATCCCACTTACACTCTGGAACCTCAATGGATTGAGTCAAACCTACTGGAACCTGGTGCTCTTCCTTTACTGACTAACAAGTGACGCATCATGAAATGAACTCGTCCATTTCCTTCTTCATCCCCGGCCACCAAAACTGATGTTGGAGGTCTTGATACATCTTTCCTACTCTGGGATGTACCTCCAAGGGAAAGTATGATACTCCCTCGAGACCTCCTCCCATAATGTCATTGGTACTATTATTCATCCTCTAAAGATAACAATGTGATCCTCGCCTTTTTAATATTCATCAAGGGCATATACTGTAGAAATATGAGCACATATAGTCTCACAATCAGTGTCTCTGTGTTGTGCCTCCCTGACTCGCTGTAAGAGTGGAGGGGTGAAAACCATCGACTGGAGGTAAGTTGCTCCCTCTCTATCCACAATGGATATCTGTAATGTGGAAAACTGCTCTGACGACTCACTCAGTAACTGCAAGATGTATCTCCTGGTAAGAGTGGCAGCCACTATGTCCCCCTTCCCAAGAGTACAGACAATCTCAATGTAATTTTCCCGGAAGAACTCTTTCAATCGTCTATGTCTCAAGATTATATCCTTATGAGAGAAGATATACTTGAGACTCTGGTGGTCAGAGTAGATGGTAAAACTTTCTCTCATCAGGTTTTGTCTCCACATCTTCAATGAAACGACTATTACTTCTAGATCATGATCATGGGTCATGTAGTTCTTCTCATGATGCCTCAACTAGCGTGAACCATATGAAATCACTGCTTACCCCTAAATTAGGAAACAACCGATCCTAGTCACTGATGAATCACAAAAAACCACGTACTAAAAACCCTCCTTTGGTAATCTCAATATGGGAGCACTCGTCAATATATACCTCAACTCCTAAAAGCACTATTGGCTCTCCTTCATCCACACAAAAGGCTTCCCCTTACGTGTCAAGGCTGTAAACGGTGATGCTACCCCAGAAACTTTTAGTACAAACCTCTGATAGTACCCAAAAAAACATAGGAAACTATACACCTCAGTAACACTCTTGGGTGGGTCCAAAGCAAGCACTACTTAAATCTTCCCCGGATCTACTACAACTCCAACCTCTAAAATGACGGGTCTCAAAAAGTGAAACTCTTTTTTCTAGAACTAACACTTCAAGATCTTCAAATAAAGTTGGTGCTCTAATAGTGTTTACCGAACCATCCTCAAGTTTATCATGTTCTCCTCCTCAGACGCCGACTACACTAGGATATCAATAATGAAGACCATGAAGAACCAGTCTAAGTAAGGCTGGAAGATCCTTCTCATGAGTCCCATGAACACTACTAGGGAATTCTCCATGCTAAATGGAGTCACTAAATACTAATAGTAGACATACCTACATCTGAAGGCTATCTTCAGGATTTCCTTATCCCGTACTCGAAGCTGGTAATAGCCAGATCTAAGGTGTATCTTCGAGAACCACCTCAATCCCTTTAGCTGATCGAAGAGGTTTTCAATCCTCAATGGTGGATTATTGTTCTTCACAGTAACCTATTTTAGGTTCCATAAGACCACACATAATCTCAATCTCACATCTTCCTTCTTAGAAAAAAACTGGGGCATCCCATGGTGAAACAATGGGTCTCACGAAGCCCTTCGCCTAAATGTCCTCTAGTTGTACCCATAACTCACGAAGCTCTGTGTGAGCAATCTAATATTAATTTGCAGATATCAGCCTAAAATATAGGTTCATATCAATTTAGAAATCCACCTACCTATAAATATTATATCTTGGAACATCTTCCGGAAATATTTCCTCGTACTCCTCCACCACAACATGAAAATTATGACTCATCTCATATACTGCACCAAGGGTCATACTATCCAACTACTGTGTGATCGGCTGCACCCTCCTATGTGTGAGTCCATCCCACACTTCTTGGGTGTCCTTTTCATTGAAAAACAAAAACCTGGTCCCATCTCTATGGAAACACCACACTATGAACCTAAAATAGTGAATCTAGGCATAAACTGTGGATAAATAGTTCATACCAAGTATGACGTCATAAGGCATCAATGCTACCACCAATAGATCCCAACTGAAACTCTCACCCCCAAGATTAAGTGTAGACTATCGTTACTAGTGTGTGATAATTGAATATCCTCTCATAGGAGTACCTAAGTGTATGGATCAAGTCAAATCTTCCACTTGAATCTCCTTGTCTTGAACAAGGGTCATGGCATGAAAAGGGTGATGGGATCCTTTCTCTATCAAAACTGTAGATAGTGTTTAAAATATAAAGATCATACATCTAATTATCTCTATAGAACTAGGGTTATAAGCCTCCATCACCAGATGTTGTCCTCGTCCTAGTCTACAAACTCCCTGAGCTCATGGTGGACCACATGGGGGTGTTGGTGGTAGTACCAAAAACTTCTACCCACCTCTGACTGCCTGTCCATCTCTTCTGCCACGTCCACTGCCTGGTAGAACAACCTTTTCAACCATCTCTTCTACCTTGGTGGTCCTTTGACTATCTACTAATCATATGTACAACAAGTCATGGAATCTCGATCCATGTGTCCCCAACTACCGCACGAGTATCACAACATGTCCTTCGACTAACTTACTCTTCCCCAGGAGCCTCACACTGTTGACCCCATGTCCTAGGTCATCCCCTGAACTATCTTATCTACTTGTATCCTTACGTTAGATGTCGACTACCTTCCCCTGAAGATTTAGCTACTTGACTCCCGGTGGTAGCTCACACATCCGGTGTCTACTCCTCTAGAAAGATCTCCACTGGCATAGGTCACTTTAGTACCCCAGATATGTAGGGATGCTAAGGGATATCATGGGTACCCTGATCTCCTTGTATAGTCCCTACTTGAAGTTCTAGGCCCTGAAGAATGGGTATTACACCATAACCATAGCATGGAGAGAAAGATTTGTAATTCTCATCGAGAACTCTACTACTGTCTGACTTCCCTACTACAGATACAGTACAACCTATATACGCACGGAGTGTAACAATGCTTGGAAGAACTCCTCCCTGAAGATATGATCGAATTATTTCTATGTGAGGTTCGTCTCCTTATGTGTTTGGATAACTAAGATCCATCATATCCCTACTGATCTAGGTATAGGACTCATGGATAGGACTTCCATCTGGTCAAGAGGCATCCTCACTAGGCGGAAGACATGCATAACCACCTCCAGCCAATACTTGGATCCCTGGGGGTCTGGATCACCCATGAACCTGGGAGGTCACTGCCTATGGAACTAATGTAACACACCCATCATGTGTCCATCTTCTACCAGTATCGTTAGTAGTAACTGCTGCTCTCTGGGAGGTGGAATTGCTGGTACACCACTCGAAGGTGCTATCTCTGGTACTAGAACCTGTACAGATGCATCATCACTAGGCAGATCATCCTCATGATCATGCATTAGAATCCTAGTTGGGTGTCTTCATGGAGGAATCCAGAAATAGATCATGATGCACCATATTCAATAGAATATACCTAGTGATCTCACACTGACTCAAGAATGACATGGGAACACACTCAATCCTATATGATGCAAGTGCCATTTATTTTTCCCTATAACTAGTGTTTTCTTGTGTAGATTCAAAAATCAGAATTTAGAGCCCTCATGTATGGATACATCGGTAACAACACCAACACTGGATTTCTTGACCTTAAAATACAAACTCGAAACACTCGACATTATTGCTCCAAACCAACCTCCTAGACTCTTGGTTCATTTGGTAGAACCCACCTCCATTGAAACCACTATGTCATGACCCATCCCCTGGGGTCCATGCTGTGACTACCCCAAGCTCACCTCCTATAGGCCAAGGGATGGAGACTACCACAAAGTAGGAATATCTCACAAATGGGATTCATCTCATATATACCTATACACATGCACCCATGTCCAAGCCCAAAAATTATGAAACTTAAACCATTAAGTAAACAATCACGCATACCACAAAGATACCCACAATAGAGTATGATAGTACAAAACTGAAAAGTAAATAGGGCTACAATATTAAACCAACCAAACGAAAAAGTAAAATCTCCAAAAAAGCATCTACATAAAATCATACCTAAATGGTAGGTACAGAAACAAATCATTGAAGTCGTTGAAGCACTCCTCATCTATCAGTCTTTTCTCTAAGAACCACTTGGCCCCAATCCACCATGGACTCCATCAAAGATTTGATAATCTATACAAGACATGACACATATAGTAATAGCTTGTGCATGGTTGAGTAAAAAAATACTCAGTAGAGACCCCGAAATCATGAAGGAAAATACCACTAAGAAGTACATGAAGTATACCACTAAAAAACACATGAATTATTAAAAAAATGAGACACATGAAGTATACCACAAAGGAAACACAAAAGGTACAGTCAATACAGTCATCACAAAAACCTATACAAATAAATAATGAAGATATGGATTTAAAATTGTAGTCCACATATCTCTGAGCCTCTATGAAACTATATGTATTAGAAGTACACAAAGCGTCGATGGCGCAAAGAGCATCGATGGAACCCAGAGTGTCAGTAGTGTACAGATCCTCGATGGCTCCCAGAGTGGTGATGGAATCTTGGACTTCAATGGAACTTGGAGTGTCTATGGTGCACTGAGCGTTGGTGATTCATAGAGCGTTGATGGTGTATAAAGCGTCAGTGGCGCCCGAAGCGATGATGGCACCCGAGATGTCGATGGAGCATGGAGAATTTATGAAATATGGAGTGTCTAAGGGGAACGAAGCATCAATAATTCATGCATCCCCAAGTCACATAGTTACCCAGATCATGTATTCATAGCCAACCACAAGATTACGCTCGTGGTACACTAGTTCCAGGAGAACCTACTCATCGATCCATTAGGTCATACTCTAACTTCTACTAAAACTCACTAAGAGTATCTCAAAAGGACCATATCATTGAAAAGGCCCAAACACCGCAAATATGTCATCAAATGGACACATAGTGTGAAAGATAAAGCCTATTTATTAAAGAGGCACTCGTCCGGTCTAGGGCTGAGACAACCTAAGTTTTTCAACCCGACCTGACCTGGTTGATCTGGGTCTGCCCGATGGGTCAGGCATGTGTAGTACAACCTCTTGGGTCACATGAGCGGCCTCGTTCTCCATCTTGTCCCCTATCCCATGGGCTAGTTCTACTCTACTAGACATGACCCACCCTACCTGCAGCCCATCCTTTCCACAGCCTGCCTTGGCGGCATCCCTCTAGTCCACGCGGTCAACAAACCATGGGCCCTACCAGCTCCCCCAGTCAACGTGGTTGGACTAAATTTCAAGCGGTCGTTGTACATTAATTACCTAGTCATGCACCCTCCAAGTAACTACAAGATTCCTCCAACGTGGCCTCCAAGATGCATTCTACTTTCTTGGCTTCTTGTCAACTACCCACATCTTGCGCCGTTGTTTACCCCTCCTTCGGGGTTGTCCCACTGAACCGAGGCAGTGGGCCCCACCAAAACCAAATCTCCTTCGAGACCGCGTACTACCCTCATCATTGGCCACCCTTCCGGTGGCTCATCATTCATCGTGACCTCCACTATGAGCTGTCGCCTACCTACTGTGCTTCCGTTGCTCCTCCATAGTGTTGTCATAGATCACCACTTTTGGGTTCGGATCATTTCACCATGCATCATGGGAGCAATGATCGATAATTATCATAGGGTTTAAAATGGTGAAGAAGGAATGATGAACACGGTTGATTTAGGGGGTATATATGAAGAATGTGAATACCCAAAGAATAGATCATGGCCTTGTTCATTCAGCCTTGATCTGTTCATGTTAGTGAGATCACAAAGAAACCATTAGCATAACAATCAGAAAGATATATTCCCTTTAATCCTAATATAAATCAAAATTCCCATAAGAATGATTGAACCACAGATAAACCTATTTGTGGGTTTCTCTGCATTCGTCATTTTATTCTAATAATTGTAAAGGAAATCACAAAGAGATTGACACCCTAATTCAAGGATCGGATCAGTTTTTGATGAAGAATGTGGGTTCATGTCATTTTCAATCCTTGATCTGCTGAAGTTCATCGTCAAAAGAGAGATTCCATTGCCTTGCCTGAGGGGAATTATAGGGTTATGGAGATAACACTGAATTCCTCTAAAATGGATTATTAAAAAAGGAAAACATTGATTCATCAACATGTAACATCCAAATAAAATATTTTAATGACGTTCACATCCAAAAAAATAAATTTGGAATTCAACCAGTGTCGGTCGATGTTAGGAAACACCTAATGAAAAAACACCTTACAAACTCAATGGTGGTATTGGATTTCAAATCTGAGTTACCGTTTATGAGCTAGGGGTATTTAAAAATAAAATAATTTTTATTTAATTATTTTATTTTTGATTACACCCCTGGTGATGTTTTCTACAGATTACCCATGTTGACCAATATTAGGTCGGGCCTAGGGTAAAGCCACTGCTTTGAGCTCAATTGTGCCCACGGATTTCTGATTCATGCAACTGTTTAAGAGTTATTTAACTTTTTCATAAAAGTCACTTGAACGTACTATAAAAAACCTAACATTTTTTGAAGAATCATTTTGGGCACCTTAGGCCTCAGAATTGCACACCGTATCGGTGCCTAGTCTCATAATATTTCCAAAATAATGTATAAAAATAAAATCTGGAAAATCCAAGTCATTACACAAGTGCATACCCTTTTCCCCAAAAGAATATTGATAGTTCACCCCACTCTCCCATCCTTCACCCTTACACATAAACATAAAAAGTAAAAATTAAGGGTTACATACCAGAAACCAGGGGTTCTACAAATGTAATGGGAAAGAAATAGAGAATGGAATATGTTAAGAACGGATCTTATTGATGAAACAAAAGATAAGTTTTAAACTACTAAAAAACACATAAGGGAACTATAAAGTTCATAGAAACATTATGATGATAATATTCAGCATGATCTAGAATGTGAAGTTTGTGAAAATGTGTTTTTGTGAATTTATCCATGGAAAAGGTAATTCGATTTTGAAATAATGGAAACATATGACAATGTTATATTAAACCCATTGCAATTTATTATCATATTAGGAAAATAGTTTACCGACCGGTTCATCCACTGATCATCTCTCAAGTCCATGATGTGTTCCATGTATCACGCCTGAGAATATACATGTCTGATCTATCACATGTAATTAACTAATATGATATACTAACAGATTAGGATCAATGTTATTTGGAATAACCATTAGAGAATATAGATCAAATATAGAATGTTTTTCAAAACCATACCTATCCCCACGTCAAAGTATTATGGATAAAGAACTAATTTGAAAAGGATATGGGAGAATATGAGGACATGATGAGGAAGAATTATAATAATTATTTTCGTATTAGAGTGAGGAATATTGAGGGAGAAATTAATTTTAACAGAGTTATAATGGAACACCCTGAGTTTTTATTAATTTTGTTTTAAATAATTAAATTTCTTCAGTAGCTTTCATTATACGTAACACTGAGTTTCAATTCATTGTGATATACTATTAATATTATTATTGAAAAGTGAATTTTAATACCTATATATTATATTTATTTGTATCAATAATAATACCATCATTTTGAAAATTAAGTCAAAATGTTTTTGAAAAAAAATATTTATAAGTAAGTAATTATTTTTTAGTAATGTATTTATATGATTTGAAAATATATTTTTCTCAAAAAATATTATTTATATTCCTTTTTAAGAAAATTAATTATTAGACTTATATGAAATTTATTTAAAAATATAAACATTATTTTAACATATAAATGTCATAATTATCTTAAAGTGATATTTAGGTATTTTTCTGAATATAATAACTTTTTCACTGAATAGTGAAAATTAATGGTTTTAATTTAAAACTATCTTTTCTTCCAAAGAATATATAAGGATATACATTATTTAAAAACTTTTTTAAAATTAAAATTAGATAAATTATAATATAATTAATCCTGGTTAGGTAATAGGAATAAATTTCATATTGAATCCAAATCTGAAACCCTTTTAATTTTTTGAAGATGTTCCATTAGGAAAATGTTTTTTTCATTGTGTCTACAGTATTGATTTTAAATAAAACATTGCCACTTATTTTCATGTAATTTGAAATAATAGATTACATATTTTTAATCATAATAATTAATATTATCTAATAAAGTCAACATAATTTTTTATCATACTTAATAGTAAATATATTAAGAATTAATAACTATAGTTATGGTTAAAAAAAATTTACCAGGGGTATAAATTAAAAAGATAAAGGGTAAAATGACCTTAAAATTGACCAGACCCATTTTTTGGATGTGTTTTGATTTTATAACTACTAATTTTAAATAATAACCCATTTTTGGAGGCTCTTGTAATGTTAATAATGTGAGTACAATTTATTCTTTTCAAACATTTTTTGTGTGTCCTCTTTGCAGCTTATAATAGGCCATCCCTCTCCTCTCCTCTTCAAACATCAAAAACACCTTGTTTCAGAAAATACCTACCTAGATATCCTAAATAATAATCTATCCACATATTAATGTCCATTTTGTTGTTAATAATTCAACTTATACAAAAAAAAATTATAAACCAAATGGTTTTCTCCAATGAGGAGGGAAAATTATTAACTCTTCCTTTGGTATTATTTTTCCCCCAACCTCCATAAAATGTTCATAAATTTTTATCATATAATAAAAAAATATTACATATAAATATATATAATTATGTTAATGGTATAACCTGTATCCATTTCCCATTCCATCAAATGGAAAACAAAAGTGTCGATTGTGTGTATGGCAGACTATTTCCCCGTGAACTGATATTGTTTGTTTTCAATCACCACCTCTCATAGATGAATATAATGAGGGATTAAATATTTTTATATGACATTTATTAATATTTTTATTATTGAAAAAAATGATAGATAACATTAATGACGAAGGTCAGCATACGTACAAACAGAGAGCCATGAAGGGAAATTGTCCAGCCAGAGCTGGTTGACATCGGAAGGGCCTGAGGCCACCAGCTGATGGGCCACATTGTTCCTTTCCCTTTTGGTAAAGGATAAGGTACAGTGAGATAATCCTTGGTGAAGTGAGTGAATTATCCTCGTGATGAAGCCAAATGACTGTAGTCCGCCATCGTTATTGTTAAGAGCATCAATTACGGTGAGGCAGTCAGATTCAATGATGATATCAACCCATCCACAGTCCACAGCAAGCATCATACCGGAAAGGATGGCCATGGCCTTAGCAACAGCAATATCCCAGCGAGCCTGATGTGGTTCTTGTTTTGCCGTAAGGATTTTCCCTAGATGATTTCGGTCCAGGAGGCCTAGGGTGACAAGCCCATCCTTTGGGAGTGACAAGTCCATGTTAATCTTGAGGGTCCCTTCTATTGGGGGAATCCAATGAGGGGGAAAGGAGAGGGTAGCACCTGGAATAAAATTTCCATTGTGGTCTTTCCAACACTCAATCCAAGAGATGGACCGATAAATCCAAAAATTGGGGGGTTTGTGAGCTTGATGGAAAACGGCATTGTTGCACCAGACCCAAATAATCCAGGCCAGGGTGCAAAGTAAACTTGAAGAGGTTGAGGAGAGAGATGAGAACCACCGCGTCAGTAGATCGAGAAGGGTAGAGGCCAATGCCATTGAAGTGGTAGAAGTCAGGCCCTATTTGTTCCAAATTTTCTTAGCTCCCGGGAAGTGAATGATGGCGTTCAAAGGAGTTTCAGGAATGTTTGGGCAGAAAGGGAAAAAAGCGGAATTAGCCATATGTCAGTGAGCGAGGAGGCTCATGGTTGGGAGAGTACCTATGCAGACCTGCCACCAGAATTGGCGAATTTTAGGGGGAGCATTGAGCTTCCACACCAAGTTCCAAGGTCCCTCAACCCGGCGGATTGAGTGGTTTCCAAGAGCCAGTCTATAGCCGGACCTCACCGTGAATTTTCCCGAGGAATCATTGATCCAGAAAAGCTAGTCGGTGCCTGCATCAAGGACCCATGGAATGCTAAGGATGATTCTTTGATCCCTTTCATTAAACCAATCGAGGATTTTTTTTCCAGACACCACCCCTGTCACTGGTCGTAAAGGAGGCAGCTGACAGTAGCATTTTCAAACCCTAGTTGGACGGTGGAAGTAGCCCACAAACCATCCTTTCCAATAAGCCAGGGATCAGTCCAAATGTTGACCAAAGATCCAGACCCAATCCTCCAGCCTAGTCCTTTTTCCATGATCTTTTTATCCCCCATATACTTCTGTAGAGGAAGCTAGGGCGGGGGCTGAGAGAGGAAGCACGAAAGTCTGTGTGGGGAAAGTACTTATCCCGTAGAACCCGTGCACAAAGAGATTATGGGAAGTTTAGAATGTGCCATCCTTTCTTGGCCAAAAAGAGAATCATTGAAGAGGTGCAGATTCCTGAATCCCATCCCTCCCTCTGATTTGGAAATGCAGAGTTTCTCCCAAGCCATCCAGTGGGGCTGGTTCCTTCCCTCATTCTTCCCCCACCAGAAATTGGCAGTGCGGGTGTGGATCTGGTCGACAATAAAATATGGGAGCTTAAACAGGGACATAAAGTAGCTGGTAATGGATTTAATGAATTCTTTGATGAGGGTCTCTTTTCCAGCTTTAGATATTTTTTTAGGGGACTAGCCTATAAATTGTTTCTCGATCCTGTCCACAAGATATGTGAAGATTTATTTTTTTGGATCAGCCAATAACCGTGGGAAGCCCAAGGTACTTCTGATTTTTCATGACCATATGGATGCCAGCTGATGCACACAGCTCCTCCCTCTTAGGAAGAGGCACCCCAGCACTAAAATAAATTTCATACCTTTTCCCCATGAATAGAATTAGAGGATGCCGCACTGGAAATAATATTAGAGAACACATCAGCCACCAGTATGAAGAGAAAAGGGGATAGGGGATCTCCCTGACGAAGGCCTTGAGATGGGGAAAATCCTCTTTTGAGATCCCCATTGACCTTGATTTTAAAGGAGATAGTCGAGATGCATTCCATGATCATATCTGTCCATTTAGCGCAAGAACCAATTTTCAGCATGACAAAACGAATGAAGTGCCATTCCACTCTATCGTAGGCCTTGGTCATATCCAGTTTCCAGGCCATAGTTCCTCTTTTCGCAGGGGAGAGTGATTTCATAGAATGTAACACTTCATGGGCCACAATCCCATTATCAGTAATCAGTCTCTTGGCCACGAAGGTGCTCTGATTCTCAGAGATAATATCAGGTAGCCAAGGTCGCAGCTGATTGACAAGGATCCTAGAAAAGATTTTGTAAGAGACATTGCAAAGGCTGATAGGTCTAAAGTTAGGGATCGCCACAGGTTTCTTGATTTTGGGTATGAGGACAAGGACAGTTTCATTGATGGAAGCCATGATGGAATTCCCATCCCATATATTTTTTATCATGTTACAGATGTCGGGGCCGATAATGTGCCAGTATTGTTTAAAGTAGAGGTAATGGAACTCATCTAGTCTTGGGGCCTTAGTGGGGTGAATTTGTTTAAGTTCCTCGCGTATCTCGTCATCTGTCATATCTTTGGTGAGTTGTCTATTGATCTCATCAGTGATTATGGGTCTGATAGAATCTTCCACCTCAACAGACATGAGGGGGTTTCTGAGGTGAAAATGTTCTGGAAATATCTTGTCAAGGCCTCGTGGATACCATTGGTGTCAAAGAATTTGCTTCCATCGGGTTTTAAGAGGCAAGTAATTGCATTTTTCCTTTGCTTGGCTGAAGCTTTCTGGTGAAAAAACCGGGTATTAGCGTCCCCCTCTTTAATGTGGTTATCCCGCGCCCACATGGACCAGAAACATTCCTTGACACACAGGGTCATGTCCAGCTCTTTTTTCGTGTAGCCAATCTTGGAGAGAATGAAATTAGATTTGGTTTGATTGTGAAGGTTTCTCAGTCTCTATTCAAGTATACCACTCTGCCAGTCAGGGTGGCGGAATTTCTTATTGCTCCAAGATCTCAGATCAGATGCAACCTGTTGGAGATTGTGGAAAACATCCGCTTGAGAGATCTTCTAGATTGAGCGGATCACCTCTTCGCATTCCTAATCTTTTGACCAGAATCCCTCGAATATAAAGGGTCTTCAATGTTGTCTGTTATGATCGCCTTGCGTGTAATCAATGAAAATTGGACAGTGGTCCGAGCAGTTAAGGTCCATGTGGACGATGTGAAACATACTAAACAGATTTATCCAATCAGTAGATCCTAGAAATCTATTGAGGCACTCATCAATGCGAGTGCCTTCTGAATTTCCGTGAAACCAAGTAAAAGGGTTACCTGTATACCCTAAATCGACCAGGTCCGCCCTAGAGACCTGCGTCCTTGATGTTTTTAATCGAAGATGAGGGTCGAGTGCATACGCCCCTCTTTTCCTTATGTAACATAATTTCATTGAAATATCCTCTGAAGAGGATGGGGCTTGGAAGGTCATGTCGCAGCATTCACAGAAGATCCCATGACTTCACCTTATCATTATGGGATGTCCAGCCATAGAAACCCAAAAAGGTCCATGATGGGTGGGAGTTTGTTTGGACAGTCGCGGAAACATGGTGTGAGGTGAAAGACAATATTTTGACGTCGATATTGTCCTTCTAGAGGAGACATAGTCCCCCAGCATGACCTTCTCTAGGCACCGGAAATCATCCATGGAAGCCACACTTCATAGCAATACCATTGGTGTCCTTGTTTTCCAGCATGGTTTCGGACAGGAAAACCATATCGGGGCGACTTTGAGCACAATTACGCTAAATCATGCCAAACCATATATAACTTTTTACCTCCCAACCCTTTGGAAAACATAACGTCCCTTGTGTGTATGGTGGACTACCCCCTCACAAACCGATGTGATGTGTTTTGAATTTTGGGTTTACATGGATGGTAATAAGGATAGATAAAAAGAATATATATGGTATTTTTATCATATTTAAACTTTTGTAATTATTATATCACATATACCATCCATGGGGGATACAATGACGTTGTTCAAGTGTACGACAGACTACTACCCCATGAAGTGAAGTGATTTGTTTTTAACTAATTCTTTTCATTGAAGGTAATAGGGGAAAATGTAATGAATATATATGATAAATAATAAAAAATGATTCCTAAAATATAATATATCACTTTCCTTTTTTTTTCTTTCAAGAAAATGGAAACATCATCCATGTGCATGTATACCCTAGTGTCTCCATGGATGGTGTATTTCATTTTCCATCTCTGAATTTTATGGGTTACTATAAATAAATATATAGTGAATATGTATGATATTAATACCATGTTTAACATTATATAAATTATGCAACCATGATCATTATAAAAGTATTGAAAATACCAAATCAAAACATATATAAAAATATAAGTGTATTCCTAATACATGATATTAACAAGGAATTATTAATAAATAGGTAATATATGGTCATAAATAAAGAATATATGACATTATATATATGTGTGTGGTTATATAATATATTTATAATAAACTTATATTTATTATTTTTGAATTTGGAATGTGTACAAGGGAATATGAGACTTAAGGTAGGATATTTTTTCTGAATTCGACTTCTTTGAGGCATATGTTGTGATATGGAACTATCTACTTTTATGTCGTGTATATACTTCTAATTTTATATGATTTTTCATGAATAAACATATATTAATGATATTTATTTTTTATTTTTATGTTATTCTTTAACAAGTCTTATGATTAAAAAGTTACCAAAGTGGTATGGGTTTGATGGTACAATATCATTATTTATCTAGATTGTTTATGAATATTATTTTGATGATGAAATATTATGACACGTTTCTCAAGGAAATCAATAATTTCATTCTCATTGGTTTATTTATTCAGAAAACATGTTTTTCACTTCATTTTTGCCTCTTTATAAACTCATGATTCTAAAAGATAGTTTGTAAAGAAAACCAACATTAGTTATCTCTTCATTAAATTTTTTTGTCTTCCATAACCATGATTTATAAAAATTATTTTAATAAAGTTATACAATTCTAAAAATATTTTTCAAATACATTTTTACCATTTTTAATTTTTATCATATTTTTTAAAAGGAATGTTCATGTCATTTTCTAAAAACAAATCTCTTTGGATTTTATCAAACATTAGAAAGTAATATTTGTTTTAATGTGTAACAAATGAATTTTATTTTCCACCATAATGGAAAATAAATTTTTTAGAGATTACTTTATAATTTTAAAAAGTTTATTTTAGAATAAAAGGATTTCAAAAATGAATTATGAATTTTTTTTATGAGTGTTTTTCAGAGTGATGTTATTTTCATGAAAAAATATTTCAAGTGATCTTTCGAAATAATTTTCCATATAATATGACATCATTTGATGTTACTAATGTTTTACTGGGGATATTATATAGTGATAAAATAATTATTCTTCCTATGAATGTTTTACCTTTATTATTAAAAGGTTTTTATGAAACCCATTAACTTTCAATAGGTTATACAATGATGAAGTGTTTATTAAAATTATTCCTTTTCATGGGTTCTAATATGATGGATGTTTTATGATCCTGTGGAATACATATGACTATTTTATATTGTGTGAATGTGGTATCATTATATCCAAGGAGTATGGTCACATTATAACCCTAGATGGTGTTTACATTATATACATAGATGGTGGTTATGTTATGACCATGGACGCAAGCCACATTATAATTGAGGAAGGGTGGGACCCATATCTCCCTCCAATTCATTGGATAATGATTTATATTACATGAACCTGATTTTATATTGAAAAACATTATTCTTGGAGATAATTTAATGTCTATAGTCTTATAAGAGTGAATGATTTCATATACTTTTTGAAATGAGTGAGCCTATTTTTATTTATACATGTTCATAATGTTATAATCTTATTTGTATGCTTAAAATATATGTTGTATTTTAAGGTTATGTTCTCATGGATTATTTAATTTTATTACTTTATGATTAATTCCTTCCTAACTGGTATGATTTATGACATGAATCATGTTTATGATATATTATATACAATTTTTGGTTATCGAATGTTATGAAAATGTTCTTATACCCTTGTGCACATGTCATTTTTAAGTGGTTATTTATATATCACTTCTTCAGTTTTACTGAGAATATTGTATCACCCTTTATTAAGTTTTTTGCTAGGATATGGAGAATGCTTTTATGTTTGATAATTATAAGAAGAGTGATAGATATGAAGAACATAGCTGTAAAAGATGTATTTCACTTATGATCCTCTTGTTTATGTTTCCAAGTTTCCCAAAGGCACTAGATCGATACAATTATGTTGTGGATAATTATGTATTGTAATGAATATTCATCTGTTAATATTTGATATCTATATATGAAATATATAGGTCTATAAAATTCAAGGATCAACATTATATATCTGCTAGATGCATCAATGTATATAATGATAAAAAAAACTAGGGTTTTGGTGTATACCTCTTTCTATATCATTATATTATATTTTCATGGGGTCCTGAAAATGTGTATCGATGTCTAACAGTATTTACTCCATCACTATGAGATCAATGAATTTTTAATCCATGTTTTCTTTTATTATCATTGACATGGAATACACTGCATTTTAGTTGACTATGGATTTATGTTATATATTTATGCCAATCATAAGAATTAATTCATATTTATATTATGATAGATTATGATGAATTCTAATCATTAATGATCTCCTGATTTCACCCCTATGTTTTTTATTTCCCATGGAATTCTCAAGGATAACTAAGTTTAAATTCCAAGGATGTGATAGAAGTTATATTAATCTTCTCTCAATATGTTTATGTTGTATATTATTTATATAAATGTAATGAAATATATGTTTATAGTTTTATAGGAATACTAAATTGTTGGATAATTTAGTAATTCATATATTATATAATAATAATTTAACATAACTTTCATCTATATATTTTTGGAGTCTGATATGTTATAAATATCATGGTGCAAACAATCCACATACTTCATCAAATTCAATGACATAAATTCCATTACTTGAAAAGTGACAACAGTCTGAAAATGGGTGTTCTATTATAATATCCCCATCCAATATAGAATTAGTCTATGAAGGATGAAGTCACTATTTGAATCCAGGTTTTATACTATATGAATTTTAGGATTTGATAGGCTCCATCGTGAATCATCTTAAGGATAGATATGGTTTACTACACCAAAATTATAAAAAAGGTGCTCATCTTTCACATTATATGGTTTAATGAATACACTTATCAATTTTTAAGGATTTACCATGGGTCACCCATATATAGTATTCACACATTCATTAACATGTATTGGGGTGAAAATTAGTCTCCATTCAAATAATTCATGAATCCACACCCAACTATAAAAGAAAATCTAACTCAACATCTAGAAGGCTGGATCTTCCATCCACACCCAAGGGGTGTTACTCACTGATATATATAGGGAACTCCCTATAATAGATAGAATCATTAACAACAATGAAATCACCTACACATAACCAAAGGGATTACTGGTTAATGTTCTTCATTAAAATAATCTCTCTGATAGAAAAAATATATAGATGGATGTTCCATTGGAATATTTTCACTTTTGATCACATGAAAAATAGTGAAGAGAGTGTTCCTACAAATAATAGTACCAGAGTAAATGGGTAATAAAATATCATTCTCACTCCATTTTTATTCAGTTTCCATACATATTTAGAAATCTATTGCATTCATTATCCTATAACCTAGGTATTCAGCACTCCACGTTGGTCTCTATCGATATCCTCTGGGAAAAAATTAGCGTTTATAATAAGGAGTGGCTTGAACTCCCCATCCATAACATGGTAGTCTATAAAAAAACTAATATATACACCTTCATGTGAAATTATAACTTGTACCTTCCCACAACCATTGTAAATCCTCTCCATGAATCACTTGAGTGACTCTAATATAGGTTAAATTGCATATAAATTCAACCAAAAATGAAAAATAATCTTATATATATAATCAATGAGTCATAAATCAAGAACATATACAAACAAAAAAGTTTAGAAAAACAATAAAATGTTAAATATACCATGATGTGTACTTAAACATGGTTAATCCGCGTTATGAAAGGTTTAATGTCCCCTAATGAGAACTCTATCCCATTATGTGGTTCAAATTCTAACCTCGATAGAGTAATCCCATCATGAATTTTAGAAATTAATTATAATATTATGGATTATAAAGTAATATAGGAATTTAAAAACATAAATTTAAGTAAATATTTATATTCCCAAAATGGATGAAGTAGTGAGTCCCAAACTCTATTTGACCCCTTGCCACCCCAGGGTCAGGCTCAACTCAAAATCTTGTGTGGCCTCTTCCGTCATACAGAAGTGAAAAAAACAATGTACTAGAAGTCAATTATTATCTATTGGGAACTATCTTCCTCTCTATTAAAATTATCTATATCATATATAAGGTTATAAGTGATACCAAAGATTGTGGGGAGAGAACACCACTAAATGATGTCTTAAGAAGTATCCCCTCATTATTGACTATATTATTGAGAGAATACCAAAAAAAACATAGGATTATCATATACCTACTCATAGAAATTATATTTTTAATATTTTATATATGTATGTCAATGAATATATCCCAAAGAACCTATCTCTTTAGGTAAAATAACATCATTTTTTGGAATTTTGATGAGTTTTGTGTAAATTTTGAAAAATATTTTTTTTATCATTTTAAGATTATGTTTATCACTTTGGTATTTTCAGAAAAAAACTTTCAATATTGATCCAATTTTCAAAATTATTTTTCTAAGGATCCACATACTCATGGAATTAATTTCATCCAACTAGACTAAGTGATAAATCAATCATTTTGAGTCTCAAATATTTCAATAAAAGTTAAAAGATGAATACTCACATAGAATTGACATAAATTCATTTAATAGGTAATTACCCATGATAAAAAACCATCAAACGAGTCTATACTAGCTGTAAAATAAATAGGAATCATGATATATTATCTATATTAAATAAAAATATTAACTACTCCCATTATGATGGAAAATGGGTGTGTGAAAATATAGGAAACTAAACAATCAGTTCTTCTAAGAACTATTATCATAATTTAATATAGTATAACACTTTAAACACATCTCCCATGGTCCAAAAAAATTTGGTTGAATAAATATGATTCATAATGAAAAACTTATCGAAGTTAATTTAAAAAAATATTTCCAACAACTATAATAAAATATAGAATTTTTTTATGCATAGAAAGTGAATATCATATTTTCATCCCCTCTACATCATACACTATAATCTCCAATTATTTTAAATGGGATAGTTAGAGAGGGGGAGATAGATTTAATGAGAATATATTCTTGTGAATAGGGTATCAAATAGAGATAACCTAGGATTTTTGGGCAGAACTATAAGTGGTAACTGGAAGCAGAAATCTGAAGGCATATCAATTTTTTGTTTTAATTTTAATTATAAAATATTTTCTTTTCAATTATTTGATATTTTTTTAAAATATTGAAGTAGGTTTCTTATTTCATGTTTTACCTTTGTTTTTATATATATTTTATACAAAATTATGTTTGTAAAATAATTTTATTTTGATTTAACCTACTTTGGGAAATGTCTTCCCATTGAAAAAAAGTTCATTTAATTTTAGTCATTGTATTAATTTTAGGAGATAAAATAACTTTCATGGGTGGTTAAAGAAAAATATTTTAGGTAATGATTTAGTATCTTAGATTGATAGGTGTGTTATTTGAGGATCTTATGTATACATTGGGTAACTCAATTTAAATACATTGGTAGATAATGATGAAGGGGGTGTCTGAGGATTGAACTTTTACCCTTATGCTATCATTAAATTTTATTTTATTGTCCATATTTCTTGATTTATAATATTATACATCAATTTCTAATATTATCTTTATTTTGTTTATTTAAATCTATTTTACTCTTTTAAAATCCAGACATGTAGTTTTAATTTATCCAAAAAAATAACAATGTTATTGTTTGATAACTCAATCAGAAACATCCTTATGATACCACCCCATAGTCCCCATTATGCTATAATTTAAAGGGAAAATTAAGGATTGTGGTTTCGTGAAAATAACTATTTAATAAAATGGAACTGTTTTTTAGAGGTTTCCTATATTTTATAATTTGTTTTGGACATTCTAGTATTTTTGCCACTAATTCAAAGTAATTAATGAAAAGAAAATGATTTTCACACCGTTTATTTAAGAAGAAAGAAAAAATTGAAATCCCTACAACTAGTTTAAATTAATTGAAAGAATAAAAATATGAAAAAATAACCTCAAGAAAAAAATCTTATCTCATACTCATTTTATCTAGATGACACTTTTTGAGTGGTTGAGAGATGAATTAAACCATTATTTTTCCATTTTATATCCAAATAGGATACTAACAGTGAATTTGATGTTAATTTGATTGTTGGAACTGAAAATGAGTTTTATGATTTTTGTTTTGAATTTTCATAAAATGCAATTCCATTTGAAGCCTCAATTTTTGAAATTGAAAATTCAGATACTATGTATGATAATTTTTCCACTACAAATGAAACAATGATATTTTTCATTTTTAAGGTCATTTGGAGGATCCCAAGAAACTTATCATTTTCAATAAATCTTTATTTCACTCCCAAAAATATTATCTTGAGATGACATAAGGTGAAATCAAAACTTTCGATCCATTTTTGTTTGATTAATTTGATTATAAATTTTTAAATACATATACATATGCATACTTTATTCCTACTACTTTGGAGAAGAATTATTTTTCATTTTAAGAGGATGTGAAGTATAAAATTAAATATTGAATGACGTGAAAGATTGTGGAGTACATGGGTCAATATATGGATGGTGTACTGAGTTTTATTTCAAAGAAGTAATATTTTTTAATAATGAAATTAAAGTTGAACCACGTGTTTGAATTAAATATTAATAACAATTAGAGGTCTTCTGGAGGATAAAGTGTTAAGAAATTTCCTTTACATTTTTTTATATTCTACTACATCTTGGGAATAAAAATTTAATAGAGGGTAACCCAATAAAATCTTATTTTGAAGAGAATCTACAACCATTGGGATTAGAAAAATATTTGAGAAATTTAATTTTGGAGGTTTATGAGAAAGAAACTAGACAGAACTTTTGATTGAGGTTGACCCATTGGAACTGCCTGACTATTGGGAGTGAAATCAAATCATGAACTCAGAGGTTAAAACCAGTGATCATTTCCCTTCCATTTTTTTTTATTTTTCTCTATACCCATTCAGAAAAATTATAATATTTTGTTTCTGTTTTTCATGTATTTTTCTAGGTTGTAGCTTTTAGGTGTATAACGTCAGGTAGATGCTACAAAAAACAATAAGGTCTCATTGTTTATCTCCACTTCATTGTTTTATATCATATCTTATTGATTATAACTTCTCAATATAAACTTCTTTACATTGAGTGTGTTTTAAAAAATATCTTTTATGGTATTAAAATTATTGGTAGATTATAATTTTTTTTATATTTTTTTAAATTCATTTTATCATTTAATTTATTTTTTATTATGTGTGCTATATTTCAAATTTTTAGTTTTCACTAAAAAAATTGGGAGATTAAAATTAATGACTATTGTTAATTATAAAATAATTTCAGTAAAAATAAATAACATCATTCATGCGACTAAATTGAAATAAATGATTGGATGTGTTGTTTTTTGTATTTAAATTGTAGTTATTCATGGAAATACACTTGAAATATGTAATCAATACATTCAATGCTATCCAAATTTAAAATTAATTGGTTATGAGGAATCTAAACCATTTTTAAATATTCATCAAAGTAACCCCACTTTTTAATTGTACCAAAATAATTCCTTTTTTATCTATAACATGTAATGTTTCTTTCAAAACCTATTAACATTAAAGAATTCATGTTAAAAATGATTAATGAAATTCATTTATCGTTGAAGTAAACTTTTGTTAAATTAAATTTACTCAATTTATTAGGCGTACATTTTACATTGTATATTTTTGATCCCTTAAAATCCATGAAATTCCTTTTTATTTAACCAAATTAAAATCTAGTTTTCATATCCAACGCACTCTTGAATTACAATTCCGGATTTTAGTAAATATTAAGTATAGTGTACATGACTTGAGATTTTATACATCATGTCAAACAGGTCTAGAAGAAAAAAAATCAATGTATGTAGAGAAAATTATTAATAAATAAAATTTATTTCTTTCTATATATTTAATGAAAAATAGTTTGTGTATTTTTTGACATTTCAAGTAAAACAATATATATGAATTTGTAAAAAAATTTAGGGAAAAACGTTGTGCATATAGGTATCTTCAAAAAAAAATCCATTGAGGGTAGTTGAGTGGAAACATTTCTCTTGAATTGGAGAATGTGTGGAAAATCAATGAATGAAATTTTGAAGATGTTTTGCAGATTATTTTATGATAATAATAAGGATGAGAAAAGAGTTCTCAAGTTGAAACTAGAATCCTGCAATCTTTCTTCATTAAATTTCTAATCTATCTACTTCAACATCAATATATTTGAAATTTTAATACTAATAATCATCAAAACATAGAAAATCCCTATATAATTCCTCATAATGTATAGAAGCCTTCAAATTAACTAGATCGATATAAGGAAATTTTAAAATATTATGGTGACCCATGTATTTATTTGGATGTGGGACACATAGTTTAAAATCAAAATCCTATGATCAACGGCAATTTTTTAAAATATTTAACCTTTTAAAGAAAAGAATGTATTAAATGGGAATGGAATGAATGAAAATAATATATAATTTTTAATTGAATATATTTAAGAGGAATTATAAGATGGGAGCCTTGATTTTAAGCTTTGTGAATTTTATTGAATTTTGTTATAATTTTTCACTATAATATCTTTGAGTACACACTAGTAAATGAGTATTATTATTAAGTGTTTGAAATTTTATAGAGAATATATTTGGAATAATTTATATTTAGTATTTCAATTAATATATCACATCCAATTTATCCTCTAATGTAACATTTCATCATTTTTGGTAATTTTGATGGGGTTTCAACTAAATTTTTAAAATTTATTTATTATAAAATTTTAGTAGTTTTGTATCACTTTGTTATTTTGAGAATAAAATTTTAAATAATAATACAATTATTGAAATTCCTTCTTGGTATGATCTTATGGCTCATGGGATTCAGTTCTTCCATCTTGAGAATGTTTTGAATTAAACATTTGTAGGCTGAAATAATTCATTCTAATTGGAAGATTAATATTCTGATATAATTTACCAACCTTTAGTAAATATTTCACAACCCATGATAAAGATGTAAAAATGAGGTGATTCTTAGTGGAGGATAAATAGGAATCATAGGAACATATCTACAAAAATAAAATTTTCATATTCTCTCATTTAGATGGATAGTGAATTCATTGAAGTGGAGGAATACTAATAGTTTGTTCATCTAGAAAAAGAGAAATTCATTAATTTGGTTACAAATTTTTCATAACACATCCAATTTTTCAAATATTTTTATGTGGAATATTTATTAATTATATTAAAAACATTTAACAGGGTAATTTTTGTGAGATTTATCCTTTAACAGTGACGAAATTGGGAAATCTAATGATAGAAAGAAACATAACATCATATTTTCCACCCCACTTCATTATATAGTTTCGTCTATATAGATTTTTAAGGGGATGGTCAGAGAGTATAATCGATATGTAAGGATAGGATATTATATATAGGATGATTTATAATTGAGATAATTTAGATATTTTGGGTTGAAATTTATGTAGTGATGGGAAGAAAAGCTCTGAAGGCATACTGATTTTGAGTTTTTCTTTTAATTGTAATCTCTTTATCTGTGAATTATTATTAAAATTATTTTTTTGATTGATGGAAGTTTAATTCTATCATATTTTTACCTTATTATATTTTTTCATAATTTGTTTCCAAATTAAGATTATAAATCAATTGTCTTACTGTTTCAACTATTTTGGGTGGGGTCTCCCCATTGTGAATAACAAGTTCAATTAGTTTCAATGTATTGATGGTTTTAGGAAATAAAATCACTTCTATAAAGGGATAAACACACATATTTATAGACTATATAACGTTTCTAGTTAATCAATTGTATGAATTTAGGTCTTAAAGTACACATAAGGTAATTTAATTTGAAAACATTTGTAGATAATGATAAAGGAAATGTATAATGATAGGAACCATTACACTACTACTATGTTTATCTTGTCATTTTCAATCAATTTTATTATTTTTATTCTATAAATTCAATTTATAAGGCGAATATGAATTTTTAGTTAACTTTGTTTAACTCCTTTATAATATCCATGTATAGTTTTAATATCTTCAAAATCAAATTAACATTGTGATAGTTTTTTAACCCAGTGTGTATCCTCTTCATGAGATAATATTGGGCCACCCATGTGATACATTTTAGAGGGGAAATTATTGATTGGAGTTTTTTATAAAAAAACCATTCCATCACCTACCTCCATAAAACTTGATAGATATCAGTGTAAGGTTCCCTAAAATATAAGGGTTTCAACCACATGGATTGTATAATATCTAGATGATTTAACATTAAATGGATATTGAATATCACCACTGACCATTATATGATACATATAACAACATAATTATACATTGAAATTCATTTATTGGGGTTCAAGGTGGACGAACATGCTATTAGTTTTTGTAGAGAGGTTATGTTGGATGATAAATCTACTATTATTTTTCTGGTCTATTAACTGAACTCAGGAATCCCATTCATCCATGAAGTCTTGGGAAACTTATATGGTCTGTCCTTTATATATTCTAGGGAAACTATGATCCATGAAATGGGTAAAATAACGACTCTATTAGAGTATCCTTGTCCCATTAGATATCTATATATGTAATAAATACTAACACCATATATGGAGGATCCTTACCACATAGTGTGGATGAGACATTGACTCTATCTTATTATGTTATTATAGGATCTCAAAACCATGATAACATGGGTAAAATGATGACTCAATATAAGGATTATAATCAAAATTGGTCTAATAACTACTCTACATGGGAATAATATGAATAAAATACATTTCTTACTGAACCTTTTTAAGCCAAAGGGAAGTACACATCATGTATTATGAGTACACAACATGTTTTTCACTGATGGGCATCAGGACATGTTATATCATTCAATATGGATCATTTCAAAAAAACATGCTATTTTTAGAGGTTTGAATAATAATTTAATTTTTTTCGGAGTAATTGAAAATTTACTCACATACCCAAGTCATGTACTATCAAAGATTTATGAGTTTTGGCCCAGTGTACATGACGTGTGTTTCCAAATGGGTCATTGGGCATGTACATCTAGTACATGGTCAATTGGATAGGTAGGTAAAAACTTGAAGTTTGAATTATTCACATGAATATGTTATATTATCTCTTTCCCAATTCTTGATCACCACAATAAATGATCTATACAATGTGTGTGGGTATCAACTATACACTATTCAGTCAAGAAAATTTCTGAATTCCAATTCCATGATGTGTATTCAAAATCGGACACCACGTATACTGAATCCACCATCAATCATGATTAATATTCACTTAGACCATGTTAAAAATCATAAAATATAAATTGAGATTTTTATTCCATACATTGTTCCTCAAATGAACAAATACTCATCGTTATTTTACCATTATGCACACCACTAAATAGAAAACACAATAAACCAAATAGATTTATGTGTTCTGCTGTCTTTTATGATCGATCATTGAATCATAATCCTTGATATCGAACAAAAATGAATGATCATGGATCTGATATCAAATTAATAGTGACATTACATCATGAGAAAAGTTGAATCATAGGCCAATAATGAATTCCAATGATGGAAATGTGATGGATAGAGGGGAGAATTAAATGAAACACACAAAAGGGTAATGAAAAAACCACACTTGAACGATATTTTTCTATACTAAAAAAATAAAATGTGATTAATAAATAGTCACAATATTCAAATTTATGAGTAACAATTTCAAATTTTAAATAAATCATAGATATTGAGAGGATAATGTGTTTATAAATTCAGATATAATTATAGGAAGCATTTAACCCATATTTTCAAGAATATAAACAATTAGGAAATTAATATAAAAAATCACTACCTTGATACAGAATTGATGAAACTTTGATAATTTTTTCCGCCATATATTTTTTCATTGTTACCATCAGAATCCATCCATATATGTCACTACATACCAAGTAAATCTTATCAATCCTTCCATACCACAACCACATTACATCCTATACTCTCCTATCCTCTATATAGGGTTTTTAAATGAAAAAATTATATAATACTATTTAGTTTACATACATATGATAAAATACATGTTACCGATAGTTCTAACCATAAATAAAAATAAATAATAAGTCTTTGACTATTTAATTATTTTTATTGTGATAACGAGAACCTGAGATCCCCAACGAAAACCAAACTAATGATGCATATTTGGTAAAATAAATATTATAGACTCAATGGGTGATTCATTTATCTAATATGGTTTCATGGTAAATATATTAAAACGTTTTATTAGAAACTATTATGATAAAATAAGATTATATAAACATATATTATTTCTGAGGTGACAGATCACTCACATTTTCATAACGGCCCAACCCCGGTGTAAACCATATATTCTAGAACCCATGGGACCCAAAGAAATTTTTTAATGGGTTTAAAAAATAGGTTATAATGATTTTATTACCCCATATATGTTTTAGGGCATCAAAATAAAAAACAGAGCTAAGCGCCACTATGATAAAATCATGGGTAACAACATCCTATATCAGCCACAACACATTATCTATCTTCAATATGCCCCATTTAGATTTCATAGAATATCGTTATAAATTTTATACATAGTATCAATAGGATAATAGAAATTATAAACCTTATATAGTGATTATGGATTAATGGGGGGTATCCCAACTGGATGATTGAACAAATATGAGTGTATATATAAGGTGGAAAGCCTATTGTTCTCCATACACTGATCTAGTTTACCTATTTAACCCTAATTTCCTATAAAGTATATCTAATTATATATATAGTACAATATAGTATGTACATGGAACACACAATCATCCATTACCATACTACATACCACTAAATATTCAACCAAAAATACACATCAGTAGTATGGATTAAAATAAATATTTAAAAAATAAAAAATTTATCAATAAAATTCGATTCGATAATTTAATTACTTTTTTAAAGATTACAAATCATTTTTTATTTTATAGAACTAATATACAATTAAAAATATATGTTTTATTTGTTAGTATTAAAAAAACATGTCTAATTAATTTTTTCACCTTAAACACATGAAATTATGAAAATGTAATTTTCCTTGGAATATTAATATATTTTTTATGGATTAAATATTGATTCATTAAAAAAATTATAGGAAAATAATATTAATCACCACTAAACATCATAATTTCTTAATCTAAGAAAATTTTATACTTTAAATAAATATTTAATAATTAGAAATATATATTGGCATTGATTAGTTCATCTCAATCTAATAATTCATCATGTTTCATACTCTATTAATTTTATTTTCTATCTCTTATCATTCAAATTAATTTAAATACTTTTATCCACACATGAGTAATCACATATATTTTATAATATTTATTTCAATTACACTTTAAGGAAATTTCATAAAATTATTTTCATTCCAATTAATATGGTAACTCTCCACATGCTTGTTATATTTTTCAATCTCTCAATCAAATGAAATTATAGAAAGACAATATAAAGGGAATTGAACAATTATTTTGAGGTCAAAAGGTTGGTAGTATATTTTATAAATATAAAATCATGAAATATAAATTTTAAATTTAAGAAAAATGCATCTATGGATAGCTAATGAAAATTATAATTACTCTAGAAACAACCTTAAAAAATACCAATACATCCCTTCTTATATTCTATTAATGGATATTAACACACTAGGATTCTAGTCTAATAATAAATTTCCTTCAATTTATCTTTTTAAATTTATTCCATCATTCATTATCATCATTATTTTTAGACATGTATGAGCCAAATAATTTTAAACATTTTTCTGAATTATAGTTCCTGGTCAATATGTAATGAAAAAATAGTCTCCAAAAAATTAAATTCATCTAAATGGAAATAAGAATTTATAAACCATGTCACCTTGATCACACTATGAATATTTTATTTAACTATATAATACAGTGGAGAGGAATTTATTGTTGAAATATTTCTCTTATATGGTCATTAGAGTCTATATATTTTAAATAATAATTAATGTTACGATTTTTAAAAAGTGTAAATGAAAAAATAACCATATTAATAAAAATATATCATCTTCATCTATTTTTTAAATATCCTCGCATTTTGAAGAATAGTCTACAATATGTTTCGGAGTTTTCAATAATAATGAGATTATCTAAATAAATAAAGTTTTATATGAATATAAAAAAATATGCTGAGAAACATCTCAGGTAAGTGATTTTAATATTTTATAGTTATCATAAAATTGACTCCAAAATTACTATAAGTACAATAAATATTTAAATAAATAATAAAAGAATGAATATATAAATATTGAAATGAATATTGACATTTATATCACAAAACTATTTTCTACATTTGATCAAAATTACATACATCTAAATGATTTTTATTCCCAATGAATAAGATTGCAAAAACAACAATTAAAAATTGAACATAACACAAGATTCCATCCTTGAAATCCATTTCTAAAGTTTTCGTTAATATAAAATAAGAATAATATATCAATTTATCATAACATAAATCTATAAAAATATATATATATTGGAGTTGAATAATAATACCTGAATATTTACTCAACCTATGGTGATCAATTGTTTTTAGTCTTCACATTTATGTACACAAACTATTATCTCTTTATTACTAGAAAATAATATAACAAAATAATTTATAAATTAAAAAAATAACAAAAATCATAATGATTTTATTTGATATTGATAATAGATCTAATTGATATTAATAAAATTTATAGAACTAGTTTTTTCAATTTATTATTCAGTAATAATGATAAGATTTTAATTACTAGTGATAAAAAAGAAACAAATAACAAGAAAGAATTGTTTATTGTTAGAATTGGAATGAAAGTTCAATTATTTATAGTCATGTAAACCACTATCCAATAATTTCATTTTATTAAAATATGAAAAAATATTATTCAATTAAAAAAATTACTAAAAACTATGAAAAATTAAAATTTAAATATTTATTTTCATAACACCTCAGGGGATGTTGTGTTTATGGTTTTCCATAGACAGATAGTTCAAGTGGATCAAACTTTGTATAATGGGGGATACAATTTAATTAATGGAAACCATTGAAGTGTTATCCATCATGTTTTTGGTCAATTATATAATATGTAAGACAAATTTATATTATTCTCATGGACACCACTTTAGGGTTTTCACAATTATGATATTTTTTTGGTGGGAAGAATGCGGAGGGTTTCCCCCCACTTATCCATTTTTAGGTAACAATATGTACACTAATTTCTATAAGTTCACTATAGAACAGGGTTTTTTTAACGTTTTCTTTATATATGAATTATTCAATGTAAATATTGTCTATAACCCCACAATTTGTCCTATTATATAGTAAAATTGTTTCCTTATTTATCTGTTCAATGTCTTACATCTATACTATCTTCAAATACTTCATTTTTTATATGTATATTATACATTAAAAACTATAATAATCATTCCTAAAGAAGTGATAAAACCTTTTTGTCAAAAATAATAACCTATTCCTTGAGTGAGTTTTGTTATCCATTGTCCAGAATAGAAAAATAAGTTGTTAAATATATAATTTTTTATGAAAGGAGATCAATAATTAATTCATATTGTAGAAACTTTTTATGAACTAAATATATTTTCGAATTACCCCTCTCAAATTATTTAGTTGATACTTCATTTTTTCCATGTATTACCAGTGGATAGTCTAATTTATGTTCCTCAATATGAAAAAATAAATTTTCATCATTGCAACATTTTCTTTTATTCTATTTAAATCATAATGACTCTCTAAGTAAATTCAAACATCTACTAAACTAATAACACATTAAAAATAAAATTTGATATAGACATTATATTTAAATCGTTTAAATGAAAATAAATATTTACATGATCTCTCTTCAGGTTTATGTTTTACTTAAATATGTATATCTATTTAGATTGATCCTAAAATATTATTATGGATAAGTGAATTAATGATCTTTGCCAAGTTTTTTCTTCAATATTAAACTTATCTAATGTTTATTGCACTTTTTTATGGAACAGATCATGATTTTTTTGTATAATATATAATATTTTTAATTTCACATGGAAAATTATCCTGATAATGGCCAATAAAAATTTACTCAAAATTATGTTTTCTCATAAATGAATATTATATGGGTTTTCTTCTATGTATTCCTCCTTTATAAAACCAACAATGAAATTACATAAAATATTTTACTTTTTTTATTCATCCTTTAAAATATATTTTTTAGTTACTATGGGAAATGTAAATTTTTCCCCTACCATTTTAGTTTTCATTTGTAGAAGAAGAATATATTATTGATCTAATGTTCCACAAACCCATTTGAAGTATGCTTTCACCCTATCAAAACTCTACCACATGAAATCAATTTGAACACTAGATTATGTATGCATTTTTTGCAACGTGGATAATTTAATTCATTGTTTTAGTGTCCATGTTCTTTCACTACTTCTTAGAATAACATTTAGAGTTTTATTCTTCACCCCAATATAGATTTTAAATTGTCTACTAATTTTGTAATCGTTGAAATTGAGTTTCATCAATAAATTTATCTTTTTTCTTGTACTTTCAAGAAACCAAATTGTTTATTTAAATATTTATTCCCTAATATCTATTCAATCATAGAAATAAGTTCTTAAAATTGATTTTTCCATGGTAAAGTCATATTTAGTCACATGGATAGTTCAATTTTTTTATTTTTTTTATTGAATATAAAAATGGTTATTTTAATGTTGTTTATCCTAAAAAATAGAGAAACATTTATGTTAATAATTATCTCATGAAGTCATAGTAAATAATTTTCTTTTTATCTATTAATTGAACTATAAGGTACTACTTAGGGTCATCCCCTTTAAGAGGGATTCAAATAAACACTATTATTGTTATCACATTTATTTATTTATGAGACAAATACTATAATCCACATAGAATTTTAATGTCTATGTAGTAAACAAACATACATCAATAAAAAAATTTAATTAAAGAACACAATATATGAGATAGAGAACACATAATGAGGTTTGATAAAACAATTTTATCCTTTTATTTCCTCTAATAAAAATTCACAACGAATCTAATAAAAATAATCTATTTATAATTTTTTAAATAAAATAATATATAAATATCATGAAACCATTTATCATATAACTATACTTGTGATGGTCTTTTAGTGAAACAAATAACATATTAGGTATCTCATCTTATTCACCGTTAAGAATTTACATCATCATACTTCTTCAAAAGAGTCTATAATAATTTTTTATTTTACTTTTTATAAGAATAGAAGTAGAAACAATAGGAAAAAATATATACTAACTCTAATGATATATAGAATGTTGAAATATATTTATATCAACCATTTTAGGTATAATTAAATTCGTAGAATGATATTAGTAGGACTCAAGAATAAATATGTTCAAAAATGAAACTTATATCACTGGTTACCTTATTCTATGAAGATGGAAGTCACCTCCTCATGAACTATGGATAAGAAATATTAAAATACAAATAGAGAAGTTGAATTAACCCAAGTTAGCACTAGACTTTTCTCAAAATGAAGAAAACAGTTTCTAAAAAGAGGTACCAATAAAAAAATGATGAATAGTCTTAAAAAGGATGAATATGATGCACAATATTAACTTGGATTAATATATATATATATATATATATATATATATAATATTTTTAATATCCTGATATATTTAAAGGATATACTATGTTAGATACTTTATAAGATTGGCAACATTGATCTTAAACAAATAGGAAAATATTGTTATTTAAATGTGACTAATATAACCTATCAGTTAAATCATAGTCTATTTATAGGAATAACCAATATATGTAATAAAAATAATTTTCTTGAAAACATTAATTAATTGTTAAATACATTAAAATAATCTATTCATTTTTTTTAAATTCATCATATTCCTCAAAAATATATTTCCTTTAAAAATCAGTTTTTGTTATTTTTATGATTGAATATTATAATTAATTTATATAAATATTAGAAAATTTATTGGAAAAAATCATTAATATTTTTGTATTCATCCTTAAAATTTTGTCTTAGGATAATGTTTTAGAATATTCTGAAATGAATAATCAAAATATCATTTTGTATTTAAAACTGAATTTTATTTTAAAGTATTTATAACATAAAACTCTATTTAATATTATTTTAATGATTTTATTAACTAAATTTGATTTAAAATGATCCAATTATTTGGTTTAAATTAACTTTTTTATAGAATTTACCATAAAGAGATTTTATATTTAAAAAATTTATTTTTCTGAAAAATTGTTTTGGTTGTGTATTATTGATTTAATTTTAAATTAAATTCTTCCACATATTTTCTTTCAATTTTGGAAAATGGACTGCATATTTTGAATCTCTATGTTCAAATTTATTAAATATAACAATTTTACATTTATCCAAAATGAATAGAAACCTTGGTAATCTTTGTTAGCATGGTAAAAGACAAATTTTGGAATTAAGTGTTAAAAATGATAAGGACTTTAAATCAATAATACAACTTACCTAAATTTTATTTGATGAGTATATATTGCCCATAATCATACAAAGTTCCATTGTATGTCCTTTTTCTATTTGGACGAGATTATGACCATTATAATATTTTATTTCAAGATACATCAAAAATGTTACTCTTATATTTTAATGAATAAAATATTTTAATCATAAGGATATGCATGTGAAATTTTCAGTAATAAATAGTGTTGTAAAATAAAAAATATTTATCATCTTTAGGGCAATCTTTTTTATTTTTAGTGAATAAATAATTACCTTAAATTCTTCCACAACAATGATAGAGTAATTATTACATTAATAAAAATGAAATAAATGATATTTAAAATATTATCATTGATATAATATAATATAAATTACATGAAAAAAAATTATAGGTGAATAAAATATTATTTGGATTTTGTAAAATATCTTTTGTTTATTTTCATGATGTCATTGAAATCAATGTAATGAATAATTCTCAAAACTCACATTAATAAATTTTTCTAATAAATAATATATTACTAAATGATATGATTTTTTAAAAACTATTTTAGCTGTTCAAGTTAATATAATATGGAATATAATATCAATGATCATCCATATATAGTCTTTTTTACATTTTTATTGACTATATTGACCCTTAATTTATAACAAACCTCATAGTCATGGTTAGTTAATAAAGGGTTAATGAAGGGTTAATAAAAGATAAGTATAAAAATAGTCAAAATATGTAAAACATTATTTTATGTGGGTAATTTTAAACATAATCATCATAAATTCAATATAAAGTAGTTTTGAGCCCTTTGGAATAGAGTAATAAATTATATTAAATTAGTATTTTGAGGAATTCCAAGAGTGCCCCTCCCATATCTTATAAAAGAGAACCTTTTGTTCTCAAACCATCATATAAAAAATCCATTTTGATCATCCAAAACCTTCCATACTACGTTCCTAAAATCCATACCCGCAGTCTATAGGTATTGGTTTTGTCATAACACAAACAGGCCTTATTTGTTTAATCAACCGAGGGTTTTTAAAGAAAAGGTATAGTTTTTATCCCAATTTTTTCATTTTTTTTCTTACACCTATATAAAATCATAACAAAATATGATAAAATCATAAAACATGTATCCTCCATATCCTTAAATTGTATTTATGTTACTTTAGAAACCAATTTCCATCTTTATCCTCCATCAAATGGGAATGGAATTCAGCATTCATGTCTACGGAGGAATTCATTATCATGAATCAATATAATTCATCTTCCATATCCATCCCTCAAGACTGGATATAATGATTTATTTAAGTAATATAAATGATAATACTAAAATATTTATTCTTGTGTAATGATAATATATAATATATTTTCTTACATTTCTATACACTGGAAAATGACAACGTCGTTTGTGCGTATGTGTGGACTACAACCTCCCAAAAGATATGTGATTCGTCTTCATCACCAAATCATATGGATGATATATATTAATATAGTTATAGAAGTAATATTATATATGTGTTATGGTGATGGTTTTTCAATGATAAAATAATACATAACTTCTTTTAATAATGATCTTTGAAAAAAATTAAAAGGTTACCCATGTGTTTGTATGACCTACTCTCTCGAAGATTGTATCATAATTCATTTTTTCAGAACCATATTTTATGATTAGTTTTAAATTTATAATATCTGAAAGAAATGATAATTTTTTAATTAATATTATTATGGAAATGATGTAATAATTATCTCTTTGAACATAGTAAACTTACATATTTAATTTTTGACATATGATTTGAATATCATCAAAATATCTGAGGTGAACATAATTAATTGGGTGATTATATATAAAATGGTATTAAATAAAATAGTTATAATTAACTTTAAAATAGCTCTTAATAATGTAAATAATTGACCTATATTTATTATTCTTGATGATAATGAAAGTACATGATGACTTAGATAGAAGGTCAAGGACTATCTTTTAAATATCACCACTTCAAGTTTCCCATAGAACAATATTTTTCATCCACATAAATATTTTATTAAAATTATTTAAATATGTTTTTACTCTTCTCCTATTACTTCATACTATCATTTTTACCTATGTAGAATTTCTAAAAATAAATATTTTAAATGGATTTTTTTTTCATTTTCTAGATGTGGTACGTTGTTTCTTTTCTAATAAAAATTTGAAAAAAAATGTTTTTTTTAACTTAAAATACATGATAATATTTTCCCACCATCATGAAAAATATTTTCTTTAGGGATTAATGTAAAAGGATAAGAGGTTATTTTAAAAGTGAATTTTTCCATAATAATTGAATTATTTTTTTAAAAATGGTGAATCCAAAATGGAAATGATATTTTCATCAAGAAAGTTTCCAAGTGTTCATTCATAATATTTTTTATCTAATAACACATCCACTAATTTTACTTAAAGAAAAATTTATTTTCATCCAGAATATTTTTAATGATATTATCTTAGAATAAAAACCCTCTTTTTTATTTTATCTTTATTTTGCTATCGAAAATAGTTTTTTAAATTAAAAGTGTATTTTGATATCAAAATGTGTTTTCATTAATGTTTATAAGAATTTTTGAATGGTTTTCATTAAAAAGGTGTAATAATAAATTATTTTATTTGGTACATGAGCATTAACTGGTGAGCTCGATATAGCTTATTCAATGGTTTGGGCCTAATTATAGCTCATGGGAGAGACTGATGGTTCTTATATATTAGGTGATCCAAGATAGAACTATGTGAGCATGATACAGTATATTCAATTTTACCACTTAGATATAATCCCATGGAAATGGGTCATTATTCTTGTATTAACAAAAAATATAGTGGGAGAAACTAAGGGGGGTTATCCTATCGATTTAATTGGTCTCATGTTATTTCTGAAATGACTATTGAATGTAATTCGATATGATTCCAAAAAGGGTTTTAATTTTCAAGATATTGGTTTTAATTTTTTTCATTAATGGAAAAGCATTTCATGTGAAAATGATATATTTAATTATATAAATGATTAATTATGTGAAGGAATTATTTAATGGGATTTCATTTTTTTCACTAGACTTACATTTTTAATCATTTGTATGTACCCTACAGATCTTTTTTTCTCATAACACATGTTTAGAATGTTCTTAAAAGGGTTTATGGATGAGTAAGGGAAAATAAAAATTCAAGATTAAAGTCAAAAATATTTTTCATTAAAAGAAATATTGTTTTAATTTATTTCTTTTATATTATAGAGAAATAGATATTGAACAAAATATTCTAGTCTATAAAATATGGTTTTGTTATGTAAGGGTTACGACCTAATTCCCTAAAACGATAATCCAAGATGATATTTTGGAAATTAAAATAAATTATAGTCTAAATACACTAGATTATTTGATATTAATTACCAAATCATTACATTTGGTAACATAGAAGGTTAAAAAAACATAATAATGTAGGATGTATTCATGTGTCATTTTATAGAGAGTTATAGATACCATCATGAGTTTTTAGGTTTAAGGTTGGTTATAAGTTTAACATATTAGAGACACATTTTTTAAATTAATTGATACATTTTATGATATTAAATAAATTAATCAGTATAATATTTATAAGGGTAATTAACTTATGTATAAAGGATTTGAATATTAATATATTATGGTGTTTCAATTATTATTATCTTTAAAATGACATTTTTCATTTTATCGTGCAACAATTCATTTAATGATATAATTATCTTATTCTCAACTAATCGAATATCACCCATCAAAATAAAATTGAAAGGATATAACCCATAATTATTACCTATACTATATTATTTAATTATCATTACCAGCAAAAAATAATTTAAAAATGTTTTTTAATTATTTTTGAACATCCAAATTACCTGCATAAATCAATTTTATCTTTCCAATACATTTAAATTTAAATAAAATTTCTAGGGATCATGATTTATATTTTATATGATTTAAAAATGTAAATTCATCCATGTCATTATAGAAGGGATATACCATAAAGGAATTTACTATGTATTTCTAGAGACATGTACTTTATTATAGAAGATAAAATCGATATAAAAACATAAAGCAAGATACATATGAATTGATTTATGGTGTGAATTATTTTATTATCCTTTATGTAGGATTATTTTAATGTTGATATCTCTGAATAATAAGGATGTATTTCATATCATATATTTATAGAAATAAATTATTTAGAAATAATACTGTAAATATTTATTAACAGTTTAAGAAGGATGTTGAGTGAAGGATATGTTTATCAATGATATTATGCTATATTATAAATATCATGAGAATAGTGAAACACATAGGATATTTTATAGTAGGGTCTTTTAGATTTTTAGAAACCAATGTTAGATCGAATCGATAAATTTTAAAAGTGTTGTATTGAAATCGTGATAATTGTTTGGAGATATTGTTTGAGTTTTGATAATTGTTTTGGGTCCATATAACCCGTATTCTTAACATGTGAAAAGGTTTTTTGATGAAGAATAAATTATATTTATGTGTATATTAGTATATAGGTATTTGTAACCTTTAGTGTTTATATGTTTTGTATTTTGAGGTGTTGATGTGCAAGTATTTGTTGCAAATCCCCAGTCAATAATTTATTTACCTTATTATGCAATATAGTGCACACCTATGGTTAGTATCAAGGAGGAAGCTCAAATAATATTGAATTTATATTAGAACTATTTATATTATAAATATTTAAAAAATATATATAAAGTGTAATATTGTGAATGATAATGAAATATTTATATAAATATATATATATATAATGAAATTTCGAAGAAATGAATGCAGGCAAAATGATGTTTAACAGAATAGAGATCCTCCCAAGAGAACACCCAGAGGAATCCTTAATCATCTCTTTATTAGTTTCAATTTTACTTAATGAACATGTTATATAGTATGTGTTAATGTATTCTTATACTTATGGTTTTGAATATATATTTCACTCAATGATCAATAAGAGATCACACATTAACCACCTTAATCAAGGGAAAATATTACAGAAGATAAAGTAAAGCCTTATGTGAAAATACGAGAGAGAAAATATCCTTACCCACTAAGAGCCCCCTTTAACTAACTCTAATAAAATAATAAACAATAAAATTAATTAACAATTACTTAGTTTAAACACTATATTGATCCACCAAGAACATCATTATATTAGTTACTCAAGATAATGAGTATAACAGATCGTAATGGATAAGATTGGGGTAGAAATACAAAAGATAAAAATAAAAAATGATATGAAGAATAATAGTAAAATATATTAAAAATGTATAATAATACTAAAAATAAAATAAAATAAAAAATTATTGAAAACGTACACATAGAATTTCTATTGTTTTGAGAAGAAGATTGGATACATTTTTATAATAAAAAGGGGTGATATTTTTGGCTCCATAATTATTCCTTCAAATGGTTTCACATATTTGACCCCATTTATTTCAAAATAAGATATTATAGTCTTCTATAATGTTGTTCAAAATTTTCATTCATGTTTGACCTACACATTTTAGAACCATCTTCCATGAGTATAAGAAGTTATGGCCCAATTTTTCTAAGGTTTTCTTCTTGATGAGTGTTCCCAAAATATTCATTCAATTATGAGAAAACAATGGATGACTTAATGAGTGACTAACTACTGAAAATTTAATTTATGAACGCTTCAATTAATACTCTTTCAAATAAATTTGTATTCACCTCAATTGGAAGTTTGTGGCCCGAGTTATGTCTCATTTTTGGAGGTGGTGCCCACTCTGTCTGCCCGAACAATTTTTCCAGTAGATCGATTTCATCAAAACTCTAGTTTTTTGAATTATATCTTGGTCTAAAATATAAAGTTGTATATAATAAATCTCAAAATAATACAAAACAATAAACAAAAAATATGAAATAATATTTAAAATTTATTCCAAATATACTAATGTGATTAAAATATTCTAAAATTTTAGTATTAAGTAATTTTCAAATTTTAGTCTAAAACACACCATAATTCCAACATTCATGAAAATAATATCAAATTAGAAAACATGGAGGGCTTATATATTTTAAATAAATATATAAAATGAGGAAAATTTTAGTTATTCACTCACACTTAATTCATGCTGGTCCTCAAGCATAAAATATCCACATGGAATTCAGAGGGCCTTAATGTCACCAATATTCAAATTACAAAGTAATAATGTCAAAAAATCAATGTCAAGTCAAATTTTCAAAAATCCATATAAAATATTAATTAAATTTCTCATTTTTCAATCAAATATAAAATTCATGTATTTTGCTTTTTATTATTTGAAAATGATGGTACATATCCTTTTATCCATTCAAGATTCTTAATTCATTGGTATCAAACATTCCAAATCATGATCTACCTCTACATTCAATATTTTCTCTCATTTATCATGATAAAATTCAAGATGTTTTTTTCTCGTATAATGAGAACATGATCCTTATTCATAGCATTGAAAATGAACTACTTTCTCTAAATTTTATGGACAAAAGTCACATAAAATCATGAGGTCTTTCATTAAAGGTTCAAATGAATCTGAGGCTTAAGGTTAGTTGGAATTAAAAATTAAATCTCAAGGAGGAGGTTAGATCCAAAATTAAGTTCATGATATAAAAATTAAAATCTCAATGAAATTCTCTCCCTTAATAAAGAAACACCCACTTCCCCAAAACTATCAATGGAAATGTCATGCATAATGAAAGGATACTGAATGATATGCACCTTATTGATTTATTCAATAAATTTATGTTTTTTTCTTTTTCAAACAAAAATTTTTATTTTTTTTATTTTTATACAGTTATTTTTAGAATAATCCTCACATCCACCACCTAACCACATATGATAAAAATCATCAGTCTAGTGGTGGTGAGTTTTTAGTTTTCTTAGCCATCACCCATTCTTTTTTTTCTTTTTTTTTCAAGATGATAAAAAAATTAAGTGCGTTTAATGATTCAAAAACCAATCTGTATTCCTGAAATATCACCCCCACAATTTATTCTTAAAATTAATTTAATCCCTTCCATCATGATTCTGTTCACCCACACACTACAATATTAATATATCATGAAAATACCTAGAGTATGATAAGAATGGATAAAAATTTATTGAAACATATCTAAACAAAATAAAGGTCATTCATGGTCTCTATGAGATAAATAAAGATTCATGTAAAGATAGTATTTTAAGGATATGGGATTTTCAAAATATGCCTCAATAATTTTAAATGTGTTTTTGAATAGTCATAGTTTTGACAAGTTCAAATTCATGTTCTGTTCAGTGATATTTCTCAAGATCACTCAAGAAATATGATCAAGAAAAAATAGGAAGTACATGGTCAATAAATCCTACCATGAATGGAATATAGGATATTGGAAAATAACTCAAGGAATTATTAACAATAAAAATTCAATTCACATGAATTTCATAAATTTATATCATGAAAAATGGTAGGGAATTTTTGTTTACATGAATCAGTCAATTCCCTCAAATCATGAGTCCTCAATTTAATATCCATTCTTCACTTTAATCATCCAATTCTCCATTTTAATCATTAAATTTCATTAACACAAAAATCCAAAACATGGAATCACTAGATTCCTAATAAACACATGTCTCTTAGATAATTCAAGTGATGTATAATTTAATTGCGGGCATGAAATTTCAATTTAAGGCTAAAATCAAGCTATTGAACAAATATGTAGGTTGTTTAATAGATATACATAAACATTTAACACCCTTTACCATGATTTATAGTCCTATTTCTCACATTATTTGGGAGTTCCCTTCTTCTATAATGCACCTATGAAATAAAATTACTCAATAAATCTTAATGATAATGTCTTTTATTCTCAAAATATATAATCTGGAGTAATATTCTTACTGGACTAATACAAAAAATTAAAACAAAATATAAACTCCTAATATTGAAATTGAATGTACTAGAATGAATATAAATAATAAATCTTGGTATGATCCCCCCACTTGTTCCCTAATTTTTTACTTCCTCTAGAGGGTATTACCATCTATTATCCAAAATCAGATGGTGGTTGGATCTTATTAGAAATAAACCATCACATGTGGATTTTACTATATCCATTTATCCTTTGTTGTTCTTGAGGATAATAACATATATATTCTACCACAGATCGACCCCCTTAGATATGTGGAAAAGTTTTCATGGAGGGGGTATGATGAAGTATGGAACATCCTCCTCTTTGGTTTCTACGTGTGAAACATTTTATTCTCTATCCAATGCTTGGTCAAGGTATGATGCATCAAAATATTATTAAAAGGTAAATTTAGAGTGTAATTATATTTGAATAAAATTAAAACATGAATTATCAATATCAAATTATTACCCATCAATGTAGGTATATTTTGGAGTGGTTTACTTAGAAAAATCCACATGTATCTCCTCATGAACTTCCTCCAACAAATATTCAACATTTCTAGGGAGCCATGTATACTCTTCAATAGGTGAAGGTCCAGTTTCTTCATCATCCTATAGAGAAAATGAATTATTGAGAAAATATAAAAATTCTAAATCATAATGAGTGATACTCAAATCATATTGAATGAAATTAGAAACTATAAATATTAAGAAATGGACATCTCCCTAAGTTTGTATAGTTTTAATCACTTATTCAGTGATAAGTTCCTCTTGAAGGTGTGTCATAGCAGATGGAGGCAGGTAGTTAGGCTCCTCCATTTCTTGGATCTCATTATAAAGATTAGGAATGAATAATGTGGAATCTTCTTAGAAATTGACCACTATATAATATTTTGGAAGGTAATGGGATAACTCAGTTAGTTCATGTGTTATCGCTTCAAAATTTTAATTGTTCATATCCTCCCTTAGGATAACTATGAATTCCTTGAATGAATAATAACCATTTTTTGATTCCAAAAAATATACTCACCTATCTAGAAATAATATAAATATCTTCATTCAATAAAATGGTGATATATTAATTGGTTCTTTCATTTATTGGTAATTATTCAATGAATTAAAGAAATATTCATTTGAAAATATTATGGAACGAATTATGTCACGAACCGTCCTCGGGGCCCGTGTCGTGACTACCCCAAGCCCACCTTCCATAGGCCAGGGGCTGGCGAATAGCACCAAAGGCGTAAATCCCGATAACTGGGAAGACATTGCCTTTATAAAAGTAAACAAAACACTACAGAGTACAAGAGGAAGAAAAACACTAAGTACAAAAGAAAGTGATGAAAAGTAAATGGGCCAGAATACAAACCCAAATGAATGTACAACTACAACTGAACAAGTACAACAGAAAAAGACAACAGCTGGAAGAATAAAAGCAGCTCCTGGTTCGTCCTCCTAGGATCCTACCTGAAGGGTAGGTACAGATGGCACAGCTCTTGGATCGTCCACCACGGATCCTACCTGAAGGGTAGGTACAGATAGCCTCCTCAACGCTCTCGCCCGTCAACCTCCTTCGTGTGTCGTCTCGTCGTGTAGTCCACCTACGGGTACTGAATTTTCGTGTAGTCCACCTCCGGGTACCGTCCAGTCCTCGAACACTCGGCCTCCGTCAGCACTGCCCGTCGTCTGCAACCAACACAACGAGGTGCGGGCATAGCCCGTGCAGGGGTGAGTATAACGATACTCAGTAGGGACCCCAAGACCCTCAAGGTCTCACTAAAACCAACATGGATAACCACAAAGAAGATCTCAACAGATAACCTCTACTTAGGTATATACCCATGCATATACCTAATTTATCAAGTAACCCATCTCAATAATGAGGAAAACACCATGATCATAAAATCAAAGGATAACCACTACCCAGGTATATGCCCATACATATACCTAAGTTATCAAGTGACCCATCTCAATCATGAGGAAAACACAAAGGTCAAAAGTCTCAGCTCAAACCAGGATTTTTTATTATCGAAACCGTAACTGCTGAAGAGCTCCGTCTCTGGAGTGTACAGTGGTCATGTCACGACTCCGAGGTACTGCTCACTAACCTAAGACTACTGAGGTACTCCTCCTATCGAGTACCACAGGTCAGCCACCCAGACATAGTAGTGCTTCCCGCCGAGGTATGTCACCCAAACACAGTAGTGCACACCCCCTAGTAGCCTGCTGAGGTACTCTCCGGACGAGTACCGCGGGTCTGCACTGTCACACAAGTAGTGCTCCGTCTGCCATGGGTATGCACCTCACAAAGTAGTGCTCCATCCACTGGGCTAGTCGACTCACTCCAAGTCGAGTCGGTCAAGCAGTTGTCAGGTCTCAGTCAGTTACACGGTATCCGTACTCCGCACGCTCGTCTCTAAGAGGGTCCGCTCCACGAGCAACAGGTCGATACTCCAAGTATCTCAAATTCTCATGAAGAAGTAACTCAAAGAACCGCCTCGTCATAGGGGTCTTAACGCAACAAATGGTGCGTCAATCGGATGCCCGGTCTGTGAGTTATTAGCCTTTTCGTCCCAGGGGCCCGGTTGGTTTCGTAAGTGAACCAACTCGGTCGTATCTCAACTGTACCCTGAACTCCCATAGGGTATACTCACAGGGACTGTTTCCCAACGTGATCACCAACGCTGCTGACGGTTTGTCAAACGGACGTCCATTCTGAAAGATAACAGCTTTTCCGTTCCAAGGGCCCGGTTGGATTTCGGGTACAATCCAACCTTGCCACTATCCAACTGCATCCAAAACTCAGGCGAAGTATGACAAAATTTCCGTCTCATCAAGAGGAATTCAACGAGAAAGACGACGCATCAATCGGACGCCCGGTCTGTGAGTTATTGGCTTTTTCGTTCCAGGAGCCCAGTTGGTTTCTTGAGCGAACCAACCTGACCGCACTCTGATGGCATCCAAACCTCGAGCGGAGTAAACCAAATGATCCATCTCACTTAGAGTAATCCAACATAATCGACTGCACATCAATCGGACGTCCGGAGCTCAGGATATAAGTGTTTCTGCTCCGAGGGCCCGGTTGGTTTTGTATCCGAACCATCCCGGCCGAACCCAATGTAATCTGAAACCTTGAGTGCGATATACCGAAACGACCGCCTCGATTCAAGGATCGCATCGCAACTGACGGTACGTCGATCGGAGGTCCGTATCCCATGTTATGGGCAAAAGACCGAAGACGGTCTGAAAATGGGGGTTTCGGGCCCGGACCGACCCGGCCTGAGACCCCCTGGTCGGCCTGAACCGGTTCGACCCTCCCTGGGTCCGGGTCGGCCCGGCCCGACATGGCCCTGCCCGGCTGGGCACGGCGCGGCTCGGCCTATGCACAGGGTGCCCAGCGCGCTGGCCAGCTCGGCCAATGGCCGAGCCGTTTCGGCACGGGGGGGGGGGGGGGGGGGGGGGCTGCCCCCCTGGTGAAACCCCCCCCATTTATGGGGGCTGGTTTGCTGGACGGACGGGGGAATTAATTCCCCCGGCTCCCCTTTGTCCGGCCGGCCCACACCGGCCGGCTGGTTCTGCCAACAAGGACCGGCGACGGCCGGTCCTTCCTCCTTCGCCGACACCGGCGGCCCGGAACCGGCCGCCGGTCACCCTGCTCTGCCGCGGCCCGGAACCAGTCACGGCTTGGTTCGTCTGGCACGGTGCGACGACACCGCGCCCTTCCGCCGCAGCCCTACTCTGATCGCGGTGTCTTTGATTTTCTTCGATGCGGCGCGACGTCGTCGCGTCCTTGTTCAACATCACGGCGGGGCGCGACGGCGCCGCGCATTGCCTTGTCGTACGATCCCGCGTGGTGCGATGGAACCACGCCATTCCGTCCCAACCATATTTGAAACAACATTCAAAATTGGAGGAGGGTCGGCCGTGTTTGTGCGGTCCGGCCCCCTCTCGTTATTTGATAACATTTAGTCGTAAATCCACAAAGAACGAAAAACTAGAAATCACGGATGAAAAAAAATAATTAAATAAATAAAAACCCCTACCTCGAGCATGGCTTGAACGAGGTTACCGTCGCAGAGAAAAAGACGTCGCGTTGCGGGTCGGTGTCGCGGAAGAGGATTCGTAGACGAAGACGGAGATTGTCCGAGGTGGAATGGCGTCTCCCTTGCTTTGTCGTGGGAAGAATAACGAGGGATGGCACGTCGTCGTTCTTCGGAAGAAAGACGTGACGACGTTCTTCGTCGGAGACCGATTCGTTCTTCATGTTCTTCATCGTTGAAGAAGATATTCTTCAAGCCTCTCAAATCCTCCCAATGCGACAAGACTCTAACCAAAAATAAAATAAACCCAAGTCTTATTTTATTAACACAAGATAAGAAATTGAATTTCAAAAGTTTGAATTAATTCCACTTAATTAATTCAAGCCAAGTTGTCAACATTAAAGGGTGAGTTGAGGGAGTTAAGAATTTTAAGGGGTGGGGTTCGTGTGGGCCCCACAATCCTCATAACCTCCCTTGGGAAGTTGGGTAGTTACCCAACTTCCACCAAAAGCCTTTAAACCACTTAAAGAAAAATAAAAATTGTTAAATAATTATAAATGAAACTTCCACAATTTTTATCATCTACTCACGCGAAAACGAAACTCTTGAACAGGTGTTCCTAAGAAATTATCGGCACTATGGTTCCATCGGTGCCCTCGGAATTCGATTCCGAGCACCGGTTCAAAAGATAGGAATTCCCGCTCATTCGTTCACTGAACGTACCCGAGCCAAACTTCAGAAAATGATTCCGGGCACACCGGGCCTCGGAATCAGGCGCCGTCAGAAACTGCGTTCTTGTAAAATTCCAAAGAAAATTAAGAAAAAAATTTCCTTGAAATTTTCGGGTCTTTACAAATTATATTTTAATTTTTTTGAATATTATTTTTTTTTATGAAAAATGGTGTTTGAATGTGTGGTACTTGCCTGAAAATGGAACCAAAATTATCTGTCAGGATTTGTTGCAAATCCATAATATATAATTTATTTACCTAAGAAAGCAATTTACTGTACAACTAGGGTCGATCTTAAGGAGCCTGCTCACACAACATGGAATTTCTATTTTCAATATTTATATTACAACTAATTTACAAATAAATAATATAACGTGTGTTATTTACAAATATGTATGAAAAAATGATATGTATATATATATTTAATGTAATTTGTAAAAATAAATTCAGAAAAAATGATGATTGATATGATGGAGATCCTCCTAGGAGAGCAGCCCTGATTGAACCTTCTTCTTCTCTTAATTTGTTTCAAATTTTCTTAATGAACATGATACATAATATACATTAATATAATATTATACCTATTGTTATGAATATATTGAATAATCAATGGTTTCCTAGAGACCACACATCCACCACAACCGTCACGGGGAAATATTGCACATGAGAAAGTTAAGCCTCCTGTGGAAATTAGAGACACAAAATCACCTTACCCACTAATATCCCTATTTACATGAATCTGATAAAATAATAAAAAATAAATATTAATGTGAAATTACTTGGGTTAGAGACTATATTGATCCCCTAAGAACTTCCTTAGTTTAGTTACTCATGATCATGAGTATAAGAGATCCCAGTGGAGAAGATTGGGGTGGGAAAACAAAATATAAATAGAAAATAATTAAATGGATAATAAGAGTAAAATATATTAAAAATTAATAATAATGTAACAAATAATAGAAACTAAAATAATATAGAAAACTTCAACATATATTTGGTAATGTTTTGAGAATGATAGGGGATATATTTTTATAGGCAAAAGGGGGGTTATATTTGGATCAATAATTATTCCTAAAAAATATTTATCATATTTGACCCCATAAATAATCTAATTATATAATTTCATCTTCTAGAAAGTTTTTCCAAATTTTCATTAGAATATGGCTGCCAAATGTTAGCTCCATCCTCTATGTTTATAAAATTTTATGACCTAATTACTCTGAGATTTTATTCTTTACCAATGTTCCCTAAATTGTTATTAAATGTTTATCAAATAATGGATTAAATAATGAGTGGATAACTCATTTAAATTTAATGTGGAAACACATAAATGGATCACATTTCAAACACATTTTTAATCAAATCAATTGGAGGTTTGTATTCTAAATTATGCCTCATTTTAAGAGGTGGAGTCCAGTCAATCTTCCTGAACAATTTGTCAAATTGATTGATTTTTTGGGGTAATTATAAAATTTATATGAATGTTATAAGGATTATATTTTTGAAAAAGTAAAACCCATGGAATTAGTGAAAACCATTTACATTTAGAAAGTCAGTGAGGCTTGACCCCACAAATGAAGGGTGACCAGGGTGCATCACTGACCACTGGCCTACATGATGTCTTGGTTAGTATGAAATTATTATCCCTTATTCAAATGATCTGATAGATACATTTTTACATTTTGGGAACTTTGAATTTATCATATAGATAACCATGATATTTTAAATTGATTTGGAGATTATGTAATTACGGTCCTTTATGAATAAGATCACTATACTTTTGGGGAGCATTATAGGATTAAGGTAAACATAATAGTTTGGGATTTTATTTAAGAAATATAGGATGAATTATATACTATAATAATATATTATTTTTTGATGACATTGTGTTGATTCATGTTATTTTTAGAAATCACTAGATTATCTTGGACATTATGTAATTAGGTATATTACATTTTTGTATGATACATTAAGAGTGATTATTGTTATTTAGAGGTAAATAAAACATTTATCTTGGAAATTATGTGATCAAATCATTCTTATTTTTGGTTTTCAATATTATTCTAGAATATTATTGAGGAATTTTAAGGATAGTTATTTATAGAATTATCTAAGTTGAATTTTGGGTATTAATGTATAATTATTGAAATTAAATTATTTTTTTATTATTTCAATGATTATCCATATTGGGAATCATCTTTTCACATGATAAAAATTTTGGTTATGGTTAATAACTAATGGGAGGAATATATTTTTATTCTTTTATATATTTTTTTATCCTTAAAAGTTAATTATAGTATATGAATTTATAAAAATTCATCTTGAATACTCATTATTTGGATACAAATATGAGGTTGTGGAGGGAATTGATTAAAGGATAAAATTATAATTATCATGTATTTATATTTCCTTATGTTGTATGTCTATAAATTAAAATAATTCCTTACTATTATGAAAAAGGATATTTAATCAAAAATGATATATTGGTACTTTTTTAGCATTAAAATAGTTTCCTTTTAAACCATCATCAATTTACTGTTTTATGATGGTTAAATTTTTCATAATGATGTTATATAGCACTCGCTATCAGTCTTTGGGTGTCAGTTTTTTCTTCCATATGGATGATCTCACATACTAACAATTTCTTCATATAGGGAATCCTAGTATGTGTTATTCCCTATTAAATTTTTACAATACTTTCTCTCATTTATGTGAATATTTTACTAAGCCTTCATATGAAGAGAGATTAAAAAAAGTATTTTCAGAAGTCAAACCATAATTACCAATCTTGTATTTAAATTGAGAGGTTTCAAATTATAATGTGGGGGTGGGGTGGAATTTAATTTATTAATATTTTAAAATGAAATACCATGGCTTATAAAATATAATATACAATAAAATGATATTAATCAAAGAAAATAATAGTATTATTTAAATGTGATCGTTATAATATAGTTTTTAAATTTATGGGCATGAATAGAAAAAAAATTATTAAAATAATATAAAATTACTACTCAATATAAATAAATTAGTAAATTACATTAATTTAATCACTATATTTTTATAAAGGTCTTTTTTTCTTCAAAAACACATATTTTTTTAAAATTTTCTTTAATTATTTTTGTAAGTGAATATTATAACTAATTTCCTAAAATTTAAGAAAATATATTTGAAAAAAAAACCATTTTTGAATTCAACATGGTCAATTTATCTTTGAATTTTTTTAAATTTTATGAAAATATTGATTTATCATTGAATAGTGAAAAATATTGATTTTTATTGAAAGACGTATTTTATTTAAAATAATTTACAAATTCAAATTTTATGTTGGATAAGTTTCAAAATTTCAATAGTTAATTTCTTTTTATAATTATCCAATTACAATTTTTGAAATGAATTTTATAATTTAATTTAGTATAAAAACATTTTATATTTAAAAAGAAAATGTTTTGAGAAACTATTTTCATTTTGTATTTTAGTTAAATTTTTTAAAGAAATAATCTATATATATATTTTAAATTTTGAAAAATAGGTTCCATATTTGGAATTAGAATCTCTAAATTTAGTAAATAGGTTCATTTTATTTTTAGCCAAAATGAATAGTATCCTGAGTAATTTTTATTACCATAGTAAAGGGAAAATTTTGTAATTTATGGTTAAAAATAAAATTATATTGACTATAAAATAACCAATACACATGAATAAATTTTTTATTATCAGTGTATAGCTTCACTAATTTTAAAAATGTCCAATATATTTCTTGATTTTTCAATTGGATGAGATTATGAGCTTTGTAACACTTTATTTCATGGAGAATAAAAAATAACACACTATTGTTTTTAATAACTAAAATATTTTTAAAATAATCATAAAAAATATGTTTAGTTATAAAAAATATTTTGAAATACATAATATTTATTTTTATCATTGTAATTTAATTTTAATTTTTAGTGATGAAATAATTTCCTTAAATACTTACACAAAACCGACAGAGTAATTTCTAAATTAATAAAAAATGAAATTAAAAATAGTAAAAGTAATATTATATGAGATAAATAATATTATTCAAATATATATATATATAAACATAAAATATTATGCATGTTATAAAATATTTGGTTTTAATTTATTTACTTTTCTATTGATGTTACTAAAATCAATGTAATGAATGGTTCTAAAAAATGAAATGTATAATATCTTATAATAAATAATATTTTATTAAATGATATAAGCATCATGAACTTATATTCATTGAATTGATTATTATATGGTAGAAACTATCATCTATGATACATTTATGGACCTTTTTTAATTTATAGTAACTTATTTGACCCTTAATGTATAAAAAAACTTATTGTTATAGTGAGTCTAAAAAGGGCTAAAGAAAGGTTCCAACTAAAAGATATGGATAAAAATCATCAAAATATTTATAAATGTAATTTTTAAGGTAATATAGACCAATACTCACCCCATATTAGAAATTAATTAGTTTGCATTGATTTTTAATTGAATATTAAATTATATTAATTAAATATTTTGTGAAATTCCAATAGTGCCTCAACCCTCTCTTATAAAAGGGCACCACTTCTTCTCAATCCTTATCACTTAAAACCCCATTTCTCTCAAAATATACCTTACTAAATGCCTTCCTATAATCCCTAATCTTATTATAGATATATTTTTGTTTGAGGTAAATAAACCTTAGAAGGATTAAGGTGTTACTCAAAGAGGTTTTCCAAAAAAGAGGTATATTGTTTATCCAAATCTTTTAGATTTTTTTATTCTCCATCTCTATAAAATATTCCAAAAGCCTGATTAAATAATAAAACATGTATCCTATAAATACTTAAATGTTAATATTCTAATGTAAAAACGCGATATCCATATGCACCCTCTATAAAATGGGAATGGAATTAATTGTTCATGTGTATAGTGAACTACCGCCTCATGAACAGATGTAATTATTTTTCCATCACTATCTATAAATAATGGTAATAATGGTTGATTTATGTTATATATATTATTCGGATGAAATATTTATAATTCTATAATTATAATATACCAAATATTTTTGTACCTTTCTATACACTAGAAACGGATAATGGCATTCATGCATACGTGTGGACTACTACCTTCAGGAAGTGATGTGAGTTATTTTTTATAACGAAATCACATGGATGATATATATAAGTATATTCCGAGAAATAATTTGAAATATAATTTATTATTATAAATATATAAATATAAAATAATACATACCTTCTTTCCATAATTATATGAGGGGAAACATGGAAATGGTACTCATGCAAACGTACGACCTACCGTCTCAACGACCATCACGTATATCATTTTATCATAAAAATATTTAATTTGATGTTTTTAAAGTATAATTTATCAATAAATTTATAATTATTTAATGAATATTAATCTGGAGATGAATGGATAATTAAAAATTTGACAATCGTCAACTTACTGAATTCAATACGGATTTATTAGCAGAATGTCCTCAAAATATATGATGTAAACTTAATTAAATGAGTAATTGTATATAATATGGTATTAAATAATAATAAATGCATCATTATCTTGAAAATTTTTAATTTTAATTTAAATAATTAACCTAATTTAATTATTGACTAAGATAAAAAATGTATGTGAGGAGTCAGACTCAAGGTAAGAAACTTTTTTTAAAAATTCACCTTTTTAGGATTCCTTTAAAACTATATTTTTCTTATATATCCATATTTTATAAATATAATTTAAATTCGGTTTTTATTATTCTATAACTATTTTTAATATTAAATTTTATACATGTTTACTTTATACAAAATGGTTTGAAAGGAATCTTCATTTTGTTTACCAATTAAGGGAATTTTTGAATTTTCTAACAAAAATCTGAAATGAATATTTTTTTAACCTATACAGTTTGAGATGATTTTCCTATTATCATGACTAATATTTTCATTTAATATTACATTGTAATATTAAAATATTTGTTTCAAATAAAATATTTTCCATTATAATTTCGCCTTTATTTTAAAATAATATATTTCAAAATGGAAAGGATATATTAATAAAGAAATGTTTCAGGTGATATTTCAAAATAATTTTCCATAAAAGTGACATCCATTGATGTTACTTATAGATAAATGTTCAGTATCCTCAATAAATTTTTCAATTATATTTTCTTCAATGAAAACCCCTCTTTCCATTTTTCAAGGAATTTTTTATTGAGAATGGGGTTTTAAAAAAGGGAATATTAATTTCCAAAGTTGTTTTTAATATGGATTTAAAAAAAATCAAAGCATTTTGTTGCATAGGATAAATAATAAATTATTATACATGGTAATTGGGTATTTTATGTGAAATATTTTATCCATATATATCTTAGATGATCAGTTGATCCTCATTACATCTCACTAGTGATCTTGATATATCATATGCATTGGTCGGGCTAAGATAGAATCAGGTGGTCCTAATGCAACATATACAATGGGTGTGGCTGGATAATTCTCTAATGCATTCGGTAATGTTACTTCACATAATAGATAAGAAGGATGTAGCTACCAAGGATGTTTCTTCTTGGGATATAGATATACTCTAATTATGTTTTACATGAGTGTTCAATTTAGTGCTCTATGTATCGAAAAAGGGTTTTTATTTTCCTTATCTAGGTTATAATTTGTGTAATTGAGAAAAATGTGTTTTTTCATGTTGAAATAATTTATTTCAATTAATCCATAATCATTCAGGTGAATTTCACCAAATTATGGGATTTCATTTTTTCACATGGGTGACATTTTTTTTATGTCATTTACCATTCATTATTTTCTCATCCCATGAATTTAAAATTTTTTAGTATAGTTTAATAATTCGTTAGGTAAAATAAGATGCCAAGTTAATAGTTGTGAGGATATTTCTTGAAAGAAAATCATATATTATTTTAATGAATTTATAATGTGGGAAAATTTTAAACTAAATAGAAGTGTCCACTTTGTAACATATGGTGTTGTTATGTAAGGGTTATGACCTAATAATATAAAAAAAGTTACCTAAAACGTATTTGGGAAAAGTAAGTTAATATTAAACTAAGTAATATTTAATATTTTATGTATAAGTCTAGGTCCTTACAATAATAAATATTTTCAAGTACCTCATCATATTTTTCACTATTTTCAATGTGAAAACCCCTAAAATGATATTTATATATAATCATTTCGAATCCATTTGAGACAATATTTTTAATCCCAAATAATTAAATAATACATATGTGATTGTATATAAATACACTTAGAAATGCTAATAGTGTTAATACAATATCAATTCAATCACTCAACCAACCAAGTTGAACAATACCAATATAAAACTCATTACTAACCTAGTTTCTATCTAAATCAGTTCATCAAATTAAATCATATAAACTCAAGCTCTTAAATTTGATCTTGTTGGAGTTGGTTTCATAGAAAAAACTATTTGTGCTTTAGATTTCATGTATATGAAAAGAAGTTAATACTAAAAATATAACTTATTATAAAATTATCATTATTCTATGTCACTTTATTGTAATGATTTTAAGGATTATCTATCACATCCAGAAGGTTATAAATATTCCCCTCTATGATGAGGACTTTCAAATTCCATGAGAAAATTCTTAAATATAATTATTTGGTTGAATAAAATATTATGATATATCACATAGTATGATGACTATTAAGTGTAAGTACACATAAGTGGATAACAAATCATCTTCGGAAGTATGCACTTGGTAGTCTCAAGGATTATAGATTTTGAGAATATATATCCTATAGAAAATTCATATGTTTAAGTGTAATTGTATAATCTGGTATATTATTAGGTATAATGATCCTAATAATTTAATATTTATATTAATGGATGTCATGAATCATAAACATTGAGTAATTTCCATAAACCATGATGATAATTAGCTACATTGAATTTTGGTATATTGGGTGTGTCATGAGTGAGATTTCATAATGAATAAATTGATAAAGGGTGTTTTACTTCTGTCCTTGTAGAATTTTATATATAAAACCATTTTCTAAAATAGAATAATAATATTAAATTCAATATCTTTGGAGTATAAACTAGTTTATTTCTATAAGGCCCCAGCCTTAAATATTACTTAATCTAGAGTTATTACAAGAATACACATTGAGGATCTTTTCAGGTTTAGAGTTTTAGAGAATTAGATCATAAATCATGCAATACATTCCACATTTAAACAAGGTGGTTACATAAAATATAGTATTCATTATTCCCATCAAAGGATACATATTTAAAATAAAACATGGATTCATTCTTGACACTTCCTCAATACTATCATCACATCATGTACTTTTCCCTTGACCTGTGAAAAACATTTCAAAAACTTGGGATGAGCATAAAGAACTCAGTAAGGGATATAAAAATATGAAATGAAAACATTAGAACATGTATACATAAGAATAAATGAAATCATACTTTAAGCATAAAACATAATCACTTTAACATACCTCATGAAATCATAAGATTCATGAATAACTCATAAAAATCATAAGACATAAAGGTAACTTGAGGTATTCATAACATTATTACGTAGGGAGTAACCCTCAGGGTTACGTTTGGAATACCCATCATAGTATATTCCCTAAATATCTTCAGAGAAACCATAGCGTTTAACCCCTTCATGTTACCCAATGAATTGGAGATCTATCTCAGACTCACCCGCCCTTAGTTTACCATGGAACCACTCTTCATCATAAACAATGCCTAAGAACCATAACATTATCATATCATATAAAACATGAGTAAAGGAAACAAAACATTTCCACATTTCAATCACAAGATATAAAAAACAAATTGAAATAATCAAAACATTATCAAAACCATTTTCAATACCAAAATAAAATAAAATTAAAACATGGTATTTATTTTTCAATTAAAAAAAGTTATGGCTTGTAGAAGAAGCTGAATCTCAAATAATGGTCACAGTGGTAGAGAAGTTATTGTCGCCGCATACGTAAGACAAAAACATTCCCCTTTTTCGTTTAGTAAAACAATTCGTATAAAAATATTCTTTTTGAATAAAATTAAAATTCAAAGGGGTTTATACACCGTATAAAATAAAGTTGTGCATAAAAAAAATATGCCTCAATGAAAGGAGATTGAGACGAAGTCCCTTACCTTGTGTCCGACGTGACTCGATCGTTCTTTAATCTCTTGAATAATAAACTAGAGTTAATTTCTACTTGCTCGATAACATTTTTCAAGTTAATTATTCTTTTTATATCACTTATTACCATGTTATGAACATTATGTAATTATTTAAGTTAATAACGGTCGTTTTGTCGATCTTTGGTACTTGAGTCAAAAATAAATTTCTTATAATTACAAGTTGTTCATGTGGTAAAATATATATTATATCCATAATTATATTCATGATTTAGATATCATATATATCATATATATCCAGTATATATGTGCATTTATAATATTACATAATATTTAGAGGTAAGAAATGAAATGCACCGTTCATAGAGACGGTAAGTCATACGTACGCATGAACGCTACTTTCATTTATATTTAGTATTTAATGGAATGAAATCATAATGATATAAAGGTATGTTATAATTCAAGTATAATATCATATATAAAATCCTTAACTCTATCCTTTATACGTCCCACATATGGCATTAACGAATCAAATCACTTTGAGGGGCGGTAGTCCGCACTTCCTAAAAATGAAATTATCGCATTTACCCATAATGGAAACCATAAAGGTGTTCCATAAATGGAAAATACAGAATCATAAGGAAAACATAAACATAATATATATCATATTTAAATATATTTACATCTTAATGGCCACCATGAAAGGTGTTAAAAGAACATTGAACAATCATCGTTTCGTGAGACAGTAATTCGTCACCCACAGAACCAGTATGTTCTTTAACCATTATACGGGAGTGTGTGTATGTTTAAATCAAATAATTATCATAAAAAATACTATTATATTTAATTTACTGGTTTTGTTACAAAATAAAGGAATAAAAAGAGTTTAGGGGGTTGGGGAAGAAAAATAAAACAAAAGAACATTAGAGAAGACATTACCTTTAAATCGGGTAACTCCCCTTAGTTTGAACCAAAAGGGTTTCTTGAAGAGATTTCTGACTAATTTAAGGATTATATGATGAAGAGAGGGATGTGGAGAGATAAAATTAGCAGATTTTGGCTGGTCCAATGGCTTGAGAGGTGTGGGTAAGGGGGTAGAGGTGGGGGCCTTTTATAAGAGGGAAGATGGGCACTCTTGAAAAGTCTTGAAAATGTTACTTTATTATAAAATGATTTTCGGATTTTAAAGGTCCCAAAAAGATATATTTCGAGGATAAGGTGATAAGGGTTCCAAATAAACCCATCCAACAGGTTTTTGAAAACTGTAAGTCTTATATTTTACATTATCTTTTCATTTTATTTAAATCATTCATTAATGAGGTAATCACTGCATCATCATGGTGTCATAAATAAATTAATTTATTTAATGTCTAAAAATTATAAAAAATATACTATGATGTAGGAAATATTTTTAGATTTCCAATTAATATTTATAGTCTAAGAGATAGTTTACATAGAAAAAACGAATTTTTTTTTACTTGGGTGATACATACTTTGGTTATACTTTCCTTTTAACAAAATAATATAATAAAAGGTCACTATCACACTAAAGTGATTCCATGGGGTCCCAAAGTTGGCACAAAGAATCCCATGGTCGACCATGACACAACCAGTATCATTAAAACACTATCTAATTCAAAAATAGACATATATATGAATATCCATAATTCTTTACTTACTTGGGATTTAAAAATTTTAAATAGATAAAGAAATACATATGAGTCATATAAGTTGATTACATGGGTGTTAAACCTTCTTGATGATATATCAAGACCAATATATTATATTAAAAATATAGAATTAATATGTGGTCATAATTGTTGGGACATATATTTTTCTAATATGGGTGCCTTGACATGTTTCAAGATAGTAATCTTAGACATTACGAAATCTCACCCAATTCCACTAACAGACCTATGGGCCACACATGATGTGTTGTGATAGATTTTAGTTAAATATTATTTATATTCAATATTTGGAATAAATATCAATCTCTAGATAGAGAAGTAATATTTATTAAATATTTATTAAATATTTTTTAAATATTTATTAAATATTTAGTGATTGATAAAAAATATTACATATTTATTTATTCACAAGATAATTTTTTAATTTTGTGAATATATAAAAATTATATATATATTGTTATTCACAATGTAATAAATATTTATTAAGGAATTGAGTAAATAATTTAATTAGTTACATAAATATTAAATAAATATTTATCCACCAGTATAAAAAATTATTTTTATATATATAAGGATTAATATTTATAAATTTATTAAAGAATTCAAAGACTATCGAGGAAAAGAAGAGAAGATTCGAGATATTGATGAGTATATATTTAACAAATTGTAAAATAATACTTATCATTGTGTGGGTTAACACACACAATGAAATATAATAATATTATTATTATATTAAATGGTATGGTTTTATTTTTTGTATTAACATATTATTAAGGGCCTTTGGGAAATAAATTTAACTTTAAACCATAATTTGATTTTTTAAATAGATGAAAATGTAATTTTGGACATTTTTAATCGGTGTCAACATAATTACCCTCAATTTTCTTATTACCTATTGTAGTTTAGAATGAAAAAAACAATACATATTCCATCAATAATAATGTAATGTGATTCATTCAATCTGAACAGTGCAAGACGATTATTCGACCATGATGGTATGAGGAATATCATCAGTTTTTTTATTATCAAAGGTGCATATGTGTATCACTGTAAGATATGATCTTCTTGGGGTCCTCATGACCTAGTGAAAACTAACCTATTGGGTTCATAGGATTAACACCATTAATAAAAGGAGAAATAAACACTAAGGTAATATTTTTTCTTAAATTTGAAATTAATTATTAATTAAATTTAAAAGACCCTCTCTTGGTTTTGGTGAAACCATTTGTCAGTTCTTTTCAAAAAGAATCATTAGCCACATAATTAATCTTCTTGTACATTAGATAATCTGTTGAATTATGAAAAATCTTATTCATTCATAAGACTAATATGTTCTTCCACCACATCTGGAACCAATAATTGGCATCAAAGTGGTATAATTCAATTTATAATTATTTATTTTGAGTTTATTTATTTATATGTACAAAATTTAGTTTTAATTCAAAAAAAATCCATATAATGAAAATTTTGAGATATTTTATTATATTCTTCGTTTCCCACTCATATAACCCAATTATGGATACAAAATATCTTTTCCCAAAGGTACGTGCCTTGTATCCCCATATATTGGATTCATATGGACCCCATATCATTATTCAAAAATGAAAAATATATTAAATATACCCAATGTGTTGGCCAGAACATACTTTCACATGACACACTATAATACATGCTGAGTTACTAGGTTACATGCCCTTTATTCCACATATTTTTGGGATGAAAAAACATTGTGAGACACACATCACATATTAAAAACATTATGTGTAAGGAATAAAAGTTATGTAACAAGGAGGTTACATGATGTGTACCAGCTATAAATTCCACATGCCTTATAAATATCTTTGAAATTTTAATTTATTGTCCCCATACGCATAACACAAATATATAATGAGAGTGATAATTGGTGTGTAGTAATATACAAACACAGTGTACCAAACCAGTTTACCTGAAAAATAAAAAATTAATTTATGGCCCTATTACATCATTATTTTGGTTCTAGGTGTCATTTATTGACCCATACATTACATTTTAACCGACTTTAAGTCCCTTGAAATTAAGGGGCATTTAGTGAAACACGAGGAGTTTGAAACGAACATAAAAAGTTTTTTAAAATAAAGGTTTTATATTTAAAAGATTCATCTAGGACCATTATAATTTGTGATCACATAAATGTGTGCACCCCGAGCCCACATGGATGTTCCAACATCCTATAGAACACTACAATTAACTGTGAAATCACCCAAAACCTTTTCTAAAGTAACGACACATATTTTACCACCAACAAAAGAAGCCATATATAAGTGTCAAATAATAAAAGTCACCAAACCACACACATAATTCTAAATTCACAATCCAAAAATGATATCATAACATAACCAAGGTTATAAACTACTCAAAACACATAATTTCATTTTGAAGGAACTATTTAAAATTTAATAAATACTTGGTGTGTATAATAACATAACTTGTCTAAACAATCCTTATTAAAACCACTTATAGTAGTTTTTTTCAACATAAAAACATCAAACCAAACCAAACAAATAGTACCAAAAGTATGAAAAATATTATTTTATACTATTAAAAAATACCCAATCATTAAGTGGATTTCATCCGAAAGGAAACATGTAAAATTACTTGCCTCGATAGAGTGAGGATGCAATTAAATATCAAGGGAATAAAGAATAGGACCCAAGGAATAATCTTCACACCCAATATCTAAATCAAAACAACCCAACACATTAACCCTATCCCCTAGGGTTCGGAATCACAAGAAAACATCATGAAAACAACAAAAACGGAGGGAGGAGAAGAATAAAAGGATAAAAATGGAAAAACCCCTAAGAAAGGCACCTTAGAGCCTTCTAGGAGCTTCCTTTGAGGGAAGAGAATCAAAGGAAATGGGGGTTTCATACCCTTAATTAACCAAAAATGACCCAGATGGAAGGGGTATCGATTTTGGGGTTTAAAATAACAGGGAACAAATGTAATTTCATGTTTTAATAAATCTGCGCAGCTCACACGGTTTGGTTGCATAGTTCATAAAACCATACTTAAACTATCCAAATAAACATAACCTCCTGCATGGTGGAAACACGATTTCCCAAACTATGCACAACTCATGCGCCTTACTCTAGGACCCCAATATAATTTGTATGGTTACATGGGATTTGTCGTACAGTTTCCTTAACCGTGCGCTACCCGTGCACCCCTTGATACCAAACCAAAAACATCATTTTTTCATCCAAATGTCCAAAAATAAAATTGGGTATTAACCCAAACCTCAGACAAAATATCAAAATCAATTAAAATATTAAAATTACGGAATTTCCAAGGTTGGTATATAATAATTATCCCCCCTCCCAACATGAATTCTTTTTCCCCAATAAGGTCACCCTACCGAAAGGTAAACAAAACTCAATCCCAAATCCAAAACAAGAAAAAAATAACTACTAACCTTGGGGTAAAATTTCACTTCAAAGGTCACACCCAACCATTCTAAAGGAAAAAAACATGAAAAATAATGGTATAACAAAAGGGGGTTCTCCCCAAAAAATTAATTCAAATACCACCTTTGTCATGAGTTCAGATCGGACCTGTGGGAGAAATTCCAACACAACTAACATGAAATTCTTTGTACGAGCGAAATAAAAATACCAATGAAACTAAATATTATCTATATAAGACTGATCCTGAACACAAGGGGAAACCCATCTAAGAAACCTGAACCAAACATCAAAAATAAACACAAAATATAAACATCAATTTTCACAAGAACAAACTACTCCAAATGGGCACAACTAAATCCGGGATCATCCCACACAAGTCCCAAGCACAATTAAAGAAGAGAAAATGATTGAAAGAGCCACATTCAGATAAAAATAACCAATAATATACTTAAACAAATGGTGAAACATACAATATTAGTAGGAATTGGAATTGTAAACTTCAAATGTATCCACTTCAACACTAGATACAAAATCTAGGCCAATGTTTCCCCACACCCCCGGCAGTTCCTAACTATATACGATCATCACTCAGAGACTTGTGGTTGGAGACCTGATGATAGAATCATCTACTAAATTAATGGAAAAAAATAAAATCCTCCGATCAAAACATCATCTTCAAGAAATGATTCATACAAAAAATCTTCAGATGACACAAATGGCCACAAAAATGACTTGTTTTTTTAGGATTGTGACATAACGGATTTGACTTCCCAAATCGACCAAATTGGAGGTACATGAGTGAATGTTCATAAAAGATATAAGTCGTAACCAATGAATGAGAAATTTTATAAATAGGTTCCTTTAGCACATCCCTCTCTCCAGATGGGGAACCTTCATGAGAGCCAATAACTACTGGCTTCACCCTAAGAACCAACTAATCTAAAAATGCCTCATCCACAAACATATCAAAACATACTTCATCGGGTGATATGAATATTTCTGTGACCTCTGGAAGAATACCCCAAACAAAAAGAGTATCATTATGCTAATCCTATGATGCCACCTCGAGGAAGAAGAAAACTGACCATTTAATGTGGTCAACATAAGCTTTCACTGGCTGTTTTCCCTGCCAAATATCTTATAGCTCTTACATCATCCTCCCCTTCACCTCCTCAGGTATGAACCTTTGGAAAAAAGTGGACTTAAATATTTCCCAATTCATCCCAACTTTCAATGATAATGGGATAAGAATATTCCATTCATCCCAATATGGACCCTTAAAAAAAACCAAAACATCATAGACTCTATCATATTTGGGAGTTCCCAATGATATGAAGAAGCACTCAACTTCATCAAGATACTTCACTGTCTTTATTGGACCTCAATCACCACAATAGATAGGGAATACTTGAGAAGGACTATAATATGGAAATGTTTCACTAGAAAACATTGGGACCTTTATCCTATCATATTATGGGTAGGATAAAACAAATCACCCAAAATCAAAATTAACCAAATACACAGTCATAAAGAACCTATTGAGCCAAAAAATAAGCTTTCAAGAAAAACACGTGCAAGTGCAACTAATAAGAATTTTTTAAAAACTATCATTTAATTAAAATTTTAAAAATTCATTCTTCTAAGGAAACTTTCCAAAAACCGAAATTTTTTTAAACATAAACAAATTTTGGAAACCATTTTCCCTTTCAAAAACCCACTCAAGAAAAAAAATAAGCCACTACTCTAATTCTAAATACTCACCTAGGGAATCTTATAAACCATTAAATATGTTTATATACCCTTCCACTTATTTCATTAACATATGAAATCATGCACTTATCATTAATACCCACACATATGTGGACGTTCATAAGGAATACTAAGGGGAACACTTGCAAATTAATTATCAAAACCCAATAATTTACCAAATTCTTCGATCCAAAACACTATCCATTAAAATCCATTATTTAAAATTTCAAAACCACATCAGTGATATCAATTCCATTTCAAAAAATGATTTTATTTTAAAATATTACTCACACCAATCGAGAACAAAACAAAACATAACTCATGCCAAACTACAAGATTGTGAAACTAGTATCCATTCCTAACTTAGCGACATGGTTAGTGGTCCATGCCCCAAGAAAGCATCAATAACTAGGAGGAGGTTAAATAGTGTACTCAAACTCCACATGGGTCACTAATCTGTGTGAGATAATAACATTACAATGGCTTTCCCGTATTTTCATTCCTCACCCAAAACAATCCAAAAAACAAAATAAAGTCTCAAAACCTAGACTAACCCTACAAACTCAAGGATCAGAACAAGAAAGATTTCATGACACTCTTCACATACCAACCTCTTAAGTCCTGATAGTCCTAATATCTAACCTATATGATACCCCAAATAACAAAGAACCTCCCACTAATACCAATTTTTCATGAACTAAGTCATGATGCCATCCAACCTGACATATGACCCAGTTCAAGTCAAGGTCTGAAGGGAGTTTCGAATCCCCATAGGATTGAAACTAGTGTTAGGAATCAAAATAATCTAATGTGAATAATTAACACCAATAATAATATAGGATTCAAATATCAAAACCAAACACACCATAAAAGAAAAAAAATAACATCAATAAATATACAATGATACAAATGCAACAACTACTGAACATAATAAAAATTGAATACAAAATCAAAAAAACACCAGGACCGCACAATCATTGCATGACCTCTTAGTGACTTCCAACCACAAGACCAACCTTCCCAAAAGAAAACTCTAACTAGAAACCTGAACATGATAAATGGATTGGTTCTACAAATACTGAATGGAACAAGTTCGGTGTGATCTTCAACAGCTTAGTAGGAAAAAAACATATAATCCATGTATTTACTTTCTAGAAACTATTCATAAACACCCATCTGAAATACACATATGAAAAAAGGATTTATCATCTTTAATAAGAAACCATTTTTTTCCCTTAAAAAACACACCACATTCCCATTTTTTAAATATATTTTCATTTAAAAACAAAAATCCAAGAAAAATAAAACTAATCTATGATTAAAATAAATAAGTAATATATATAGTAAATAAATTGAAACAAAATATAAATAAGAACATACAAATATAAAAATGTGTAAATTTCCTAAACATCCCTATAGATATCCCTAGATGTACTCGTTTGGGCTCACATACCGGTATATAGTGTAGATCTATAGTCAATATCCCATTGGATTTTCCAACTACAAATCCAGAAGCACAATCCCACTTGGCCTCTAAAACATCCAAGGGGTACCAACCCATGTAATCAGGTTTGACAAGAAACCACTACTCTAACATCTAAACATTCCTTGGAAACCCATTTTAATAGTACATTGTGAAAGGAGGAGGCCCCGCAGGAATGACTCACCTTACATGTCGCCACTGTACTTTTGTACCCCAGACACATACACCACCCATGTGATAATCCAAATTAGGAAATACTCTATAGGAGTTACAATATTGTAACAATCCTTTAATAAGTTCCAAATGGGTTTTCACATCGCATGATCTTTCTTAACATTCCTCAAAAATATTCTAATATTCTAATCTAGTATTTGTACTTCTAAAACCATAATTCATTTACAAAACATTTTAAAGTTAAAACCAAAATTTAATTATTATAAATTCCAATACATTACAAAAAAATATTCTTAACCATTTCTAAAATAGTATAAATCACCATTTTCATGTTCACAATTCCAAATGTGACTTTATATTTTAAATCTCATTCCATTTCCAACACCACATCAAGTAAAAGTAAAAACACACAACATTCTTAATGATGTCAAACGAGATTTGAAATAATTTTGGAACCAACCATTATTTCAAATGTAACGAATGGGCCATATTTTTAAACATAACATTTTAAACCACTTTTAAGTCATCTAAAGACAAGGGAAATATATTGAATCACAAAGAGTTTAAAAGGAACATGCAAATATTTTTAAAACCCAAGTTTTATATTAAGAAGATTCATCTAAGACCATCATCACTTTCCCCCATACATGTGTTCACCCCAAGCCCACATAGATGTTCCCACATCTAATGGTACACTAAAATTATCCATGAAATCACCCAAAACATTTTTTTAGTGTAATGACACATGTTCTAAAACCCATAAACCAGTCCATATATAAGTTCCAAACCATAAAAGTCACAAACCACCTGAAAAATTTGAAATTCACAATCCAATAACGATATTATATCATAACCAGGGATCAACACTACTCAAAACATAAAATTACATTTTAAATGAAAAATGGAGAATTTAGAAAATTCCATGTGTGCATAACAATATAAAATGTCTAAAAAACTCTTTAAAGCCACTTACACCAATTTTTTCCAACACAAAAAACACCATACCAAGCCAAAAATGCATACCAAAAGCATAAAAAACACATTTATATACTATTTACAAATACCCAAGCATTAAATAGATTTTATGGAAAAGTAAACACAAAGAAACCCCTACCTAAATGGAGTAACAATGCGAGAAATTTCATGGGAACGAAGAATATGCACCAAGGAACAACCCGCACACCCTAGAACCAAATAAAAAAACAACCCAACACATTCAACATATCCCCTAGGGTTTTTTCAAATAGTAACCCACAAACAAAACACCAAGAAATAAATAAGGGAGAATAGAAAGAAGAGAAAAATGGAAAAAACCCTTAAAAAAAACTCACCTTATAACATTGGAGGATCATCCATGGAGGGAAGAGAACCAAAGGTAAGGGGGGTATGAGACCCTTTAATGTACCAAAAATGAAAAAGGGGAGAGATGTTTCGATTTAGTGTTAAAACATAAGAGGGAATAAATGGAATTTTATTTTTTAAGAAATCGAGGTAGCTTGAATGGTTTGGCCGCACAATTTTCCAAAATGTGTGTTAACCGTGTGGTCACCACTCTCTAAATGGACAGATCTTCTCATTCATTTTCTGAACAATTTCCCAAAATGTGTGGAACCCATGAACCTTACTCTAGGACACCAAAAAAAAGACACACCATTATATTGGGAAAAGCAATATGGTTCTATTAACCATGCTCTACATGTGAGATCTTTACTACCTAGCTGATAACATCATTTTTCAACCAAAAGCTCAAAAAATCAAACTGGGACTCAACCCAAACCTCAAACAAAATATCCAAGGCCAAGAAAAAGATTAAATAAAATAATTTCTGTGGTTGGGTTTTTCCATGGATTGATATATAATTATATAAATTCATGTCTCAAGATACCCAAGAGTTGTTACATAAATCGATTTGACAAATCCCCATGGAAGGAAATTTTATTAAGAATCATGTATTTTGTATGAGTAAATGATATGTTATTTAGAATAAAAGATATATTTTTTTTTATTCATTGAGGATGGTGAATAATTATTTTAATATAATAATTAACCTAAAAACAATAAAGAAGAAGTAACTGGAACATAATATACTAGATTGGAATAATAAATATTTCATTAAATTTATTCAATTTGAAAAAAATAAAAGTATAGTTTTCTTATATATTCTCTAGGGGATGTAACCCACATTGGATAAAAATGGTTATTCAAGAAGAAACTAGAATTGGATAGAAAATCTATACCTATAAAAAATTATTGGAATCCAAAGGATCTAAAAAACATTAAAGAATAGACTGCGAAAAATCCTTTTCTCAATTTTTCAATCTTAAATCCGTCTGAAATATACATTATAGAGAGGCCTTCCATGACTATGTGATCTAGTATATTGATGTTAAAATACTTTTCCTCAATGGGAGGCTTTAGGATAATGTATATATATAAAAACCAGAAGCGTTTTGAACTCCAATGTATACAAACACGGTGTACAATTTATAAATATTCATTTATGGATCTAAAAAGGTTTCTAGGTCGTGGGAATTTTTTTATAAAGTAAAAAAATATAATTTCGATTTAGAAATAAATATGTGAGCATTGTGTATATAAGAATTCTAGTGGGGGTGAAATCACTTACCTAATAGTGTATATAGATTTAATACTAATAAATATAAGTGAAATATCAATATTATATTCCCTTAAATCCAAGGTGAACAAGTGATTCTATATAATGGAATTGGTGGAAGAATCATATATTATTGGCATCAATATCCTCCAACGTAGATCCATGAGGATACCCATATTAAATCAAATTATGTATATTTAAATGATACTGAAGAGAATCATTAAATAAAAATGCGTATGGGGATTATTTATCATGTCACATGGAATTCATATATCCAATAAAATGGGTCCTCAGACACATGAGGAGTGATTGATAATTTCAAGGACACCATAAAATTCATAAATTAGTTCAATGATGTATACATTCTTTTTTAATTAGCTTGATGTTTTCTACAACTTATGAAAAGTAAGAAGATATTCAGATAACCTAGGTGACTTCCATTGGATGAAATTCAGGAATCTCCTTAAGATTCTGAGGAAAACTAAGGATATGTTCCATTTATATAGAGACGATGTAGAGGTGGTTAATATGGGATATGTATATTCCATTTTCTATATAGATCAAAAATATTAAAAATTAAAATTGGTATAAATTATCAATGTCAATAGAGGTGTTATGAGAGGGGAGATATCAAAGAAATCTAGAGTCACTGATTTTGCAAAGGATTCTATGTATATTGTAGCTCTTTTGGTATCTAAAGATGTGGTTTGGATATAAAACCTCTTCTAATAGTATAACATAGTCCTAAGTAGAAAATAACCTATCACAATCTATTATTATAAAAATGTAGCAGTAGTTCTTATAGATGATCCATGTTAACTTCAATGGAGAAAACTCATAATTTAGAAATATCATCTATTATGTAATTTTTTTAGACAGACGATGTTATAGATAGTATAGTTTCTATAAAAGATAGTGTTCTAGACCCTTTAACTGAATCCTTATCTTAGGATCAACAAAATCATTATTTGAGTTATAGTAGAATAAAAGTCATTATCAGCATTATATGGTCCAAACTGGTTCCTATTGTAGTTTTTTCCTAAAACCAATCATATTAAAAATAGATTGAATATATATCTATAAAATTGAATAGTAATAATTTATCATTTTCTATATTTTTCATTGGTCTATATAACTTGTTTGTCTTAATGTCATTGAATATTAGTTGTATGGAAAAGGGCATAATATTTCCCTTCTATGATGAGAACTTAATAATGATATAATGATATTCATAAATATTTCTCTATGGTTTGATAAAATTCCATGATGAGAAACATAATATGATTATATCCAGGTGCGAGTACTCATAAGTAGATAAGACTTTATCTCCTGATGTTTTTAATTGGTAATCTCTATAATGGGATATTATGAGAACATACTCACTTATTTGAAAACCATTTGTTTATGTTTCAATGGATATTATTATTTTCAATAATTTTCAATGATCTATAGACATTAATATTATTATTAATGTATATTTTTCCACACACCCTTTGATGTATTTCATTAAACCATGAAAATATAATATGACAATGAAGATAGGTACATTGGGTGTATCATAAATTATATATTATTAATGAATAAGTCAGGGAAGGACTTCCCATTCAATATTTGTAAAGTTATGTCCCAAACAATTAGTTAAAAATGAACCCTCACATTAAATATAATGTCAATAGTGTATATCCAAGTTCATTTCTAATATTTAATGAAAGGAACCTAATACATGAAGGATTCTCACATTGGTGTGCAACCTTCTTGATGAGATATCAAGATAATGGGATTCTATTACATTGTGGGAATTCATATATGGTTATAATTGATTAATCATATAATCTTCCTACATGTTTCATTGACCCATTATAGGGTAGTAATCTTGGATAATAGAAAATACCACTTAATTTCACAATGCAAAAGGAATAGTGGGTCCCACACAAATTGATTCCATTGATCTCAGTTAAACATAAATTCTATTTAAAATTTTGAATATATAATATTCTACAGACCATGAAATATTATTTATTTACAATTTAATGATTCATTAAAAATGTTAAAAATATATTTATTCTCAAGGAAATTTTTAAATTATGTTAATATAAAATATTTATTTGTGTATTTTTATTCACATTGTGTGAAATAATAATTTACATTAAAAATAAATTTTTTATTTAGATATGAAAATATGGAAGAAATATTTATTCACTAGAAAGTGAGTAAAATATTTATTTACATATTTATTATATTAATAATATTTAACTATTTATTTAAGAAACCAATAAATTTTGAGGACAGGTGGACTAGTTTCTTTATGCGGATAAATATTTATTTACCATATTGAAAAATAATATTTTGAATTATGTGGGTTAGCATACCCGATGAAATAAAATAAAAATATTTTTATATAAGATTCTATAGGGTTCGGTTTGGGGTTAATATATTACCACATTTATTTGTGAAATTGATTAAATATTAATCCTTAACCCTAATATTATAAATATACATCTATGTTAACTTGTAAGTGATTAATATTTTTTTTAAAACTCCTCCCAATTTCCCCCTCATCATATCTTCATCTCAATACCGAGAAGAACAAGATAGATTCATTCATGATTGAAGGATTGTTAAGTGATCAAAATGAACAATGAAAGATAATTAATCTTCTATGCTTGCACATGACGTTACATTAATATTTGTCAACGAGCGAAGAAGATTTTGTTGATCACTTCTAGAGAGGCATTTATATTGGTACTCACAATGCAATAGTGGTACACTAAACAGGTTAAACAAATAAATAGCATCAACAAAAAAAGTTATCAAGCCTATGTTAATATTTCTTCATGAGTTTTAAATAAAATTTAAATTAATTTGAAAGTTTCCTTCCATAATTATAGTGGAATATTTTATCAATATTTTTTATAAAAAATATCATTGGTCATAGAATTTATCTTAATAGAAATTGATGAATATCCATTGAATCCAATAAATAATGATTTGGAAATAATCCCAAAAGGAATATTTTACACATCCTAAACCTATAAATCCAACTAGATACATAAATGTATCATTATTCAGTATTAAATAAAACATATGTGGCTTCAATATAATTGAAAAAATATCATATTTTTTTAAAATAAGTGACCATTTATGCTTTATAATTGGATAATAATTCATATATGTGTTTCCATAAATAGTTCATTAGACTTATAGAATAAACCCATGAACCATACAACATGAGATAAGGTAAATCTATCTTTGTAGAAAAAGTATTTACAATTTTGAAAATGAAAAATATTGATGTATAAATAATTATTCACCTCAATGTAGCATAAAACATTCCTCAACTAATAAAAAACATCGATTCTCTATCGAGGTTGAGTATAAATAGAGAAAAAATGAATTCTAAATCTAACATGATAAAAATGAATGACCTGATAACCCACACCCCTGTAGGATCTCAATTACCAAACCCAAGATCTGATACCTTTGAATCTATTGATAGAAATGACTGAACCAATCTATGGTATGAAATAAAAAATAAATAGTCCCTAAAAGAGGATAATCTTAACTAGTAAACCTTTAGATCTTCTGTAGTGATGGTTGACCATCACCATCATCAATAAACCTATGATAGGGTTCCTGATATCTTTCTATGAATCAATTGAATTATTATCATTGTAAAAGGATCTTTATAACTCTCCTAATATGATTTAGGATCCTTAATGGGTATATTTATAAGATTATACAATAGATAAGATTATAAGTATAAGAATGTTATCACATATTTCTCCCCAAAATGGTCCAACTAAAAAATGATTACCATCATTATTTGATGTCTAACCAAACATATACAGTCTATCCTAATAACTACATTGTCCACATATAATTTCATAAACAACCCATATTCATAAACATTATAATAAAAAATAAAAAAAGGTAGTAATAATTAAAATTTACATTTATAATATCTAAAATCGCGTATAAAATATGATTTCAAAACTTAATTCAATACATACAATGAATAATAAACCACATATATTTTATAAAATTTATATTCAAATCTAAATGCATAATTTTCTTAATAATATTAAAATAATATTAAAAATATATTTACTCAACTAATTGAAAATGGAAAAATAAAAAATATTTTTCACATAGGATATTAATATATTTTGGTGGGGAATAAAACATAATTATTGATAAAATATACAATAAAATAATGATTCATAAACTTTTTATGGGTTGTATTACCTTGAAAGGTGTTTGTGTGATATGATATTTTTTAGGATATCTTACATTCTATTAATTATTAGAGTGATTTCATGTCATTCTAGTATAAATAAAGAAACAATGACCGTCAATGTTTGATTTATTATGACATGGCCTATGATAAAGATTTGAGGTAATTTTTAATGACTAAAAATGATTAGGGATCTTTCCATTTAATTTTTTTATGTGTGTTAAATAAATCAAGAGTTTCTTTTAGGAATTTATTGATATGGACTAACAAAGGAATATTCATAGACAATGGTACAGCTGATATGATATATGGGACATCAATTGTATCTTCTAGAATTCCTTATGGGTTATTGTAACCACATGTATGATAAGATATTCATATGATAGGTATCGAGGTGTGACCTATTTATGAACATCTTTGACTTTGATATGTCTGATGAAATTCATTGGAAAAATAATGGTTTGAGTATATCAATATCTTAATGAGTAATATGAGGATTTCCATAACTTGGTTGAGTGGGGAGAAGGTGGAATTAATAAAATATTAGTAGTACAATGTGTGGTGAACATTAATTTAGAACATTAGAGGCACATGATATCTAGAGAGGTCATGAAATAAATATATATCTATAAAAATCAACCATGATGATGTAAAATTATTGATTGAATTGGATTGTGGTAATGTATAAAATAATAATTTCATAGACCCCTAAGAAAGTGTTATTTTATGGGAATACTAGAGGAAAGTGAGTATGGATCAGGAGAGATAATCATAAAGAGTATATTAAATCTAGGAAGGTAAATTATCTTTAAATAAAAATTAGTATAATACTATGGTGCTGTGCACAACCTCTAATAATCATCGTTAAAGTCCTAATTCTATTCAATTAATAATGAAGGTCGGTTATGGCATGTATGATGGATCCAATATGGTAATGATAAGGTTTTCCACTAGATCAATACGAAGGAATCATGGATGTATCTGATAAGATATAAATGTGTATGTTTGGTTCCATTTGATATCATTCAACCATAGTTGGAACATTTAGTAACAGGCATAAATTTAATTATAATAATAGTATATGATGGTGATCATGTTCAATAATTTATACTAAAGGGGGAGTATCTGAAAAAAATTAATGAATAAAATCATCATGGGATAGGTATATTCTATAAAGGGAGACATTAGATTCTAGACATATATGAACAATGAATTATTAGTTGTGGACGATTAAAATATTTTTGAGGGAAACATTTTTGTCTGGAATAGACATGTAAATTATATTATCAGAGTATGATGTTAAAAATTTTGTTCTATAATATTTTCACAGGGATCGTAAAGTCATAATTTGTTTGGGAATTTAGTCTGCCCAACATTTCATGGTCTACAGAGTTTTAGAGGTAGTCTGTACAGCGAGGTATTGGATGGCATATTTTATGCACGATCAGTGGTAATGATATAAATTTTAAAATATGTGTCACATTTCAGGGTTAACTAGTGTAAATTAAGGATTAAACCAAGATGAATATAGAGATCACATAGTTTTCTGGTTTGGGTATAGTTATAGGAAAATTATGGATTGGGTGGAATGAATATTATTATCATGTATTAACCATCAATTTATAGAATGGTATAATATCAATCTATAAATAAAAATTCATTAGTATGATAAATTCTATGGGGGTTTATATAAATTTTAATTTAAGAATATTAGTGGAATAAGAGGAAGAGTTGGACTCCAGTGAAATAAGAGATATGGTGAGTAATTTTTTCTTTAAGTTAAATTATATTTAAGTATTATAGATATGTTTTTAAAAAATAATGTATATTTTTAGGTGTATATTTTTTTACAAAATACCTGATATAAAATTCTAAAAATTTGGTATATGAGGTGTGGGTATACCTAAGAAAGACATACCATGATTTTAAATATTTTCAATGAATACATAATGTATCTTCCACATTGACATTCATGATAATTGTAAAGGATTATTGTAATTGGAGATAGATGCATAAAAATATTATTTAAATACAAACATAATTTTCTCTATATTTTTTCTTGACATAACATAGCTTTATATACTTATCCTGCATAATACTATTCGACATAACCTGGTAATACATTTAAACATGTGAAGGGGTGAGATCAGATACTCAACAAGGATAATTTTTGGAGGTATCAATCAATGACCATAGAAAAGGGTATAATAATAATAATTTTATGATAAAACTTTATTATAAAAAAAATAATATCCATTGATTCGTAAATTATAATCGTGAGGCATGGAAAACAATATTATTATATCAGAAGATTGGTGAATTAAAAATCCATCATGATCCATGATTTAAAAACATAAGTATATCAACATGTCATATGATTTTGGAACCATCCTAATAATCAAAACCATAACATATTTCAAGGATAACTACCAAGACCACTATAACATACAATACCAGACATCACTACCTATTTTAACATAATAGTGGATCATAGATAACTGGATATATATCATAGTGGATCAATCACATCAACTCATTTCCCATAATTATATCATATGACATTAGTATTTACCCAATTAATTGGAGGGATATAAAAAACCCACACATAACATAATGAAAACCATATATATGTTTTTCAAAATATCATAAACCATTCATCATTTCAATATATCAAAACCCATAGAAAATAAATGGGTTTCATAAAGATTTCATCATAACCTTATTATTCTATTAGAAAGAAATGGGTTTCATAAAAACATTGTCATCATAATACATTCTAAAAATGAAGTTAGAGGATAGCCTAAGAGTATAACCCTACTAAAATTTATCAATCATTAAATGATGAGGACATATATTAAAAATAACATTAAAAGAACTCACAAAAATATTTTGAAAACATGATAAAATATATTTTTCCATGTATGAAATGTTAACTACAAATTCTAATAAAATTTAAAAATTCATTTTCTTTGAAATAAACTATGGATACATTAAAATGAAATTTTAGAGAAAATTACAAACATAATTATAGACAAATCTATTCATGCATTATATATTAAAAGAAACATTACTTCAAGTCTTTTATAAATGTCGAAACCATCTTTCTTATAAAATTATTTGAAATATTCTTTTTTTGAAATATTAAATCATGTAAAAGGTAGTGAAAATGACCTTTTAAAAAAATAATTTATAGTTTTTATTATTTATAAAAAAATTGATGTTTGTGGACAAGGTAGAAAAAATTCATCAACTAAAGAGGAAATAAGGATGAATTTTTAATAATAAAAATTTATTGACCCTTTTAAGTGTCAATGAGAGTGAATCAGAACTAATAATTAATAATTATTTTAAAAAATATACAATAAGAAGATATGTTGGGTTTAAAATATAAGATTAATAAAAATTACGTCAATATAAATTTAATAAAGACATTTCTAAAAAGGAATAGTATTTTAGAATAAAACCTTATTACTCTAGTAAATTTTTAATCATAAAAATGAAAAAATACTAAAAATGAAACATTAAATACCATGAATATAAATAGATTACCAAAATATGAAATAAAGTGGGTATTGTATGTATCAAATGAAAGAAACAGGTTGTGAATATTGCAGATGTAACGCCCCGACCCCAGTTACCCAGAGTCGGTGCATTATTACATAACATTGGCATGATCACAAGAAAGATCAAATCTCGAAAGACCGATTGGTTTAGTAGCCTTGGAAACACTAGATATATTCATAAGTTTTACATTACATCATAAAATGAAAAACTACTACAACAACATAATGTTTCCACAACCCACACTATTAACCCCTCATAAAATCCCTGCAGGTCATTCATAACTTACTTCTTCACATCCTGGGAAAAATAAAACATAGAAAAGGGGTGAGCTCAAATGCCCAGTAAGGATAACAATATATCGGAAACTTTCATAAATAAGAATAAACATTTAAGGCAATGTATAACTAAAACAAAAGCCTTTTAAATATGAACTTTCAACATGGTATGGCATAAATAAAATGAAATAATGCCATTTACTTATTCACATGGATATTCTACTAATCGAATAATCACATGCAAAAATCAATAACCACTTTCATAATGTTGGAATGCATAATGCCAGACTATAATAACCACATAGCCAAGGCCTCGTGCCAAGACTACAAATAAGATTTTGTCAAGGCCTTGTGCCAAGACACTAGTTTGTCTCATGAGACCTACCGATGCATCGAGGAGCTATAGCGGGCTCCACCCGTCACTTATTAAGTCCAATGCATTCCCATATGAAAAGGTTTAAACATAACATAAACATTCGTATTAAAACTAGCATACGAAATGTCAATAATTTCATCATAAACTATGAATGGTATAAAAATAGCACATCCACAGTGAAACATATCACAAAACCTTCAATACAATATAGAAGTTTTGTATCATAATAAATCAACTTCAAATAATCTTAAAATCCATCAAAGGATGTTGACATAGATGAAATCAAAATTTTTTTAAAGAAGTATCTCCTTTTATTTTGAAATCATTTAAGATCCATATAAAATAAAAAATTTTCTTTGAAAATATTCTTATAAGCTTGTATGGAAAGCTTCGACGATTTTATAACGGCGGAAAATAACCGCACCCGCCGTATAAGTTTTAAAAAAACATTCTTACCTCAATTCTGTCGAAAAGGTTAAAAAGGACCTTGTTTTGAAAACGACGGAAAGATTCCTTTATAAACCTCTTATAAAAATTCAAACAATGGTATAAATGACTTTAACCCATATTCTTGTAAATAGTAAAAATGTTTTGAAATACATTTCGAAGAAACATGGATGTGGATGATAAAGAGATCCCAGAAGATTATTACGTATAATACAACCTCGGATAATGAAGAGATTGTGAAATAACCCTTACCTTGTACTTTTCCTTGGTTGGGGTAGGTTAACCTCCTGTATAATGGTGAAATAATTTTTATTAAATTATATAGTAATCATATACATTAATATGATATCATATATGATCTTTTAATATTGATTTGATAATAATATCTTAGTATTATCGTTGTTTCGTGTATTAACTTACTTGTTTTCTTTTGTATGTTTTGCTACGTAAGACATGTATGTAAAGGATAGGTTGTATATTATTCATATCCAGAATGATATCAAGTCCTTAAACATCATTTTTTAAATCATCAAATGATAATTATACTTGAATGGATACGATGGAGAATGAATCTCATCGCGTTCGTGGAGACGGTAGTCCGTACGTACGCACGAGCGACAATATCATTCTTTTGATATTAAAATAATATATAAATGGATGGTATATCATATATACAGAATCATTAACATGTTATATTTATTATTTACATGAGTTACACATCATTATTATACCCATCCAAATAATATTATATTTAATAACAATTACACCACGACGTGGAGACGGTAAGCCGTACGTACGCACGTATGGTGACATGTTATTCAAAGGGTGGATAGAATACTGAATATGGTTGTACCATATTTATAATAACATCACAGTATATGTAAGATACTGGAGTTATTATTTTAGAATGGTAAGAACAAAGAAAGAGGAAGTGTAAGAAGAAAGGAACTTAGAAAAGGGTGGTGAAATCATTACCTCTTCTTCGGGTTCTTCCTTTTGATTTGATCAAAAGGGCTCCTTAGGTTGGTTTTCGGATCAAACTAAGGCCTCTAGGATGTAGTGAGGGATGTTGGGAGAGTATTTGGGCAGAGTTTTGCCGAACCAAATGGCTTTAGAGGTGTGAAGAAATGAGAAGGAGGAGTGCCCTTTTATAAGAGGGGTTAGGGGCACCTTTGGAAAAGCTAGAAATATTAATTTATAATAAATTAATATTCGGTTTCCAATGGCTCCAAAGTTGACTATTAAATGTCTAAGGTGGGGATAGGTCGCAAAACACTCAACCAATAGAATTTATACAGGTTTGGGTACTTATATTAACCTTATCTTTAAGTATTAACTCTAAGTTAATTAGTTTCACTTTTACAATGTCTCTTTGTATTTTTATATAATATGGTTAATAAACTTACTATATACATCCAAGATACCCACAAGTGGTCCATTAATAATGAACCTATCATGAAATAAGTCTCTTGGCCTAACCTTAGACTTTTGGGAATTTAATATCAATTAATAATATAATATTTGTTTTAAGAACTCTTTTATGTCAATTTTGACACTATTCAATAGTTGATTTTTGTGAAACTCATAACAGATTGATTACTTAGAACAAAGTCAATTAAATCAATCCTAATATATCATATTATCCTATAAAATTAGTTTAATTCATTAAAAGTTTCATATTATATTTATTTGGGTATTTATAATATCAATTATTTTAATTGTTCACTATTATAGTAATTACTGCATCATCATTGTGTCATATATTAAATAAATTATTTAATGTCTAAAAATTATAAATAAAATATCATTATGTAGGAAATCTTTGTATCTTTCTAATGAATATTTATAATCTAAAATCCAACTTATATAACCCTATGTAACAATTGTTGTTCTAAAAGATATATGCTTGTGTCATTTTTGTATTCATTTTAACTAAATTAAAATAAAGTGTCATTATCACTTACAAGTGGATCCATGGGGTCCCAAAATCAACCCAAAGATGCCCATGGTCTACCATGTATCAACAAATAGGGTTAAGACACGTTTTAGGGTAATTTAGTATTATTATAATATTAATTTTTAACCCTTATTTACCGGATTTACCCTTAACCATGGTAAATAAAATATTTACCGCAGTAATTATTCAAAATGTCTAAAAATAAAAGTTACCTATTTACACAATTTGAACATCCTGATTCCAAATATGGAATCCATTTTCCTAAATTCAAAACACAGAAGTGGCAGAAATTAATTTAAAATTAATTCCCGCTGTCAAAACAAAAAGCGTGTTTTTAAGAGATAATAACTATCAAAAGATTGACACTCGTTTATGTTCGGTTTAATTGTAAAATTATGTCCAATGACCAAAATTATATTAAATGGTAAAAATATATTCTAAATATACTTTAAAACCACTCAAATTCATAATTTATCACTATTAATTATTTTGATTAAAAAAGTTGTTTTTAATTAAAACTTAGTAATTTTCACTATTCATCAAAATATGAAAGTTATCCGAAATGTACCAAAATTTCACCTTAGGCTAAATTAGATATTACAAATTCAAAAATGAAGTCCATTTTCAAATATAAAATATATATAATTTCAAAAAGTAGGTATTACTATTCATAACGACTAGTTTGATTAGTTATGGTGTGTTAGAACTCGGTGTTGCGTACAACACACGCTATCACATTATTCAAAGAAAGTGTACCGTGGAAGCTTGGGATGTTTCATTTTAAATTTTTGATGTCCTCATTTAGTCAAAAAGTTTAAAATATTGTATTTAAAAAGGGTTCACTATTAAAAGTTGATAAAAGTGGAATACTGAAAATGAATTTGTTCTTGCATTATATCTAAGAAACTCATAATATGGATTCTAAAATTATAAGGATTATATAAAGTTTAAAATTTAGATAATACTATTCATAACCTCTTTTGAATGGCTTTTTTTTGTAATTCATGGTGTGATTGAACTCAGTGTTGCGTGTAGTGCAAGTTATTGAATTATTTTGAAGAAATAACACACTATGAAATCTTGGGGTGTTACATTCTCCCCTCCTTCAATAAATTGCGTCCTTGCAATTTGAAATTGTTCTTAGAAAATAAAAGGTTGAAAATAGAAAATATATTTGTGGGAAAACCCACATCAGAAATTGGGTTACTAAAATTTAGTCTTAATATGAGGAAAAGAGAAATGAAAGGGTCACCACCAAATTATGATCTTGATTAGGAGAACATTGGTGGCAATTAGAGACATATAATTGGAGGAAAAACGTAAATATTTATAGGTAGTGATTGAGGTCATCAATCACAAAAAAGTATAAAATTGAGGTCCTTAAACTCATCAATCTATGATGATTTGAAGTACCATCGGTTCAACAAAATATAGGGTATTGGGATAACACATTTTTGACGTTTCAAAATATCTTAGTTGAAATCCCACATCGAAAAATGAATTAATGAGGCCTCTATTTAAAATAAAGAGTGGAAAGTATGAAGATTACCGAAAATAACACATACTAGGGTTCCATGTAGGAAAATATGGATATGGAGGAGAAATCTAACCATCAATTATCTGATGGAGAGTGGTAGAGAACATGGCTATGAAAAGGCCAACAATCCCAAAGCCATAAATTAGTGATGATTTAAGGTACCATCTAGGGAAACATTTTTGTTCTAAGTTCCTTTTATTAATGTTGAGGAATTTATTTATGAGATTGGCTAAGATCATAAGGAGATATATTTACTTTATAATCAGAGTTTTATCCATTAATAAGTTTCTACCACAAACTCATCTTTCACTCTAAAAGATAATAGAATGTAATTTTTTATTTATTTATACTATTCGTACAGGGTTCCAAAATAAATGAATTTATAATTCATCTACCAGATCTTTAAAAAAAACAACATTATTTAATCCAGGACATCTCATGGGCCAGTGGTAGGTGATACACCCTTGTCGCCCTTCAGTTGCGGGTTCAAGTCTCGCAGCCTTGCCGGACGCGACGGGTTGCCGCCCAACCTCCGGGTTTTCCTTTTATGGTAATCCAAAATAATCCAAACTAGAACTATCCAAAATACTTTTGTCCAAACTCACAGTCCAACATTTATAAGGAAGGTAAACATAATATAGATCCTTTTTACCCTGCAATAGCATATGAATACCTTCATCTTGTATTCTTTTAATAAACTGAAACATCTTGAATTACCATATTCCTTATTGATTACATTCATGCTCCCCTATTCCATATAGAATGCTGGATGTACTTCATTAATCCAAAAATGTTTTAAAACCCAACAATGATGGAATATACAAATCATTAATCAGCTTCAAGGTAGTCAATAATATCCACTATAATTTATCCAAATCAATCATGTATTATTCTAAAATCACCACCTCGGTATCTGAACCATATTATGGTTTATCTTTCTCTCAACCATATATTTTCCAAACATTTAACCTGCTACTGAGTCACTTTTCTTTGTTCCACACCATCTCAAGTCCTTAATGAAATAGTACTGCAGTACAATCCTTATATACTCCATAATTATTATAACAAGTACATTGTTGATACAACACTCAATTGACATAATCAACATAAGAACTCTAATTATTCCTCTTCATATGTGGTAGTATCATAACTTGATTATTATCCAATAACATCATTTGCGGCATAGTCTGATGACTGGGACATAGGCTCGCGTAGTGTCCAAACTCCTTGCAAATGAAGCATTGTACATTTGAAACCATTTTCTTACCCTTGCAGTCACGTACTTTGTGCCCTTTTCCTCCACACTTATAACAAACTCCCATTCCTTTCAGGAAATTTCCAGGGTGTTTCTTTCCACAGTTACCACATATGAGAAAATTCTTCTTTTCCCTCTTCCCTTTATCCATCTTTCTCTCTTCCATCCTTTTCTTCTCTTGCTTCCCTTCAAAGCCATAGGACTCAGTAAACTCTTTACTTATCTTATCAACACATGATGTTATTTCTTCATATGATGATAATACATGGGAGACTATTTCTCTTATAAATTCTAGCTTAAGACCATGAAAGATATGATCCTTCCTTCTCTTTGGATCATGTGCATTTCTGGAGTTCTCATTCCTTCTACTGGTCGCCATTTCTAAACAATGGCATACACTAGATCAGTTTATGAATCAAAACACATAATCCCATACTTATAAAACACTTAACATAAATTGAACTATTTATGGATATAATCCATAATCATAAAAATGTTTTCTTTGAGGAAGTATATACTCATAAACCCTTCATAATGATTTGTAAGGAAAATGAGAGTTATCCTAAGCATATCCCCCGGGAGTGTCGTAACCAAGAGTGCAGCAAGGCCCGTTGTCGTGCACCAGTTCCCGTTCGAGTCTAGCTCAAAGCGGTGTTTTCGGGTTTTACCCCTAGGTACATCTGTGCCAGAGCCGCCTCTACCTGCTCGTATCCAGACAGGGATTTATTGCTCGGAAAACTCACAAAATCTCTACAATACCAAAATTCTAGGAAGTTCTTCAATACTAATCCTCAAAGTTCATATTAGGTCTACGTGCTCTAATCAGAGTTTATCTAAATCTAGCTTCCAAGTTTTGTACTAAACTTCCTCTAATACCAACTGTAACGCCCCAACCCCAGTTACCCAGAGTCGGTGCATTATTACATAACATTGGCATGATCACAAGAAAGATCAAATCTCGAAAGACCGATTGGTTTAGTAGCCTTGGAAACACTAGATATATTCATAAGTTTTACATTACATCATAAAATGAAAAACTACTACAACAACATAATGTTTCCACAACCCACACTATTAACCCCTCATAAAATCCCTGCAGGTCATTCATAACTTACTTCTTCACATCCTGGGAAAAATAAAACATAGAAAAGGGGTGAGCTCAAATGCCCAGTAAGGATAACAATATATCGGAAACTTTCATAAATAAGAATAAACATTTAAGGCAATGTATAACTAAAACAAAAGCCTTTTAAATATGAACTTTCAACATGGTATGGCATAAATAAAATGAAATAATACCATTTACGTATTCACATGGATATTCTATTAATCGAATAATCACATGCAAAAATCAATAACCACTTTCATAATGTTGGAATGCATAATGCCAGACTATCATAACCACATAGCCAAGGCCTCGTGCCAAGACTACAAATAAGATTTTGTCAAGGCCTTGTGCCAAGACACTAGTTTGTCTCATGAGACCTACCGATGCATCGAGGAGCTATAGCGGGCTCCACCCGTCACTTATTAAGTCCAATGCATTCCCATATGAAAAGGTTTAAACATAACATAAACATTCGTATTAAAACTAGCATACGAAATGTCAATAATTTCATCATAAACTATGAATGGTATAAAAATAGCACATCCACAGTGAAACATATCACAAAACCTTTAATACAATATAGAAGTTTTGTATCATAATAAATCAACTTCAAATAATCTTCAAATCCATCAAAGGATGTTGACATAGATGAAATCAAATTTTTTTAAAGAAGTATCTCCTTTTATTTTGAAATCATTTAAGATCCATATAAAATAAAACATTTTCTTTGAAAATATTCTTATAAGCTTGTATGGAAATCTTCGACGATTTTATAACGGCGGAAAATAACCGCACCCGCCGTATAAGTTTAAAAAAAACATTCTTACCTCAATTCTGTCGAAAAGGTTAAAAAGGACCTTGTTTTGAAAATGACGGAAAGATTCCTTTATAAACCTCTTATAAAAAGTCAAACAATGGTATAAATGACTTTAACCCATATTCTTGTAAATAGTAAAAATGTTTTGAAATACATTTCGAAGAAACATGGATGTGGATGATAAAGAGATCACAGTAGATTATTACGTATAATACAACCTCGGATAATGAAGAGATTGTGAAATAACCCTTACCTTGTACTTTTCCTTGGTTGGGGTAGGTTAACCTCCTGTATAATGGTGAAATAATTGTTATTAAATTATACAATAATCATATACATTAATATGATATCATATATGATCTTTTAATATTTATTTGATAATAATATCTTAGTATTATCGTTGTTTCGTGTGTTAACTTACTTGTTTTCTTTTGTATGTTTTGTTACGTAAGACATGTATGTAAAGGATAGGTTGTATATTATTCATATCCAGAATGATATCAAGTCCTTAAACATCATTTTTTAAATCATCAAATGATAATTATACTTGAATGGATACGATGGAGAATGAATCTCATTGCGTTCGTGGAGACGGTAGTCCGTACGTACGCACGAGCGACAATATCATTCTTTTGATATTAAAATAATATATAAATGGATGGTATATCATATATACAGAATCATTAACATGTTATATTTATTATTTACATGAGTTACACATCATTATTATACCCATCCAAATAATATTATATTGAATAACAATTACACCACGACGTGGAGACGGTAAGCCGTACGTACGCACGTATGGTGACATGTTATTCAAAGGGTGGATAGAATACTGAATATGGTTGTACCATATTTATAATAACATCACAGTATATGTAAGATACTGGAGTTATTATTTTAGAATGGTAAGAACAAAGAAAGAGGAAGTGGAAGAAGAAAGGAACTTAGAAAAGGGTGGTGAAATCATTACCTCTTCTTCGGGTTCTTCCTTTTGATTTGATCAAAAGGGCTCCTTAGGTTGGCTTTCTGATCAAAATAAGGCCTCTAGGTTGTAGTGAGGGATGTTGGTAGAGTATTTGGGCAGAGTTTGTCCGAACCAAAAGGCTTTAGAGGTGTAAAGAAATGAGAAGGAGGAGTGCCCTTTTATAAGAGGGGTTAGGGGCACCTTTGGAAAAGCTAGAAATAGTAATTTATAATAAATTAATATTCGGTTTCCAATGGCTCCAAAGTTGACTATTCAAAGTATAAGGTGGGGATAGGTCGCAAAAAACTCAACCAATAGAATTTAGATAGGTTTGGGTACTTATATTAACCTTATCTTTAAGTATTAACTCTAAGTTAATTAGTTTCACTTTTACAATGTCTCTTTGTATTTTTATATAATATGGTTAATAAACTTACTATATACATCCAAGATACCCACAAGTGGTCCATTAATGATGAAACTATCATGAAATAAGTCTCTTGGCCTAACCTTAGATTTTTAGGAATTTAATATCAATTAATAATATAATATTTGTTTTAAGAACTCTTTTATGTCAATTTTGACACTATTCAATAGTTGATTTTTGTGAAACTCATAACAGATTGATTACTTAGAAAAACGTCAATTAAATCAATCCTAATATATCATATTATCCTATAAAATTAGTTTAATTCATTAAAAGTTTCATATTATATTTATTTGGGTATTTATAATATCAATTATTTTAATTGTTCACTATTATAGTAATTACTGCATCATCATTGTGTCATATATTAAATAAATTATTTAATGTCTAAAAATTATAAATAAAATATCATTATGTAGTAAATCTTTTTATCTTTCTAATGAATATTTATAATCTAATATCCAACTTATATAACCCTTGTAACAATTGTTGTTCTAAAAGATATATGCTTGTGTCATTTTTGTATTCATTTTAACTAAATTAAAATAAAGTGTCATTATCACTTACAAGTGGATCCATGGGGTCCTAAAATCAACCCAAAGATGCCAATGGTCGACCATGTATCAACCAATAGGGTTAAGACACGTTTTAGGGTAATTTATTATTATTATAATATTAATTTTTAACCCTTATTTACCGGATTTACCCTTAACCATGGTAAATAAAATATTTACCGCAGTAATTATTCAAAATGTCTAAAAATAAAAGTTACCTATTTACACAATTTTAACATCCTGATTCCAAATATGGAATCCATTTTCCTAAATTCAAAACACAGAAGTGGCAGAAATTAATTTAAAATTAATTCCCGCTGTCAAAACAAAAAGCGTGTTTTTAAGAGATAATAACTATCAAAAGATTGACACTCGTTTATGTTCGGTTTAATTGTAAAATTATGTCCAATGACCAAAATTATATTAAATGGTAAAAATATATTCTAAATATACTTTAAAACCACTCAAATTCATAATTTATCACTATTAATTATTTTTGATTAAAAAAGTTGTTTTTAATTAAAACTTAGTAATTTTCACTATTCATCAAAATATGAAAGTTATCCGAAATGTACCAAAATTTCACCTTAGGCTAAATTCGATATTCCAAATCCAAAAATGAAGTCCATTTTCAAATATAAAATATATATAATTTCAAAAAGTAGGTATTACTATTCATAACGACTAGTTTGATTAGTTATGGTGTGTTAAAACTCGGTGTTGCGTACAACACACGCTATCACATTATTCAAAGAAAGTGTACCGTGGAAGCTTGGGATGTTTCATTTTAAATTTTTGATGTCCTCATTTAGTCAAAAAGTTTAAAATATTGTATTTAAAAAGGGTTCACTATTAAAAGTTGATAAAAGTGCAATACTGAAAATGAATTTGTTCTTGCATTATATCTAAGAAACTCATAATATGGATTCTAAAATTATAAGGATTATATAAAGTTTAAAATTTAGATAATACTATTCATAACCTCTTTTGAATGGCTTTTTTTTTGTAAGTCATGGTGTGATTGAACTCAGTGTTGCGTGTAGTGCAAGTTATTGAATTATTTTGAAAAAATAACACACTATGAAATCTTGGGGTGTTACAGCAGAAGTCTCATATAAAAAAGTGAGATGAGAAATCATTACAAAATATTTCAAATTTCATTATATGAGTTTTAAAATACTATATAATAATTATATTTTTTATAAATATATTTAATTTCTATTTTTATACATATCAAACCATTTTTATTGACTTGTAACATCTTATCATCCTTTTATTAACAATTATTTATGAAAATAAATATTCCATGTTATAACAGCTTTATTTTTCATCCATGTTTCATTTCGTTGAATACATTCCTTTTTCTTTGATCATAGTTCGATCATCTGTATATTTTTAATCATTTATGAATTATAATAGTTAATAATTTTATAATATTTTATTACAAGTCATATAAAGAGTTTATGAAAAAATTTAATACATCAATTCATTGGTACGATAGTCCGTACATATGCATGTGTGATATTTCTACTTTTTGATGGATTGAATAAATGTGAATTAAATAATAAATCAGATTTCGAAAACTATAGTTACATCAACAATATTATAAATATTAATAAAATCCATCATTATAACCAACAATGAGAAGCACTTATGACAAATGAATCACATCACTTTATGGAGGTGGTAGTCTACACGTAAACATGATAAGCTTTTTGTTATTACATAAGACAGAAATGAAGTGGATAATGGTTTTTACATATTTAAAATTAAATATTTTTAAGATAATTAATTAATTATTTTATAATGGGTACAATATCCCTAGAGGGGGTACATGAAGAAATAAAATTAAATTAATCAATTAAGAGTATAAACACTTCATTGAGAAACCTTCCTTTTGGGTACGCACTACACTCTGAAAGAATGGTATTTTATAAATACAAATATATATAGGTTATGGGTAATGAAACTATTATTCTATCATAGTAGGGAGTTTCTATGATAGAATGCTTAAAAATTGTGAATAAGTTTGGAGATATGGTTCCCTTTTATATGTGAGTATAGGACACACATAGATTAACATAAAATATTTAAAATTATATATTATTTTAATCAAGTATAATGATTGAAAATGGCCATGTATTTGAGTAAAAATAGTATTTGATAAAAATATGATATGAAAATAAAATTTAAATATTTGTTGGTTTAATTTAGAACCTATTATTATGATTAGCCCCTTCATTAACCATTTTTAACCATAATATTGGAAATAAAATTTTTAACATTTAAAAGTTATAAATTTACATATAAGGTGAAAAGTAGACTAAAAAATGTCCCATAGATGATATTTTCTATCATTTACCATCACAATTTTCCTCTTAAAATATTTATGTCATTTTAAAATAATTTAATAAAACATTAATTAAAAAAATATCATTAAAGTCATTTTTGGTACTATTCTATTTGTTTGACTCCAAAGACATCAAGACAACAAAGGAATTATAATATAAGAATATAAACTATATTTTTTGTTTATAATTACATATTAATTCTTAAAATTCTAAAATTGATCAAAAAATTCTTATTTTATGAATCATTTACCTTAATTTTTTAATTTATTGCATAAGTACTATGTCGGTGTTTCATAAGAATTTATGGCAATTATACCATTACTAAAAAATAAAAATTAATTACCTTGATAACCATAATTACATAATGATAGAAATAACCTGTTATGTGTAACCATAATATCTATTTTCCCTATAAAATCATGTCGATTGAATTGTTTCTATTAGAATCAATGGATTTTATGGGATATTGCCTCCTTGGTTGGAATTCCCATTTGTATGGATAAGAAGATTGATAATCCATGGTTTTGTCACAATAATAAAGTGATAGTTGAAGTTTATATATAAAAGAAATTAGTGGAGGATGTAGTGCTTACTATGGGAGATGACAGCATGATGTTTGAAATTTAGTATGAGACGAAGATATAATTCTTCATGAACTTCAGGTTCATTGGTCCTATATCTCATTAATTAAATATTGATAAAGAGTTCACTTAATGAAAAGTGAGAGGTACTGATGATTACTATTTATGAGGAAAGAAATTAAAAGATAAGATATATCCTTTATATCTAAATAATTACATGTTTACAGGACCCCCCACTAGTGGTGTTACAGTATATGGAAAGCATTTTACATTCTCCCCTATTGAATATGGTTTGGTATCAACACCTCCTTCAACTAAAATTAATGTCTTGGTTAATATTGCCTCAATTAATGTCTCCTAATTTTTGGATGCCCTTGATTTCAATCAGGGTCAGTCTCCTAAAAATAGGATTATAACTAACAATAATATTGGACTTTTTCCACCCCAGTATGTGAGAAAACCTAATGGAAAAGATATAATGAAGACTCTTGCTTCCCATGAAGATACTCATCATGTTTTCTCGTATGATGAGTCATACCTCTCTCGAATGATTGATAGCTTGTATACTTAGGCTCGAGATGTTTTAGAAGTTCCATTGGGTCCTACACTCATTGTTATACATATGACAGGGGTGAAGACTAATAAATTATTGATTGAAGGTGAATCTAGGATATATGCACATGTACTTCCTATCACTATTATTTGAAAAAAAATAGTGCATGGGTCGTATGAGATACTACTGGAAGAGCATGACACCCTCAAGGTTTTTGGGCCTCCACATAAGTTTCCTCATCTTTATAAGGATTTTTCTAGGAAAATTTAAACTTGTGTTGCCGAGATAACCATGGAGGCATGTCCAAATGGGATGGGATTTACTCTAAATATGAGTAATGATTCAAGACCCAAAATTGAATTTTATAAAGATTTAAAGCATGACTCAATTTCCAAATTTTTGGATGAAAAAATACATGTGTCTGAACCTAAAGGATGTAATCTAGATATCCTCTTCACATAGACCAATAAATATATGGATTCTATAAGGTCATATCAGGTGATTAGGGATCCTAGCCGCATAATTTTCAGCAAAAAATTTGAACCCTTGAATGGTTTATTTTGGTCAGATGAAGCTAAAGACTCACATCTAGATAAGCAGGCCATACCCCATTAAATCATGAGGATTGGAAACTTAGTTTTTATCCAATTGAAAACCAGGTTGGCTGTAAAAGTGAAATTATAATCCAATTGTCTTCTGGTATGATGATGAAAAAAATTATGTGGAAATAAAGAAAAATTCCTAAGGGATGTTTTCAGTGAGGAAAGTCCCATGACAAGGATCCAACATCTTCCTCAATGACGATTTTACATTGGAACTGTCAAGGTATTTAGAACATCCCAATATCCAAGGCCCTTGGACACTATGTATTGGACTATCTTCTTATACTGACTTTTATCGGTGGACCTAAAATTATCTTTGACGAGTTGAAGGATTTTTAGTGGAATTCCCTTTATTACAATTTTATTTCTCAAAATCTTCAAGATATCGATTTGGATCATATTTGGGTCTTCATACATGATACTATACAGGTGGCCTCCTATGTGAATAAAGAAGAATGGATTTCAGTCTCTTGCACCAGTAAAGGACGCAGTTCTGAGTCCTCCTATATTTACACCCCCTCCTCTTATATCATAACAAGGGGTCTTTTGAATGATCTTGTGGCCCTTTCTTGGAAATATTTTAATAAATGTATTGTTATGGGCGATTTTAACACTGTCTTAAGACCTGAAGAAAAAAACAAGACTGAATTTCAATAGAGAGGACTCATGGGAATTTCCCCCTCTTATTGATCAATGACATCTTTCTAAAATACAAATTATAGGAGATCTTGGATCATATGTACTCTACATTGAAAATAGTCAAGTGAACTTGATAGGTGTATTGTTCAAATAGATGATGATTGTTCTAACACTCGTATATCTGGGAAAACATTCCCAAGAATCACTCAGGTCATAACCCAATAATGATTGAAATATCATTCCCAAATTCCAAGTATGTTCTTCTTCCTTTTCATTTTAACTATTTTTTGCATGTGACCCCAAGATGCATGTAAGACATTATTGAGACTTATAGGACTAACCAACATGGAATCTTACTTCATATTGAAGATAAAAAATATAATAATATTAAAATATTATTAATATATTGGATTAGGTTTCGTTTATATAAACTTTACATGGATATCAAAGCTTCTGAATAAATTTTATCAAGTATTAAAATCAAGAATAAGAACTTAAGCAGCCCATCATGTGAGGAAATTCAATCCCTTTCAATAATGGATGATCAGTTAACTATGAAAGAAATACTAGACTATAATAATTTTAATGAAAAATGGATGAAGGATGGTGATATGAACTCTAAATATTTTTATAGGATGCATAAGGAAAAAAGGATTAAGTAATGATTAAAGGCCATCAATATTTATGGATGTCTTTACAACTATGAAAGTTAAATTTCAAATGCAGTTGTGAATTAATTCACTGGTCTTAACTCTGATGGTGATTTAGATTGCACTCAATAGATGATTGAAAATATTTCCCCTTGAAATTTGTGATCAATAGAATATTTTTCTCACAATGTCCTTTTCTAAAGTGGAAATTAAGGAATCCCACTTCTCTAAAAACATTTAAAGTGTAGCTGGACTGGAAAGACTCACTAACAAGATTTATTTGTTTTTTTGGGATACTAGTCACGATGAGATAGTTAATATATAAGATAATTTTCAAAAAGGCTCGCATGATTTATGTAATGAACTCAAATTTCATTGCATCGATTCTGATGAAGGATAATTCTATTAATATCAAAGACTTCATGCATGTGGATATTGGAAACACAACCACTAATATAATTATTAAAATCATGGTCAATATATTAGGGAGACTTATCAAGGAGAAAATTTTCACTAATCATTTTGGATTTATACCTAGAAGGAACATATATAATTTCCTTTTCATGGCATCACAAAGAATCAAACTAATGAAAAAGTAGGGAAAAAAGGAAAATTTTCCCTCAAAATTGAAATATAAAATGCTTCTGACACTCTAAAGTGGGTATTGCTTCTTGATTTACTCTAAAGGTTTGGTTTCTAAAGTGGTTTCATAAAACTTATCAGCAGTATTCTCAGATCTATAAGGATTTTCATACATATCAATGGATCTACCATATGCAATTTTCAATGCACCATAGGGGTTAGACAAGATGATCTGTTATCTAAGATCCTTGATATCATTGTGAATCCTCAATTCATTTTATAAATTCAAAGTTATGATATTATGTATAATGATATCTTGATTTGAAATCCAAATAGAAATGTACTATTTAATATTAAAGAGTTATATAACATGCAATTTTTTTGGCTCCATCCAAGATCCTTCTTGGATTATTAAATTCAATGTTCCTTTTTTGAAATCCTCCAGACTACTCCTCCTATGAATAATATGGAGGAATAAGTTTTCTATACATGATAAACTGAGAAAGTGAGTCCATTTCACTATATATTCCTGTCATTTATACTTGAATAATGCTGAAACATTACATAATTTGTTCATTTTATGCTCTTTTTATTAGAAGTTATGGAGATACATTGGTGAAATATTTAATATGGATTTTTTCTATCACAGAATGTTCGATGATTTGATTCTACACATCAAAAAACATGGATGGAGTGCACAAATCTAGAACATGTTTCTTGTTGATGCAGTACTGATCTATTATGCTATCTGGTCAGCTAAAAATAGTATCATGTTGGACAGAAAGTCTCTATATTGCCATGCAGGTGGAATGATGATCCATCATGGCATTCATGTTTCTGATCCTATAAAAAATGGTTCCATGGAAAATACCTTCATTAATCTATATTCACTTAGGTTGTAGGGAATTTCTTGCAGACCGAATAAGTAGCTTATAATCAATTACATGCACTAAATTCCTCCTATATTTCCATGTGTAAAAGTTAATGTTGATGGATCTCATTTGGGAATAGCAGGATGTTTGGGTTATAGAGGTGTCTTTCTCATGCATTGTGGTTTTAGAAAATTAAACTTTCATCATTTTTTTGGAATGGAAATTTAATTTGAAGCTGAGTTGTGGGATATTATTTTTTCTATAAAGCGTTCTATTTTTAATAGTTGTAATATATTATTTATTGAACCAGAATATGAACTTGCAGTAGTTGATGTGTTTTTAATGAGAGAGATAATGGAAATGACTATGATGGTGTTCATTATAGATCTTCAGTTTTTTTATCTTTTGTGCAGGATGCAATGAGGGGATTGTCTCATTATCAATTTTGTAAATTCCCTTGCTCTTCTTAACTATATACTTTCACTTTTTCATTAATAATTATGTGGTCGGTCCAACCGAACCCTTATTTTTCATGTTATTACAAGAAGAAATGTTTTCCCAAGATCTAAGAGATTTTATTTCCTCCATAAAATTTTAGGAAAATACTCCCAGTATCTATTTTTACAACTTTTTTTGTAGAAATTTAATTGGAATTTGTTTATTCTTAAAAAGATTAAAGAATATCTACGAAGGTGAATATTCATGCCTTTAATTTTACAATATATTTGACATCTCTAAAAAAAGGTATCATAGAAACCTAAATGATTAAATGAGGTTACTTTTGGATAAAATTAACCATTAAATTTTAATACTTTTTAAAAAAGGAAATTACATTTAACTTATTTTTATTTAATTTTTCTTGGATTTCTATAAAATGACTGAAATAAAAAATATTAAACATATTGTCTGGTTAAGTCACAATAATGTAAGTTAGGCTCCCAGTTGTACTTCTATAATTATTATTTTCAACTATTTTACCTTGATTATCCACCTTTATCTTACACAAGATATTTATAGGTGTATTAATCTCTTTACACTATCCATGAAAAAACACATCAACTATTTATTAGTTTATTTCATTTTTTCTTAAAATTTTCCATCAATATTTATTTGATATTGGAAAACAAATTAAGAGCTTTATGTCACACATAAATCTAATTTTAAATTCAATTCAAATTATATTTGATAAATCATTATAATGGGACTTATTTTATAATAATAAAAATATCTCAACGAAATAGATTGCAATGATTAAAATACTATTCAATAAGAATTTAGAAATGATTTCAAATCCATTTTTTCCATTTTAAAATAGTTTGATAAATTAGAACTTATTAATCATCAATACCAATCCTAAGTGGATTGTTTTAATATTTATAAATCCATCATTAACTTAAAAATAAAATTTTTAAATTTTGGATTTTCAAAACAATTTGGTTTTTCCAAATAAATATTCTCTAGAAATAAACCCACCTTGAAAATATATTTTGACAACAATTTGAAAAAACTTATATGGGCAGTGGAAAAAATAATGATTCAAATTTATTTAATTCTATTAATAGCTATAAATTTTCTTATATAAAAAATTTATTCTTCATTATTATAGCCTATGGGAAAGAGTATATCTTTATTATGTGTGACGTTACATTACTCTTCAAATTTATTTATAGAAATCCATTTTATTGAAGTTAAAATTTTATCATTGGGTATTTTAGCAAGATTCTGAATATTATTCTACATTAATTGGGGAACCTATTCATGAGTAGAAAAAAATTCATCATTAATAGAATCATCATATATTTGGGGTTTTAGAAAATAAATAAAACATTAATGGTCAACCATATTTAGGATATAAGTTCTATTAAGAGTATTATATTGAATATCACTGAAAATATTTTACAAGTTGTGGTAATTTGTTTTTTTATGATTTAGATAAATTTATATATAGTGATTCATCATGGATATTTTATTTAGAAGAACATTCATCATTAAAAGTAAAATTTTTATTATTTTCCACAACATCATTGAATTAGGATGATGTTTTAGGAATATTTTCATCAAATTTGATATTATTGTATTATATAATAGTTTTGGTTCTTTTAATAAACACTAAGAAGTATTTACTTTAGTTTGAGTATCTAATAAGGATTCTTTTATTAAATTTTAGATCAAATTTCCATAGGATGATTTTAGTATATATAATATAATATTTACATCTAAATACAAAACAAAAGTAAACAAACATAATTTTATCTTTCAAATGTTCATAAGGGGTATTTTTAGGATGGTTCTCACAAGACCACTATTTATCATATAGAATTTTATATTGATCACAATGTATCAAAATTATAGAGGGATTTTTAAATCATTCAGGAGAGATCTTCATATTTCATGAAGATATCTATTTTATTAATTGATAACACTTTTTCCTGAGGTGTTTATGGAGAGGAGAAAAGATTTATTATAACCCTATAAAGAAAAAATATCATCAAAATGTTTTTTATAAAAATATCCCCCTTATTAATTTAAAATTGAAAATATTTTGTTTATTTTTTTCATTTTTGACCTCATCATTAAATATTATGAAGAATGTACATGCCTTGGATTTTTTTCAAGAAACATACCCTAGTGAATGTCATATTATCATCAATAGTCATAAGGTAATTTGATTTTCCTCCAAAACCTTCAACTTGAGTTGGTCTAAAAAGATCAAGAAGAAGAAGATCATGGGCATTAGAATTTTATACTTATTGTTTTGGTTTACATGTTGTTTTATATTTCCAACCATGTTGGTATATTTCAAAAACAAAATTATCTTAAATATTTAATTTTCATAAATCTGATAATAGATGATATCAATTAAATATAATTATTTTTTGTTACCTACATTTACTATAGAATCAATACCAAATCCAAGACTCACTAACAAAAACACTCAAACATTTTTCAATTACATGACAATGTGACATAAAATTAATAATATAAAAATTTTGAAAATGAGAATCATTAAACAAATATTTGTATTCTGTAAAAAATATTTTGAAAAAAAAATCAAATATATTTTAAAACTTTTCTCCCTTAGTTGTATAATTATTTGAAAAAAATTTCTTATACCACCAAAAAGACATATTTTCAAAGATAATAATAATGAAAAATGATTATACATATATTGAGGATTTTTTCTCTTCAATTGTTATAAAAAATCATGTATCCTCTATCAAGTATTTCAGGTTGATTAAATTCAAAGATATCAGTGTAATAGTAAAATTAATTTCTAATAAATAAGATAATAAGTATAGTATACTGCCGATTAATTTCTATATTTTCTTTAGATGAAAATCCTTAGCTTAATCATATATGGAAAATTTAGTTACAAATGTTATTGTATTATAAACAAGCTTTAAATTCCCGAATCTAGAGTTATTCCACATTTTATTAGCATAATTGACATGAGATTGAAACATATCGCATTTTCAATGAGATATATGTAATATATAAAATTATATCATTTCAACAAGAATAGACATTTTGAAAATCTCCCTCATTTGGTTAGTAAGATCTTCAAAAATTGATTCATCATTTCCATTAAAAATAATATAATCTACATAAACAAATTTCCCAATGAAAAACCATGTTACCCTCTTTAGTATAACGATTATTTTTAACTCGCACTATATTGAATTTTAATTTCATTATGTAGGTATCAATATTCAAATTCCAATTTATTTAGGATTTATTTATCCCATATTATACCATCTTTAACTAATAAAACAAATTCTCATTTTCAACAAAAATGAAACCACATGGTTGTTCAATATAAACTTCCTCATCCAATTCATCGATGACAATGGATGACGTGACATCTATTTCGAAGATCTTTCGTTGTTTTTGAACAAAAATTTAAGGAATTATTTTTATGGTTTCAAGTAACTCAACTAGTTGAATGGCCTTATTGAAGTCAACTTCTTCAAACTATGGATAAAATTTATGCACCAAACATGTTTATTTCTAAAAACTTCACCATTTTCAGTCATCTTGTTTCAGAAAGCCCACATAGTTACAATAATGTTTTTCTCCTTAGGAATGGGTGCAAAATCAAAAGTCTAATTAATTTCTATGGATATAGTTATTTATTCATTTCATAAATATACACATGGTGTTTAGTTTATTATTATACCTCTTATAGTTCAACTTGATAGAATAATGACATATTAGAGGTTGTCCTCAAAGTTCTTCTAGTATGATTATATCATCCCTAGTTTCCAATGATATTTTCAACATGTACATGTCTTTTAATACTGGATTATGAGAACAATATTGTTATTCATCATATGAGATTGAGAAATAAAATTCCTTAACTTGAAACTCTTTTGAATTTTCACCATTTTTCAAAACTTCACCTTTTATTTCATAAACAAAATTCTTTATAATCACTTCTAGAAATTTCATCTTCATGAGATTCCACATTATTTGTGTATTACACAATATTAATATAAACAAAATCAAAAAAATTGAATTTCTTATTGTATTAGTGAAAACGTCTACTACTTTGTGGATAAACCTTGAAGATATAATCAGTTACTCTTATTTAAAATTTTCTATGATTTTAATCATTAGACTAGATAAGTTAATGGCCACCAAACACTTTTAAATACTTTCTTCATGCTGAGTTATATTCATCCATTTTATAAAAAAATTGTATTGAGTTGTGTATGACACACTTATTTCATAATGGATATCTTGTTTTTTAGGATAAGACACAAATATTCCACTAGTATACTCAGCACCACTATCTGTTAGAATCCTCTTCAAAGTTTAATCATAGTATTTTTCAAAATGTCTCAATAACTATTAATAATTTTTAGAGCCTCTAATTTATTTTTCATAAAAATTATACATGTAATGTGAGTGAATTCATCAAGAATTAAAAGAAAATCCTTACTTCCATTTATTTACTTCTTCCCCATGGGCCCACAAATTTTATATTTAATTAGCATTAAAGGATGAGAATATATTATCTCAAACTTATTTCTAGAGTATTCACACTCTTTTGAGTTAGATAAGTTAAACACATATAATTATTTTCTATATCTAACTTAGGAACATCAGGAAGGTTTTATAAACAAATAATATTAAAAAACTCATTTAACAATGATGACTATGTATTTGATATCACAGTTTATTTTCATCAATGATGCTAAATTATAGTGAATTAATGGAATCACCTCCCTAAAACTAATTACATCTTGTCCACCACCATCTTTTCAAGAATCATCCAACTTTAAATATCGTCATAGAAAACCCATCTTTCTAATAGATCAATTCATTTTTTTAATAACATAAATTTGAGACACTAAGATTCTAGTATATTAATCCTTCAATATACAACATACCCTTGGATTTCAATTGATCTGTACAAATAAATTTTTTCCTAGAACATTTGATTTTGAGTGGCTAATTATTTCCAAAGGTCACTAATCTTTCTTTCAATATTTAAAATCCTTGAGTGAATTCATATCCCCTGTCATTTTTTAGGAACAACTGCTATGTAAAATTCATGGTCATTCTCATTTGGATATATTATAGTAAACTTAGAAAACTATAGAATTATTTTCCCCTTATATATACTTTTATGATACTTTTTATCAATATATTTTGAGAATTTTTAGTCTATTATCATAAAAATTTCCCCTTGTTTCAAGTTGACAAATCTACTTACATCATTTAAAAACATATGTCAATTATTGAAATATATTTTCAATTATAAATCTTGATTTATTATGTTGTATCAGAATTGTTCTTACATTGATCCTTTTATAATTTTTTTTAAATATAAAAAAAGTATAATTCATATTCAAATTCATTTTATCCATTTTTACATCACTATTTATAAAAATCATTAAAGTAGATGCGCTCAAAATATCATTAATTTGTAAAATCAGAAGATTTTTCTACAAACATGGTCTTCTAGATTTTATTTTTTCTCTATGAGTTATTTACAAAATTTTCTGAATTTTTATCATACTTAAGAAATAGTAATTTGTATTCTTGACCTTCACTATTCTTTAAAAAATCTCCAATTTCTAAAATTTAAATCTAAAATTAGATCATCATTCCAAAAAATACTCATCTATGTTGACAAAATATTATTTTAAATGATTTACCTATTTTCCATTATCCATCAATCTATATTCAAAATTTATGTTAAGAGTTTTATCTTCATCGAAAAACTTCTTCATACCTTTAATTTCCTCAAGAAACTATAATTTTTCTTTTATATAGAAAGATTTATCATTTATCTTGAATTTTTTAATTTCATTAGCCTATTTAGAAATATTTGGGAGGAATTATTTTAATTCTTTGTTGAAATTTTATTCCATCTTAGTTTCCTTATTTTCCTTGACTTCAGTACAAATTTCACTAGTGAATTATCCTTCATTCACCTTAGAAAAGAGAACATTTCCATACAAATAACTTAACATTTCTCTCTCATATTATTCATGAAAACTATCACTATTCCCAAAATTTGAAAGGAAATTTCCCATTCTGAATATTTATAAATGATTTATTTAATTTTTATTAGAAAACCATTATTTTTAAAACTCTTATGTTCTATTATTAATGAAAAATCATGTTTCTTCTTCATCATCATTACTGACTGCATCTTCTTTTAACATAGGAAAATTTGTAGAAAAACGTCCAACTTCCCAAAAACTAAATTATTTTATTGTAAGTATACATTCAAACTTTACCTTGCCCTTTATCACTTAAATATATTAGGGAAACCATCTTTTAAATATTCTTATAGAAATCAGAATCAAAATAATAAGATTCTTCTAAAATAGTAACAATATGCTTAACCATTTGTTACTTTGTGACTTTAAATGAGGTTTTATTTTCATTGATTACATTATTCAGGATAAAACCATCCATACCCATTTTATTTATATCATAAAAATTTTTAAATCATCAAGAGAAATATAACATGGGTATTTTTAATCAAAATAAGAGACCTTTGAAAAATACACATCTAATAAGATACACAAAATCCTTTCTATAAAATCATCATATTTCTACTTATTTTCATAGAATATAATTTTATTCACCACTTCGTTCACCTTTATTAATAATATTTCAATTATTTCATCATCATTCGTCTAGATATATTCAAAATTAAGTCTCTAAAATCAAAATTTATCTCTGTTCACTTTTTTCATTCACTCATAGATCTTACGATGTTCATCCCATATGTAATTAGTGGTATTGAGTCCTTTTAATTTAAAAAAAAACTTTTCATGTGTGGTAAAATAATAGTATTATTTTCCAGTCCATTATTCTCTAAATTTACAATATTTACTATAGTTATAGGATCACCTCAAGTCATACAATAAACACATCAGTTTTACCAAACATCATAAATGGTATATAATGAGTATAGAAACATCACATATTTCCATATGTGACAGCATTTCCATTTAAATATAAGATTCAAATTTCCATTCATTGAATTATTATTTTCCAAGACATACACTAGAAATTCAAAGATAAACACTTAACATATAAAAAACACCTTCTCAAAATTAAAACAACAAATCACTAATTAGGGGAACCTGCCTCTCTAATACCACTTAAAAAGGAACCTCCTAGATCATTAAATAATATCTGAGAGTGGGGTGAATTAGTTATTCAATTTTTAGATTTTTTTTATGAAATATCCCTTATCACAAATTGGAGTGAATATTGATCATTATAAAACACACACATATGAAGGGAAAAGAATGTTTATAAGGTTTATCTATCAAAATGATAAGTCTAGTCATTGGAATGATCCATTTTTTTAGAAAATCACATGACCCACCGGTTCCATTATATAGTTAAAACATGTAGGGTTTATCCTTGAAATTATGTTATAAAATGTCTCCTGACCATGATAATTCTTCCCAACATGTTGAAATAATAATTAAATTAATGATAACAATAATAAATCCTTCCAAAAATAACTATCATTATTCGAAATAGTGTTTCAATTATATTTATTCTTCAAATAGTATAAACTCAGGTATGTTATCCTCCTTTAGGGTCAATCTTCACAACCCTTAATTTTTTATCTATATTCTCTTCCTTCTTATGAGATAATCCACATATCTAGAATCTAAACATTATCCCATCTTCAAGAACTTTTAATTTTCAATTAAAATTTCAAATTAAAATCCCCTTCATGATTTATAACCCTTTGATTATCTCCCACCTTTATCTTAACCATTAAATTTTAATTAGATTTTAAAATAGTTTTTCATAACCATCTAATTACGAATATAAATCCAAGTCACCATTTCTATCCACACTACCTATTTTATCTTAGTAAAATAGATTCAATATAATACTCATGGGAGTTAAATTGTATCCTACTTTTTTCAAATTTATTAGAAAACATTTACTATAATACTATGGTGTGGAATAAGAACAACATTTTGGAGGTCCTGATTATTAAATATCCAACAAAAATTGGCCAAATAATCTCTAAAATGTGGTCAGTTTACTATGGAATAATTTTCTATAAAATCCCTTTAATAAAGAGTGGGAAAAGAGATATAATATGGAGGTACCAAAAACACCATAATCACTACTATTTTACCCATCCACTATGTTGGTGTGGTCCTTCACTATATAATATATAACTCTCTTTTATTCTCCTCTATTATGTGAGAACTTAATCAATGGTGTGAGGTCCTGTAGACCATTTTAAATTCTACTATCAGTTTTATCATCTTCAACATATATATAATAATTATCTAATGTGGACCATCTCGATTCCAGATTGATCTAATGTGGACATCATTTATGGAATGTAACATAATTTTCAATGTAACTCTATGTCATAATATAATGTTGTGAAATGTCGAACTTCATATACATCACACTTCGATTTTCCTGCATTTTGAACTCTTTTCCTGTTATGAAAAATCATAGAAACAACTTAATAATCACATGAATTACTTTGAATAAGATTTATTTATTGAAAAAAATCCAACACACTCAAAAATATCCTCTTTAAAAATTCCTTAAAATCACTAAACCCCCATCTGAGCACCTATTGGGCTCAATAAAAAACCCATGGGTTCATAAGGGGTTTAATGAAAGACAAGGGTAAAATTGAAGAGAGTGTAGGTTATATCATAAAATAAATATGTTTTTTAATGAGGAAATATTTTTTACATATTTTATAAACAACTCATCCAAACCATTAAAATTGTAAACCAATTATAATAGATTTGTATGGTTATCATACACCCAAACTATAAACGAAGTATATCCTATAATATTTCTTTCAATCTCTTATTTCATTATGAATTCATTGAAAACCTATTATACTTCAGAAATCATATCCTAAGTGTTACTCAATACTTTTATAATATCTTATTATACTCTTATCCTCAAACATAAGCTATCTCCGTTGAACCCATTATAATTCCTTGAGAACACCACTCCCAAACATAAAAATCATAAAATTTCAAAATTTTATACTCACAAATCATCTTACCATGAACTACACTTTTAATATTATTTTTCATGAACCATACACATTTATGAACCACCATAAGGAATTTACGTAAATTCAATAACCATAAGAAAAATAATCCAATAAAATTAAAAACATGGGAAAAATAAATAACTACCCACTCAACATCTAATTATATATAGTTACCTAGAGATATCAATATCAATTTATCAATCTTAATAACGTTAATACTAATTTTTATAACTAAATAAAAAATATATTATAAAAAAATAAATCGAAAATGAATTTATAAAATTGAAAAGTGATTTTCCAAACACAGCAAATAAAAGCACACACCATGGTGAAAAAATACCATTTAGAAGAACTCATAATTTCTATAAATTTCATACATAACTCAAAATTATATACATGAGTTTTCTAAAATATCATTCCAACTCAAGGGTTTTAAAAAATCACTTCAATTGTGTCAAGGTTAATTGGTCAGCACTAAGAAGGTGTACTACAGCTCACATATCATTTCTGAAAAATCACATCACATTCATTTTTGTCAATTACATAAGATTATATACACTATTGGTAATATTAATGTTAAACAAATAATTTTTAATTGATATTTATTACCATGAATACCCTCATTTGTTTAACTAATGTTGTAAATTTTATTGGATTTTTGTTGTACATTTAATCAATTATTTATTTTATTTTTTCTATAATTATAGAAGGATTTTATTCAGTATATATCAGTATATTTGGAATTAAGAGTATCATGAAATGTATTATTGATGTTTAAAAGGATTATTAAATAACTAATCACATTATGTAGATGAAACCCAACATATATTTCTAACCTAACAATTGGAACTGCATGTTTGAGATGATCATTAAGTTATGGAACCTATTTTTGGTCAAAGAACCTCCCATTTGGGTACCTATAATTTGATATGTACCTCATTTAAGTAACATCACACTGCTGATATACCTCACATTGAGAACTGCCTGAATGGCATGAAGGCATTATTTTTTATTGATTTTGATAACCTCCCTTTTAAGGGATGAAGGGGAACCCTTAAAAGTCCCGTAAGATTAGATATTACATGAACCATATGTCCTAGGAAATATACAGACTATACTTGGAACTGCTCCACCATATCTTCTTCATAGTGATATCATCTCTCCACATTTTTCATGGCTTGATCGGCTATGCTACCCAAGAAAGAACATGATGGTCTCAATGGCAATTATATACCCTCTCTTTCTGACAAATCTGTTTAGTCTCTACATTGGTGAATGCGCCTGCTCTGAATCCCCATTCGGAGTCAGCTTCTAATAGAGTCTGTCTAATCATTAAGGAGAATTTCATGTGGCTCGAAGGCCTTGAGGTGGACTGAATTCCTTGAGGTGGCCTGAAGGCCTTGGGGCGTCTCGAGTGCCTTACTGGTCTACAGGCCATGGGTGGCTTGAAGGCCTTAAAGGACCAGAGGCCCAAAACGGTGGCCCAAAAGCCCAGACGGATTAATAGTTCAGGCTGCTATAGTACTGAACAGTTCCATTTATAGTACCTGCTACAGTCTTGCTACAGTAACCCAGAGATATGTCTTTACATATTTTTGACTTATGGTCTCTTGGATGCACTTGTCGAGTCCTCACCAATTGGGTTGAGGTTCTTGTGCCTCACTTTGAGAACCAAACAATAATAGTTTACTCTACATTCTATAACATTATGTTCTCAAGCAACCATAAAATGGAAACCATAATTTTTGAGTAATCCTTATACAGATTGGTCACCACATTAATCATGACATCATTGGGATTATAATTTTAAATTATTATGTGATTTTTATAATTGTTTTTCTTAAGTAAATTTTTGAGTTATTTGAATTAAAGATGAATTCATGGGATCTCCAAAAATGGATTAATTTATTCTAATTTATCGAATAATTTATGAAACTCCATAGTTGTTAAAATTCAAAAATTTCAAGTATTCTATCTATTTTGAAAATAAAAATTTATTTGGAACTATTTCTAGGTCGATATGTCCAAAATAAATTCAGGTATATTTTTTATTCTTAATGGATATATATGGACAATCAAATTGTCTAATGATCTAATTTACAAATGATATGAAGCTCAATTATCTTAATCTCTTTCCCAAAAAAATATGTTCTAAGTTTTTTATTTCAGATAAATGATTTATATCTACTTCTTTTACTATTATTTAAAATTTTGATATATTTAAAATTTTTCATACGAGTTATTTATAACTAAACTATTGAGACAAACAAGATTAATTAATATGTTACAATGCTTTTTTCTTAATACAAGAAGGGTATGCTCAGTTTCTATAAATAATCTATTTTTATATTCTACATAAAAGGTTTAGATATTCTTACACGGGGTTATTCTATGAATGCAATCATATAAATATTTTCATATCTCATCATATTTTAGTTGCAATATATTCATTATAATGCTTTTATAAAGAACTTCTCTGACCAAATACAACCACTTATTTTTTTCTAAATACATAGGTTTAGAGTGTTTTGAGGACTAATTTTTGTCCTTCATGGCCTTATAAAAGCTGTCGTAACAAGTTATAGCTCCTTTAATTCAATTTTCATGATACCATGGAAAAGGATCTACTAGTAAAACCCCTAAACCCATTAGAGATAGTATTATTGGTGTGTACTTGGGGATATTTTTTCCCAAAAACTATCAAAATTATTGGTCCATTTTATTTTCTCTACCACTAAATAGTTTTTTAGGGAATAGAGAATGAATACGTTTTTCAAGTTTAGGTGGGATAAATTTTAAATTTACCATGTGTTTCTAAAAGTACATAATTCAACCCCCTATCAAGTCTTCATTTTCATTTAAATAAAACAATTTTTATCAAATTAGTGCTCTATTGAAGATATCTTTTAGCTCTAATGTGATTTAATTAAATATCCCAATAAATAATAATGTAAACAATTGGTATTAAATAAGTTTGTTCTATGATCAGGGATCCATATTTTAATGGTGAGGTTTATGGATTATGGAAATATTTCAAGGTTATCTATTTTTTTTAGATTTTTATGAAGCGTGTTGATCCATATGATGTTCTTAAATATGATCTTCAAAAAAACATGACCCTAAAGAAGTTGAATATGATCTGAATTCAAGATCTATAGATGAAATTATTTGTGGAATTAGTCTATATGAATTTATTCATGTCTATTAATGTTCTACTGCATTTGAAATGTGGAAAAAATTATTGTTTCCTATATATAAACTAACAAAATTAGATAGTTTAGATAAAATACTACTAGGCTAAAATTGGATATTTTTGAATTTATGATAGTGAATGTATTACTTATATTAATGAAATATTTGTTGCGATAATTAAGGGTATTATGTCTCTTCTAACACCAGTACATAAATCATTACATTAATGGTGTATGAATATGAGAACATTGTAAAAGGTGAGGATCATAAAATTATCATGCAATAAAATTCAACAAACAATGGTTCTATTGAAAAGGGTTAATTGAAGTATAAAGAAGATGTGATATTCTTTCATGGGGAGTCTGGATGATCAAACATAGGCCATTAATTTTCTCAATTGGATATATGATTAAACAAGAAAAATAGGATGAAGAAATTTTTTAATAATCTGCTCAATAAATACAAGAAAATTAGTCATCGGCTAAACAAAATTAGATTTTATGAATGGAAGCATCTATGGAATATCAAACCATATTACCCTGATCTTAAAGAGAAAAGAAAAATTAAAAATAAAAAGAATAAAATTCATATGAAATCTAATTTTAAATTCAAATGTAATAAAGTGATGAATGCCTTGAGGAGTGTAGTTTAGGACTTAAACAATTCATTAAGATATAAATCTAAACTAGAATATAAAAATAAGAAACAAAATATGTGTTTTATTGATTATGAAGTTCAGGTGTTATGCAATAAGAATAGAAATGTAATATTGTTCATGGGTGGTGGATGTTCAACACATATGAGTGGTAATTTTTTAAATTTCATGTACTATATAAAGTTCATGGATGTTTGGTTTCATTTTTTAATAATTTAAAATGAAATATAATTATATTTTTGTCAATTAGGGACCAAAAATATATCATGATCAACAAATTACTCTATGATCAATGGTTGAATCATGATCTAATAAGTATTAATGAATAATATGATAATAGTTTTAATATTGATTCTTGAAATGTTTTGTGTTCTATTTTTATGAATAAACTACATATTTTTAGAAAACCATGGAAAAATGTTTATGCTTTTCACATTATCTCCTTGTGTGAAAAAATTTTGAAGTGTTTAAATACTGAAGTATATGATATCGGGATATTTCATAGATGTCATGGTCAGTATAATTTAATTTCTTTATCTAGATTATCTTAGATGATGTTAGGTTTAGATATTTCTTGTCTCGTTTTTTATAATAATACTCATTGATGTTAATTTCAAATGGGAAAGCATCACAAGTCATTGTTCAAATAAATCAAAAAAAATTGACAACTTAACCTTGAAAAATTATCCACGTGGATTTTTTTGGACCTTCTAGGGTAGAAAGAACAGTTTGAAATTATTATTATTATTATTTTTAATTAATTTCATTACCAATTTTATTTCCATTTACATTCAAAAATATAAAAGTAAATCGTTCATAGTTTTTATATTTTTTTATATGGTTCACAATTAATAATTCTTAAATATCATTGAAAAGTGATCATAAAAGAGAATCTGATAATCAATAATTAAATTCTTTTTTCTCAAATATGGGTGTTAATATTAATTTTTCTACAATATATAAAACTCAAAAAATGGAATTATATATTAAAAAATATAGTTATTCATTAAATGGATAATAATTTTTTAATTGAGTATATTTACATACTTATTTTTCAGAAGAATCTATAAATAGGGCATGTCATTTTACAAATATATTCTTAATTATACCTCTACTAAAAAAACACCTAATTAGATATGAAATAATATAAAAATATGATTTGTGTAATTTAATCTCTTTGTATTTAAGGTGTATATATTTAATAAATTAGTAAACCCATTCTATGTTTGATCCAAAAGCTAATTAATTGATATATCTTGGGTTTTTTGACACTTCTAAATTTTATAGAGTGATTAATAAAAAGCTAAGGATAGTTGAAGAATTATTTCATGTGGATTTTTAGGAAATTGATCCCTTTGTTCATAATAAAATACAAACATATAAAGATAATTAATCTTAAAATAACTTTTTAGTTAATTTTTCTAATGTTAAGTATGAAAGTAAATTTTAAAATGACCATTCTAAATCCATTTTTGAAGAGAATGTAACCAGTAAACCTACAATTTTCTTTCCTAAATAACCTATAAATTTAAATAATGATCCTATATAAATATATTTTTGAAATAAATATGAATGTTTTTTGACTAGAAGGAATGTTGAAAACTTAGTTTAGTTATCAACTATTTATCCAAATATAAACCTAAACTAGTAAAAAATGTCTTGGATTATGAGAGTTGGGTAATTTCTATATAATAGAGTATAAATTAGTTTAGGACAATTAATGTTTTTGGAATTAGTTGATAGTATCATGGACCATTTGATGAGAGGTACTAGAAAGGTGTTAAGAAATAAGAAATATGATCTAGGTTTAATTTTTACAACTAAATATATGCTTGTTTCTATTAATAATAATCAGGAGGAAGGTATAGATTATGAGGAGATCATTACCCCTATTTCTAGGAATTATAGCATTTGGATCCTATTATCCAACGAATCTTATATTAATTTCAAATTATACAATATGGGTATTAATTATGATTTTTTAAATGATTATTTAGTTAATGAAGTTTATGTTCAAAATACCATAGATTTTGAGATTCATCATTTTCCAAATTCTATTTTTAAACATATAAACACTTTTTATAGTATAACATAAGAAACATGGTCCATATTTTAGAGGTCCATTCATATTATATTAGAACATGGCTTCGGTGTAGTTTTTTTATCCTAATCTATTTAATATACTCTACTTTTCTTAATTTTATTAGTTAAATTCATTGTAGATTATGTTGTTTTTTTGTCAACTGATCAAAATCCTTATAATGACTTCCCATGAATTACATGAAAAGATATTAAAATGAGTATAATGGAAGAATGAAATTTATTTCATAGATTTAAAGTATTTCAAAATTATTTTGGAACATTTTTGTATCTAATTTAATATATTATTATTTAAAAAAGTATACATAAAAAAGTATGTCATATAGACCTCAAATGTGTATTATTATAAAACATGATTTGGATGAAGCAGGTAAACCATGTAACAAAAATATGTATAGTGGTATGATTATTAGTTTTTTATATCTTTCATCTAGTATAACATATATTATGTTTTTCATTTTTTATGTGAAATATTCCATTGAAATCCAAAAAAGTTCCATTAGAATGATATTAAAGGAATTTTAAGATACTTTAAATAACCTTATTAGTTATAATTTATTTATCGAAAAGCATCTATATTTGATATTATTTATTATCTTTTTATTGATTTTGGAAGCTATACACTATATAGTAATATTACCTCAGGTACCTCTCAATTTTTAGAAAACCCATTGTTTCATGGTCTAGTAAGAAAAAAAATTTAGTTTTGTTGTCTACTTTTATAGAAGAATATATTTCTATGGGTAGTAATTTTAAAAAACCATCATGGATGAAATACACTATTAATGATAATGGATATAATTTTAATCATGTTCATATTCTGTTTCATAATACTAGTTCTATAAAAATTTCTAAAAAATAGTATGTCATTCTATTACAAAGCATAATGATATTTTGCATCATTTTCTAAGAGAACTTATCCAAAAGGGTGAAATATTTTAATAATTTGTTAATACTAAATATCAACATGTTTACATTTTTTATAAAAAACTTCCCAGTATTAGTTTTTATTTTATTTAGGTAGAGTTACGTTTTCTTTATTTTAAATAAAGATTATATATATTTTTTTAATCTATGATTTGTTAATTATTTTAATTATTTTTTAATATTAATGTGTTTATTTATATTTTATCCATTTTTTTGTATTTAAATATTGATTTAAATTTTAAATTTTTTAGCTATCATTTATTTTTTATAATCCCAAATTATTACACTAAAATATTAGCTATAGAAACTCAATTTTTACCTGAAACCATTAGAAAACTTCCCTTACCTTTACCACTAAACTTGTGTCTATTGAGACTCTCAAATATTATATCTACCATTTATTAAAATGATAAACCTTATTTTACATTCTAAAATGGATATGAAAAAATAGAAATGAAAAATATGATCCTGGTAGTGATAAATGGAAAAGTGTTTCCAATTGGGATAAATGTTTTTGGTGGGGAAAAGTAGTGGATTTTGAATAGATGTCAAGATGAATCTCCAAATTAATAAATCTTTGAGTTTTTAAGGTGTGGAAGTAATATTTAATAATGGAAACTCTAGGTGCATATTTTATTGGTATGAAAGGACGTTTTAAAAAATTCTTAGTTCAGTTTTGGTTATAGTAAGGATTTATTTTCTTAAAAGTTAAATGATAAGTATTTTATATTTTCATTGTGGATCTGGATAAAATATTTTACTTCCATAATGAAGGAATTTTTTAGTACTAGATTCAAATAAATTTTTGATGAAATTAAAAATTTTAAATACATAATTTCATTACACTTCTTAGCATCTTAGATAAAGAAGATAATGTTGAAGGCCCATAAGGCTAACAAAAAGGTTCTTGTTATGTTTATTAAATATATTTTTGTAACTAGGATAATAGAACCTATGAAGAACCTCTTTTCTAATATGTACATCATGTTTATCTTTTTAAGTGTTATAATGATAAATATATTTCATTATGTGTTGATATACATGATTCATTGTAGTTAGATAGTTGAAAGGATGGCCATTTATCCGTATGGAAGGTTTGTGTCTCTTGTACTATGCAATAGGTGACTAATTTTAGATATCAGGATCATGATTATATGTCTTCAAAGAAACATAGTTTTAGTGTGAACTGTATGAAAATTATTATTATTCTAAAGTATTATGAAAGGGGATCTTATACCAGTAGGACCAGAAGTAGGTGAATTAAATGGTATTCATAATAACGGGGGAGCAAAAGAGCCTTATGATTGATGGATTTTCAAGACTTGGTGCTAAATATTTTAGTGAATCAAGAGTATAAGGTGGTTTTAGTGATCCATGTGTGTCTAAAATTGAATATGGAATATTAGGTTTAAAGCTATCTATTTAAATCAATTAGAAATTCCCTTTAATTATAAAAAGAAGTCCAGTTTTAGTTGAAAATATTTAAACAAGAGTTAGGGGAGTTCTTCTCCTTCTGAGGGTATATCTAGAACCAGCTAAGATATAAAGTGATTTCATGTTAGTACAAAGTTATGGGAATGTATAGATACTCAATAATTTATAATGATTTTGATGCTCAAAAATAACCTTTTTTGTTTTCTAATGAATTTTTCCTCTGTGAGTTTTCAAGAATTTATATCTAGGTTTAATTAATTTAATGTTATGAGAATTGATATAGAAATAAAATTCCAAACTCTACAATCGGTAAATGAATGTATGTTATCAACCCTATGTTATGCTGGAAAAATAAAATTCTTACGTATGGTATCAACCCCACGTTACATTGGAAAAGTGAAACGCATTCATATGGTATCAACCATCAATTACACTAAACAATTTTTTTTAGATCAGCATCCTTACGTTCTGAGAATCGTCCAGTGTATAGATCTACATAGCTATATTGAATTTGGTATTATTGTTCATCAACCATGTGTTTGGGAATTTGAATGTATGGTTAATCAACGCTACATTCATGATATTATGATAGAAAGGTGAATGTATGTATTATCATCCCAAAACTACTTCAATTCCCTATGTTATATGAATATTAAAGTATGGGTAAATAATGGTACGTTGATAGGAACCCTACACTACAAGTTCGAACCTACGTTGAATTTACAATGGAGAAGTTTTTAAGTCGCATTTTCAATCCAAGATTGTTGCAATGATCAAATCAAAATTGAATCATATTCAAGGATCATTATGATTTTTTAAAAGAATTGTATTCATTTATCAAAATCAATCATGTTCCTAACAGAAGTTACAACTCCCCTAGTCAATTGGATTTTGAAATTCTATGATAAATCAAACTATTCTTTTGGATCTGGAATATTGAAGAAAGATATCTATTCTATATATTCCTTAAGATTATCTATTCAAAAATATGTATATGATATGAGATTCACATATGAGACTGTATTATTGAAATTATCTTTTTCATTGCTGGTACAATGATTGATCGATTCTGAAATAAGCAACACTTTGGAGATATACATGTTCAATATTTTAATATTGTAAGATTACTAATTCTATTTAGTTTCTACCTTATTGAAGATCATCTTGAAACAAGGATTGATTCAGAATTTTTCATTATTAAAGATATTCTTTTCTGAATAAGAAGATCCATCAATTTTCAGTCATTTTCTTCTATAACTATGAAGAACAACCCGAATCAACAAATCAATCTCTTTTGATTTATTGGTGTTTCAACTGTTCGTACTCTATTATAGTGAAGTATTAGCTTCTCGGTCTAAGCTGTGGATAATTGGTTCCCTATTATAGAACTAGAAGTATTTTTTGTCAGTCTTGTTGTAAATATGTCAAAACCCTACACTCAATTATAGAATTATAGTCATTTTATAAGATAACCATTCTAGTGAAATTTGTCAATATCAGAGAGACTGATTGGTAGAGTGGACTACGGGGATCTTTGTGGCCCGAACCACAAAAATAATTTTGTTCTTTATTTTTTTATCTGTTGCATATTCCTTTTACATAATTAACCACTTCACATCCATATAAATCATAGTGGGTTTCAAAATCCAAAATTGAGGAAGATTTTTTTAAAAGACACAATTCACCCCCCCCATCTTATGTAACATTTTATATTCAAACCTAACAATTAGTATCATAGGAGTTCTTTTGGAAACTTTTATAGTGAGATAAAATTATAAAATATATACAAAGATGGAAATAGCCAATCCGAGAGAAGGTATGTCAATGGTATGTGCTCCATACTTTAATCGTGAAAATTATGGATGTTATAAATGTAATATGTTTATCTATATAAAAAATATTGGATTCATAGTCTACTAAAAAAACATTACTCCTTATAAGATTCCTGAAAAACCAGAAACTTGGGCTACTAAAATAGAATTTGGGTATGATATCAATTGTAAAGAGATGAATGATATCATTTTTCGTCTTGGACTAGATGAATTTAATCATGTATCACAATGTCCAATGACCTAAGAAATGTGGAAAACTATAGTAGTTTATTATGAAGGAACAAATAATGTCAGATAGATGAGGTATGCTACAGATAATCTAAAATTAGATACAATTAGAATGTTTGATGGTAAAAGAATCACACAGATGAATATAAGTGTTAAATAAATTTTTGAAACTATTACATCCTTAGGTGAACCCATCAAAAAATATAATCAATATTTTAAAGTTCTTGTAGTACTACCCTTTAAATGGAATGTAATATCTTCTGCAATTTTCCAATTATCACCAATCAATTATCTTACAATGGAAGAACTAATTGGGGAACTAATGATTTATGAAGCTAAGATGCAAGATGAATCTGAATATAAAAAAGATTATATTGAAAAGAATAATACTTATCTGAAGGTGACATCTCATAAGCATAACATAAGAATAGAGAAATAATTTAAAGAGAAAATTTCAGATTCTGCAGATTCTAAAATGGAACTGACTCAGCTAGCTAAAAAGTTCACAAAATTTTACAAGAATAAAATCTTATTTAAGGATTCCTTCAGGAAGGATGATAAATAATCAAGAGAAGTTCTACGCTATGAATTCCTGAAATTGGTTCATATTAGACCTAATTTTACTTAATTGAAATATGAAAGAAAATTATCATAAAATAGATATTATAAAAATTAAAATTATGAGAAAAAAAAGAAAAAGGGAAATGAAAGTTACATGGAGTATATTTAAAGACTCTAATAACCCTTAAAAGTCTAATTTAGTGAAGTAGAAATCAAATATAAAATCCAATATGTGCTTTATGGCTGAAGAGGATAAGGTATAAACTTATAACTCCTCTGATTCATATACATGTAGTTTCTCAAATGACAAATTATCTGCCTACTACTCAATGTTATAAGAAAAATACGATTATTCATTTAATAAAAATAAGTCATTGAAAAACTTTAATATTTCTATTTTAGGTGAAAGAGATACCACGATAAAAGAAAATTAATAGTTACTTGAAAGATTCAATTCCTATGCATCAAATAGTATCATTCATGAAGAGAAAATTAAGGAATTATAGGATTGAGTGAAATCCTATAAAAGTTATTCTCTTTTTTTACTAAAGGAGAAAATATTTTAAATTAAATTCTTATAAATAATGTTATTAAAAGGCAATGATTTGTAATAGTAAGTAAGGGAGAGAAATCAAAAATGTATAACAATTATTTTTGAACAAATTCTAAAAATTCTACCTGTTATCATTATGGAAAAAAGGTTATTTCACTAGTAATTTATATTTGAAGAATACTAAAATTAGTGGCATTAAAATAGCCTTTATTTAAAAAACTTTTTTTGAATATATTGATATAAATTATTGAAAAATAAAGAATGTCTGGATTACCAGATCATTTCTTGCTAACATTATTTGACACAAGAAGATATGGGTACCAAAACAAACACATGTTTAATTACTTTTGTAGGTAACAGGTCACCGAAAAAGAAAAACCATATAATATATGGATCATGTTTGTTTCAAGAATATGATTAGAGACTCAAAAAACTTTCATACTATGACTAAAATGTATGGATGACTAGTCAATGCCAAAGGAAAAATAATTGGATTTGGAACTATTAGAGATACAAAACCTATCTCAATCAATATAGTAATTTATGTAAAAGGGTTAAAGATAAACCTAATAAATATATCTCAACTAATTGATGATGGATTTCATGATGCTTTTTCGAAAAATTCATGATCTATCCTTCACGATAAGTTTCTTGAATTTACAGCACCTAGAACTGATAATGTTTATACATTGGATTTAAATTCCTCATGTAAAGAGAAAGTGAATTTCTTAACTACTAAGAAAAATGAGTCATGGATTTTGAATAAAATATTTGGACAATTTAATATATATGATTTAAATAAATTATCTAAGAAATAATTAGTTTCTTATTTTCTTAATCTTATGTTCTACAATGAAAGATTCTATGGTGCATGCCAAATTGGAAAGCATCACAAATATTCTTTCAAATCTATTAACAAAGAATCTACATATAAACCTTTAGAACTTATCCATATGGATTTTTTGGGAATATCAAGAATATAAAGTTCGGTTGTATATTATATATTTATGTTTTGGTAGATGATTATTCTAGATTTACATGGGTTTATTTTCAAAAACTGAAAAGTGAAGTATACACTGTTTTTGAATTTTTTTGTAAAATTGCTCAAAATGAAAAAGGTTTTAAAATAATTTCACTGAGAAGTAATCATGGTGGAGAATTTGAGAATAAAGAATTTAATTATTTTTTCTAAAATAATAGTATAAAACACACCTTATCTGAACCAATAATACCTCAAAAAATGTAATTCTTGAAAGGATAAATAGAACTATTCATAAAATGGCAAGGACTATGATGAATGAATACATTATAATAACATATCTTTGGGAAGAAGCTATAAGAAAGGCATGCTATATCATTAATATAGTTTTAATAGGGCCTATTTTCAAAAAGGTCCCCTATGAACTCTAGATTAACAAAAAATCAAAAGTAGTGTACTTTAGTATTTTTGGATGCATGTTTTTTATCCTGAATACTAAGAAAAACCATGGTAAGTTCAATCCAAAAGTTGATGAAGGAATATTTTTTGGGATATTATAATACCTATAAATATTATTGAGTGTGTCATAAAATGTCAAGGATTGTTGAATATTCGTATCATGTGATGATTGATGAAATTCACCCTATTATTAAATATAATGATCAAGCATATGAATTCACTGTCTCTTTTGACAACATGAGACTTGAAACTCCTAAAACTGAATTTGGAAATAATGTTAATAAAATTATGTCCAATTTATAAGAACATGGTATTAAAGATCTAGATAGTATCATTCCTACAAAGTCTAGAACATTAAAGAACCATCCTATAGAAACTATTATAGGATACCTAGACATATGAATTTGAACTAGAAAAAATTAAGGAAATCTATAAGAATCATCTAGCGTTCCATCTCATTTTAAACTTAAGACTATTGAAGAAGCCTTATAAGATAGGAGTTGGATGCTAGAAATGTAGAAATAGATAAACCTATTGAAAAGGAATGAAGTTTGGGAAATATTAGAAATACCAACCAATTATGGAGTTATAGGAACTAAGTGGGTCATTAGAAATAAACTAGATGATCAAGCGATCATAACCAGAAATAAATCTAGATTATTATATAAATGATATAATAATTAATAATGTATATATTTTGATGAGGCCTTTTCCCCTGTAGCTAGAATAGAATCCATAATAATTCTTTTTTCTTATACATCTCAAATGTTTATTAAATTATATCATATATATTTTTAGTCCACCTTATTAAATGGTTATTAAATGGAGGATGTTTAGCTTGAAAACCCCCAAGTTTTTAAAATCCTCAAAAACCAAACTCTATTTTTAAACATACTAATGCTCTATGTGGCCTTAAGAAAGCACCTAGAGCTTGGTATGAAATATTGAGTTCTTTTATTTTGAAAAATGGATTTAATATTAGATTGGAAGATCCAATACTTTTTAAGAAAATCGTTAGTTATAATATTTTATTAGTTAAAATTTATATTGATGATGTTATTTTTGGTTCAAGTAATAAAAAAAATTGTAATTATTTTTCAAAATTAATGAAAAAATAATTTGAAATGAGTTTAATGGGATAACTAAATTTCATTTTAGAATTTCAGATTTATCAAAATTATTATGGAAATTTTTTAAATTAAAGTAATTATATTATTGAGTTATTGAAAATGTTTGGAATTGAAAACAAAAAGACATATACAACTCGCACGTGTATGGATATAAAACATGATTTGGACGAAGCTGGAAAACTACTGAGCAATAATTAATATGGAGGTATGATTGGAAGTTTTTTATATCGTACTACTAGCAGACCAGATATTATGTTTTCTATATATCTTTGTGCTAGATTTCAATCAAATCCAAAAGAGTCTCATCTTACTACTGTTAAAATAATTTTTAGATATTTAAAAGTAACTATTTTCAATATCTTCTTTACCCCAAAACATCTCATTTTAATTTAACTTAATATCCAGATGCTGATTTTGGAGGTTTTAGATTAGACTAAAAAATTACCCCAGGAACCTGTCACTTTTTAGGAAGATCATTAGTATCATGGTCTTGTGAGAAACAATACTTAGTTTCCCTGTCAATTGTTGAAGTAGAATATGTGTCTTCTATTAGTTTTTGTGCACATGTTTGGTAGATGAAAAAAATCCTACTGGAATTTTAAGTAAATTTTAATAGTATACCTATTTTATTCAATAATACTAATGTAATAAATATATCAACAGAATATTGTAATCCATTTTAAGACTAAGAAAATTGATATAAGGCATCATTCTCTAAGAGATCGTGTCTTTAAAAAGGAACTATCTTTAGAATTTTTTAATGTTGAATTTCAATTAGCTGATATTTTCACTGAACCAATTACCAATAAAATCGTTGATTTTATTAAGGGGGAGCTAGGAATATTTATTTTTAACTAAATATTTATTAATTTATTTCTATTTTCATTGTTTTTATTATTGTAAAACTTTATTTAATATTTTAAAATTATTTGAATTATATTTAATCGATTATATTTTAATTTGTTTTAAAAATAATATAATTTAGATTTCTTTCTATTTTTATTTTCAAATTAAAAACATCATGAGTACATTCTCAATCGACTTGATAAAATCATTCTCTTTCTCCCACTCTCTTTCTCCCCTCCTACATGTCCCTCCAGTTTTCAGAGTATCTCTCTCACTCTCTCGATTCCCATTTGCAGTAACACCAATCCATCAAACCCTTAAATCTCAAAACCTTAATATATTTTAACCTCTTGAAGATGTGAAGACGCTGAGTTGGACACCTCTACTTACACTTTAGGGAAATTTTTCAATTTTCTCTAAGGAAATATAATTAATTTTGATCATTTAGATTCTAAAACTATTTCAATCAAGAAAGAAATAAGATTTCTTGGTCTGGATTATTCTTTTAGAGAAGATAACATGCCAGTAGTTTATGACATCGATGTAAAGGAATTTTGTAGAAATACTTCGTTTAGTCTTGAATTTGATGAAGAGACTATTATATCTAAGATTAATAAATATGATTTTTTTATCTTCTATGGAACTATCTAAGTTGTTAAGCTGGTCCCATGAGGGGTATTTTTAGTTTGATTAGAGTAATATAGTTAGTGGAAAACATTTCTTAGAAGAAATTATGTTTTCGTTGTTTAGAACGAGAACAATCAAATGGGTAATTATGAAATAGCTTAATCCTAAACGTTGGGTTATGATAAATTTATACAATGTGGAATTTTTTCAAGGACTGATGAGTTAGAAAAATCCATATATCCTGACATGTATTTCATGTTTCTATTTTTTATCACATAAAGTTCAATTTCTATCAGTTTATGATAAGGTATCTAAAAAATTTCTTCTACAAGGATTCTAATATGGGATATTATCAATATAAAAGAATTATCTCCTTTTTTATACTATGAAAATGATAAATTTTTAATATGTTTTTTGGAAAAACATGTCATCACAACAAAATATTAAATGTTGGGACTGTTAAGAAGTTAGAATTCGTTTGGAGAAACTCTTGCAGTAACCTTTTTCTAGTTATTGTGGAATAAGAACAGAGGTTTTTGACAGCTTCTTAATAGGAGGAATGAATAATTACTTCAGTATGATCCTTCAGAAAGAGGCCTAATGAAAAGGTTGAATCTAGAACAGAATTAAATCTTGTTTAGAGAAGAAGGGTTTCAGTCAAAGATTCTATAGACTGTGGATGAAGAATTGGAAGCTGTTATTCTTGAGACATCAGTGGTTGATCATGTTGAGCAAGAGGCTCCCAAAAAATAACATTACAGGGAATTTGTTTCTGATTCTGAGGCTTCTGGTGGATCTATCTTAAGAAACAAATCAGTTAATAATTAAAATACATGTTTGGCCTTGATAGATGTTCATAATAGGGATTATTTCCTTGACCCTGGCACTAAATCTCCTGAATCTTCTTATTCTCTTGTTGAAGCGGTATTTATAAAGTTAAATATATTGGAGGCTCAAAACTTGTTTCTTAGAGAAAAATTAGAAGCTCAGAAATAGTAGTTAGAAGAGTAAAAAATACTATAGTTCTGAGATAAGAGTTTGGGGCATTAAAGCTACGTCTATGAAAATGCAAAGAAAATCTTTTTTCTATAGTAGACCTTCAAGAGTTTATATGCAAAATTCCTAGTGAGTTCATTTTATGTAGAGATGAATCTATCATGAAGTCATAATTTGATGAGTTTGAACTAATAAAAAGGGATATAATTTCAATCTCTCAAGGAAATCAATCAATAATTAACCTCCTCTCAGCAGACACCTCCTGACTTGATCAGAAGACTTGAATCATTTACCTCATTGATGGAAAATTTCAATGATAGACTGCACACTCTTTAGTGTGACAATACACTTTTATGTATTCTGTTAAACAAATAAAATAATCTATCTAGTCAAATTACTTCAAATGAATACAATTTATAATTTGTGTTTCATCAAGTTAAGGATCTTTTTACTTCATTCATTTAGTAAAAGGAAGTTGTGAATAAATTTATGAAGTTTAATTTGATTGAGAATCTAAGTATTGGACAAGATTCAAAGAAACCTCTTCAATAGTGCTCAAAAGTCTTCAACAACCATTTCTAGAGTGTTCTTTTGAAGATGATTGTGATTAATGGTATTGTTCAATCCATTAATCATCCTGTTTCACCTTCTACCTCTAGAAATTATGATCAAAGCCCATCATTTTGAAGACAAACATTCATTATCCATGGATTGTAATATTTTTTTCATAATATTTGAATTCATTTTAAATCCAATCTCATTTATTTTTATTTAATTTTATTCTCTTTTATTTAAGTTCAATATTGTCCTCCCAATCCTAAATTTATTTCTTTTATCATTTTTTATAAACTATTCATTTATAGTTTAGTGCTACATTAACTGTGGTTTATATCATTTATTCTTTCAAACCCATCTTATTGATATCATAAAAATATGGGTAATATTTAAGGAAGGGGAAAATATTTGTATGGAATAAAATCTATGAATAATTTCCATGAAGACTATGGAGAGATGGGGAAGTATATTTTCAAACCACGAAACTTCATTTTTAAAAAAATATATAATTTCTTTCCAAAATAATACTATAAAATAGAAGAATTTTCAATATCTATTTTTGTATTTACCAATCCTATATTTTCTTTTAGTTATGTTATGGGATTTTTATCATAAAAATGAGATATTTTTTGGAATTTATTATCTCAACAATACTCAATAATTTATGATGATTTTGATCCTCATAAATATCATTGTTTGTTTTCCAATGAATTTTTCATGAGTGGGTTTTCATGAATTTATATTTGGGTTAAAGGAATCGATCATTGCAAGAATTTATCAAGAACCACTGTTTCAAACCCAACATTCATTAAATGAACGTATGGTATCAACCATACATTATACTGGAAAAGTGAAACACTTACATATGGTATCAACCCAACGTTATGTTGTAAAGGTGAAACGCTTTCGTATGGAATCAACCCTACATCACGCTAAACGTTTTTCATTTGAATTGGCATCCTTATATTCAGAGAATCGTCAAACATATAGATCAGAAACCCTATGTTGAATATTTTATTATCATTCACCAATCCTACATTTAGGAATTTGAATATATGGTTATTCAATGATACATTTGGAATATTATTCTAAAAAAGTGAACATATGGATTATCATCCCTATGATACTTTTGATCCATATGTTACATGAACATCAAAAATGGTTATGTAACCATACATTGATAGGAACCCTACGCTACGTGAAGGAACCATATGCTATGCAGTTCAACCCTACGTTGTATTTATAATGGTGAAGTTTTTAAGCCACTTTTTCAATCTAATATTGTTGTAGTTATTGAGTCAGAATAAAATACTGATTCAAAGATCATTAGGATTGTTTAAAAGAATCGTATTCATCAGAGAAAATTACCTTAGTTCTTAAGGGAAGTTGTGTGTCCCTTGGTCAATTTGAATTTGAATTTATATGCTCAAACGGGCTATTATTTTGGATCAAGAATACCGAAGAAAGCTATATGTTCTATATATTCCTCTAGAGTATCTCTTAAAATATATATATGATAAGGAATTCACATATGTGACTGTAATATTGAAATTATCTTTTATAGTGGTACTGTAACGAATGATCGATTCTGAAAGAAGCTAAACTTTTTATATATACATGTTTAATGTTTTATTGATATAAGATTAATGTTGTTGTTTAGTTTCTACCTTATTAAAGATTATTTTTCAACAAGGATAACTTCAGACTGTTTTATTCTTAATGATATTATTTTATAAAGAATAATATCCATCAATTGTAAGTTTCTTGCCACTGTAACTATGAAGAACAACATGAATAATCAAATCAAACTCATTTGATTTATTGGAGTTTGAACTGCTCGTACACAGTTGTAGTGGAGTATTAGCTTCTCGATTTAATCTGTGGATAGTTGGTTCTCCATTATTGAACAGAAGGGATTTTTATTATTATTTTTGTAAAGTTGTAAAATTACTACACTCAGTTCTAGATTTATATTCTTGTGATAAGACGACCATTCAAATGAAATTTTCCTAGCTCACAGAGAGAGTTATTAGTAGAGTAGGCCAGGGGATATTTGTGCCCTGAACCACTATAAAAATATTTTTTCTTTATTTCTATTTATCATATGTATATTATTTTTAAAGAAGTAAACACTACACATTTTTATAAATCATAGTGGGTGTCAAAATCCAAAATGGTAGAAGATGTTTTGAAATGGTACAATTCACCCCCTCTAGTGTTACTTTGTATATTTTGACCTAACAAAAAGGAAATGAAGGAGTGAAAAACTAAAAATAGTTGATCAGGGAATTGAATCATATCTATGATAATTTTCTAATCCATCTCTATTTGTGAAGGAAAGATTTTTCCATGTGGTTCATGTTTAGGAACAACCTATTAAATCTACTACTAATTATTGTATGTTACAAATAATAAAATGTCATAATTTTGGTGGATATATGAGCATTACTGTTACTATATTAATAGAGTTAGTTAATCAGTGTCTTTATTTGATAATTCCTCAGAATGGACTGATGAATATTTTAAAAAGAGAATAAAGGATATTGGGTAATTAGTTTCCACTTCTTGTGAAGGCTTGGATTTTCAATCCCTTTAGCTAGTAGAAGTTTTAGAATCCTCATTAGGGGTTAAGGAGGTATTCTTAAATTCAAAGGAAGAATCATGCTTTGAGGTTCATGATTAGAATTTTTTAGTGATAATGTTTTATATATTTGATATGTAAAAGGATTAGTTTTTCAAGAATCAATAAGAACATCAAATTTCAAATATTGTTTTTGAATAATTTCTAAGTGTATATTCCTATAAGTCGGTTTATGAGTCTCTTCAATCACAATTTTAGTATTTAAAGGAAAACTCAGTTTCAATAAAGTATTTATATACTCTTAAAATATATTTCCTAGACCATTTTCTAAGGATGAATGAAGATATACTATCAATGTTTAATTTTGTAGAAATTAAAAAAAATTGGTGAATCCGTTAGAATCTATGAAGGATTTATGTTCATGTAAGGGGGAGCCTTCATATCTTCTTAAATAAATTATGTATATATTTTTTGAAGGTTTAAGTATCATATACTTATATCAATGTTGTATATTAGAGAGTTTAGATTTAGTAATATTATAGTGTTCCTCTTCAGATTCTTTCAGGTAATCAAGAAAAGCGAATTTCTAGATTAGCTTCTACAGAACCCAATCTAAGAGATATTCTCAACCAGTTGGGAAGTATGATGGACAATTATGTTCAGTCTTATAATACTACATATAACATTTTGAAGATGATTGGGGTGGATATTTTCAAGGGTCAATTTTTTTCTAAATATCTAATCAGGGAATGAGTTTATCCATTGAACTAGGATCTCAAAGATCTAATAGTGGAACATCAGGTTATACACATGAATTTTTTGATATTATTTAACATCAATTTATCCTTTCGAAGAATCTAAATTTAATACTAACCTAACATCACACCCTAAACCATAAAATATTTCTATTAAGATTTAATTATATTTATAATACAAAATTCTTTAAATAATTAATGTCTTTCTTTTAATTTTATTTTATATTTATTTCATATGTATTGTCATTCTATTTTTAATTCTAATTATTTTATAATTTCGTTATTTTTAGCTTACATAACATTGAACTAATTTTCTTTTCTAAATTAACTATGTTTTACTCCATTTCACTACTTTCTTTTGGATCTCAAAAAATGGGGTAGAAATTTGGACAAAATAATATTTTTACAAAAAAAATTTACATATGAATTCAATTTACTTGTTTAATATATTAAAATGTTTTAACAATTATAAAATTCTAAGTATTTATATTTTTATGTGTCCTATGTTCATCCAAAAGGGGAGATTATTGGGCATATAATTTTGGAACCACTAATTTTTCTTTGATTTTGATGATCAAAATTACCTTCATTTTTTTTTAAATAAATTGACTTTGAAAATATTTCTTCTTTATATCTAGTTGAATAATTATTCTATTTTATAAGAAATTATGGAATACTTTTGTTTAGTATTGATCTATATATTTGGATGAAAGACTATTCTACTATGTATTCTATATTCTTAAAAGGAATCTAGATTCACTATTTAGAATGTGAAGATAAAACCTATAATTTATGTAAAACATACATTTGGAACACTATGTTTGAGTTAAAAACTATAATATAAAACCTGGATTTTTTTAGGAAAATAATTTTCATGTTCATGTTGTTTGATATGTACCAAATGTATGTAACCTCATGTTGTTGATATACCTGATGTTTATAATAACCATTGGTATTATACTCCACATATTGTAGCATTGAATTTTGAATCAATCATATGCTAGAAACTATACTTTTGAAATATGACTCACACATATTGATCCACATGTTGATCTAGTCATCTACAGGATTAAAGTTTTTAATTATTTTGATATTTTTCTATAATTTAACTACAATAAATATCTCACTAAAGAAATTCAATAACCAATTTAAAATATCTTCAACAGTGTATTTTCTTTTCTGATTTATCAATTATTTTATGAGTTTTTGGAGCTATTAAAATTAAAATTTTCAATACCATGTGCATTTTGAAAATCATGATTTTTTAATATATTTTTTCCATTCTATTTGACCTAATTTAATATATAATACTTTTTGATTATCAATTGATTATTCTGGATAATATTATTTTCTAACGATCTATCGAACTGATGATCTTATGATCTATGATATGAATCCCTTTCTTTATAAAATTAATTGGATTTTTTAGATTTCAAATAAATGTTTCATATCTGATGCTTATATTACTATTAAATATTTTTTTTTATTAGATGAAATTCATAGGGTCTATTATGGACTATACTTTGGTGATATAGCTATTTCATTTAGTTTTATATGTTTTTTTGTCTAACTAATAAAATTATTAGAGAATCTATGGTTTGAATACATTCATATTTTTCCCTGAATACCTCATCATTTTTTAGTTAAAATATTTTTTCTGAATTCTGTTATATTGAATTTTTCAAACCAAGTACAATATCTTAATAGTATCTAAATACTTAGTTATACAATGTTTCAATAAAAATTATTAGTCCTTCATAAAGTTCTTTTAAATTTTTTGTAACAAGACACAATTCCTGACACTCAACTATTGATTTCCCATGGAAAATGATCTTCTTGTTCAAATAACTATTCACATAAAGTGTGTTTTGGTGGAGTGGAATAGGGTATTTTTTTCCTTGAAAAACTAAAATACAATTGTTCCCTTTTCTATAATTTTTCACTCCATACTTGACTTAAATAAAAAATAAAAAATTCTATTTTCATGTTTAGGAGGGATCGGTTTTGAGTTTTTCAAGTGTTTTTATAAGGACACAATTTACACCCCTCTTGTGTCTTCATCATGATTTTGGGACAACATAATCATCCTTTAAAATAATTATAAATGATAATATTATAAAACAAGTATATTAACAATATATTTTTATCAGGTTTTCCAAACCAATATGAGTTTTTAGTCCATGGTGACCGATGGGTGTTATCCCATGTCACATGGTATTTCTATTATCATTAACCGAAGAATATTACTGGAAAGTAGATAGCCTTAAAACCTTTACAATAATGAATCCCAATAGCCATCTTTCCTCATTCATCATATATAATAATAATGTAATATCATAAGAAATATGATAAATGATTAAAGTTAAAACTAATATGAATAGTCATATTCATTCATTCACAATTGAATTTAATCCAACATTGAGAAGTGTGCTTGTTATCCACCCAAAAATCCACACATTTTCTAGAAAGTATGCTCAATGTAAATATTTCATGGATATAACTCACCAATTTTCATGTGAAAATATATTCTCATATAGAGATCATAAAACCATGATATGATCTCATAGGATATGTTGGGGTTCCTCTCGGACAGTAGTAGATTGAAAAACCATACCCAAAATATCAAATCTTCACAATATCTAAAATTATTTTCCATACTTTATGTTCATTGATTTGACTAATATAATAGTGTGATTTCTTTAAGGAGACAAAATGGTTTTTGTTCCAATATTTCTATATCGACTTCAAAAACTACAACCACCAAAGCCCAAAAGTATTTTCTAAAAAAATTGTGATCATCAAAAATATAACATATTTTTTAGGCTCCATAATTCTTAATGATACCTCATAATCATATTCAATCCATATTGTGGTACCAAGAAATTTCAAATAAATTATGACATGGTTCCCCAAACAACAATGTTGTTTCCTTATCTATAGAACCAAGTCAAATCTATAATATTTCACTAATACCTATCACTAGTATAAAATAACTCTTACAATTTAGTTATTATTTAGTTTAATATATGTTTTAGAGATAAAAACATTGCTATTAATGTTTTAAATATGTTGTTAAAATTAATAATGGAAAATAAGTTTAAATAATATTTAAAATACTGGTTATTTAGAAAATTATGTTTCTTCTTCGATCAATTAAATATCAGGTGGGAAAATATATCTTTCACAACATCTATTTGATTAAATATTTTGAAATAACATTTCTCAAATAAGTTATTCTAATAACTAAAGATAAACATAATAAATTAAGAAATATGTTAAATACATATGATTTTAAAATTGTTTTAGGGAAACAAAGTGAGTTGAAATTATGGTTTCATAACACATATCAATTCCAATGTTGAAGTAATGATTTTTCTAACAAAAAAAATATTGTATCATTATATAAATTAATATAATAAAGATCATTAAAAAATACATGATAACAATAAATTAATATTATTATCAATGAAGGAAGAAAAATAGGATGAGAATATAATAAAAAATTGGAATTATTTTTCCATTATGAAAAAATCATTGACCAATAATCATTTCAGGAAAAATAAAAGTATCTAAAAACATTCACTACTATATACTCCATAGCTTCTATCATCAATTACTCAACTATATCCCATTATAAATTAACTAGTTTATGTAAATATTCACAATACGAGAAATTATTTATAAAAAATAAAATATAAAATTGGATAGTGTGAAATTTTGGAAGAGGGAATATTCCAAAGGTTGAGATGGAAAATGAAAATTTAGATGGATAATGAAAAACAATTTGGATAGTGATATATTTATGGGAATATAAAATTCATGATGGAAATTTAAAGGTGGTAGGAAGTGGCATGATGTGAGAATTTGAAATTCTCATTTTAGCATAATTTTTTACCTTTTTTAATTTTTTTCTATTAAAAATCAATTTTAAAAACACTTTTTACATTTATCACTAAAACCCAATTTTAAAATTAATCTTTTATCATTATTTATTAAAATGATTATTTTAAAAGTAATTTTTGTTAATAAATTTTATATCACCTATGTTGAAAAGATGAAACAAAATGTAATTTTTTTCATACTTCATTAATATAACTCTAACCATTTTCAATAGTTTAATTGTAATTATTTTTTTCTAAAACTTCACAGTAATGGAACATATAGTATTTAAAGTTTATCATTATTTTTCTTGTGATTTAATCATTCCATTACAACAAATAAAACTCAAATTAATCATAGAAAACATGATATTATTTTTGATAATAAATACAAAATGATTTGAATTTAATAACTCGTGAATCATCAACTCAAGAAACAAAACCATAGTACTCTCTCAATGTGAATGTTATCAAATCACCACATTACTATATTGGGTAATATTTATGAGATATATAAATCTCTAATTATAATTAACTTAAGTACTTTGACCAAGTATCATTACCTCTCAATTTTCCTTTAAACTCATCAAGGAACATTCAACCCCCATTTTTACAATAACCCCAAATCCAGTAACACGTGGATATAGTCTACATTATTTCATTGGCATAGATAAAAAGTACCTCAAGAATAAGGATTGATAATTTTAGCAGTCTTGGTAAAATAGATACACACATGATTCCCATATTACGTTATACATATAAATTACATTGAATGAATACATTTTTTTGTCCTTGATATTATTCATAATATAATTCTTCATATCCTAGGGAAAATATAACAAATAAATAGTTCAGATCAAATTCCACATAATGGTTATGTAAAGGGGAGGCTTCCATGAGAACGATAGGCCATAATCATTATGGAATGGAAAATAACTGAAAATAAATTCCATTTAATCAATAACTTGAGAATAAAAAGCATATGTAGGTAAAATCAATGTAGAAATCTCATGGATGATAATAATGACTAAATTATCAATGAAGTAAATGCTTAATATTTGATTACATGATCACAAAAATCATGGTATCTATTCCATCAATTCATTGTGTCAGGATAGTTTAAAACCATGGGCATAAATACACAAAAATATCATTAAATTCAAACTTATTAATTTTTCCCATGAGACCTGTTGATACATCGAAGGGAAATATAGTTTCTATCCACATAGGTCACTGCATGTCCCATGCATTCCTCATATATCGACTAATATATTTAATTCATGAATAATATTCCTTATTATTATATTTCTATATGGAGTAAATAATGTAAATTTGTTAATAATTACCACTCCAATAAAATAATTTTTAAGTATAACATTGTATGTATAAATGGTATATAGTTGAGAAAAAATCATATTAATTATACAAAGAATATGGATATTTAAGAGAAATATGATATCCAATTACCATTAATTAGTGCATGTTTCAAAGGTTGATATCATTAAAACATATATCTTGGGGTGAATATGTGATATAATGGATTTTTTCATTGATGAATAAAAATACTATAAAAATAAGATTAAAATTTTATTAAGGAAAATACCATTTCCAATTTTAATTTCACATTTAAGAACTATACATTTCAAAAATATTAAATAAAACATTTTGTTGGGAAATAACCTACTAAAATTCTTAAATAATATTCAAAATGTTTAGTGTTCATTATGGTAGGAAATTAATTTCATTATTTAGACTTTAAAATAAAATTCTTTTCACACATTCATAGGAAAAGAAAATTATTCGGTAAATGATAGGAAGAATCCTTTTAAAACATTTTTTAAATATAAAAACATGGGTAAAAATGAATTTTGATAATTCACTATAGAATACTAAAACATTATTTAAATAATTTTAAATAAAATATAGAAAAATAATAAAACTATAGCCAATGAAAAGAGAATAACATTGGTTTTCCCTTAAAGCATTTCTTTTCTAGATTCATGTTCCAAAGAGAGGAAACTTTTAAAGAAGATTTGGAAAATACATAAAACGGTAAACAATAATTGAATCATTAATCATCATAAATAATAATTTACACATGATAACTTCATAAAATGGGTAGTATATACACCATATAAAAGTAAATAGGGTAATATTAAAAAATATGTCTCAGTTGAGTGGAAATTTCGATAAAATATCTTACCCCAGGTTCAGCATACCTTATAGGTTCCATAAACTGTACTTTAATAAATATAAATTTATCATATTTACACACAAAACACATATTCATATCTAAAATATCATATATTATCCATTTATACTATTTTATCAACTTTTGGTCAATAATATTTTATTATTATCCTCATTTCGGGTGTTAACTGCATTGTTTTTTCAAAATGTTTTAATTTGGTAGTCTCATTCATTGCATCATTATGATCCTCCAATCATCTATATAATATTATTTAATATATAAATTTATTATATATAAAATTTATATATATTTAGAGTTATCCATAAAACTATAAAGATAGAAAAATAAATTACACTGTTAATAGAGACAGCGGGTCGTACGTACGCCTGAACACTATTTTTGCATTTCAACAGATGAAATTATAGAAAGGTAAATAATAAGTAATTTTTTAGAATACATTTATATCTTAAATATTCATTAATCTATCTGTATTTACTTATATGTAAAACGTAAATTAAAAATATATTATATCACTTCGTGGAGGTGGTAGTCCACACGTACGTATGAGTGACGTTATCATTTTCAATGAATTGGAAGGTAATAATGTATATGTGATATTATTATTAGAAACCATATTTATGTAATAAATACCATATATATTCATTATTTACATCTTTATAACCATCCATGTAATGTTGTGACAAAAAAAACTACACCGCTATGTGTAGACAATATGTCGTATGTATGCACTAGCGATGTTTTCACTTTTATTAGGATGGAAAAGATCTATATTATGCTTTTAACAAAACAATAATAACGTAAAACTATTTTTATTATAATTTATTTTTTATTTTACGGTGCTCTCAATACATTCATTGGATTTAGAAGAAGAAATAAACTTAAAAATTCGGTAAAGAGATCACCTCTTCTCCGATAGACATCCTTGTGATCCTTTATTTAGGGAACTATGAAAGGTTATTTGGATTGAACATAACCTCAAGAAATTATAAATATTTTTATAATATAATTTTATTGGTTTTTATCATTCAATATGGCACAACGTGGTGTGAACAAATAAATGAATGGGTGTCTTTTCATAAGAGATAGGAGGGGCATTGTTAAAATTTCATAAATTATTAAATTAATATAAATTATATTTCGTTTAAAAATAGATCAAAATTTCATTAAATTGAATAGTGGATAATGATTAATCTAAATCATCTCATAGAATAAAATTTTGATAAATTTTAATTTTGTTATTCACCCTTATCATTTAGTTTTAACCCCTCATTAACCCTTTTTACAATTACCGCAATATTAATCTTTTCTAGAATTTAAGTGTTAATTAAGTAAATAAAAAATTACTAAATAATTATAAATGGATTATGGTTGATTTATATAATCATATCCCATTCATTTTAATAAATATAATTTATTTATGAATATTAAATCATTTATTAAAATATAATTGATTATAAAATATCATTAATGTTAATTTTAGAAATATTCATTAAATTTGACATTTAAAAATACAAGAAAACAATGGTATTATATTCCAATTAATAAACACCTATATAATATTTCTTTTTTATCTAAAAATCATGGAACACAAAAACAAACTCTAATAATTTTATTTTTATTGATTTCAAATTCATTTTATTGATATTTTGACTGCTTGCACAGGAACTGTGTCAATGTTGCATAAGATTTTAAGGAAATGTTTTACTCACTAAAAATAAAAGAAAAATTACCATGATTAAAAAAAATTATTTATATTTCATATAATGATTTTTGATTAATAATATCCTTCATTTAACTCTATCTAAAAAATTAATGATAAAAAAACATGGAGAAATAAATTTCTTGTTTCTCTTTATATAAAATAATATGAATAGTAAAAGCAAGGCCTTATGGAATAAATGACATATATTTGAATTTGGGTTTCTTATTGATGATATTTAATCAACCAATAAAATTAGAGAATGTTTTAGTGACATTTAGTTTTCTATATAATTTTATTTTAAACTATAATTATTGGGTTTACCCTTTACTATGGGGAAAAAATAATATTTTTACTATTCATGTTGTACAAATAATATTCGACATATTTAATAAAAATTTAGAATCCATTTTTCAATATTTGATTCATATAATTGAATGAAATTACATTTAATATAAATTTTCAAAATGAAAATAAAATGATTTTTTAGAAATATGTGTTTTTAAGAAAAACATACTTATACCAAAACATGGTATAATAGTAATTAAAATGAATTTAATTATATTATAACTAATTATATAAGAATTTTTTACTATTATATAAATTTCATATCATAATTATATTTTTTTCAAATGAAAATAAAACGACAGTTTTACAAATACTGGAATTACTATTCACTGAAGAATTAAACTTTTCAAAAAAATATCAACATTTCTGAGAATTATAATTTTCATATGATGATTTAAAAAATTATTTCATTTTTATGAAAAAATAATAATAAATCTTTAAAAAAATTATTATTATTATTTTATCACAAATATTAACAAAACCTATTTTTTTAAACGTGCTTTCGAATAATTCAAATTCATTAATGGAAATATAGTTATTATTTCTAAGGAATTATTATAGTATTTATTATTGTGTATTAACTTGAATTATATTTCATAATTTAGTTAATCATATTCATATACACCAAATACATGATTGTGTTATAATGGTCATATATAAATAATAATATTTTATAGTTTTTTTCGGTTCCATGTTGTTTATTGGATATGTTATTGAACATAGTGTAATTATTTTAAATTATTAGGGGGATTAATTCTCCCCCAACACTAAAAATATTGTATCCTCATAATTTTACCTTTTAATTATTAAAAAAGTGTTTGAAATTTGAGAACCCACATTATAAAAAAGGGTTAATAAAACATCCACTTGAAAAGAGGGAAAGGGAGGTATGATGGTCACCATTAAACTGGGATTCAAAATAAGAAAACATCAGTAGGAAGGGAAAATACAGATATAGAATAGAAATATAACACTCAAGGATTATTATATATTGATATATAACATGGTCATGATAAATTTTAATATCAAAAACCCATTAATTTATTATGGGTCAAAACACCATTGATGTCTCGGTAAGAAAATTAAACTCAAAACTTTTTTATTTCATCGTCCATTTCTTAATATAGAGGGGTTTTAATATGATCTAGATAATTCCCATTATAAAATAAACATACTTGATTTCGTTCTATATCATAATAAAAATATCAACATTTGGTTGTAATTCAATCAATTTACACTTCATCTCTTAATCGATGAAATGAATATCCAAATTGAATTTTTTTTATTCCTCAAGAACATCTAATGAATCATAAGATCCATAATTCATTCCTTCATCCCTTAAATATTTTCCAAAATTTAAATTCTCAACATAGGTTATCCAATATAATAAATCATACTTTATGATCAAATAATAATATCCATTGTTCAACTTAAACCATTCTATATTTAATTAATCTTCAAACTCCTCGAAAATATTACCATCCATATTCAAACACAAAATTTTTTATAAAAGATTTATCATTAGGAAACATATAGCATCGCATGACTTCATATTAAAAACATGGAAGTACATTGATCACATATATAAATAACCTAAATAACAATTAACATTATCCTTAATACATATATCCCATAAATCCAAAAATATAGTAAATTTCATCATAAATTACTTTTTTTTAAATATCTAACCATTTTCAAGATCAAAAAAACAATACCATTTACTTAATCAGTTTTAATATTTTATTTATCCAAAAAACATTACCAACTCAACATCAAGGACATAATAGTGGTTATCATTCCTTATTCATGTGTTCATTAAAAATATCACTTTACCAATAAATCACTTTTTTGTTATCTGTACCATTCAAAATATGATTCCGTGTCCTTAAAAAAATATTAATGTAGCACATACCTAATATATTTCATGATTATTATAAAAATATAATTAATATGATTTTTAAATCCAAATATACTTATACTTTAATAATTATACTTTGACTATATTAAAAAATATTGACCTTCTAGCATTGAATTCTTTTAAGGTAATTTCCCTTGGTGCTAGGGGTATTGTTTTGAGTAATGTCTTCTCTCTTCAATGTCGATGCACTAAATGGTAGTGTCTTATTTCTTTTCCTTACAGTCATTATCTAGATAAACCTTTTCTCCATAATAGTAATAAACTCTTATTCCCATTTATCATTTAACAATATTTTTATTTCTATAATTTTCACATGATGGAATTTTCTTTGATCCCTTCTTATTATTTGATGTTTTTCCTCTTTCTTGGCTCTTAGTCATCATATTCCTCACTTTATTTAACTTGGTCAAAAAGAATCCACAGAATTACTTCTCCATATTAATGGAACATTATAATGTATCATCATTTTATGAAAATTTTTGAGAAACTAGTTCCATTCATAGACTTAATATATTCCTATAAATGAAATGGTCATTATTTACTTCTATATTACGTGTGTTTTCTGAGATATGCCTTTTGAATCTTGTAAAGTTATCATCAAAACCAACCAAAATTTATTCTTCCTTCTTAGTTGAATTTCAAAACATCCAATCCATTTCATCTTTTTGTTTTTAAGGGAATTATTTATCAAATAAAATCAATTAAATAGTTCCCCATTCCAAACTATCAATTTCTTTAGACTCTTTAGTGCATTGGATCAATGATAACCACTAATCAAGATCTCCTTTCAAAAAATAAATCTTTGAAATAACCTTTTAAATTTCATTAAATCCAAAATATTGGAATATATTTTTGAGATATTTAATCCATTTATCACATATTAATTTATTTGTATTCCGACTAAGTATTACGGATTTTGTCAGATGAAATCAATCCAAAATATGAGAATCATTATATGGAATAGTAGTTTGTTCTATAGGGGAATGTTTATTTTTTATAACCTTAGTCATATTTCAAAATATATTGTTGATCTACTCAGTTCCAACACCATCTGTATTGTTTTTCTCATCATGTAAATACCTATATTAAATATGGTAATTGATTCCCTTTCTCCTCTTACGTTCTATCACAAAATAACGGAAAACACTGAGTCATCTCAAAATCACAATGAATATTAATTAGTAAAATAAAATACATATAATGTTAAAAGATCTCAAGTATGATATGTGATTTTCATAATTCTCATGCCATAAATTTTTATTTAAAATCTAGTTCTCAAGGATTCTATTAATCCTTATTTGACACAAACTATAAAAACCCTAAATCTAATAACCTATATATGGTGTCTAATTTATGAAATTGGCATAGATATAATGGATAAAACAATGTAGGATTAATTAGTTTAGAATTATTAGTAAATTTGATACATATATGATTCCCATATTACATTGGGAATATAAAATTCATATCCTAAGAACATTCTCGCATCCTTGATATTATTAATAATGTCATTTTTCATATCTTGGTTAAAAGAAAACAAATAAAAGCATGAGAACATATGCTCACGAAGAGTTATGTTCATTGTATCCTATCATGATTAAAAAATACATATTCAATATGGAAAGTTAAATAACAAAAAAACATGCCATTTAATCACTAAATTGAGTATAAAATCATCAATGGGTAATATCAATGATTTGATATCATGGATGATAGTAATAACTGAGTTCTCACTGAAGGAAATGCTTAATATTGGTCACTATGATCTCAGATTTCCATGCATCTATACTATCAAGGCCATATGGAAAGGAAATTTAATACTATGTTTTGAAATGAACCAAAACCCCATTTAATGTTGGAATACAGTTTTCTATCTTGATAATTTTTGATTCATCAATAGTCTATATAATTTTGGACTATGACCATCCTTGCATGTATAACGCATTCTTCGTATATCAAATGATCCACTTAATTCATGAAAAACATGCCTTAACAAAAATTATTCATATTGAGTGAGGAATACATATTTATCAATATTTCCCAAGTCATTCAAATAATTTCAGATTAAAACATCATATTTATAATGGGTATATGGTTTAGGTAGTAATCATATCCATGGTCCAAAGAATATGGATATTTAAGAGAAATATATTATGCAATGATCATAAAGAAATTAAGTGTCTCAAAGGATGGTAACATTACACAATATCCCAAATATTGAGTAATTAAAATAAATGGGTTTTCTAATGATGAATAAATATACTATAAAATATCATGAAAATTTTATTAGGGAAAATATCCTTTTCTAATTGAAATCCATATTTAAAAACTAAAATTTTCATATATATAAGGGATTTTTTTAAATAACAATTTAAACAAGTAAATGAAGATCAAAATATTGATTGGTCGCGATGGTGGTAAATTATATTTATATATTATATGTTAGGAATACATTCTTTTTAATGTTTATTATGAAATGTACAATATTCATAAAATGACACAAATATTAAATTTAAACCATTTTGTTAAAATTAAAACATGGGAGAACAATTATTTTGATAAATAATTATATAATAGAAAAAATATTATTGAAAAAATTATAAATAATGTAGGGATATGGAAGAAAACTATATCTTATCAAAATATAATAAGATAGGTTTCTCTTTTAATAATTTCTTTCCATGATTCAAGTTCGAATGAGAGGAAATGTGGGAAGAAAACTTGAAAACTCTGTAATAATTTGAATTGAGTTGAAACATTAATAATAATTAATAAATTTTTATTCGTGTTAAATTATTGAAAGGGGAATTATATAAACCATGCTAAAGTAAAGAGGTAAATAATAATAAATATGTCTCAATGGAGTGGAAATTGAGATGAAATCTCTTACCTCAAGAATGACCTGCCTCATAGATTCTATATCATCCTTTATAATATATATATATATATTTATAAACAAAACAATATGACCATTTTTATGTCTATAATATCTTATATTATCTATTTATAATATTTTATCACCCGTTTTTTTAAAATATGTTATTTTTATCATTCTTTTGGGTGTTAACTACTTTGTTTTTCTCATATGTTTTGATTCAGTAGTCTTGGTCCTTTTATATTTCTCTTGGTTCCACCATATCTAGAATATTATTAAATATATAAATATCTTATGTATTCAATATATATATATATATATTCATCCATATATTGTTGAGATAAAAAATGAATTGTACCGTTCATCGAAATGGTAGGTCGTACGTACGCATGAACGTTGTTTTCACATTTAAATCGACGGAATGAAAGAAAGAATACTTATAATAAATCTTCATAAAATAATTATTATATTTTATATCTCATTTATATTAATTAAATCTATCCCTATTACTGTCGATGTAAAACATAAATGAAAAAAAAAATGCGTCACTTTGTGTAGGTTGTAGTAAACACATACGCACAAGCAAAGTAGTCATTTTCCAAAGCATTAGAAGGTAACAAGGTATATATGATATTGTAGTCATAGAATCATATTTAAGTATAAAATATAATATATTCTCATTTGTTCCATATTTATAACCTTACATGTTATGTGGTGAGTAAAAATGAATTACACCGCTACGTGTAGATGGTAAGTTGTACATATACACAATCGATTTTTCCGCATTTCATAAAATAGAAAAGAAATGGAATATGGTTTTACAATATTAATAATATCATAATGGTATATTGATTATATAGGAACTATTATTTTATGTAGGGTACAACATATTAATGGGAATTATAAGAATAAATAAACATGAAACCACTGTTAGATAAGATTAACTCTTCTTCAATAGACGTCCTTCAGATATTTTATTTAGGGACATACGGTAAGTATTCTAGAATTACCCAAACCTCTAGAACATATCTAATTTTGTTGATAAGAGAATTTTTTAATGTTTTTTTGAGAAATATGTGTCAAATTTGTGTGAGTAATAAAAATAAGGTGTGTCCTTTTATAAGAGAGGGGATGGGTATTCTTGGAATTTCATAAATTATTGAATTAATATAATATATATTTTATGTACAAATGGTTCTAAATTAACATAATTTTCATATATGATCAGTATTATTTATAATATTCTCATATAATAAAATTTTTAATTGTTTATGTTTTATTTTTACCATTATCTTTTAGCTTTAAACCCTCATTATTCCTTTTAAAAATTACTACAATATTAAAGTTTTTTACCCTTTTAGGGTTGATAATGTAACTGTAAGAAAACTTATCATGACCCAAACCACTATGAACCACCTAGATTATGATAATACAATTTTTACTACCCCAAGTACACCTTAAATAGGCCAGGGGATTGATACCTTCACCGAGGATGCAACATATTTACATGAGAGGCCTTTTCTTATGGTACCTATATACATGAACACATCTCCAAGCCCATACAATACTGAAATATAAAAATAAAACTGATAAAAATGGATTCATAAGTCTAAATCCCACAATCAAAGTATGATGAATAATACTGGAAATAATAAGGGGTTAAATACAATCCCACCAAAAACTTAAGGAAGTCTAACCCACTAATAAGAGGAGACTACAGTGAAATGTGACTCTAGGAATGAACAACGGTATTTTTAACCCAAATTAATGATTTTTGAAATCCTAGTCCACTATAAACCCAATAAAAGAGTCAATTATTTACAAAATACATGACATGTATAGGCAGATCCAATGATGTTTTGTGTATAACAATACCGAGTATGACACCTAGAAATTACAAAGCATAATGAATCAAGAGTATTAATCTCATCATGAAATATATAATTACTGATATTAATAATATATTAAAAATCAAGAAATAATAATAGTAGACACTATATCTCAAAATAAAGTCACAAACACATATCCTATCTATAATTTTTCTCAAGAATCTAAAACCATAATCACACAGGATAACTCATTCCATGATATTGGTAGCACTAATGGAATCCATCTGAGATGTCATGCTTGTTGAGTATCTCTATAAAGATGTACACGTTGGAAGTCTGATTAGACCAACACATAGATGGGGACAAAACCTATGTCCATAGAGTATACCAATATCCCAATCTAAAATAACCTCCTATCTTGGGGTTCGACACCCATGTGCATTTGGTCACGCTAATTCTCATAAACCTAACTAGGGAATATGATGATAGAGGATACCATCTCTAGACACTGGGGGATTCTTAAAAATCTATATGAAAATAATCCCTTAGAGAGGATCATAATCCTATGATCAATGTAACACCCTATGATTTTAAAAAAATTAATATTGGTTCAATGGTGTATACGAGATATGTCGTTAAGCATATATGAGATTAGAACACATTGAGACCTTATGATATATTTCTGTTTAAATAACTTTGATCTCTTTGATACCTTGTGGAAAACACAACCCTCTATCTAAATGAACCATAATATACTATACCATTATAACCTGGCAGTTAAACTAACAAGTATATATATTACTAACTATATTATGAAAATTGTGGTCATCTATTGATTATAAATAAAATAATAATCATTTAACAGAAAAAAAATTTATAAAAACTATATTTTTTTAAAAGACGGTTTAGTCATGCTTTGAAAACTTAATTTAAAATTTGTTTTTAACATTTTAAAATAAAAGTTATTTTATAAAATGATCATCTTTTTTAAAATAATCATATCAAAATTATCTTAGTTCTATTTTTTAAAATTTCTCTAAAATGTTTCATTTTTTTATCAATAGCAGGAAATACTAATTTTTATTAAAAACTCCCTTTTCATTTAAATATTTTACAAGGTTAAGTTATATTTTATATTGGTTTTAAATTAAAATTATTCAAATAATGTTAATATTTAACTATTTATTTTCATTGGTATCAACTTCATATTAAATTTTGATGTTAAAACTTCATTAACATTTAAAACAATTATATGGGAAAACAACTTTTTGGGTGCATTTCCAGGTTTAATTTTAAACATGATTCTAATACTTCTATGAATTGAATTTAGAAAAATGGATTCCATATTTTAATATTCATAAATTATATTATCTAATAACATTATCTTAATTTTTTACCATTACAAATAGTAAAAACAATGTTAAATAAGTACCATGGTTAAAGTAAAAACAATTTAACCTGGGGGTTAAACATAGAGGATAAGGTTAAAAATTGACCAAAAACTAGACCAAAAAATATTATATGTCCTTATTTAGACCTTATCACATCTAATGTTCAATAATGTGAAAATTGTATCATTTTCATGTGATACATTTTGGTATAAAATATTCATTTCAAAATATCCATGTGTCCCCCTACTTATATAAGCCCACTCCCTCCCTTCACTTATTTACACCTATAAATTCCTTTATAGAAGCCATAACTTAAAACAATTTCTCAAAAATATCATTTTGAACATCCTATAACATTTTTTATTCCAAAAATTCCAACCCTACGGTCCTTAATGTGATATCTAATGGAGGTTTTCTAAAGTGAATGTAATTGTCTTAACGAAGCTCTTTTATTTTCATTCTTATTTTTCAAACATAAATTCTTTATTAACACTTACTATATAATAACTCTAATATATTCTATATACCAACGATTTATTATTTTCGTGGAATGATATTTATCCATTTCCTTATCCATCAAATGGGAAACAAAATTGGTGATCATGTGTACAGTGGACTACCACCTCTCGAACTAATGTAACACATTTTCCTTCAACACATCTCATGATTTTATATAATGATGGATTTAATGTATATTTATAATATTTATGATATTACTATACTTTTATAATTATAATATCTCATATATATTCTTACAATCCAATTAATTTAAATTATGATAATGTAGATAGTGCGTACATATGACCCACTATCTCCATGAAGTGATGTGATCCATTCAACATGATAAAATTAAATATTGACTATAAAGATGTATATAATGAAAAATATGATATTAATAAAATTAATATAATTTTGTAGATGGTGTGACAATATAATATTATCATGAAACATAACTCTCATGAAAAAACATGCATTATAAAACAGGGCGATTAACTCCCGAAACATTGAAAATAATGAAATATTATTAATAATCGGGTAGTAGGATATTATAAGATGATCATATATGATATTATAAATATTAATATTGTTTTTTTAATTAATAAAATTATTAAAACCATTATAAATGAGTTTAAATCATGTTCAAACAAAAGGGAACGTGAGGTGAGGGACTTCGTCTCAATTTCCCTTCATTATGGCATATTGTGATGTTATGCACCTAATTTCTTTTATATGGTGTATAAAATTCCCATTTTCCATATAATATCATGAATAATTAAAAAATAATGGTATTTTATGTTTTAATATTAATTATTTCATCTAATGGGATTTGAATTGAAACTTATTGATTTATAATGAATCTCATAACTGAATTTCTTTTCATTGGGTTAAATTACTTTTTCATTCCCTTCAATGTTATATAATTATGTGTGTAAATTATTTTGACTATATTATATTTTATATTCCCTTATTTAATAATGATTTTCATTTTATGCACATAACTTATACATAGACTAACTTACACTTCAACATTTTAATCTTAATCAGGGCTTATTTCACAATCTTATTTTAGTTGGGATTTGTTATGCTTGAATTTCAATTGAAGGAAACTATTTGATCATTGTATAATAAAAAAAATTAATTTTCATATCCTATATTTATTCATGATTTTTCCAAGTAAGAGTAACATTTTTTCCACTCTTTGTTACATAAAATGAATGATAATGTTTTTAATAAAATACGTCATCGTTTTCCTTTCAGTTGAAAATACATTCTCATGAAAAACCAGGCTTTCAAAAAATGATTTCCAAATTTTTTTAGCATTATAAAAATAAATCACTAAGAAATTTTTATCCTTATTTATTTTTTAAAAAATAAATGGAATTTTTATGTATTTTTATAAATAAGTATTTCTTTGATTTTACCTAAAATGTCAAAGAATCTTTGTTTTAATGTGTATGAAATATATGGAATTTACTACAGCCATCACCACTCAATGTTATAAGGTTTATATTATAATATTAATAGGTTATTTTTAATTAAAACAATTTTCAAGATATTTTTGAACATTTAGTTTTAAAATATTTCCACGTAAAAAAAGGATAATTTCTTCAATAACTTTTCAAATATGTTTTTTATGGTATTTCCATTCATAAATGAGAAAAGCTATTTATTTTAATTATACTCCAATAGTGACATGTTTTATTGATACAATATGTATTCATTATATGGATAGTTTATGATCATTTTGACCCAGGAAAGTATTGACACTCACTTTCTTTAATAATTTTTTGTATTCATTAAATTTACCAAGATATATTAACATTCTAGTGTCATTGAACAATAAGTTCCCCCTAAATATCCATGTTATTCATAATGGATATATTTATTGATTAAATAGTGGATTACTTATACATAAGATGTACTACATTTATTGATATTTTATTATATCTGGAAATATTGATAAATTTTTATTCTTTACTCAATATGGATATTTAATGAAAAGTCACATTTCCCATGAATTAAATCAATTGCTCAATATAAAAATAATGATTTGAACATAAAGATGTGATTTCATATTGATTATATATTTACCCTTGATGTATCAGTATTCTCATGAGATACATTGGTTGGAAAGACTTAGTTATTGGGATTTTGGGTGTATACCCAACCATTAGTTTTAAACTATCTTGTGAAAGGTATTGATATTATATATATCATAAAACCTGAGATCATGAAACCTAATAATTATGTATTTCCTTATTTAAGAATTCATTTATTATTGTCCATAATTTTTTCACAATGATATTATCTCTGGACACATTTAATACTTGGTTTACCGATTAAATGGAATTTTTTTAGTTATTTTCCTTACCATATTGATTATTACTTATCTTATTATCCATGATATTTTCTCAATGATATTATCTTTTCTTGAATTTCATTCTCATTTTATTGATTAAATGACATGTGATATCAATTATTTACCTTTCCATATTGATTATTCCTTATCTAATCAAGATAATAAAATTATTTAAATGGAATGTTTTTTTGGTTATTTACCTTTCCATAGTTAGTATTTCTTATTTAATCATGATATAAAAATTATTTTAATTGATTTTTTTCAGTTATTTAACTATTAATGTTGATTATGATTATTTATTCATGATATATTTGGATGTACTTAACCCTTAGTTAATGGTTGGTCTCACCCTTAGTTTTTTTCCTTTACTATGAATCTAGTAAGTGTACTATGAATGTTATGAAAGGATATACTAGTGGAAACAATTATATTCTCAAAAAAGTAATTTTTCTATGAAAATGTAATATGGGAATCATTTATGTAACTAGGTTTCCAAGAATACTAAACTAATCGGACCATCGGGGTGTAATCGCTTATATCATATGTGACTGTAATTAAGAAGACACTTGGTTGGGGTTGATGTGGTATGGATATTTATATATGGAATCATAGAAATTTTAGTATGAGTCATGTAAACTATATGAAAATTATATTGAGGAATGTAACCCAATGATAGACATTGAGGATATGTATGGAATAACATTTTAAATTTTTGGTAAGATAGATATTATATAGTATTTCTTATAAATAAATCCACAGATATACCTTGGGGTAGAAAATATGAAAATGGTGTGTTAGGATTAACTTTTCTGTTACCTGGTATATATAAAAGGGACATAATATGAATCCTGTTTGACACTCTCTGGGAATATGCTTTTGTTAGTTCACATTTTCTATAAGAAATATTAAGAAGGATCTAAATAGATAATAATCATGAATGACCTAGGTTAAACCTAATGTTTCTTATTTTGAAAATAAGTTTTCATGATTTATAAATCCTATGAATGAGTATCGATGACTATTTAGTTTATCACTATGATTATGGTTTCACAGACTTTTCTATATGATTTTAGTAAATGGGTAGAACCTAAAGGAATCATGTTAACATTGTATATTAAGGAAAATTTAGTTACTATGAGATATAAAATTTGATGATGACTGGATTTATAGATATCATTATTATGCATAATCGGTTATTCTCAAATATAACTAACAATATATACCTTTACCAATTCTCAGACTCATAAAATAAGAGAATAATGTACTTCACTAAGATCTTGAGTGTTAGAGACCCTAGAGAATAGAAGTCTTGATTTACTTTATATAATAATTGTGTAATGTGATGACAAGGAAAGTGTCTTAATGGAATGGGAAAAATTTTATGTGTGTATAATAAAATTATAAATAAATTATTTGTTGAGAAAAAATGAATATTATGATAGAAGGAAATAAATCTAATTCGAGGGATCTATTTATAATTCATTGTTCAAAATGTGGGGAACCAGGGAATTATCTGAGTCAATTGCCTCTTCTAAAGGTAACCCCATATAGCATGTAAGGAATTGAGTTGAAATAAAATGGATGAATTATTTATGTATCGTTATTCAATAGTTAAATTATAGAATTATTTTTACCAATGGTATTTTGGTTATAATAATCATGAAACATATCTAGAATATTTTAAACTTTAGAAACATATATCTATTCATAAACATAAGAGTTGTGGATACCATCATTGGTTTATGTGTATAAGTATAATCATAAGATCAATGTCTTAAAAACCTCTTTAATACATTCTATCTGTATGAATATAACATGATTAATGATTTTTTGGAAAATATTTATAGAAACACAACCCATTGGTTTAGAATATGAATGATTTATTTGATGAATAATTACTTTTTATTTGTTGGAATTATGTTTACAGGTATTGGTAAACATTAAGGTTTTTCTTATATTTTATTTTTTAGTGATTATGGTTCATTAAATTTGGGAAAGTTATAGGAATTATATTTATATAGTTTTAGAAAAAGGAAACCCCACAGGATAGGTGAAAACTTGTTGCGTTTGTTGAAGGCCATGAGAATTGTACCCAAAACTGAAGGATGATAAGGGTTTAGTTCCTACCACTAGACTTGGTTATGTTCTGGTTAATATTTAATTGGGTTTAATTAAATTATTTTATGGATAAATATTAATTTAGAAGCATTGGGTTTACTATTTAGGATTAAAGATTAATGTATTTTTTGTGCTAACTATATTGGTTTTATAAAATATTTTAAAACTTGTGGAAAGACACTACACTGTTTTATATATATTATGATCTATTAAAAGTTATTTTTATTGCATCAACCATAAATATTCATTTTTTTATATTCATTTCATGGAGTAAGAGATAAAGTGTAAATTGGGTAAAGAAAAACCAAAGGATAAAGTCGTGCTTACGAAATAGAAAAGTATAAAGTGAGTATATTTCATTATATTATTAGATAGTAAAATAATTATTCAAATTTAATAAAAAAAATATTGATAAAAAAATATTATCTATTTTTATTTATATCTTATTAAACAAATGGTCTTTCAAATCATCACAAAATTATGGTTTTTAGGTCCTTAACTTTCCATTGATCATTTACTTTCTTGTGATCAATGATCCCTATAAAACTCTATAATTATGTACCATATTCTTCTATTTAAATATTTTCACTCCCCACCAATGTTATCCAAAATCGAAACATAGTTATGTATTATTCCAAATCACCATTATATTTCCTTATCTCTCTTTTGAATAGGATAGTTTATTAAGCCTTTTATGATGTGGGTTATTCAGGAATGGTATATCCAAATGTCCAACCATTGATTATCGATATATGTTTAAGTTGCAATCAGAAAATTTATTGAGGGTTGGGGGAATCTAACACCCTAATATTTTAAAAGAATAATGTTTGGTTCAAAATAATATTTGAAATGTGACACTAAAATTTCATGATAATATAATTCCCATATATTTTATGATATATTTTTTAAAATAAATTAAATATATTGGATAGATTAGACAACTTGAATACCCAATTCTAAATAAATTTTAATATTGTATATGGTAATTAAATAGCCACTAAATTGGAGGGAATGAATATAACTAACTAAATTATAGATATTATGGTTATCTATTGATGAGTAATAAAATAAGAATCATTTAAAATACAAAACAAATGCTATCTAAAAACTATATTTTTCTAAAAGATGTTCTATTCCATCATCGCACACATAATGAAAAATTGATTTTTACCACTTTTAAAAAAATTACAAATTCAAATTCATTTTGTAAATAATTATATCAAAATTTTCCAAGGGTTAGTTTTTGGGTTTTTTAAGAAATGTTTCTTTTTTGATGAATACTCAAACTACTGATCTTTATTTAAAAATTCCTTTTCATTTAAATAATTTACAAGGTTATATTGTATTATAAATTTGTTTCAAAGAAAAAATAGTTTAGATATATTAAAATTTAACCAATTGTGTTCATTTTAATTGATTGCATATTAAATTTTTATATGAAAACCAATTGAGCTATTGAATGCTTTTACGTTGGATAACCACATTTCTATCAGGTCTAGGAGTATAATTTTAAACTAAATTCTAAAAATTCAATGAATTGAATTTGGAATAATTGATTCCATGTTTGGGATTTGAATAATATTAATTATATAATAATTTCCACTTAATTTTTCAGAATTATTAATAGTAAAATTAGTAAAAACTAATTATCATTATTAAAGTAAAAAAATGGTTTACTATGGGGTTAAACTAAGACGATAAGGGTTAAACTGACCTAAAACTTGTCCGACAACCATTGGGTGGCCATATTGAGACCATATAGCCTCAATGTATTGATAATGAAAAAAATTTAATCCTTTTTTCTTATGACACACATGGGTAAACATAATTCATTTATAAAATTATGTGTTTTACCTCTCCCCCATTTATAAATGACCACTTCATCCCTTTAATTAATCACACCTATCAAGCCCTTTGGCTCCACCAATATGAGAATATGTTTCTTCATTGTGGTATAGAATTTTTTAGTTTCCATTAATCCTTTGATTTAAATATTTGTTTGTGGCCTAATGTGAGTACAATTTGATGTTACAATTGTATTGAGGGTGTTTGGGGCTACTTCAGAACCCAGAGCTTGTGTTTTTAGAAAAATAAGGTAGGACATATGGTTAGTATAAAACATGTGGGACAGGATGCATGGATTTACTAACTATATGAGGTATAGGAAGAGGTATGAAGGATCCTTCATGGACTGAGTAAATAGTGTGTAATGGGGTGCACACCGATATGAGATTACCTCCAATTCGTAAAAGAGGTTTTTATCATGTTTTACGCATAGTTAGTCAAACCATGTGTAGTAAGAATGTGGGATCCCCAATAGCACAAAAAAATGGAACATAGCTGGTGCATAGTTTTTTCAACCATGTGGTCAAACCGTGTGGCCCGGTATTTTAAGGAAAAATGAAAAAAATTACCTTAAAATGTTTTATAACCTAAAATCTATTTTCATTCTCCTCTATTTACAGAACCATTTTCATGAGATCTCTCATTTGAATATATTGCATAACTTTTGACCCCTTTGTCCATATGATCTCAGAATACTGAGTCATTAAACTCATTGGATCTGTACTGATAAGTACTCCATTCATTGGGTGTCATGCCTTGTTCATCTTGGTATCAAAGGAGTTATTTAGGTGAAATCAAATATGCCTTAATTCCAGGTTCTTCAAAGATTATTCATTTTCTTATCAATCTACACCAAATCAGTGGTTGATACTATATGACTAATCTGCTATGGAAATGTAGTAGATGGTATCATTCATTATACATAATTTTGGGGTGTTTTTATAAAAAACTTTGTATTGCACACTGGATTTTCTGAGCGATTCCCTTGAAATGGAATTTATTCCTTGATAAAAATGGATAGGTATGACCAACATAATAAAAGAGACCCACTTATAAATTATTAATGTTTATGCACATAGAATTTAAACAACCCTTTGGGGGAGTTATTTAATTGATTTTACCGCCATGGGTGGAATATAAATTTGATCACCTTTAAAAAAAATTTGTTTACCCCTTTCCGTGGGATGTTTAATGACGAATTGTAATTTTAATTTTAAGTAACTTAAGAAATTGAATGGAAGACCATGTCACAAGGCTCTGACCTATATCTTCTTTCTTAGGAATTATTTGTTTCATATATTGATATTACCATGTGAGATAATTTAGAGACTAAGCCTTCAAATCTAATACCTCTATTGAGCCACCTTCCTATGTGATGTTTAATTGAAATAATCATGGTGCATCTCTTTGAAATAATTAAATGATATTGATTGAATGTTTATTATATGACTTTGTTAACACATGGGTTCAAATATGAATGACATGGATGGAATCATTTGGATATTTCCTTACTTACACCTAATTGACACTCGAAATCCCAAGTGGACTTCCAAGGAAAGACTCAGGGGGTGGATTGTCGTATGACCAAGTGATACTTGGACCCCATATGGATTTCCAAGGATGGAATATAAGGGACGATTATATATAATCCAGGATTGAGACTTGGGATCCCTTATTGGACTACCAAGTACAGACTCAAATGGTGGTCATGTTATACCACAACTAAATCAATACCTAGGTTCTGATAATGATCTACATGGACATGTGTGTAGGGTGTCTGGCTCATGTTATTCCTAGAGTGATACCTAGATTATAAATAAGGAATTCCAAGGATAGGATCAGATTCATAATTGAATAATTAATGAAATTATTTATACAACCTATATTCCAAGACAAATCACAAAATTATATTTGTTCAGAGTCTTATAGTTTACTGATGGCCTGGTTAGGAAACTCTTGATCATATATCATTATGGGAGACATTGGTCTATACGCCAGGTCTTGAGAATTATATTTTAAACAAGACATGACTGAATGTTTATTCAGATATTTTCTAGCTAATGTCTAAGTAGGAATTGCAGGATAGGCATCCATGTGAACCCAGAACATTATGAGAATATTACACACAAAACTTATTTTACATATTTTATTACAACTTGCACACTATTATTAATATATATTCATAGAATGGATTGAATTAGATTCCATTGGTGGTGCCTACTAGTATTTTATATCAAACCCTACTTAGGACACCTTTGGTGCCTAAAGAGATTATATTTTTGTAGGTATGGATAATGTAAATCTCTCTACTACATATTTTTTATTCCTACTTAAGAAAAAATTGAACATTTGACCAAGATGATGATTGTGATGCTATCTAGAGATAGATCATTTAGTCTTCTGTAAATTTGGTATATGAAATTTATTGCATGATCTCCAGTTTATTTTTGTATAGTTCATGACATATTATTCAAGTTATATATATTATATTTCTCTATATTTTATTATTTTAGTTGTCTTATTTTTACTATTTCTTTGTATGCTTCGGCTACAGCAAGTTACTAGTCCTTTCATTCATAGTGTCTTATTATGTTTCACCATATATTTAATTATGATTCCACAATTTATCTATCATAAATTATCAAATATGTTCCACCCTGGTAATTATGGAATAGTATCCCCACGGACACATCCCAGGCCATCGATACTAGTCATCAGCCTCGGGTGTTGGAGGAGATGCACTTGAGGCCACGTGACCCGCTAGCTCGGGGAACCGTTTAATGAAATCTGGGTCGGTGTATTACAAATTTGTATAAGAGGGTTTTTTTTCTTCATTAATATTTGGGAAAAATTGAAATTGGATTAGGAAGAATTGGAATTTGTTAATGATCCATTACTGGGTATAGATAAACCATGTGCTGGAAAAATCAAAATTTCCTTAAATGGAAATTTTTGATTTCTGGTTATTACAGTTGATTTGATTCCACCATTAGGTAATTCCCTTGAATTGTGATGTGATTATTAATTTTATTGAGAATTGGTTTCACCACTTCATAATGATATGATGATATTCATATCATAATTTATTTTAGAAAATTTATAGGATTCACTTTCCATGAATTATTCCATGCCATATAGGATTCGTTTATTGATTCATGATGTTGTGATATGTTCCATGATTAATATACCTATTGTTTTATATATAATTGTGCAGTGAATTGGAAAAAATGGTTGGCACTCATAGTTTTTTTTTCATAACATAAATATTGTTTTCCTGATTAGGCTACAATAGACACCTTACATAGCCAACTATGGAATATTGAGTCATGAACTGGAATGTGTTATGGCATCAATTAAATAGAAACCACCGTTAAATTTATAAGTAGTACGGGATATTATATATTCAAAATGGTTATTTGGATAATTCAACCATACGTGATAATTATGATATAAATTTGAAATAAATGAAAATTGATTTTTTATAGCATAAAACTTAACCCATCCCGACATTAGTAGTGGATAGTAGGTAGTTTATATTTATTTCATATGGTCTATAAATTACTATTACATGACTCTAGGAGTATAATGTGGGGTGTGATTCTTATATAGTAAGTCTTTTGCCTATCCCATATTAATATCAACGCATTTAGTGGTCGTTGAATATTTGTTCTAGGGTGTGCACTTGTAATTTGTATAGATATGCCACAACGCCATCCACCAGTTCTATGTGAGGAGGGTGGTGACGACCATGCTCCGAAGGTGGTGGGTTATGGGATACCATTAAATCCTAATTTAGTTCCATTTGAGGTGCCAATTATTTTACTAGATGTAGGTGTCAAGGCTCAGTTCAGATAAGTCTCTATGTGTTTCATGTAGACCGTTCAGGGACCACCACGATCTACCCTAACTATGGAAGAGTTGACGTGTGATTTTTAGTAGTATAATCTCCCAACATTTTCTAGAAATGGAATACCACATGATTTGGGTTAATGGATAGAGTCCATTCTATCTATCTTCGAGCATCATGAGACACCTCCTTAGAGGTATGTAAATCTAACTACCTATATGCTTTGTGATTCCTTGAAGAGATTGTGGGATGTTATTAGTCAAACAGATCCTCATCGAGAGAGGGATTGGTGGTATTTTCATACATCCTCCTATGATTACTTCTATATCAAGACATTTAGGGTATATCCATCTTGATATTTCATGCACTTGGAGTAGGGGGTGTTATCAGTTATGGATTATTCATCCTATTTTATATATCTCTGGCGCTTTATGATTATTTTGATGGTTGATGAGTTATCTAAAGTCAATGATTAGAGTATGATCTTGGGTATGACATACGATCATAGGGGAATGTATTTTGGATGAGTACCATATCCAAAATAGTGAATTAAGAACTTATCATAGAAAATAACTTAAGCGCGGCTAGGGGTGAGATACCTGAAGGTTCGACACCTAGATCTAGTGCTACATCAACCAGCAGTAAGAATCATAATCTAGAGCATCCAAGTTATGGTATTAGTATCCATAGAACATAATCAGGTCACCATGTGAGGTTTCACTAGTGAGGTATACTGTGAAATACAACACCTTAGTACATGAGGGATCCAGTCGATTATTGATCATGTGACAAGATGGGCCATCTATAAAGAATCTGCAGAACTTTCCCTCTGGAAGAAAGTAAGAAAGGGTCTGCATGGACTTCACAAGTTTTATCGGGGTCAATAGATTATCTTTATGTAGAGAACTCAAGTGCAGTCGTTCAATCATACCAAGGTAGTGGTTGTGGATTTGGTGGTCGGTCCCCACATTTGGAGTGACAATAGATATGATCTTCTCTAGGTATCCATGTTGTATCATAGGGATGCAGATCACGCTAAATATATATTGTTTAATCAAAAATAGTGGAGACAAATCTGATACATTATATTATGATAGGTACTATTCTAGTAGCTTTTACATTAGAATATTCTCTTTTCGATATTGGTCCATCTCATAGATTTTTATATGTTCCCAATGTGGTGACTCTTCGTCACAGTGTTCTGTGTTCATATGGAATTATGATTCTTGATACTTATTTGGGGATTATTACAGAGGAAGTACATCAGTGCAGGGATTGGGTCATTGAGATTAGTTGTGTAACTTCATATGGAACCTCTTTTTCAATAAGATGATAGGTTTTGATATCATTCCAGGGATGGACTGGTTGGTTCTATTTCATGCCATTTATGATTTCTATCACCGAAGGGTGACCTTAACATAACCGGAGGGTGAAGAGTTTATTCACAATGTTGAGTGGGATTTATTGGAGATTTTATATGGACCAGGCCATCCTGGTCTGGGTGGGATGATAAGACATATTGAGAATCTATGTCTGGATGGTCATGGAACACATCATGCAGATTTCTATCTAGTAGTTGATCATTTCAGAGAGGTCTTCCCGGAAGACTTTTCAAAACTACCTCTAGTGATAGGGGAATATTTCTATATCATGATTATTCCATGATCTACCCTGGTATCCATTCATCCATACAGGATAGATACTATAGAGATAAAAGATCTCAAGAGAAAGATAGAGTATTTTGAGGCAGAGGGTTTTATCTGACCCAGTACTTCTATAGGGGAGGTGGTGTTCGCCAGTCATTTAATGAAAATGGTTGAATAAAATATCAGGTTATGTGTGCATTACAAAAAAATTAACCAAATTACGGTTAATAACATATATCCTCTTCCATGGATAGAAAATATCATCGGTCATCTCTAACTAGATCAGTTGTTCTCGAAGATTGATTTGATATTAGGTTATCATCATGTGCATATTTGACCATCAGATATACCTTAGATAGGTTTTCATACAATGTATGGTCTATATGAGTATATGGTTATTTCATATAGTCTCATGAATGTTCCAATAGATTTCATGGAACTAATGAACTAAGTGTTCCATCCTTATCTCAATTCATTTGTTATGGTGTTCATGGATGATATCTTAGAGTAATCTAAAACTCAACATGAGCATTCCAAAATTTTTAAGAATGTATTGGATGCACTAGGGGAGAATTTTTTATATTCTAAGATAAAATTTTCAATTATAGATGGATTAGATTCACTTAGTGGGACACATTATCTCAGAGATAAGAGTATCAGTTTACCGAGAGAAGGTGAGAGATATTGATTCCTAGGAGAATCCCAAGAATGTCAATGATATACAATATTTCTTGGGGATATATAGTTATTACAGGAACTCTATATAGTACTTATCATTCTTAGAAGAACGTCTCATGGGATTGAGTAATATTGGTGTGAAGATTATATGGTGAAATACCTATGAAACAGCATTTCAAGAGCTTAAAGGGAGACTAACTTTAGTGCTAATACTAATTTTTCTAGAGCTAGGAAGGATTTAACCTATTTACTATGATTCATTAGGTATCATGATTTGATTTTTTTTATATACGAAGATATAGTCATGGAAAAAATTCCACCTTAGTTGAGGACACATGAGAGGAACTACATGAATCACGATCTTGAGTTAGTTGTAGTTGTTCATGATTTGTGCTATTGGAGACATTATTTACTAGGATGTTATTTTTTGGTGTACATGGACTACAAAATCCACAAATACATATTTAAACACATGAAATAAATCTTAATTAGCAAAGGTAGGTTGAGTACCTAGAGACTATTGAAATTGATCTTGTCTATATGCCTGGTAATTCCAACGCAGTTACTCATGAACTGAGTTGGAGGACTCAGATACATGTAGTTCAGGAGGCCAGTATCAGGGGTAGATTATGAAATTACTTCAAGGGATGCAATTAGAGGTGCAGGATAGTTGTGATTATAATTTTATTTAATCCTTATCCATGACTTTGACCCTACTAGATAGAGTGAGGATAAGGTAGAAATAAAATAATGAGGGTATACTCTTACAGGAGAGTGAGAAGGTGAAGAACCTTTTCTTGGTTGGACATAAGTGTGGATGAAATTCTATATATACCATTCTATGTATGGGTTTCAGTAGACATATGTTAGGAGATTATTTGTTAAATTTATGTTCCAGTATAGGAATTAAATCTTGGTTTTACCAAGATGTATTAGGATTTAAATATCTATCCATGTTGGATGGGTATGAAAAGAGATGTAGTTGGTTTTTCATAATGTGCTCCACTTGTCTCTAGGTGAAGGTGGAACACCAGTGACCATCCAATATTTTACAACTGATTCCCATTCCCGGGTGAAAATGGGACTATGTTGCAACGGATTTCATGGTTGGTTTACTGAGATCACCATTAGGTGGTGATGTGACATGCCTAAAAGGCGTTAATAATTCCTCTAGGTGTAATTCATATTGGAAATTTATATTAACCTGAACCATACTAACTAAAAAGCCATAGTATAGTAGAAGTTTGGGGTCGTACCCACAGAGATCGGGGAATGTAGAGATGAAAACCATAGACTAAAGTTTAGGTTTCTCTAATTTTTTATTGATATTATAAACTACTCGTACAATTGAAATAAATTAATTATAACAGAGAAGAAAAAGATAGGGGAATCAGTTTCCATGGGTGGTTTTTATAAAGATAAATTGTCACTACACTTGAAAAATAATCATATTAAATGGTTACACAACCAAAAAAAATTAATTGATAGAGATATGGTCAAACCCTATCAATCTACCTTAGCATCTCAATTCATGGTGGTCTGAAGAATTAAAATAGTAGATTGCATTAAGATCAAATTTCAATTATTGAAGAATAATCACATTCATTGGTCATGAATTAATTATCTTAATCATGTTGGTTTTATTCTACTATTAAACAAACTTGTTCCATGATTTAATAAAAAATATGAGAATAATGAGTCACAACATGAGACCAACTAAATATAATCATTTTACACATGAATAATGAAATAAAACACTTCTATATGCACCCATTTCGATTGATTCTACTCTCCCCTATGGATTTAGCCGATCATCATTGGGTGAAATACAATGATGAATGTGCCATATTCCATAGGGAATAGAATAGGAGAGAGAAAATGAGATTAAAAAGAAATGAAAAGAGACATTGGAGTTAAAATAGAAATAATTAAATCGATTAAAGGAAATATAGTAATGAAAAAAAAACCTAAATAAAAACCAATATATGGAAGCCCTCTGGTGATCGTTCTTTCTCCCTCAGGTCCAGAGTGTTTTCGGAATGGAAGCTGGAGGCAAACCAGCATACGAAGATTCTGTAGATTCAACGTGGTGGAGGAAAACTCGGATCTGAAGTACACAGTGTGTACCTCAGGTACATGTCGTGATGATAGTGATCCGTGAAAATTGAAATCAACGATGAATGCCACACAGTAGATTTTGGCTACAAAAGGAGGCATCCGGCTGCCATTCCAAAAAACATTCTGTACCTGAGGGAGCAAGAACAACCACCAAGGGACTTCCATAGATAGGTTTTTATTTCTGTTTTGTTTTTTAATTGAAAGAGAGATGGTAAAACCCAATAAATATATCCTAGAATCACAATTCATGGTGGTCTGATGAATTAAAAAATTAGAGTTCATTAATATCGAATTACAATTGTAGAAGAATAATCACATTCATTGGTCATGAATTAATTATCTTAATCATGTTGGTTTTCGACCGTTATTAACCACACTTGTTCTATGATTTAATAACAGATATGAGAATAATGAGTTGCAACATGAGACCAGCTAAATATAATAATTGTGCAAGAAATTAATGAAATAAAAAACTTTGATACCCATTTCGATTGATTCCATTCGCCCCTATGGATTTAGCCGATCATCATTGGGTGATCTCCAATGATGAAGGATTTGTATTCCGAAGGGAAGAGAATAAGAGAGAGATAATGAGATGAAAAATAAAAGATAAGAGACATTGTAATTAAAATATAAATCATTCAATCGATTAAATCAAATAAAGGAATGAAAAATAAAACTGAAATAAAAAATCTATCTATGGAAGCCCTTTGGTGGTCGTTCTTACACCCTCAGGTCTAGAGTGTTTTTGGAATGGTAACCAGAGGCCTCATTTTGTAGCTAAAATATGTTGTGTGGCTTGCATCATCGATTTCAATTTTCACGTGTTACTTTCATCACGATGTGTACCTGAGGTATACACTATGTACTTCAGATCTGAGTTTTCATTATCCACGTTGAATCTGTGGAATCTTGGTACGCTGGTTTGACTCTGTTCAGGTTATGTACTTCAGTTACATGACATGTATTTGCAATTCATAGTGTGTTCTTTCATTACGACTTGTCCAGCGCAGATCTGTTTCACATGATATGGTTACAATATGTACTCTCAGTACACGACGTGTAGTCATTTTTCTTCAGTTTCCATATCTGCTTCTCTATCAAACATCTGGTGTCACGTCGCTCTGCCAATTTCCTCACTATCCTTTATATTTCTCCAAATAAAAATCCTATATAATAATTTTCAAAACATTAATATAAAGAAAAAATATTATATTAAATCAATTAATATGCGATGAATTCGTATCTAAAAACACATCAAAATTTGTATAAGAAATATTGATATTGAATACCCCCACACTCATATCTTTGTTCGTCCTCGAGAAAAACCTCAACATCAAATCACTAAGGGTCCATACATCTACAAGGGAATTTTCAAATTATGATGCTCAAAAAAAAATTTATAACTAAATATTGTTAAATCACAACACATACCCAATAAAGAATCCAAATATCAAGATCCATTTATAAAGTGAAATTCATGACATTTTTCCATTTTCACACCCAATTTTCATCTTTTCATCAATACCCATGCCATTTATTATTTACCTCACCATTTAATTTTTACACTCATTACTCAAGGTAAAAATTTAATAGAGTTATTCTCATACCTCAAGTACATGTTCTTAACCATAGGGTTGTAGTGAATCTACTTTCTCCACCCCGTAAATAAAAATATCATATTTAATCATGAGGGATTTGAAATAAGGATCAAATAACTCTGTGGCTGAGGGTAGGTAGGTAAAATGAGGAAAATAAAGTAAGTCTCAAAGGGGAGGCTAAACTATAACATACAATTCATGATATTCAAAATAAAATATAAATTAAATGCTCCTCACAAAAATTTAATTCTATATCACACACCCCCAAAGCATATAGTGAAGGCCAACAGAAAATATAATCATAATGAAATGTAATCCTCTCTTGTTTCTATCTTTTTTTCTCCTTTTATTTTTAATTTTTTTTTTGTTTTTTTTTCATTCGAAAGTAATGATTTGAATAAACTTTATATCCACCACCTAACCACATATGATAAATATCATTGGTCCGGAAAATAGTTATTTTTGATTCTCCCAATTCACAACCCATTTTTTCATCATTTTTTATTCATAATTTTTTAACAACTAGTGGGATAAACTGTCACGACCCCCACCCCAAAAAGTGTACCCCTCCTGGGTCGACAATGTGATAAGGGAGATAATGACCCCTGAGTCATGCCTCCGGTAGGCCCTAGGTTGGTGACTAGAACCGAGGGCATAGTAACCACACAAATGGGAGGCATTACCCTCTAAGAGAACACATGTGAAACAGAGAGAGAGATAAGATAGACACCAACCACTTCCAACTCAGACATAAATATAAATGAAATCCCAAGTACACATATGTAATTTCATGAAAAACTACTACAACTAAAAGGGGAAAAACTGAAAGTACCCAAAATAAAGTAAAACAGCAGCAACCACAAGCCCAAATAGCTCATGCAACAGCAAGCTCGTAGTAACCAGCCTGATCTCCAACCTGCTCCAAGTGACCTAAAAAGTTGTTTATATATACATAGGGTAAGTATAACATTATACTCAGTAGGATCCTCCCTGAAGCCTCTCGTGTAAATTTACAGAAAGGATGCTAAACCATGGTGAACAACAAGTGAAACTAACTCGTCACCTAAATAGGTATACTACGTTCCTAGCCTCACCATGGCTACTCTCACCAAGTAATGCATACAAGAGTATATAATATAATAAATAATATCAAGGGTACCCTGCTACTACTTCCCCAATGGTTTTATACTTTACCCCAACGTTGCACATCCTAAGCATCTCTCTCCAAAAAGGCTTTCCTGCAGACACTTGGGCGAAGCACCACAACATGCACCTTGTGAAACAAAACCACCACATCTACATAAGCAATGTAACTAGGTAGTTTCTAGGAGCCACCATAGCTCGCATAACATGTATCATACATAGGGTAATATACCTCATGCAATTACATCCCATACACCGAGTAAGGATCCTAAATCCATCACATCCTATACACATTACACCTATAGTATTCCATAGGATATTATATCCAGAATATATGTGTGTGAATAACCACAAGCCATTATAGCCCTCTACACACATATATGGGGAAAAGTAACCACTGTGCCTACCAGCACAAGCAACTACCAAGAGAAGAGGGTGGGGCCAAAGGGGGTAGTCGGCCTTCCATCCTCCCACCGAAATGTTGGGGAAAACACCCCCCAGGGCTTAGAATCCCCAGGGTGTCAGTTTCCCTAACTGACAGGGTGGAGTAGCGTATAAAAACACAAAAGGTATAGAGTATACTATATCTCACAACCAAACTATAGGCATAACCTAATCTTATACTCAACTGCAGCTAACATCTCTCGGACTCCTGGATTCCACTTCTAAGACTAGGTATCCTATAATTACACAACTATTTAAAGAGATTTATTACATTACTTCATTCCCTTTTTGTTAGTTCCACATTACGTTAATTAATTATTTAAACATTAATTAATCATTAACAATTTCCGCATTATATTTCATTATCATCACTCCCAATGTACATTTTCCCTTTAAAATTGTAACCTCAACATTTCATTCAAGCAAGCTCCAACTCCATGGGTTAACATTATTTACTTAATTAGTTATTTACAGCATTACTTTCCCAAAATCCCAGGCATTCTAGAAAAACATTATATGCTACTAAAATCCAAAGGGACTCAAAATGGTGAGAAGATAAACAACCCATCGAGTATTTTCCACCTACAGTAAGAGTGTATACCCATCCTCCCTTAAGAAGCTAAACACAGAAAGCCCGTGGCATACCATGCGCGTCTTTTCCTTTTTCAGATGAAGGGTAAGCAAGACCAGCTGCATTGAGCAGTGGGGAAAGTAAAGTAGATAAAGAACCAAAATAAAACATCTGAATCTAATCATTCACATATAACCCATTTTATCATCCCTGGTGTCCTCCCCAACACCCACATGCATAAACCAATGAATCTCGCCACTATAGGCATCAACTGCTGCAACAACTTGTAGTCCTCCATGCCCCCACATATCACAAAATCCATCCAGGCTCACGTCACAACACAAGAATCTAGAAAAAAACATCATATCAATTGGAATATTGGACCTTAAACAAGCAAGAGGGTAATTTATAACCCTACAAGGAATTATCTTTTATCAAACAACAAGTTCCTTAATCCATATTGGATTAACCAATTTATTATTCATAGCTTCCAAATTCGGGAAACATAACCAGAAAGTGATCAAAAATAAATAAACATGCATACTACACAAATTTTATTAACATCAAATTACAACAAGAAGAATCAGATTCATTTACATGTCTCTTTATCTTTAGACAATCAATTATCGATTACTTCCAGCTTTATGTTCTTTTCCAATTTCAATTAATAAAGAAAATCCAAACAAAGCAATCATATATATCACACTATCTAAAAACACAAGAGGCAATAACATACGATCGATATCAATTTATTTATCTAGTTCAAATATTTATTAGGTCAATTCCATTGTGATTAAGTGGGCTAAAACATGCTAACTTTACAGTTGCATGTAAAAAAATAGAATCAATGAATCCCCTACCTCAAATGGTTCTTGATGTTCTTTATACAAGAACGATCCACACAATGGATCACGATCGCCTCCTCTCGTAATAACGGTATCCACCTGAGGATTTCACGGTACAACCACACCAACCAAAACCCAAGAAAACTCCATTAGAAGCATGGAGATCACATGCTATAATATGGAAATGAGAAACAGGAGTAGATGAACCCCAAAATAATGATGATAAAACATACCTTATATCAAATATTGATGGATACAGCTTTGTTGCATCAAAACAGGGGGTGCACCTTCACCAAGAAGAACGTCGAGGGAAATGAATCCACATGGAAAATTTTGATCTCATAATTACTATGGGAAGGAAGGAATGGTTCAAGCATCTTGCACCAGAGAACAAGGAGGAAGAACAAGGGAGGAAGATATCTTTTCCCTTTAAAAGATTTAATGGAGCATCAGTTTTTGATACATTGTATTTTCCATTAAAAGTGGATCGCATTAAACCACACAGTTTGACCAAGTAATTGTTGCACAGTCCTTAAGAAAATTAATATAGGAGTTATGGGATTTGATTAGGCCTTAAATTACATAAAACAAGTCCATAAATGCGTTTTACATCAAAGAAAACGTTAAATCAGCGAAACTGGAAAAATCTGGAAATTTGGAAAATGAAATATGAAACAGTTCTGGAAACACTGTTCATGAGACAGTAACTATGAGACAATAACTGTGAGATAGTGAGTCTAAGATAGTAACTGTGAGACAGTAAACTAGAAACATCGTTCACAGAACTGTAAATTTGGAAAAGTGTTGGGGATCAGTCACATTAAGCTCCCAGAACACCTCAAACACCATATTTTAGCAAAGGAATGGACCAGAGAGGTCTAGACCATTACATCAGATACCTCTCAAAACATTCTCGTCCTCAAGAATCCAAACCCAACCCAAAAGAAAAACAGAAAAGTGTTCTGAATAACCACTCCTTGAGATACCTCTTAAAAGAGATAAATTCATAAGAGGCAACAAAAGAAATCCATCTCATAAACATGAAAGGTCTACAACGACAAATTGTACATCATTAAATGAAAATAATTAAACATCAAACAAATTTTTGTACTGAGCACGTATCTTCAACTCACGTTCCCAAGTACTCTCTTCCATGCCACCATGTCACCACAAGACACGAACTAAGGGAATAGAATACTCGCGCAACACCTTCTCTTTGCAGTCTTGGATCTTCGTAGGTCGCTCCTCAAAGATCACATCATCATCAACATCGATATCTCCCCAATCAATGACATGAGAGTCATCATGATGATAACTATGGAGCAGTGACACATGAAAAAAATCATGTATCCGCATGATCTATGGGGGAAGTGCTATCTTATATGCCACTGCTCCAACACGAGCCAAAACCTCAAAAGGACTAACAAACCGGGGAGAAATATTACTCCCACGACCAAACCTTCACTGCCCATGATGTGGATTCACCTTCAGAAACATGTGATCCCCAATATCAAACTTTAAGGGTCTCATCCTTTGATCGGTATAAGATTTCTGATGATCCTGTGCTGATTTAATCCTCACATGAATCACCTGAACCACCTTTGTCATATTCTACACTAGTTCTGGTCCAAGAATTGCTGACTCTCTGACCCCATTCCATCACAATGGAGAACATAAAGGTCATCCATATAAGTCTTAAAACAACTCCATACTGATGGTGGAGTGAAAACTATTGTTGTAAGAGAACTCCACTAAGGGTAAGTGCCTCATCCACAAACCGCCAAATTCTGAGACACAAGAGAATAACATGTCTTCAATAGTCTAGATAGTTCACTCTTTCTGACCATCCATATGAGGATGAAAAGAAGGGTTAAGACATAGTAGAGAACCAAAATCATGTTGGAGACCTCTCCACACCTTGGAGGTAAAACTAGGATCTCGATCAGAAATGATCTTCCTTGGGACTCCATAAAGTCTCACCACCTCCTCTAGATACTTCCTTGACAAAACATCCACAGAGATCAAGTCCTTTATCACTATAAAGTGGGATGATTTTGTAAAACGATCCACTACCACCCAAATAGCATCATGTCCTTCTGGAGATCGAGGTAAACCAGTAAAAAAGTCTATTGAGATGTCCTCCCACTTTCCCTGAGGAATATCTAATGGCTGGAGAAAACCAATGGGGACATGGTGCTCATCCTTGACCTTCTGGAAAACTAAACATCAAGACACAAAACTCTGCAACTTCACTCTTCAACCCAGGCCACCAAAACTGACTCCTCAAGGCTCAATACATCTTTGTCATGCCATGATGCACCGCTAAAGGTGAACTATGGAACTCTTTGAGGACCATCTCATGCATATACAAAGGAACAAAAAGCCTTCCATTATACAACACTCAGTGTTTTTCATCCTCAGTCCAACCATCAGGGGCCTCACCACGAACAACTCGGTCTCTCCAGACCTCCTCCTCTAGATCCCCCAACTGGGACTCTTTCACCTTCTACACTAGATATTACTGCACTATCATCTAAAGAAGACAACATATGCCCCCAACTTCTCCCATATCAAGGTGTAATGATGAAAGTTCCTCCATTACCCTCCAGGAGTCACCAGATTCACATACTACATCACTACGTGACTTCTAACTCAGTGCATCTGCTACAACATTCCCCTTTCCAGGTGTATATGATATTTCAAAGTTGAATTCTGGTAATAACTCCATCCACCAACACTGTCGTAAGTTCAAGTCACGCTGGGAGAAAACATACCTCAGGCTCTTATGATTGGTGAAAACTACAAAACACTCACCAATGAGGTCATGTAACTACAACTTTAGAGAAAACACCATGGATGCCAACTCAAGATCGTGGGTGGAACAGTTAAGTTCATGGGGATGAAACTACTGAGACCAATAAGAAACGATTAATATTTTCTTCATTAGAACACAACCCATCCCCAGATGCGAAGCATCACAAAAAACATCAATCTGAACTCCCATAGCTGGAAGACAAAGAACTGGATCACTTACTAACATATCTTTTAGATACTTGAATGTTTCCTAAAACTGATCGGTCCATATGAAAGCTTGATCCTTCCTAGTAAAAGTTGTCAGAGGAGTCGCAACTCATGATAAATCGGCTAGGAACCTTATGTAGTAGCCTAAGAGACCAAGGAAACTTCGCACCTCTGACACTGTCGTGGGAGCTTCCCAAGACACAATTGGTTCTATCTTCGATGGATCCATAGCTACTCCCTGCTAGGATACAACATTCCCCATTAAACAGACTTCTCGATCCCAAAACTCACACTTCAATAACTACCCAAAAAATTAATGTTGTCGAAGAACTACCAAAACGGTTTGTAGATGCTCTTCATTTTCTTCTTAAGACATAGAGTACACAAGTATGCTGTCGATGGAAACTACAACGAACTTTTCTAGGAACTCATGGAACACAACATTCATCAATCCCATGAACACAGCTAGAGCATTTGTCACACTGAACAGTATTACAACGAACTCATAATGCCCATGATGACAATGGAAAGCAGTCTTTGGGATATCCTCATCCTTCACATGAATCTGATGATATCTTGACCACAAGTCAATCTTTGAGAACCAACTTTCACCCTTACGTTGATCGAGTAAATCATCAATCCGTGAAAGAGGATATTGGTTCTTTATTGTCACTTTGTTCAAGTGACAATAATCGACACACAACTGCAAACTACCGTCAGCCTTCTTCGCGAAAAAAAATGGTGCACCCCATGGTGACACACTCGGTCGAACAAGACCGAACTATAACAGACCATCAAGCTATATACGTAACTCTCGTAACTCAAAAGGGGTCATCCTATATGGATACATAGATATAGTAGATGCTCCTGGTTGTAGTTCGATCCCAAACTCAATCTCTCGTCGAGGGGTAATGCTACAACCTCTTCTACAAAGACATCAGGGTACTCTTCTACAACCCTAGGAAATTCCAACTATTGAACGACTTAAGAACTCTACATTATCTTATCCATCATGGATGATAAGGACAGAACACGCTTATGACCCATCTGAGGATCTTGATCGCCAAAAAACACCACCGGCTCTCCTTCTGCATTGAAGAAAACAACTTTCTTCCTGAAGCAATCCATAATAGACTACACTGAATACAACCAATCCTTTCCAAGGATGACATCATATGGTTGTATTCGTAAACATAGAAAATCTCCCCAAGAGCAGCACTACCCCAACACTAGCTTACAATATCGACATACTTCAAACAAGTCAGCTTGACCTCTAACGGGCATAGTCAATGCCAAGGGCACTAGAAGCCTCTCTACCTCATGTTCCTAATCATGGACAAGGGTAGGTGATATGAAGGAGTGTGTCGCTCCTGAATCAATCAAGGCATACACCAAGGTAGAAAACAAGGAAAGGGTACATTGAACGATGTCTGGATCACTTGGCGCTGGTAATGCTAAAGCATGAAGCTAACCACGACCACCTCCATGGCCTCTCTGATCCTGATGATGAGAACCAACATGGCCACGCTCTGCTCTTTGAGGATAGGGAGAGTCACGGGGCTGTCCTCTACCTACCCTATCTACCCTTTGCTGATCTAATGCTAGTGTTACCTGTTGTTGCTGCCTCTGTTGGAACTACCTCAACGGAGGAACCTGGATCGGAACATCTAGTGCACGATGACTACTCTGAAAGGTCCGTCACTCTAGCTGTTGATGACCTAGACCACCATAATAAAAACAAGTGCATGATCCATTAGCATAGGCTTGAGAGCTACTGCCCCTGGAGAAACGAGATGTTGAGGGCTGGGACCTACCCCCAGCCGAACGGAAACTCTTCTGCCCTAGAAACTGGGAACCTCGGACTATAGCTCTGCTTCATGAATAATCATGAAGATTCCCCTATCGTGATGATCTAGTTTTGGCCAATGTCCTCTCAACGACCTCTTCCCTCGCCAGCACCTCAAGATATGTATTGAGAATGAATGGGGTCACCTGGCTCTGGATCTCTGGATGCAAAGCCTCTTTGAAATGCCTCGCCCTGGCCTCCTCATCTAGAAACAGGTCTGAAGTATATCACAAAAGGTTCATGAAATGGATTCCAAACTCTCGTACACTAGAGCTCCCATGTCGAAGGGTAAGAAGCTCCTGGTGACTGGACGCCTTCGCGGTCGAAGAAAGAAACTCGACTCTAAACATGTCTCGGAACTCCTCCCATGAGATCGTTGACTCCTCACGATCCCCGAGGAAGAATAACCACCACTTCCTCACTGCTCCACACAGAATTTTCACAACCAAGGACACCCAGTGCTCCTTCTAAGCACGGATCAAACAGAAACCTATCTCAACCTCCTCCAACCAGTCTTTTATGACTGCATCTGAAATGGATCCCTAGTACTTCTACAGACTCTGGCATTGAAACTCTTGGATTGTCCTCCTCCAAGTATCATCATCTTCGACCTCTACCCAGTGGCGATCTGTTGGCACAGCCTACTGGACATCTTCTATGTGATCCTAATAAGGACATCGACCCGAATCCATACCTGTAAAATAACAAATAGTTAGAGCTCCTAAACCTAGAATATGGGAGACTCATCATTAATTAATTATTTGGTTGTTTTCTTTTATTCATTTTAGGTTATCCTATCCCAAGTTCTACCCATTAAAACACAGGCACAAAGAAGAATGATGCATGATCCTTTCCTAGGTCTCTACCCTACAACTAGTATCACCTTGTTTAAAAGCCATTGTAAACCTAATGGTCCGTACATCAGATCATAGGGGGCCCTAAATGCATATGTCTCAGCCGTTCTCTAGTGTTTACATCACCTGCTAAACATTAATGAAACGGTTTCCCTACTAACCCATGTAACCTCACATGTGCCTAACTCCAAACTCCATCTTATCTCTCAACCTGAGCATTTGACACCTCTCTGTCATGACCCCCTCCCCACAATGTGTACCCCTCCTGGGATGGCAATGTGAGAAGGGAGATAATGACCCCTGATTCCTAGCTTCAGTAGGTATCCATGCCCCCACATATCACAAAATCCATCCAAGATCATGTCACAACACAAGAAGCAGGAAAACAAACATCATATCAATTATTCTCTTGGACCTTAAACAAGCCAGAGGGTAACTTAGAACCCTACAAGGAATTATCTTTTATCAAAAAACCTGGTCTTTAATCCATATTGGATTAACCGATTTAATATTCATAGGTTCCAAATTTAGGAAATCTAACTAGTAAGTGATTACAAATAAATAAACATGCTTACTGCACCAATTTGATTAACATCAAATTACAAAAAGAAGAATTAGATTCATTTACATGCCTCTTTATCTTTAGACAAACAATTATCGGCCAATTCCAGCTTTACGTTCTTTTCCAATGTCCATTAAGAAAGAAAATCGAAACAAAGAAAGCATAGATATCACACCATCTATCAAAACATGAGGCAATAACATACGATTGATATCAATTTATTTATCCAGTTCAAATATTTATTAGGTCCATTCCATTATGATCCAATGGTCTAAAACATGCTAACTCTATAGTTGCACGTAAAAGAAAATAGAATCAATGAATCCCCTACCTCAAACGGTTCTTAACATTCTTTATAGGATAACAATCCACACAACGGGTCACAATCACCTCCTCTCGTGACAACTGTACCCACTCAAGGATTTCACGGTACAACCGCACCAACCAAAACACAGGAAAACTCCATTAGAAGCATGGAGATCACATGCTATAATATGGAAAGTAGAAACATGAGAAGATGAACCTCAAAATAAAGATGATAAAACATACCTTATATCGAAGATTGATGGATACTGTTTGGTTTCACCAAAATAGGGGGTTCACTTTCAGTAAGAAGAGCGTCGAGGGAAACCAATCCAGAGGGAAAAGTTTGATCTCACGATTACTATGGGAAAGAAGGAAATGTTTGAGTGTATAGCACCATAGAAAAAGTAGGAACAATAAGGGAGGAAGATATCTTGTCCCTTTAGAAGATTTAATGGAGCATCGGTTTAAGATACATTATATTTTACATTAAAAGCGGATTGCATTAAACCACACGGTTTGACCAAGTAAATGCATCCCGGGCCTTAGGAAAATTAATATAGGAGTTATGGGATTTGATTTGCCCTTAAATAACTTAAAAAGGCCATAAATGTGTTTTACATCAAAGAAAATATTAAATCAGTGAAACTGGAAAAATCTTGAAATTTGGTAAAGGAAAAAATGAAACAGTTCTAGAAAAACTGTTCATGAAACAGTAACTGTGAGACAGTAAGTCTAAGATAGTAACTGCGAGACAATAACATTGAGACAATAACTGGGAGATAGTAAACTGGAAACACTGTTCACATAACTAAAAATTTGGCAAAGTGTTGGGGATCAGTCACCTTGACCTCCCAGAACACCTCAAACACTAGATTTCAGAAAATGAATGGACCCGAGAGGTCTGGACCATTACATAACAATGGAATATAATGAATATAAATAGGAACCTTCCCCACAGTCCGATGATAACACCATGTAGTATCCCCTAAAGATATCATGTCCCAAATCCACCTTAAACAACCCCTCCCCCACACACATTCAATTGAATAACATGAAAAATAAAAATAGTTGGGTATGAAAGGAAATAATGGCTTGTAACATGGGTTAATCCTAATAAGGTCATCCAGGGATTCTATAGGATAAAGGAGGATCAATGTGCAGGTGGGTATTAGGATACAAGTTATCATTAATAAAATGCCTTAATCATTTCATAAGTGAATTTGTACAGTCATAGCTTTGACAAGATAACAATGCAAGTTCTAGTTTGTTTACATACCCCAAGTTTCTCTGAAGAAATATTCTTAGAAAAATAGGAATTTCATGGTATAGAATCCTATTATGAATGGGAATAGAATAGAAGTCAATCTAGTCATGGCATGAAAATAAATAATTAGTTTAATAAATTCATGCTTCTAGGAATCAACATCATGAAAAGAAATCAAATCAGTAATCATTTTCAAGAAATTCCAAATTAAAGTGAGCAATTGGCTTCCTAAATTACCATTTCTGTATTTTCATTTATGGTCATCATATTCTGAATTTTTCAACATGTCAATATATTTCTCCTTAGTAATGATGTCCCTTTGATTAGTGTGTATAAGGGAAAAAATCAAGAATTTTTGTGGGTGAATCTGAATCAATTTAGTTCATGCAGCAATTCAATTCATTTTTTTCAAATCAAGGATTGAAAAATATAAAAAAGTAAAAAATATTGATCCACATCTATTGATGATTCTGAATTAGTTTCTTAGGTTCATTCTAGCCAGGTATACGACATGTAATCTTATTACATGGAATGTACTGTTCCAATTTCCAAATCATTAGTTTCTTCTTGCTCCTTCCTTTTAGGGACCTGAAATATAAAAGTAAATAGTGAAGATATAGGCCATTGAGAGTTCAAAATATTTGTATCAAATAGTAAAAGTGGACAACCATAGGTGGATTTATTTAAACAAATAAAATAAAATAAATCTACATCCTAGAAAGAAATTTTTAATATCTGGGTTGCCTCCTGGTAGCTGCTCTTTTTTATTGTTGTTCAGCTTGACTATTTACCTTTGTTAGCTGATTGGAACATGGTAAAAAGATAAACATCTTGGATTTAACCACTTATGAATTTTCTGTGCATTTGGGATTGTCTTTTTCTTCATCCTCCATTTTTACTTCATGGATAGTATTGGGCTTCAATTTGAGGATAGAAGTCATGAAAATAATAGGAAATAAAAATCTGGCCAGATTTTGTATTTCACCTTCTCCACCGCTCCTTATTATTTTTCTTCCTTTGGTTCATATTCAATAATGACTTCATAATTTTAATCCACTTTGGTATCCTCATCATCTTTAAATTTTAATAGGGAGTCACATTCATCTTTAGTCTCAAGAACACCCATTTGGTTGATGGATGTTTTCTCATTATCCTCTTCCTTCACTTTTTCTTCATCTATAATAAATTAGATGGATTACACCTCCTTGACATCATGCTCCTCTTACTTTAACTATTATTGTTTCTCCAATTCTATAGATTGTATACCTTGTACCTCCTCCTCCTCTTCTCATAATTGAAAAAGGACTTCTATTTGTTATTTTTGATCTTTTTGTATCTATAAAAGTGATGTTTCTTATTCTGATACTTCTTCTAAATCTAGAGGGTGATATTTTTCAATGTTTCCAACATGATTCAGGTAATGTTATTTTTTTTATACCTCTAATTTTTAATCCTTTTTCATTACTGAAGTATTGAATTCATCCACCTTTTGATATTCTTCATCTTCAAACAAATCAATCCCTGTATTATATTTTAATTTTAAGTTTCATACTAAGGAATTTAAATTTTGAAATAAAATGAGAAAGGTGAGTAATCAAATCTTCATGTTCGCTGAGTTAGGATTCATGGTCATCTATATGCTTATGCAACACTAAAATGAACTTCGAGAGAAAATTGGAAAGTATGTCATCAGAATTCTTCTCCTGGGGTTGAGGAAAGGAATGATCTTCATGAAAGTACTACTCTAGATTTTGTTTTATTTCAATAGCTTGGAATTCCTCTGCTTCGTGATATTCATAATCTTTGAAGGAAAATGTATCTTTATTAGAAACTATTGGTAGGAAATTAACAAGAGAATTAAAATTTTAATGGATTTGAGAAAGGTGAGTAGTCAATTACCTCTTCTCATTGATTTTAGCCTCGTTATAGTTCATCCTTTTTTCCATTACATCAATACACTGGGTGAGAAATCTGAATTGTCTTTTATTAGGATGTAACTCTTGAGTTTGTTGAAAATAGTAGTTGTAATTAGTGTATTGATCGGCCCAACAGTTTCCTCGATTGCATTGACAATTGGGATATCCTCTATCGGGCTAATAGTAGGTTTCATTCCAATGTTATGGTTGGAATTCATCGTACTCATGAGAACATGACTCATACCAACTGTTGTCATGCTTTATCTACCATTTTGAATTCAATTCTTCCCATGTCATTGGATACACTAGATATTCAATGTCTTCTAATGGTGGTGCGGCATAGTATTGGTTCATTTCAAAACTCATCCTTCACACCATGAAACACTGAGAAATCAGTCTTGAGTCTCCCACAACGCTCGGCTGCTCCCCAGAAACAGCGCCAAAATTTGATGTGCTTGAAAGGCATTGTTAATTCCTCTGGGTGTGAGTAAAATTTGAAATTTATATTAACCCAAACCATAATAACTACAAAGGCGTAGTATAGTATAAGTGTGGGATCCTACCCACAGATAGCGGGGAATACGGAAATGAAAACTCTAGACTAAAGGTCAGGTTTCTCTAATTTCTGATTTATATTATTAAACTAATGGTGAAATTAAAATAAATGAATTATAACAGAGAATAAAAAGAGAGGGGAATCAATTTCCATGGGTGGTTTTTCTAAAGATAAATTGTCACTACACCAAAATAATCATATTAAATGGATTCACAACCAAACAAATATAATTGTTAGACATATGGTCAAACCCTATAAATCTACCCTATAATCTCAATTCATGGTGGTCTGATGAATTAAAATTTTAGAGTGCATTAAGATCAGATTTCAATTATAAAAGAATAATCACATTCATTGGTCATGAATAAATTATCTTAATCGTGTTTGTTTCTGTCCACTATTAAACACACATGGTCCATGATTTAATAATAGATATTAGAATAATGAGTTGAAACATGAGACCAACTGAATATAATTATTGTGAAAGTGAATAATGAAATAAAACACTTTGATACTCACCCATTTTGACTGATTCCACTCTCTCCTATGGATTTATCCAATGATCATTGGTTGATCTAAAATTATGAATGAGCCATATTCCATAGCAAAAAAAATAAGAGAGATAGAGTGAGATGAAAAATAAATGAAAAGAGACATTGGAATTAAAATAGAAATCATTCAATCGATTACATCAAAGAAAGGAATAAAAAACAAAACTGAAATAAAAAAATCTATTTGTGGAAGCCCCCATGTCTTCGTTCTTGCTCCCTCTGGTCCAGAGTGTTTTTTAAATGTTAGTTGGAGGCCTCATTTTGTATCCAAAATCTTCAGTGTGGCTTATAGCATTGATTTCAATTTTCACGCGTCGTTGTCATCACAACGTGTACCTGAGGTACACATTGTGTACTTATGATCCGAGTTTTCCTCCGCCGTGTTGAATATGTGGAATATTTTTACACAGGTTTGACTCTGGTCACATCGTGTACATGAGTTATAAAAAATGTACTTGTAGTTCAAATCGTGTTCTGTCACCACAACTTGTCCAGCACAGATCAGTTTCACATGATATGGGCATGAAGTGTACTCTCATTACACGACGTTTAGTCATTTTTCTTCAGTTTCCATCTCTGTTTCTCTCTCAAATGTCTGGGGCCGCACCGCTTCACCAATTTCCATGTTTTCCTTCATATTTCTACAAATAAAAATCCTATATAATAATTTTCAAAACATTAATATCAAGAAAAAATATTATATTAAATCAATTAATATGTGATGAATTTGTACGTAAAAACACATCAAAATATGCTTAAAAATGGAGATATCATGATATCATTTGTTTTTTTATTTATAGAATCACAAAGGTTTGTCATTTTCTAACTATTAATGACACATTTTCAGTATATGATCTTGGTTGGTTGTATATCTATGAGAATATACACCTTCACAGGGTCCCTCATACTATCATTTTATATATGTATTCCCTTTCCACTTAAAATTTACTGAAAGGTTTACATAGGGTCTTGGATACAAAGGTACTTCTGATAATATCATACCACCCTAAGACCTATCACCTATCAAATATGATGATTCAGGTGCTTGACGACATGCTTTGGGAATGTGTCCTTGTTTTTTGGTGGGGATCTTGGGAGAGGCATGTACCCTTAGATGAGTTATCCTACAATAATATCTATCAGGATACCATACAGATGGTGCCTTATGAGTATTTTTATGGTAGGACTTTTTGATCAACCATGTGATATTTAGAGGCAATAAATGTAGTGTTTCTTAGACCTCATCTCGTTCTGGAGACTACAGATAAGGTTCAATTGATTTAGAAGTGGATGGATACTACACATTCTCAATAAGAATATTATGCTAATTGTTGACCCCTACAGTTCAAGGTCAGGGTTTAGGTCTTTTTACTTATCTTACTAAGGTTGGGACATAGGAGTATTAGGTTACAGGGTAAGATTTCACTTCCATATTTTAGGTCTTTCGATATTTTTGGGTAGAGTCTGGGCCATAGATTATCAGTTGTAGTTTCCATAGAGTTATTGAACCATGCCTGACATATTCCATGTATCTTAGTTGCGTAATTATCAATCAAACTCTTCTCATGATTTTCATCCCGATGAGTTTTAGTTATAGATAGATGTGTCCTTATAGAATAATCATATTCATATTGTGGATTGTAGCATGAAGGTTCTCTAAGGTTGGGAAGTTCCTCTAGTATGGGTGCTATAGAATAATGGTTGTGCACGGGATGATATCTTGGAGTGGGAGGCTGATGTACAAGCACAATGGAATGAGTTTTTCACATATGATGCTTTACTAACCTTAGAAGGTAAATTAAGGCATAAATTGATTTAAGGGGGAATTTTTTAAGTACTCAGTTCTTCTTTGACATATGGAATTATTTTCTTTCCATAAATACATTCATTTAAATACTTTTTAATGGACTAATAATAGTATCCCTTGAGGACAAGGTGGTATCAAAGGTTTCTAGGTCTTGTTCATAGCTCAGATTCTAGGTTTTGAAAAAACAAGGTAGGTATCATGGTTAGTAGTAACCATACGGATAAGCCACATGGTTTTACTAACCATGTGACCCATGGGCATAGGGTATAAGGTGACTACATGATTTGAGGAAACCATGTAGTAAGTGGATCATTACCATACAGGATAACCAAAAAATTTTATTATATTCCATTAGCGTGATTTTTTCATGGTTAATCACTCATGCACAGTAACTATGCGGGTTCCCCGTTAGCATGGAAAGGGGTGCACGGTTGGGGAATGGTTTGGCCAACCATGTGGCCAAATTGTACAGCCCAGTATTTTGAGGTAAAATGAAAAATATTCCTCTAAAATATTTTATAACATAAAACCTATTTTTGTTATCCTCCATTGGAAGACCTATCATCTTAAGATCTCTCCTTTGAAGTTATTTCATAGCTTCTGATCTCGTTTGTTTTTATGAGATCAGAATTGATAGTTCTTCATCTTAGTGGATCTGCATAGATAAGTAATCTATTCAACTTGTGACGTTATTCATTTGTATTAGCATCAAATGTGTTATTTAGGTGAAAACTAATATACCGTATTTACATGATATTCCTCCATTCTTATTTCTTTCTCTCGATCTAGACCGAATCATTGGTTGATACTTAATGATAAATATACTACATACCTACGATAGGTGGTCTCATAGATTTCCATTAAAGTTGGTGAGTTTATATATATATCATTGTGCTACACATCAGATATTCTGAGTGACACCCTAGAAAATTAATTTATTCCTTGATTAAAATGGATAGGTATGACCTAAATAATTAACAAGACCCATTGATAAATGATTTCAGGTTAAATAACTCAAATTAAAATCACCTAGTGGGTGAGTTTAATAAATTATACCACCTTGGGTGGAATAATAATCGCATAACCATTAATGTCAGTCATTTTACCCTTTCCATGGGATGTTTAATGATGAATTGTAGCTGTTATTTGAATTGATTTACAAAAGGGAGTGTAATTGCATATCCCTAGCCTCTGGCTATGTATTTTATTATTTAACCATTGGTTTCTTCTTATAAAAATATTCCCACATGAGATAATTAAGAGACTATCTATTCTAATATTATCCCTTTCTTGAGCCACCTTCTGGGATGAGGTGTAACAAGAATGATCATAGTGATTAACTTTGGAATAATTAAATGATATTGATTTAATGATTATTATATGACATGGGAAAAAATGGGTTCATATACTAATATCATGGACATAATCATTTGGATATTGCCTTACTTATTCCCATGTGACACTTGGAATATTTAGTGGACTACCAAGGACAGACTCACAGGGATGAATTTTGTAGGCCTGAGTGATACTTAGACTCCTTATGGATTTCCAATTAGAGACTTAGAGGGACGATTCTATATATGACAAGAGTTAGACTTGGTATCCCTTAGTGGACCTCCAAGGATGGACTTAGAAAATGATGAGGTTATACCACACCTAGAGCAATACCTAGGTTTTTATGAGGATCACCATGGATAGGATTTTAGGGTCTTTGGTTTAGGTTATTCTTTTAGTGATGCCTAGATTCCAAATGAATAATGCCAAGGAGAGGGTCCGCTTTTTAATTAAATAATTGATGAAATGATTTATACGATATGTTTGCCAAGAAAAATCACAAGAATGGATTCAGTCAGAGTCTTATACATTACTGATGTCCTAGTAAGGAAACTATAGATCACATATCACTATGGGTGATGTTTGGCTACACGCTAGGTCATGATACTTATTTATTAAATTAGATAGGACTGACTATCAATTCAGATTCATTCAAACTATGGCGGAAGCAGGTAGCTGAGGATGGATAGCCATGTGAACCCGTACCATTATGTAATGCTTACATAAAAAAATTCTTTTACATATTTTACTACTACCTTCATACTATTATTATTATATATTCACTAAATGGATGGAATTTGACACCATTGGTGGTGGACTACTGTGATTTTGTCTCACGCTCTACTCAAACGGCCTTTTGTACATGAGAATATTATTTATATGTGTGTGTGTGTGTGTGTTTGGATAATAAAAATCACCCTGCTATAGGTTTTTTGTTGTTTCTTAGGAGCGGGAGAGTACTGGACCGAGCTAAGGCTCCTGATGCTAGATTGAGATAGATCTTTTGGTCTTTTGTACATTTTTTATATGTATTTTACTTCATTCATGTCTATTTCTTTTTTTATAGATCGGTACATACACATCATGTTATATATATATATATGTGTGAAATTTTCTAGATTTTATTGTTTTTCTTATTATTATCTCCTTGTACGATTTTTCTATGGTGGGTTACTTTTCATTTCATTCATAGTGTCTTATTCCACTCTATCGTATTTTTACTTATGATTCCTCTATTTATATATCATTACATATCCACTATGCTCCACTCTGGTATGGAGGGAATAGTCTCCACACTGACACATCCTTATCCCTCTCTACTAGTCAGCACCCACTGATGTTTGTGGAGATATGCTTGAGGCCATGGAACCCACTAGCTTGGGGCATTGTTTAGTGGAATCTGAGTCAAGAAGTTAAAACCAACACCTTAGATAATCTCTCAAAAACATCTTTATCAACATTATAGATCATTTTTTCTTCAAAAAATCTAATCCAAGGTTTCTTATGGGGGTATCTAAAGGAGGTTTCTCTAAGAGAAGGTATTTGTCTTAATGATTCTCTTTCAAATTCTATCATATTCTCCCAACTTAAATATGTATTAACACTTAAAATATAATAAATCTATTCTATACCATATATTGAGATATTATTATATATTTTCATAATATTTATCTATCTCCACCTTTATAAAATGGGGAAAAAAATCATCAATCTTGTGTACGGCATACTACCGCCTCTCGAACCGATGTAAATCGTTTTCCATCAACACATCTCACAATTGTAAATAATAATGTATTTAATTTATATCCATAATATTTATTACATTATTATACTTCATGAGTTATAATATCCCATATACCTCATACTTTACATTCCATTTAAACTATTATAACATCACATGGGCATATGTATGGCCTACCATCTCCACGAACCGATGTGATCCATTCTCGAAATTCATTTTCAATAATATTAATATAGATTTATATAATGAAAAAAATTGTAATTATAAAATTAATATACTTATAGATATTATGTAACTATATAATATTCTCAATAACTATAACTATTATGAAAAAACATGTATGATAAAACAATGCAATTAACACATGAAATAATGAAAATAATGAAATATTATTAACACTCAGGTGGAAGAGTGTTATAAGAGGATGAAATATGAAATTAAAAATATATATATGGTTATATTATTAATTGATAACATTCTTAGAACCATTATACATTAGGTTAAATCATGTTTAATCAAAAGGATTTGTGAGGTAAGGGATATCTTCTCAATTACGCTTCATTGAGGCATATTGTAATGTTATGCACCGAATATATTTTATATGGTTTATATAAATCCCTAATTTCAGGTAATAAAAATAATAATTCATACCTAATGGAATTATATTAATTATAATTAATTATATCATCCAAGGGGATTTGAATTAAAAATTATCAAGTGGTAAATAATTTCATAACTCAATTTCTTTTAATTGGGCTGTATTTCTTTATCATTGGTATTGAAATTATATTATTATGTGTTTAAATTATTTTTACTATATTGTGTTTATTTATACTTTTTTATGTTTAATTATAATTTATACACATAATATATTCATTGGTTTTTTCTCACTTCAACATTTTGATATTTATAATGGTTTATTTCACAATCTCATTTTAATCTGGATTGATTATTCTTGAGTTTACATTCAAGGAAATTTTTAATCATTGAAAAATAAACCCATTTAATTTTATAATCCTATATTTATTCAATATATTTTAATATAATAGTACCATTTTACACTCTTTGATTTTTAAAATGATTGAGAAAATGTTTTTAATAAAATATGACATCATCTCTCTATTTAGTGAAAAATATTTTTTCTTCCAAAACAAGGATTTCTGAAAATGTTTTCCAAAATGTTTCTAACATTATAGAATTGATTTAATATGAAATTTTTACCCATGTTTGACACCTTACAAGATTTCTTGAAAATAATATTCATGTCATTTTATAAACAAGGGCCATTAGGATTTTCCGAAAAATGTGAAAAAAATCATTTTTTAACATGTACATAATCTACCATTGTTACGACCACTCAATGCTTCAAAGACTCCATTATAAGTATAAAATGATATTTTAGAAGAAAGTTTTTCTGAAAATATTTTGTGGAATTTTATTTTTAAAAAAATTATTTATGTAAAAGAAGGATATTTTCCTCAAGAATTCTTTTAATGACATTTTTATGGTACATATATTGATTAATGAAAACAACCCTTTGTTGTACTTATACTCCACTGGGGATATATTTTATCAATACCATAATTATAATTTCATTGAATGGTTTATGATAATTTTGACCAAGTAAAGTATTGAAATTCACTTTCTTTATTTATTTTTTATCCATTAATTGTATCCTGAAATATTCACATTCATTTGACCATTAGACATTAAATTTCACCTAAATATCCATATTATTTATCATGGATATTTTTATTTCATAAACTTTATATCATTTACATATATTTATTTATACATTAAGATTTATTTTATTATCTCAGGAAATGTTGATAAATCTATATTTTTTACTCAATATGGGTATTTGATGATAAGGAGAATTATTCTTGAATTAAATTAATTATTCAATATATGAGGAATTATTTGGACATGAATCTATGGGTTGAGCCTGGTTATAGATATCCCCTTGAAGTACTGACTGTCTCATGAGAAGAATTGGTTAGATATCATTAGTTAAATGGGTTTCTGGTGTATTCATTCCCATCATTTTTAAACTTCCTTGTGAATGGTCCTGACAGTAGAGGTATCATGATTCCTGACATCATAACTGTAAAGACCCATAAATTTCAAGGAATTTTTTTTCATAAATTCTTTGGAATTGTATGAGTACACAGTTTTTGACGGCACCTGATTCCGAGGCCTGGTGTACCTGAAATAATTTTCTGAAGTTTTGTTAAGCTTAAATTAACGCGCGTAAGCAGTTTTCCTGAAAAAAATAGAATAACTCTTAAATGGTTTGTCGGATCAAAAATCTGAGGACACCGTTGTGCTCAAGATGGTTGGTTCACACTAGGCGTGACTTAATTTTGGTTGGCGCAGGCCTCCTGTGAGAAAACCCGAAAATGGCATAACCGTAAATAAAATAATTAAATAAAGTTATTTTATTTTTCAAATGCATATAACTCAAAAACGGTAACTTGGATTAAAATTATGATACCACCGCTGAACTCATGAGGGTATGCTTTCTTTAAACAGATACTAACTTTGGCTGGTGCGGGCCACCTGAGAAAGTTAGTTTTTGGCCATGAATAAAATAATTAAGTGACTATTATTTTATTTAAAATTAATAACCTCTAAACGGTAACTCGAATTGAAAATCAGAGAGTACCGTTGTGTTCATTGGGGTGTGTTTCTTCTAGGAATAGCCTAACCATGTCCACAGTGGGTCGAGAGTGACTCATAATAATTTTATGAACTTTTTTTTGGGTAAGTTCACTAAACGTACGAGCGGTGTTTTATAACTTTTTCACCGTTGCTTAGAATCGAATTCTGAGGGCACCGTTGAACTCACAGCGCCGATATTCGCTTAACATGACTTTAACCTCAACGGCAGATGGGTAGGAATAAATGTTATTTTTTGGATTTTTATAAAAAAAATAATAAACTAAAGTACAACACTATTTTTTTTAAGTTTCCATGTGTTGAGTCAGTTAGTTAAAACCTCCCCTTGGGAGTTGGAGGTGGGACCACCACACCCTAACCTCCCATTTAATGGGGAGGGAGAGGAAAAATCTCAACCCCCCTTCAATTAATTTTATGTGTCGACGTAAAATTAATTGCTCTCAATTAATTTTATGTGTCGACGTAAAATTAATTGTTGTCAGTTAATTTTAAGGGTCGACGTAAAATTAATTGTTGTCAGTTAATTTTATGTGTCGACGTGAAATTAATTGTTGTCAATTAATTTTATGTTTCAACATAAAATTAATTCGTGTCTTATGTTTTGACACAGGCAATGTGGGGGAAACTTCTTGGTATCCTCCCCTCTTAAGTTGTGCAAACACACCTCTTAAATTGCGTCAACGCAATTTAATTCGCCCGACCCCCTATTTAAATTAAGAAACTGCATCATTGGAATTTAGGAAGGGTCCAAATAAATGAACTGTCATAAATTCCACGATGGTTACAAACCTATCCCCCTCTCCTATATATAGGGAGCTTGGGAGACGGTTTTGGAATGGCTTCACCAAGCGACGAAGCACTGGAAAAGTATCGCGACGCCCAACACTTGGGGAAACTTATCCTCTCCAACGAAGAACGCGAAGAACGTCGACGATGATCTTCCACGCAATTCTTATTTGACCTTCCTTCCCCACACATCTATCCTCCGCAACATCGTCAATGAACCAACGCAGATTGGAGTTGGGGACGTGTGGCGGACGCGACGAACGGCAGTCTTCATCGTCTTCCTTCCGCGACTCTGCCAACGAGCGACGAGCATGATGTAGGGGTTTTATTTTATTTAAAGTATGAACCTTTCTCATGTTCTTCCTTTCTCTCAAAATGAAGAACGGTGGTTTTTGTGCTTCATACATGCGAGAACTTATTGCTACCACCCTAAATGCGGAGGGTCCAGGCCAAACCAACATTGCCTGACCCCTCTGTTGTTCTTTTTGTGATGACTCCACGATGGCATGGCAATGGGGTGATGATGACGAAGGCGGCGAACAAAGGTCGCACTACCCGCAGCCTCCGTGAACTACGCCGCCCCCGCGGCTCCGTGGCGCACACCCGGAGCCCCGCGCCCCTACCGGCGCGCTGCCGGCGCACCCACAGCGCCCTGTCGGTGCTCTCGGGTGCCTTCCTGGCGCTCCCTGACACCCTATCGGCGCTCTCCAGCTCCCCCTGCATGCTGCCCAGCCTGCCCGGCACCCCGCGCTTGTGCCTGCGGCCTGCTCGGCGCCCCTGCCGGCGGCCTGCCTAGTGCTCCCTAGCGTCCCCACGGCGCCCTGCCTAGGTACCCGGCGCGCCCCTGTGTGCTGCCCGGTGTTCAGCACCCTGCCCGGTGCACCCGCGCCCTACCTGGTGCACCCATGGCCGGACTGGAGCCCAGCTGGCCCGCCCACGCCCTGCGCGGTCTGCCCGCTGGCCTACCAATCACTATCCTGATGAACCGGCCCACGACGCCCTCGCGGTGTCGCTGGTCGAACCGGCCCAGTCTCCCGGGCCGAGTTACTGAGCCGCCTACATGGCGACTATCGGGCCGAACCACCCTCACGGTCCGCTGGGCCGGGCCCAGCGGACCGGGTCAAAACTTAGCAGGATGACTCTACCAATGGGTCGAGTCAGACCCAGCGAGTCTGACTGGGTCGACCCAGACCAGGTCGGCCCAGTTTGGGTGAGGCCGAGTTGGTCTAACCGGGTCTGACCGGATGCGAGCTCATTACTGACCCATTACCTTCTTGGGCCATATCTCTGGCACCGGACGTCCGTTTGATGAATCGTCAGTGGTGCCAGTACTCTCGGGGCATATTCGTCCTTTTGAGTATACCCCATGGGAGTTTGGGGTATAGTTGAAATACAGTCAGGTTGGTTCATACACAAAACCAACCGGGCCTCCGGGACTAAAAAGCTAATAACTCACAGACTGGGCGTCCGATTGATGCATTGTCTGTTGCGTTGAGACCCCTATGATGAGGTGGTCCTTTGTGTTACTTCTACGTGAGACTTCTTGACACTTGTAAGTAACGACCAGTAGCTCGTGGAGCAGACCCTCTCGAAGACGAGCGTACGGAGTGTGGAGACCTAGTAGCTGTAGACCTGACGACTGCTTGACCGATTCAACTCAGAGTGATTTGATTAGCCCAGTGGACAGAGTTCTCGGTATTTGGTGGTAGACCCACGGCAGACGGAGTGCCTAGAAGTTGGCAGCAGACCTGCGGTACTCGACAGGAGGAGTACCTCTGTAGGCTATTAGGGGGTAGTGCCCGGTATTTGGCGGCAGACCCATAGCGGATGGAGTGACCATTATTTGGCAGCAGACCCGCGGTTCTCTACATGATGAGTACCTCAGCAGTCCAAGGTTAGTGAGTAGTGCCTCAGAGTCGTGATAGGGACATTGTACCCGACAGAGGAGGAGTTCTCCAGCAATTGTGGTTTCGATAATGAAAATCCAGGTTTGAGCTGAGTCAATAACCTTTGTGTTTTCCTCATGATTGAGATGGGTTACTTGATAAATTATGTATATGTATGGGCATATACCTAATTAAAGGTTATCTGTTGAGTTATTTCTTTGTGGTTTATCCTTGTTGGATTTAGTGAGACCTTGAGGGTCTCGGGGTCCCTACTGAGTATTGTTATACTCACCCCTGCACGGGCTACGCACGCACCTCGTTGTGTTGGTTGCAGACGACGGATAGCACTGGTCGTGGTTGAGGCTTGTAGAGCTAGACGGTACCCAGAGGTGGAGTTCATGACGAGACGGTACCCATAGGTGACAGACGGACGTGGAGAGCTAAGGTGGCCATCTGTACCTACCCTACAGGTAGGAACCCGGAGGACGATCCAGGAGCTGCTTCACCTTTCAGCTGATGTCTTTTCAGTTGTACTTTAATTTTAGTTGTAGTTGTACCTTTCTGTTGGGATTGTATTTCCGACCCCTTTGTACTTTCAGAACACTTGTTATATTGCTTTACTTAGTGTTTTCTTCCGCTTGTTCTCTGGTTGTGTGTGTTTACATTTTATAAAGGCAATTTATTCCCAGTTTTTAGGGAGTTACGCCTTTGGTGTTAGTCTCCAGCCCCTGGCCTATGGAAGGCGGGCTTGGGGTAGTCACGATACGGGCCCCGGGGGACGGTTCGTGACAAATTGGTATCAGAGGAGTTGGTTCTACCGCAGAACTCAGGACTTTGATCTTTCCTTTCTCTGAAAGAAATAGTGTTTAGAGTATTGAGTGTGGTTTTCAGTCTAGGGAGTCCAGTGTTGGTGCGGTGGCCGACGTATCCATACACCAGGACTCTAACTACTGATTTCTGACTCAGTGCACAGAAAAACTGATTGCGTGTGAGTTTTCAAAAGTTTTCTTTAAGTTAGCTCAAACCAGGTCAGCTCACCAGGTATAGTCTTTGACCGTGTCACATCTGTTTCTTTCAGGATGACTCCTCGCGGACGACCAGCTAGAGCCCTGAGAGTTGTACGTACTGACAGCCCACCGATCGACGAGGCATCATTACAGGGCCCTCTTCTAGTTGAGGCACCAGCGGTATTACCACCCGTTGGGCCACCAATGACACCAGCCCTAGGAACTGGTGATGCACGCCGCTTGAACGTGTTGCACGAGTTCCAGCGCCATAGGTCACCTGAGTTCTGGGGGGAGACAGACCCACAGGCAGCTGATGATTGGCTAGAGGCTGTGGTGAGAGTCTTTAGGCTAGTAGGTACACCAGCGAACTTCATGGTGATCCTTGCTGCCAACCTCCTTCAGGAAACAGCTGGTAGATGGTGGAGCGTGATGCTCCAGATTCATGAAGAGGCATCACTTCTATGGGAAGACTTCGAGAGCCTGTTTCGGGCGGAGTTTGTACCAGCCACCCTTCGAGCGGTGCAGATACAGGAGCTACTTCAACTGCAGACGGGCAGCATGAGTGTAGCTCAATACTCAGCAAGGTTCACAGACCTCTCGCGTTACTCCACTGATATGGTATGAAACCCGTTCTTCAGGTCCCGGACCTTCGAGCAGGGACTCAGGCGAGAGATCATATCTTCAGTTATCACCCACAACATTCCGACGCAGACGGTAGTGTTGGAGCGAGCCCTTCTAGTGGAGAGTTTCCTTACTGAGCAGTCTCTAGTAGTGGGACCCACCACTAGTTGACTCGTAGTGGAGTCTTATACAACTGGTAGTAGACAGACGACACGAGGGTCCAAGAGGACCAGACCCACCGGTGGTCGACTGCACGACTCATGTTCAGTTGTGTGGGACAACCAGAGTAGGGGCAGAGCCAGTCATGCCAAGAGCGGGCAGTGTTACTCCTGCGGCAGGCTTGGTCACATGGCATGTGACTATCCGACCCGTCGTACAGATGATCAGCGGATAGATGAAGGATCTCCCAGGAAGAGGTAGAGGTTCGATCAAGGTGGACCGCAAGGAGCAGGCGGCCGTGGCAGAGGAGCTGGCCATGTAGCTGGTGGTGGACGGCGCTTCGAGGAGTTGCCACCACTACCTCTAGGAGGACCACCACGACCGTAGGGAGCAGGTGGAAATGGGAGATCACAGCTTCACATAGCTGAAGCATACGACTATGGAGCTCCGGAAGTAGGTGGATAGAAGCGGGACTAGTTCCAGGCATGGAGGCCTTTGTTCTTGGTGCTTCTAGTTTCCATGTTGTTGTTGTTTGTGGTTTTTGTGTGTCTTTGTACTTTCAGTTGAATTAATAAAAGACACTTGTCCTTGTGACGTTTTCTTTCCTTCCCTTTTGTGTGGTTGATACTGGGAGGTTCTGGTTAAAACTGTTGACTTGACCCTCACTTTCGAGATTCCTATTGGAGGAAACCCAGTGACCACACATTGATGCCGACAGTTTGAATCAAACCTTGGAGGCGACAGTGACGGTTGGATCTCTTGGTAGTAGCATCGAGGCCTGACAACTTCATCCAAGACATGAATTGTACCGTTCATGTCAGGATTGACTGTATTAGGCGAAGAATGTGGTTCATCCAGAGGATGAGACCAGATTTCTCTTTTTCAGCAAAGGGGAAATCTAAGCAGATCTTGTAAGACCAGAGATGGTGCAGGCTATGATGGAGAAGGTACAGATCATCCAGGAGCGGATGAAGACTGCACATAGCAGACGGAATTCCTATGCTGATAGGAGACGGAGACCACTGGAGTTCGAGGATGGCGACCATGTTTTCTTATGGGTCTCACCTCGACATGGACTACAGAGATTTGGTCGGGGTGGAAAGTTATCTCTGTACTTCACCTGACCCTTCCACCTCAGTTGCACTAGGTGCATGACGTCTTCCACGTATATCAGTAGAGGAGATGAGTGCACGACCCGTCCCACGTCATCGATCACGGGGAGCTGGACATCGATGACGGGCGACCTTCACGGAGGTTCTGGTGGAGATCGAGGATCGACAGGAGCGGGTCCTTTATGGACTGTTGATTCCTCTAGTGCGCATTATTTGACAGCACAGGAACCTCCAGGAGAGCACTTGGGAGCGGGAGGCTTAGATGCGTGCTCGGTACCTCCTTTAGTTTCCCTAGTTTGTGTTGTAGCTTTACTGGGACATAAAGACCTGAGGTGGGAGTAATGTAAAGACCCGTAAATTTCAAGGAAATTTATTTTTAAAAAATTCCTTGGAATTTTACGAGTACGCAGTTTATGACGGCACCTGATTCTGAGGCCGGTGTGCCCAGAATAATTTTCTGAAGTTTTTTTACGCTTAAATTAACGCGCGTAAGAAGTTTTCCGGAAAAAGTTGAATAAGTCTTAAACGGTTACTCAGATCAGAAATCTGAGGGCACCGTTGTGCTCAGGATGGCGGGTTTACCCTAGGCGTCACTTAAGTTTAGTCGGTGTAGGCCTCCTGTAAGAAAACCCGAAAATGGAATTACCGTAAATAAAATAATTAAATAAAGTTATTTTATTTTTCAAATGCTTATAACTCACAAACGGTAACTCGGATTAAAAATATGAGACCACTGATGAACTCATGAGGGTATGATTTCTTTAAGCAGATACCAACTTTGGCCGGTGCGGGCCACGAGAGAAAGTTAGTTTTTTTCCATAAATAAAATAATTAAGTGACTATTATTTTATTGTAAAATTCATAACTTCTAAACGGTAACTCGAATTAAAAATATGAGAGTACTATTGCGTTCGCTGGGGCGTCTTTCTCCTAGGTAGAGCCTAACCTTGACAACAGTGAGTCGAGGGTGACTGATAATAATTTTCCGAACTTTTTTTCTGGTACGTTCAGTAAACGTACGAGCGGTGTTTTATAAATTTTAAACCGGTGCTTGGAATCGAATTCTGAGGGCACCGTTGAACTCGTAGCGCCAATATTAACTTAAAAATACTTTCACCTCAATGGAATATGAGCGGGAGTAAATTTTAGTTTTTGGATTTTTATAAAAAAATAATAAAATAAACTAAACACTTTATTTTATTTTTTTAAGTGTCCATGTGTTGAGTGAGTTAGTTAAAACCTCCCCTGGGGAGTTGGAGGTGGGACCGCCACACCCTAACCTCCCATTTAATGGGGAGGGAGAGGAAAACTATCACCCCCCAATCAATTAATTTTATGTGTCGAAGTAATGTTAATTGCTCTCAATTAATTTTATGTGTCGGCGTAAAATTAATTGATGTCAGTTAATTTGATGGGTCGACGTAAAATTAATTGTTGTCAGTTAATTTTATGTGTCAACGTGAAATTAATTTTTATCACTTAATTTTATGTGTCAACATAAAATTAATTCATGTATTTTGTTTTGATGCAGGCTATGTTGGGGAAACTTCTTGGCATCCTCCCCTCTTATGTTGTGCCAACACACCTCTTAAATTGCGCCAACGCAATTTAATTCGCCCGAACCCCTTTTTAAATTAAGTAACTGCATCGTTGAAATTTAGGAAGGTTCCAAATAAATGAACCATCATAAATTCCATGATGTTTACATACCTCTTCCCCTCTCCTATATATAGGGAGCTTGGGAGAAGGTTTTGGGATGGCTTCACAAAGCGACGAAGTGCTGGTAAAGTATCGTGACGCCCAACACTTGGGGAAACTTATCCTCTCCAATGAAGAACGCGAAGAACATCGACGACGATCTTCCACGCGATTCTTCTTCGACCTTCCCTCCCCAGACACCTATCCTATGCAACATCATCAAGGAACCGACATAGATCGGAATTCGGGACGTGTGGCGGATGCGACGAACGACGGTCTTCATTGTCTTCCTTTCGCGACTCCGCCAACGAGCGACGAGCAAGATGTTGGGGTATTATTTTTATTTAATGTATGATCATTTCCCATGTTCTTCCTTTCTCTCAAAATGAAGAACGGTGGTTGTTGTGCTTCATACTTGAGAGAACCTATTTCTACCACCATAAATGCAGAGGGTCCAGGCCAAACCAACAGGGCCTGAACCCTCCATTGTTCTTTTTGTGATGACTCCATGATGGCATGGCAATGAGGTGACGGTGACGAAGGCGGCGAACAATGGTCGCGCTACCCGCGGCCTCCGTGAACTGTGTCGCCCCCACAGCTCCTCGGCGCGCACCCGGTGCCTCGCGCCCCTGGCGGCGCACCCACGACGCCCTGCCAGCGCACCCCCGCGCCACGCGCCCTTGCTGGCACGCTGCCGGCGCAACTGTGGTGCCCTGCCGGCGCACCGCGACGCCCTGCCGGCGCACCACGGCGCCCCTCGGTGTGCTGCCCAGCCAGCCCGGCACCCCGCGCCCATGCCTGCGGCCTGCCCAGCGCCCCCAGTGCCCCTCTCAGTGGCCTTCCCGGTGCACACCGGCATCCCCACGATTCCCTACCGCACTACCTGGCGCGCCCCTGTGTGCTTCCCGGCATTCGGCACCCTGCCCGGTGCACCCGCGCCCTGCCCAGTGCACCCGCGGCCTACCCGGAATCCAGCCGGCCCCCCCAAGCCCCACGCGTTCTGCCCGCTGGCCTCCCAGTCACCGGCCTACTGAACCGGCCCACGAAGCCCCTGCGGTGTCACTGGTCAAACCGGCCCATTCTCCCGGGCCGAGTTACTGAGCCGCCTACGTGGCGACTATCAGGCCAAACCGCCCTCGCGGTCCGCTGGGCCAGGCCCAGTGGACCGGGTCAAAACTTAACGGGCTGACTCGCCCAATGGGTCGGGTCAGACCCAGTGAGTCTGACCAGGTCGACCTAGACCATGTCGTCCCAATTTGGGTTAGGCCGAGTTGGTCTGACCCAGTAGGACCGGACGCAGGCTCATTGATCGTACCACGATTCACTGTTTTATTCCACCCTTACACTGCAGTTTTAAACTAGTTTTGTAATGAATATTCCAAATATAATAATGAATTGCACTTTATGTTTGAATCAATCAATTAATGTTAATAAATATTATAATGGGAAATGTTGCTTGTTTTTATTATTTCAATGTAGGTGGAGATGATTTGGTGGGACTTTGATGAAGTGGAAGAAAAATGGGCCAAAATTGCATGGATCCATGGACATCTGTCAACTGTTTCAAATAGTACACGAAATCCGTGCATCCAAATGGGCTGACGTTTTGTGGGCATGTCCAAAATTAAATAGGCTACATTTCATATTAAAGAATCCAATCCTGATTCGGCTTCTATGTGCCCCATATGAATTGATCTGTCCAAGACACCGAATATGGACCAAGTCAAATGCGGTGTTCTATATTTTATCAATATATTGAGCTGTAGTTGTCCAACGGGTTCCAAACATTCAGTGGAGACAGTAAATGAAGTAGGGCTACAACTTTTTATTTTCTCCAAAGCAAGATAAACTGTCTGAAGTCTGAAACGCGTGGTACAAATGGATGGATGAAATCTGTGTGCCTAAAACTACCTTCGAATTTTCCTATAAAATGACACCTTGGGCTACCCATTTGAAAGTTCGGCCAAGAGGCAAGGTTCTGCAATTTTCGAGTCCCCGAGGAGTCTTCTCAACATCCCTAGAAGTTTTGGAGGCTATGGGAAGTGTTACTTAAACATCTCCTTCTTCTTCCTCTTCCATGGGTTTCTAAACCCCTTGTGATCACCCGAGGAGGAACGTGATGTAAATCCCAAGCTTCATGTTGTAATATTTGAATGATATTTTGAATTCCAGGTTGTTGTGTTGTTTTTCATCATCCTCTATTCTTATTTTATTGCGTTATGTACTGTTATGTCATGCTCATCTCATATGATCATGTTTGGGGTTACCCATTCATGTGATGTTTCACACACCGTTCACCACTTTCTTTTCCCCCTTTCAATTGCGGTGTTTGTGTGGTTCATATTAGTCAATTGAACTCACATAATCACTATCAAGGCCATGAACATTTATGTCATGGTATCACAATGAAATAACATACAAACTTGGAAAGCACATCTAATTCTTCATGTGTTGCCTTGGTGAGTTTCGGTTATGATGTCGAACACAAATCACCCAATCATCGGCGATGTCCGGTAAATCATTAGGTGTTTTCGACTGAACCCTAGGAGGTATCCTAGTATAATCTCAGTAACATTATGGTTCTAGGTGTTACAAACCAGGTATTAAAATATCATAACCCCATATCATGAAGCGATGAAGGATGAGCATCACGAGACTTCCCCGGGTTGATCACATTTAATCAATCTTGTTCATTTCTACTTTGTTTTATCGCTTTCACTTCCTATTTTCATCATTAATCATAAAACCCCCAATTATTACAAAACCTAATTCACCTTATATTTCCATAATCAAACCCACTTTCTAAATTAATTTTCAAAGGCTCCGTCGAGAGATGACCTAGGGTTGCTGCTATACTGTAGAAATTCTAGTCAAAATTAAACAACTAATTTGATGCGCTCGACAATGCGGTCAAATTTTGGAGCCATTTCCGGGGATCCAATATCATTTTTTTCTTTATTTACTTTTATTTAGGTATTTTGATTATTAATTATCACTCCTTTAAATACCCCACCCCCATTTGATTTTTTTTGTTTTGGGTTTTGTGTTTATTTTTTGTTGTTTCTGGTGTGTTCTTTCTCTCTCTCTCTCTCTCTCTCTCTTCTTATCCATCTCCCTCTCTAATTATATAGTATAAAATTCTTTTCTTCTTTCACCCTTCTTAATTTTTTTTATCCATCTCAAATCAAATGGAAAAAAACACAAAAAAAAATCAATCAATCAAACTAGACATCATTGTTGCATGATAAGATCTGGTAAAGAAACACTACTCAAATTTGACCCTGAAATTGAAAAGTCACTCCACTCAACAATCAGGTCATCTAGAGTAGGAAAATCAAGTAACAGTATGGAACCCCATTTGGAACCTCAAGGGGTACTAAACCAATCAAAAATTGAACCAAATCAAACCCCATAGATCATGGCTGCAAATAACCTAACTTTAAAAGAACTGACCACCCCTGTTGTGGAGTACCAACCTGCGTATATACAATATCCCTAGGAATCATCCAACTTTGAGCTGAGATCAGGTCTCATCCACCTCCTTCCAAAATTCCATGGTCTTCCTGGTGAGGACCCTCACAACATCTCAAAGAATTTCACATAGTGTGCTCTACCATGAAACCTCAAAATGTGTCTGAGGACTTAATCATTTTTAGGGCCTTCCCTTTATCCCTTGATGGTGTATCCAAAGATTGGTTATACTATTTGCCTACCAAAATTGGGGGCAAGAATGACCTAAAAATACTTTTTCTAGAGAATTTCTTCCCTGCCTCCCGAACTGCTTCAATTAGGAAAGGAATATGTGGAAATAGGCAATCACAAGGATAGACCCTTCATGAATACTGATAGAGATTCAAAAGACTTTCCTCAAGCTTCCCCCACCACAAGATTAGTGAACAACTTTTAATTCAATACTTCTATGAGGTACTTATCCCCATGGATCTTGGAATGATTGATGTTGCAGCTGGTGGTTCCCTAGTTGATAAAACTCCTTCCGCCGCTCGTGACTTAATAGCCAACATGGCTCAAAATGCACAACAATTTGGTACACGAGCTATTGCACCAACCCGAGGAGTTCATGAGGTAAGTCATTCAGCCCTAGAACAAAAGGTAGATACTAAACTTGATGAGATTCATACCCTTATAAGTCAATTATCTCAAGCACAAGGTAACTCACACTCTACTTCTATTCCATTACATTGTGGGATTTGTTCTGATAACACTCAATTTTCTAACCAGTGCCCATAGCTTCAAGATTCATCTAAGTCTTGTGCAGCTGTGTTCCCAGGGCGTCCATTCCAACAAGCACCTCCCTTTAAGGAAGAACAATTCAGTCCAAATCCAAATCTTGGGTGGCAAGCACACCCCCAATACCAACAAGGAGGAAACTCAAGCTACCCCAAGCAGAATTGTTATCAACAAGGCCAAGGTATGCAACCTTCTTATCCTTCAAATTTTCAAAACAATCATCCTCCTCCTCCCAAATCTGAACCAAACCTCGAGGACATGGTGAAAAAAATGGAAACCCATAACATCTAGTTCCAATAGACCACACAATCAGCAATTCAAGATTTGCGAACTCAAGTGGGACAATTGGCAAACACCATCGGTGAGATTAAGATGCAAGGGTCTGGACAACTACCATCCCAACCCATTGTCAATATGAAGGATAAAGGTAATGTATGTGCAATTACACTTCGTAGTGGTAAAGTCGCTTCTCCTTCTACTGATTCTACTCAAAAGGTATGTCCCCCTCTTGAAAACACTCTTTCTCCACCCATGAAAGATTCCAATGAAGAAAAACAAAATAAAAATGACAATAAAATTATCATTAAGGATTCCCATGAACAATCAATTCCTCTTCCTTTCCCTCAAAGACTATCTAAATCTAAGAAAAACGTTGATAATGAGATTGAAAATGAAATAATGGATACATTTAAAAAAGTTCAAGTTAATATCCCATTATTGGATGCAGTCAAGAAAATTCCCCGTTATTCCAAATTTCTTGAAGAACTTTGACAAAGGCTGAAGGGTAATGAGAGAGTCAACTTGGGTAGGAATGTCTCGACCATGATTCAACCAGCAATGCCAACCAAATGCAAGGATCCGGGAACATTCACAATACCATGTACCATAGGGGATACCTTCTTTTCTGATTCTATGCTAGATTTAGGTGCTTCAATTAATGTAATGCCTCACTTCATGTATAATTCTCTATAGGTTGGAGAGCTTCAACCAATAGGCATTGTTGTGCAACTTGCCAACCGGAGTACAACACATCCAAAAGGAGTGATTGAGGATTTCCTTGTTAGAGTGAAGAATCCCATCTTCCCCGCTGATTTCTACACTCTTGAGATGGAAGATACCCGAACCCAAGGACACGCTCCTCTCATACTTGGGAGGCCATTCCTCAAAACAGTAAAGATGATCATCAATGTTCACAATGGTACATTGTCCATGGAATTAGGTGGAGAAAAGGTAAGTTTTAACATCCTTGAGGCTATGAAACACCCCGTTGAAGAGCACTCCACTCTTCCTGTCTATTTGATGGAATTTATCTCAAATGATTCACACACACAAAATTCTCTCCTCAACCCAAACTCTGAATAATTTTTGTTTTCTTCACCCTTGAATGATTTGAGTTTTGATTCATGTTTTGAGTGTTGTGTGGGTTCTGAGAAGTGTAAATTTTGTGCTTTAATTGATGAGTGTGTTCATTCTGAGGTGTCCATGACCGTCGATGATTCTGCAAATCTCATTTCTATAGATTCTCTCTCTTTAGAGAATAAACATGAGCAGATAGACGGTTTAATGGACCTCACTCCCCCTAAATCCCCTCCCTCAATCTAGAAACCACCAGTGTTGGAGTTTAAAAAACTTCCTTCCAATTTAAAATATTCATATCTTGAGGGTATTGACCAATTGCCCGTCATTATTGCCAATAACTTCTCTCCACAATAGGAATCGAAACTGCTCAAACTTTTGAGAGAGTGTAAAAAGGCAATAGGATGGACATTGGTTGATATTCCCAATATTAGCCCATATATTTTTATGGACCATATACTTTTGGATGATGAGGCTAATCCCGTAAGACAATCTCAACACCGGTTGAATCCCACTCTCCTTGAAGTGGTAAAATTGGAAGTCAGTAAATTACTTGATGTGGGGATCATTTATCCTATATCTGATAGTAAATGGGTTAGCCCAATGAAAATTGTGCCTAAAAAATAGGAATAATAGTTGTGTCAAATGAAATGAATGAGTTGGTTCCAACATGTGTGCAAAACAGTTGGCGAGTCTGTATTGACTACCGTCGACTGAATCAAGCCACGTGGAAGGAGCAATTTCCATTACCTTTCATTGACCAAATGTTAGAATGATTGGCCGGTAAGTCCCATTATTGTTTCCTTGATAGCTATTCGGGTTATTTCCAAATCTATATAGCCCCTGAGGATGAAGAAAATACCACATTTACCTGTCCATTTGGCACACTTTCATATAGAAGGATGACATTCTGTCTTTGTAATGCTCCGGGTACTTTTTAGCGATGTATGTTGAGTATATTTCTGAGTACCTTGAGAGTTGTATAGAAGTATTTATGGATGATTTCAGGGTATATGGATCTTCTTTTGATGATTGTTTGGAACATCTAGGTTCCGTCCTCCACCGCTGCATTGAAAAAGATCTTGTTTTAAATTATGATAAATTCCATTTTATGGTTGAGCGGGGGATAGTTCTTGAGAATGTCATATCAAATAAGGGAATTCAAGCTGATAAATCTAAAATTGAATTAATTTCAACCCTTAAATTTCCAAAATGTGTTCGTGAGGTGCGATATTTCTTGGGTCATGCTGGTTTTTACCGCCGATTCATTAAAGACTTTAGTAAGATTGCACTTCCCTTATCGCAGTTATTACAAAAGGATTCTGAATTTGTTTTTGATAAAAATTGTGAGTATGCTTTAAATTCACTAAAAATGAGTCTCACATAACCTCCCATAATCCAACCACTAAGGTGGGATCTGCCCTTCGAACTTATTTTTGATGCCTCTAACATTGCAGTTGGGGTAGTTTTATCACAAAGGGTTAAAAAGTCCCCTCATGTCATCGCGTATACCTCATGTACCCTTGACCCTGCCCAGGTAAACTACACAACCACTGAAAAAGAACTCCTTTCTATTGTTTTTTCCTTGGAAAAATTTCGTTCATATCTTCTTGGGTCAAAAATCATCGTCTTATCTGATCATGATGCCCTTCGTTTCCTCCTAAAGAAACCTGAAGCCAAACCCCGCCTCATTCGATGGATGCTCCTCCTCCAAGAGTTTGAACTTGAGATTAGAGATAAGAGAGGGGTGGAGAATGTGGTAGCTAACCACATTAGTAGGATTTCCCCACCATTGGACCATCATGTTGACTCACCCATACCCATTGGAAAATTCTTCCCTCATGAGAACCTTTGTGATGTTGTGGACCTTACCCCCTGGTATGCGGACATTGTGAATTTTCGAGCAACATCTAGGGTCCCCACTGATTTTAGCACTTCACAATCCCAGAGACTTAAACATGATTCTCGATGGTACATTTGGGATGACCCATATTTGCATAGAATTTGTAGTGACCAAGTAGTTCGTCGATGTGTCCCTGACCATGAGTTCACCTCTGTTTTGACCTTCTGCCACACCTTGGCATGTGGGGGCCACTTTGGCTCTCAATGTAAAGCTCGAGAGGTCCTTGACTCAGGAATTTATTGGACAAAATTTTATAGGTATGCCCATAGATTTTTCAATCCATGTATTCATTGTCAATTCACAGGGAATATATCCAAGAGGAATGAAATTCCCCAACAGCCCATGTTATTTTGTGAGATCTTCGATGCATGTGGCATTGAATTCATGGGGCCTTTTCAAAATTCATTTGGATTTGTATACATCTTATTCGCTGTTGACTATGTATCTAAATGGGTGGAAGCAAAGGCCACCAGGACTGATGACTCTCGAGTGGTTGTTGATTTTGTGAGGTCCCATATTTTCAGTAGGTTTGGTCTGCCAAGATTCATCATTAGTGATCATGGTTCACATTTTTGAAATCGTAACATGAAAAACTTACTTTGTATGTATGGGGTTGTTCATAAATTCTCCACTTCATATCATCCCCAAACTAACGGACAAGCATAAATTTAAAATCGAGAAGTTAAGCGAATCTTGGAGAAAACGGTACAACCCAAGAGGAAAGATTGGAGTTTGCGCTTGGATGATGCACTTTGGGCATACCGTACTGCTTTTAAAACACTGATCGGAATGTCACCATATAGGATTGTGTTTGGAAAAGATTTTCACCTCCCGGTGGAGGTATAACACCGTGTATATTCGGCTGTTAAACAGTGTAATATGAACCTTTCAGATGCAGGTGAGGAAAGAAAGTTGCAGATTCAAGAGTTGGACGAAATTCGACGTGATGCATATGAAGAATCCTGAATCTATGAAGAGAAGACAAAGGCTATTCATGATAGCATGATTCACCAGCAGAAGTTCCATATTGGTGAGAAGGTCCTCATGTACAATTCCAGACTTAAGCTCCACCCAGGTAAGCTTCGTTCCCGATGGATCGATCCTTATACTGTTACTAATGTTTACCCTTTTGGTGCAATATAGGTTTTTTATTAGCAGAGTGGACGAAGTCTTACCGTCAATGGGAAGCGACTTAAACACTTCTATGAGTATTTTCCGAAGAATCCGGTGGAGGAAACCCACCTTCTTGACGCATCATACCAATAAAACACACCAGGTTTTATCCTTCCTTCTCACATTCTCAATTATTTCAGTGAGGACACAGCATACTATAGGTGTGGGGGGTGGATACATTCCTGGGATAGTTAGGAATTTTCATTTTTTTCTCCTTTTGTTTTCTATTTTTGGCCTTCTTTATGGTATTTTCATTTTTCCCCATCAACAATTTCAAAGTTCCATGATTTGGTGACCATAAAGTGGGGAAAGTAAAAATACCATAATGAAGGCTAAAAAGAGTATTTGTATGAATTTAAAATCAGGGAGTGATTTTTAGTGAATTGGTTTTCTGTCAATGATATCAATGGTCGTATCTATGTGAAACCTCTAAGATGATTGATGCCCATTGTGTGAGTAGTTTTTGGGAAAACTGTTTCACTAATATCTTCACAAATTTTTGCACCAAAGAATAAAGTGTGATTATTTCATACCTAATATAAGGTAAATATATGTTGGGTCAATATTTTTCAGCTTTAAATGATATGTCCATACGTTCATTCTTTATCTGATCGGTTTAATTACTATACCAGATTGACCTATGTGTGTGTACCTAATGTCCGACTGTTGTACGCCCTCAAAAAAAATTTTTTTGTCTTGGGCAGGTCAAAAACCACTCCTCCTCAACCTTTGATCTTGTTATAACTATTGAAATTAGTGTCGTGAGGAAATCAAACAAGGGTTGAGAGATGAGTGTGAGATTTGTTCCAATTGCAACTTCAAATAAATATAATAAATGAGGGGAGTGATTAAATGTGAAACCTATGGGATATCTAGGTCAGGAGATTATGGTTTGACTTCTGGGAATGCTTAAATGAGTGGGTCTTGAAATATGATTGCAAAGGATGTAGGACAGGTTTGGTGACAAAATCATTTAAGATGAAAAATGTTAAAATAACCTATATTTATTGAATAGAATGTGGAAAGAATAGCATGGAATGGTTTTCACACACACACATGGAGAGTTAGTGTCATGGTTTAATTCTGAATTACTTTCTCAACTGGGTATTGTGAATCTTTTCTAATTTCGCTCTGATATGATTTATGAGACATCTTTTTCTATTTTCACTAGAAAGAACTCCTTGGTGTGGTTCGTGCATTGATCACTTTACTTAAAAAAAATTCCCCAAATGATAAATCTTCAGGATGTTGTAAATATATATATATATATATATATGCATCATTGTATATGGATATGTGACTTTTCCCAGGAGTGAAAATATTTAGGTGTGGGGGTGTGATCGTACCATGATTCACTATTTTATTCCACCCTTACATCGCAGTTTTAAACTAGTTTTGTAATGAATATTACAAATATAATAATGAATTTCACTTTATGTTTGAATCAATCAATTAATTTTAATCAATATTATAATGGGCAATGTCACTTGTTTTTATTATTTCAATGTAGGTGGAGATGATTTGGAGGGCCTTTGATGAAGTGGAAGAAAAATGGGCCAAAATTGCTTGGATCCATGGACATCTGTCCACTGTTTTGAATAGTACACGAAATATGTGCATCCAAATAGGATGAAATGTTGTGGGCTTGTCCAAAATTTTATATTCTACATTTCATATTAAGGAACCCAATCCTTATTTGGCTTATATGGGGCCCATCCGAACTGATATGTCCAAGCCACCGAATATGGACCAAGTCAAATGCGGTGTTCTGTATTTTATCAATATCTTGATCTGTAGTTGTCCAAAGGGTTCCAAACAATCGGTGGAGACAGTCAAGAGATAGGGATACAACTTTTCTATTTTCTCCAAATCTAGATAAGACTGTCTGAAAGCCGAAACTCATGGTACAAGTGGATTGATGAAATCTGTGTGCCTAAAACCACCTTCCAATTTTCCTATAAAATGACACCTTGGGCTCCCCATTTGAAATTTCGGCCAAGAGGCAAGGTTCTTCCATTTTTTAGTTCCCAAGGAGTCTTCTAAACATCCCTAGATGTTTTGGAGGCTATGTTAAGTGCTACTTTAACATCTCCTTCTTTTTCCTCTTCCATGGGTTTCTAAACCCCTTGTGATCACTCGGGGAGGAACGTGATGTAAATCCCAAGCTTCATGTTGTAATATTTGAATGATCTTTTGAATTCCAGGTTTTTGGGTTGTTTTTCCTCATACTCTATTCTTATTTTATTGATTTATGTACTGGTATGTCATGCTCAACTCATAGGATCATGTTTGGGGGTACCCATTCATGTGATGTTTCACACACCGTTCACCACTTTCTTTTCCCCTTCCAATTGCGGTGTTTGTGTTGTTCATATTGGTCAATTGAACTCACATAATCACTATCAAGGTCATGCAAATTTATTTCATGGTATCACAATGAAATAACATACAAACTTGGACAGCACATCGAATTCTTCATGTGTTTCCTTGGTGAGTTTCGGTTATGATGTCAAACACAAATCACCCAATCATCGGCGGTGTCCGGTGAATCATTATGTGTTTTCGACTAAACCCTAGGAGGTATCCTAATATAAACTCAGTAACATTATGGTTCTAGTTATTACAAACCAGGGAATAAAATATCATAACCCCATATCATGAAGCGATGAAGGATGAGCATCACGAGACTTCCCCAGGTTGATCACGTTTAATCAATCTTGTTCATTTCTAATTTTTTTATCGCATTCATTTCCTATTTTCATCATTAATCATAAAACCCCCATGTATTACAAAACCTAATTCACCTTCTATTTCCATAATCAAACCCTCTTTTCAAATTAATGGTCTAAGGCTCTATCGATAGACGACCTAGGGTTGCTGCTATACTGCAGAAATTCTAGTCAAAATTAAACAACTATTTTGACGCGCTCGACAACGCGACCACTCATTACTAACCCATTACCTTCTTGGGCCATATCTCTGGCACCGAACATCTGTTTGATGAACAGTCAGTGGTGTTGGTACTCTTGGAGCATAGTCGTCCCTTTGAGTATACCCCATGGTAGTTCAGGGTATAGTTGATATACGACCCGGTTGGTTCGTAGATGAAACCAAATGGTCCCCCGGGACTAAAAAGGTAATAACTCGTAGATCGGGCATCTGATTGACGTTTCGTCTGTTGATTTGAGACCCCTATGATAAGGTGGTCCTTTTTTTACTTCTATGTGAGACTTCTTGACACTTGGAAGTAACGACCAGTAGCTCATGGAGTGGACCCTCCCGGAGATGAGCGTACGGAGTGCTGAGACCTAGTAGTTGTAGACCTGACAACTTCTTGACCAATTCGACTTGAAGTGATTCGATTAGCCCAGTGGACAGAGTGCCCGGTATTTGGAGGTAGACCCATGGAAGATGGAGCTCCTGGTAGTTGGCATCAAACCTGTGGTACTTGACAGTAGGAGTACCTCTGTAGGCTATTAGGGGGAAGCACACGGTATTTGGCAAAAAACCCACAGTGGACGGAGTGCCTGGTATTTGGCAGCAGACCCGCGGTACTCGACAGGAGGAGTACCTAAGCATTCTAAGGTTAGTGAGTAGCTCCATGGAGTCATGACAGGGCCATTGTACTCAACAGAGGAGGAGTTCTCTAGCAGTTGTGGTCTCGATAATGAAAATCTTGGTTTGAGAAGATTCAATGACCTTTGTGTTTTCCTCATGATTGAGATGGGTTACTTGATAACTTATGTATATGTATGGGAATATACCTAAGTAAAGGTTATATATTGAGATATTTCTTTGTAGTTTATCCTTGTTGGATTTAGTGAGACCTTGAGGGTCTCGGGGTCCCTACTGAGTATTGTTATACTCACCACGGCAAGAGCTACGCCCGCACTGCGTTGTGTTGGTTGCAGACGGCGGACAGCACTAGTCGTGGTTGAGGCTTGTAGAGCTGGACAGTACCCGGAGGTGGACTTCATGACGAGACGGTACCTGGAGGAGACAGATGGACGTGGAGAGCTGAGGTGGCCATCTGTACCTACCCTACAGGTAGAAACCTGGAGGACGATATAGGAGCTGCTTCACCTTTCAACTGTTGTCTTCTCAGTTGTACTTTACTTTCAGTTGTAGTTGTACCTTTCTATTGGGATTGTATTTCTAGCCCCTTTTTACTTTAAACACACTTGTTATATTGATTTACTTAGTGTTTTCTTCCTCTTGTTCTCTGGTTGTGTGTGTTTACGTTTTATAAAGGAAATGCCTTCCCAGTTTTTAGGGAGTTACACCTTTGGTGCTAGTCGCCAGTCCCTGGCCTATGGAATGTGAGCTTGTGGTAGTCACGATATAGAACCTGGGGGACGAGTCGTGATAATAACATCGAGTAATTAATCATTTCATTTATTAATAATTTAGTTATTATTATCCCGGATATTTTCATTAGGATATTTTCTATGGATGAATTTAAATCTTAGTTTATTGATAAAATGGCATGTGTTTCAATTATTTAACTTTCCATTTTTATTATTCCATACCTTATTTTCCATGAGATTTTTTCAATGATATTATCTCTTGATGCATCTCATTTTAGGTAAATTAATAAAATTTCAGTAGTTTTTAGTTATTTACCTTTCCATATTTATTATTACTTATCTAATCATGATAGTCAAATTATTTAAATGGATTGTGTGTTTAACTATTTACTTTCTATATTGATTATTCCATGTCTAATCATGATAGTAAAATTATTTAAATTTAATGTGTGTTCAGTTATGTACCTTTTCCTGTTGACTATGATTCTTGATTTATGGTAGATTACATTTCACTTAACCCTTTCTGATTAATTGAGATCACCCTTATTTTTTCCCTTTCATAGGAATCTTGGAAGTTTACTATGAATGATATGAAATGATATTATACAAGGAATAATAGTATTATCTAAAGAAAATTATATTGATTTTTTTGGTAAAATGTAATGTGGGAGTCATGTATATATCTAGTTTACCAAGACTATAAAAATATTTAGTAATTTGTGATGATATTTATTGTATATAATTCTAATTAATTAAAGAAGACACTAGATCCATGGTACTAAGATTGGGGTTATTACTATCAGGATGTAATTCTATACTATACCCTCACACCGATGGATCGAGGGAATGCACCATTAAAGAAACTATTCCATGATGAAGGGAATAAAATATACAAGTCATCTTCAAAGAGATACATAGTCTATAAGTAGGGTAAAATTTGTGTGTTGGTAATCTCGTGCATTCCTATTTATACACCCATGTATCACTTCCCTTTCTCTTGTACGTCTAATCATGCATGTGTGCTGAGTTTGTGCTATGTACCTAGTAGTTTCTGTGTAATGGGAATTACTTATGTTCTTTACTCATGTATTTATATGTATCCATGTATGTCCCAATGTATCTTCTAATATACACATCATGATTCTAGTTAGGGGTCACAAAGCTTGTGACAGAAGCCACATGATGTGTTATATTTAAATTCCTATAAAACCCTAACATAATAGCCAGGGTCCCACACACAATGCATGTTATTCAATTACACAATGTGTATGGAGAAAATTTATAGCACCCATAGGTTCTTCAAAAAAAATTTGGTCTTCTTCTGCCATCGGGATTCTCATCGGGCGAATGAAATTTAGGGTTAGAAAATCCACACCATCACCGCTCATCAGAATCTAGGCCTAGATTTTCCCAAAAAATGAATCCTTTTTCTGTACATTTTCAACCATCGAACATCAATCCAGGAATAATGAGGAACTATTATATGATATGATCCACCTACATTAATCATCTAATGATGCACCTCGATCGCAAAACACACCCATAGTATTGATCTATTTTGATGAATAATTGTCTTACAATGATCAAATACATGATATTTGTCGAACTGTGTTCTGAAGGAATTTTCCAATTGGAACATGAAAAGAAATGGAGGAGAAAAATATAAAAAATAAACATAATGACGGAACCTAAATTTTTTTTTATTTTGGACTCAATTCATTATCATGTGTCCGATGAATGAGGAGCAAAAAATCAATCAATGAAAAAAAATTAATTATATTTAAATCAATTTTGGATTCATGATTCAATTTTTATTTTCGGAATTGATCAACATTATACATGGGATAAATAAATGAAATGAATCCACAAAATATAGATTCCCTACCTTGATTTTGGATTTATCACTGATGATTAATGATCTTACATCATATTCCATAGTGAGAACTATAATCTCCAATGTTGTTGTAAATTATTAAGATACAATTTGATCATTAGATCTGATATAGTTCACTAACACCTTCACAATTTAACCTCTATAGGTATCAAGGATTATGTGTCTACCCCTTGGAATCTCCCATAACAGGGTATTTATAGAGTATTATTAGTTCACTACATCAAAACAATTAAATTAATTAATTAAATTTATTTACTTTATTATTTGTGTCTATGAAAACTTTGTAGAAAACACCCAACGCCAATAAAAATTATGTTAGTACTAGGTCAAATACCATGTTTTGGACTCAATAGTAGCCTCGAATATCCAATTTAATTCTATATTTAAAATTTATTAAACTTTTTCAAGGAACCTATATGTGAGTGATATATATATATATTATTTCTTTCAAATATCAATTTTGGGCACATCATGACACAAAATATCATGTCATATTAGCATCTTTCTCACAAAATATTACTAGATATACTCGAAACATTTATGTGGAAAAAATTGAGAGTTTACATTCTCCCTACCTTTGGGAAATTTTTTTCAAAAATAAAAAAGTGTTGCTCAGATATATATGGGTATTAAGCTCAAATATGAGTCTCCATATCCTATGTGCTCTCCTAAATAATCATGTGATTCCACCAGAGACGCACTAAAGGAATATCTTCCTCATATAGGAACCTCTCATGAATATAATCAATCTACACTAGATACTCTTCAAAGGTAGATCAATCCTCAATTACTAGAACACCCCAGTCAAAAACATGTGATGTTTTATGCACATATCTCCTATGTTCTGAAAAATGAAAGATTTTGTGTTCCCTGTATATATACGGCGGTAGAGCTAAGCGGTATTCCACTTCACCGAATCTATATAGTATTTGGAAAGGGACAATGAATCTCAGAGATAACTTGTTGACCCGGAAAAACATCTATAATCCACATCAATGTGGGACCTTCAGGAACACATGGTTTCTCACCAAAATATCCCAATACCTCTATCATCGAACTGCACAAGACTTTGGGTGGCTCTATACGTTCCTCATCTACTCTTGGATGATCTAAACCTTATCTATTATATCTCCCACCAACTCTATCTCCATGAGTGCTTACTCACATGGATCAATCCAACAATATGGTGACCTATAGGGTCACTCATTACAGGGCCTCAAATGGTACCATAAATATGTTTGAATGGTATTTATTATTGTATGAAAATTCCACCAAGGGTAGATGATCCTATCAACTATATATAAAGTCTAATATCAAATCCCATATCATTTCCTCCAAAACCTAAATGGTCCACTCAATCTAGATGTCAGTATGGGGGTGAAACATCATGCTAAAATGAAACTGAGTCCCAAATTCCTTCTTTAATCCATTGTATAAATGTGATGTTAATTGAGCATCATTGTCTGAAAATCTCATCGAGGGAACTCCATGGAACCAAACTATCTCATGCATGTAAATGTGTCACAATCTCTCTATTGGACTCTACTCTCAAATAGATAATAATTGGTTTAACATGGTGATTCATCCAATGATCACCCAGCTATCAACATTTCCCATATATAGAAATGAAAACCCCATTGTGATTTCCATATAATTTCCATCCCACGTACACATTGGAATCTAAGTGGTTTGATCTAAACCCTCTGAAAACTGGTGCTCGGCCTTCACCGACTGATAAGTGAGGTGTCAAGAGACAAACTCCACTACACACTTATTCAAGACTATCCAAAAACATTGATGTCATAGGTCTGGGTATATATTAAACCTAGGTGTAATTTCAAAAGGTGTGTATGAATCTCCCTGATTACCTCCTCCCACAACATCACTAGTGTCATCATCCATCCTTTAAAACTGGTAAAATGCTCCCCACCATTAGAAAATCAATCAGGAGAACGTCCAATGGATATCTGTATAAATAATGTCTCATAGTTGGTATCTTCGTACTGAAATTCCATAAAATGTTGTAAAAGTGGTGGGGTAAACACCATCAACTGAATATTTGAAGCATCATCCTTGTACACTAAGGTAAACTACAATGAGTTTAATTTCTCTAATGCCTCACACAAAAAATGAGGAAAAGATCTCTTCTTTAGAGAATCTACCAAAATTTTCCGCTTCCCATTAGTATAAACTGTCTCAAAGACACATTTCATGATGAACTCTAGCTATCACATATATCTTAATTGATGATATTTTTTATAGAAGATACATTTGAGAGTCTTGTGGTTAGAGAAGATGATAAATCACTCACCCATTTGATAGTGTAACCATATCTTCAGGGTGATGACTACCACTACCAACTAAATATAATGTGTTGTGTAGTTATTCACATGTGGTCTCAACTACCTAGAACCGTAGGTGATCATAAACTTCCTCCTCAATGTCACACAACTAAATCTACTTCTTGAAGCATCATATAACACTATATACATGACACTCTCCACTAGAAATCTCAATATGGGGGGTTCTCTTTAACCTCTACAAAAAATCCTGAAAATCTTATTAGAACAATTTGATAAACATGAAAGGATACCACTTTAGAGTCAAAGAAGCTCATGGTTCCAAAACCATGGAGTAATCATGCACAAATCTCATGTAGTAGCTTTCGAACCCAAGGAAGATATGCACCTTCTTCATGCTCTTCAGTGGATCCCAAGTTAAAACTATCTCGACCCTTTTCAGGTCCACTTTTAAACCATTAGAAGAGATAATATGTCCCAAAAATTAGGCATCCTGAATCTATAACAAACACTTTATGATCTCCCCATAGATCTAGTGTTCTTGGATTGTGTCTAGATCCATCCTCAAGTGTCTCGCATGCTCCTCCTCAAACGCTAAGTACACTACAATGTCATTGATGAAGGCCAATGTGAACTAGTCTAAGGAAAACATCTGATTCATGATTCCCATGAAGATTATTGGGTTTTTCTTTTTTGTAGAAATAATAACCAAGTACTCATAGTGACTACATTGACATTTGAGTACCTCCTCAGTATGTCCTCATCCCATACTCATAGCTAGTGATATCCGGATATCAGTTCAATATTATAGAACCAACGAACCCCTATAAACTGATTTAAGAGTTCATAAATCCTTGTTAGTGGATAATTTTTCTTCACATTCACCTTTTTTAGGAACTGATAATCCTTATATAACCTCAAGCACTGGGTTGACTTCATGGGGAACAATACTAGGGCTGCCTAGGTGGAAACACCGGATCTCACAAAGCCCTTCCTCTATAATTCTTCCAAATGCACCCTCATATCCTGAAGTTCATTTGGTTATATATGATACTATAGTGTATATATCATGGTTTTCTATTGGTGTAACTTAATGTATAGGTCAATCTCATGGTAGGAAGGCAGGCCTCACACATCCTCCATTAATATGTCCACATACTCATCCACCACAGTATGAAACTGATAGCCTATAGCGTCCACTACACCAATAGTCATAGTAGGAAACTATTGATTAATCAGATAAACCTTCAATCATATGATTCTATACTTCACTTACAAGTTTCATTATATTCTATGAAGGAAAACATTGTCCCATCAACACAGAGACACTGCATCCTCCACCTAAAACATCCAATCTATTCAAGAAAATTGTATATCCAGTACATCCCTAACAAAATATTAGTATGCCTCATAATTTACATAAAGATATCCCTTGATAAACTCTCTACTACAAGTGTCAAATCACACATTTATAAAAATTGAATGATAATTGAGTCATCTTCAGTAGGAGTCTCCATAAGTAAGGGTCGAACCAAGGGCTCAATCGAAACCTCTAGGTCTCAAACTAGGGACGTTGATAGAAAATTGTGCCTAGTGCCTGTTTCTATAAAAATGGTAGTTAAGGTATATAAGACACATATCATACCTCTAATAATTCTTAGGGAATTTGGATCATTGGCCTCTATGGAATGTAGCTTCCCTCAACCCCATCCACCAACTCCCTAAGCGTGGTGAGGACCACCTAGGACTGTTGTTGGAAATATGTCAAGCCTTCTGCCACCCCCTACTTCTTTCTATGATCCTATGACACACCCTCTATCATGTGGACCTCAATTATTCTTCCACTACCTCATGTAAGGAATCCCATACACAATATCATTGTTAACCTTATGGATGGTTAGAAAATTACGTGTGATAATTCCCTGACCATCACAACAGTAACACTGCCTTTACCTAGGCTTACTAGATCCAGACCGAGATCACCGAACTAAAAAATCTCAGTACTAAGATCACCTCTTGGAATTTATTTCACACCCTGATACCTATATATTATGTCAGCTACTTGTTGCAAAATTCTCATCCACAGTGTTTCACATGAGCCTCAGCCTAGTTGGTGAGCACTCCTTAAGTGCATCCACGAGACCTAGGTTCAAAATGAGGCGGAGGCATAATTATGGGTTTTATAGAAATACTGTAAAAGGTATTATAGTACTGTATTAGGCACTCTATCAGTATGGTGTGGGTACTATATCAGGTAGTGTAGCAGTTATTGTAGCAAGTATTGTTTGGTACTATAGCAGCCGAAACTATTCACCTTGTGACACCGGTTTGGGCTTAGAGTCCTTAAGGCCTTCGGGCCACCTAGGCCTTCAGGTTAGTAAGGATTATGGGCCACCTCTAAGGCCTTTGGGCCACCTCAAGGCCTTCTGGCCACCTGATCAGTGTAGTTACCCTAGACAGACTCTGCAAAAAAAAGAGTATCCCCAGAGGCGGATTCAGAGAAAGTATACTCACCAGAGAAGATCCAAATGGATTTAGAAGAATGATAGGGTATGGCTATGCCATCGGTACTAGCCTGTTCTTTCATGGAAAGCCTATCTAGATGGTCATGTGAAGGTGGAGAGCAATCATCACGATGCAGGTGTTGGGGAGGAGCAGTTCCTTGTAGGTATAGTCTAGCTGAATTCTCTAAGACCTTTGGGTCATGTAATATATTAAGCCTACAAGCTAGGTAATATCTAAGACAATGTGTCTTTTAAGGGTTCTCCCTCATACCTTGATAGGGTGGTTATCAAAAATCGATAAAAATGAAGGCCTTCGGGCCATTCAGGCATAGCATTCCCACTACTAACACCCATTTTCGATGTCTTCTCATACTAAAATCTCTCTATTACTAAGGAACACTCAAGCACCCCAGAATAGGTAACAATTCATAGAGGTATCAGACTACACCATATGTATCTTCATATACCTCAATCAAAGTTCCACACATGAAAGAACATATCTCAAACCATATCCATTTTTTATCATGAGAGGTTGGTAAACCTTTATGAATAGTCTTTCATAGTCATGTTTCCCTATTATTGTTGTAAATGATCCTAGATTCATGCTTCTTACAATGAATATAGAGATAAATACTCCCAAAATATTCAATCATTCTCTTTCCTTTAATTATTCACGTCAACATATGATAGAACCACCAGTCACTATGAACATCATATGGATCCATAAAGAAGGTTCAATGCTTGGATCGCCATGGTCTCTAGGTTTCCTAATGAGAAAAAAAGACTCACATAACCATTGTGATCCAGTACTCAATTACCATTTATTATAGCTCAACCTTGAACCTAAGGGGTCACTGATTTTGAAACTCATGAAGTGTGTTTATCTTTCGCACCTCATCCACTGGTACAGTGGGTTCCAACTGCTATTCGACGGGTGGTTCAATGACTAGAAAACCAACCAGAAGCACTTCCACCTAAATAGGTCACTATATCAAAGCCTTATCTCTAATGGGATTATACCTTTGGTCATACTACTGAATCCTAGATGGAAGTCATTATGGATTCATCTTGAAGACAAGAAGTATCATGATCAATGAGCATATCTAGTGAGGTCATTCAAGGACTTGGAAACTCAACCCATTCATATATGATACATGTACCAATTTGGTTCCCTACAACTAATTTATACTTGTACCGCATTGAAATAAAGGTGATAAAAGTCTTTATGTAAGGATATGATAGTCATCACACCAACACTAGATCCCCTAGCCTGAAAGATTTACTAGATGTGATTAAGGATTTTTTCATAAAACTAAAACTAATCATACAACTAGACAAAAAAACCGAACTCCAATCCTAAGATAGAAGACTGCTTTGATACCACTCTATCATGACCCAACACACCGAGGCCCCCCTGGCCAGTGATAAGGTGAATATGACTACCCATTCCCACCACCAATATTCCAAGCTATGTAAACCTACACTGAGTAGGGCATTACACTGACATAGGAGGCCTTATCCTATGGTACCTATATGAACACACAAATATCAATGATCATAAAATCCTTAAATGTGAAACTGAAATTAAAACTAAATTCATTAATATGTATAAATATCACAATCATAAAATGATTATTGATATTGGAAATCATTAAAGAGAAAATACAATCCCACCAAAACTAATAAGATATCCAACATGCTAATAAGGGAGGACTACAATCAGATATGAATCATAGATTGAACCATGATCTTTATATACCAAATATGATATCCTTATAATCCTTTTCCACTAATAACCACATCAAAGGGTTGTTTTTCTATATAATACATTACATGTACTAGAAAATCCCATGCTAGGCTGAGTATAACAATACCCGAAATGAAACCCTGAAATCACTAAGAATAAATTATCAAGAGTATTCATATCATCAAAATATTTTTCAGTAATGATTTGATACATATAGTAAAACATTTAAATATACTCATAGTAAAAAAATGTATCAAGTTATGGTAAAAAATTCATTTTCATTAGTATATTATGATTGAGAGTCAGTGACACCACTCGTTGGGGTGAACTCACTCTGTGAGTCTGATGACACTGATGGTGTCCATTTTAGATTTTAGGCTCATTGGTTATCTCCATAAGGAAGTACTCACTAGATATATGAATAGATTGATAAACGTATGGGAATCACACCCAGGGCCATGGGGTATACTAAAAACCCAATATAGATTAACCTTCTATGTAGGGGATCAACTCTCATGTACAGTTGGTTATGTCGATTCTAAGGACCCCACTTAGGGAATTAGATGATGTAGGATCCCATCTTGGACCTCTGAGGTATTCCTAAAACTCTATCCAAAACCAATCCAAAATGTAGGATCTCAATCCTATCATCAACATTTAATTCTATAATATACCCACAATTGGATGGATTAAGGAAATTCACCCTTAATGAAACGCATCCCTACTGACTGGAAAAAGTCTCCAAGTCATATTTGAATAATTAAACTGCGATTATATACCATAAACAGTGTGCACTATAAATTGTGGACCTCCCCATATAATTTCATTAATTCCTATCCACATTCCCATGTATATCTATTCATTCCCATGTACTGATGTCATGTCATGTACCTAGCAACAATCGAGTATCGGGCCATGCCCATGCACTTTACCTTTGTCTGTATACCTGGACAAGTTCACGCTCATGTATCATTTGAGATAAGTGTCGAGCCTCTAGGTATGGGTCACACAAGATGGGAAACATATCACATGATTTTTGATATTTTACTTCATATGAAACCCTTTCAATGCATTCATGTCCCCACATAGGGCGTGTGTTCTTCTGTTACGTGCTTTATAGTGTGGCAATTTATAGAACCTATTGTTTCTTTACATGTTGTATGGATCTTCAACTTCCACCATTATTCTCAATCGGAAAGATGTATTTGGGGTTGGATGAGCCTCATCGTCACCTCTGTTTATAAATAAATCCTCAATTTTATCAGTAAATTATTCCCCAAGTTGTGTCGTTGTTTCCACCACACATCAAACTGGGAATAATGAAGAATGGTGGTCCAATCTGATATGCCTCTAGTTTTCCTCAATCTTTTCACCTCAATCGCACCCTTGATTAAGAACCGAACATGTGGTATTGATCTATTATATCAAATAATAGTATTGAAATGATCAAATAGCATGTTTTCATCGATCCATGGTGAAAGGAATTTCCCATGATGAACATGCGAAGAAACAAGGGAGAAAACAAAAAAATGTGAGTAACAAACCTCGACCTTTCTCCATTTAAACCAAGATTAGTTTTCATATTTTTGATGAACAAAGAAAAAAATCATTAATCAATTATGAAAATATAATTCTATCGATTTTAAGTCAACTGTTTATGTCAAAATCAAATCTTGTTTGTGTAATCAATCACTACTTCATACAGGATAAATAAACGGGATGAATCTAAAAAATAAAATTTTCCTACCATGAGTTCATATTAGTCAATTATAAATAATTATATAGTGTCATAATCATTGGTGGGATCCATGAACACTAATTCCATTGGATATCCTTAGGATATCAATTTTATCTTCCGATCTAATGTTGTTTCTCAACGCCTCTTCGAGCTCTCCTCTATAGGTCATTGGGGTTATGAGGAAAAACCTGGGACTCACCCATAATAGAGGATTTATAGATAATTACAACTTAAATATGTTAAAATAATTCAAGCAATAAATTATATTGTTTTATTTTATTATTTTTTCACACACTAACTTTTTAGAAAATTCCTGATGCTGAAAAAAATATTTCATGCCTAGGGTAAGCCCCATGTTCTAAAATTAACAACAGACTCATATTTCCAATCCAGGAATCCATTTACAATTTATTAAATATTTTTATTTAATGCCTAGTATTAATATATTTAATTTTTAAAAAAAATCACTGTTGGGCTCACCAAGTATCAGAATTTTTCATTGTCCCAGTGTCAAACTCTAAAAATGTTACTAGATATATTTCAATGTTTTACATGGAATAAACTATTAAAATTTACAAATGACACATAAGTAAAAATAGTATATGTTAAAAACCATATCATATTATCTTGGATAAATCTATGATTTTTATGAATTCTTTGTCATTTAATAAAATATTAATTATTATAAAATATCATTAATGTCACTTTTAGAACTATTCATTTATTTTGACTTTTAAAACTAAAAGGTATCAATGGAATTCTAATTAAATGCATCAAAACATATCTAAAATAAAATAGGTATCTAAAAAATCATGGTACATATAATTTCACTTTAATTATATTATTTTATTAATTTTTAGAAGCATTTTATTAATTTTTTACTCCTTACACAATAACTATGTCAATGTTGTATTACCTTTAAAGGTAATTATATCTTCACTAAAAACTAAAAAGAAACATAGCATGATGGAAAAATTTGTTTATCTTTCAAATTAGTATATATAAACAAAAATATCCTCTTTTATCCCTGTATAAAAAAAATAATTATAATAAAATAAGAGAATTGCATTTATTACATTTCTTTATATAAAATAGTATAAAGGGTAAAAATCCTCAAACAATGGCAAGAAAAGTCCATATATTCAGATTTTGGATGGTTATAAACAATATATACTCATATAATAAAAATAGGTCATGTTTTAGGGTCATTATTTGGTCACTATCATTTCATTTGTAAACTTAATTGCCTAATTTACCCTTTACTATGGTAACAAAATTACTAAAATTACTATTCATAATAACTAAAATTAAAAGGTACCTATTTAAAAAATTTAGACTTCTTGATTCCAAATATATATTAACTTTTTCAATATTTAATTCATATAAGTGTCATAAATTTCATTTAATATAAATTCATAAAAAGAAAAGAAAAACATTTTTTACCATAATTCATTTTTATGCCCAAATATGTACTTATACCAAAACCTGGTATAATTATGATTCAAATGAAATTAGTTTTATTTTATATATTTAAATAATTTATAGTTTAATATTGAGATAATATTCAAAGAATAATGATTTTTAATGATAAAAATGAATGTTTTACAGGAATAAGAATTATTATTCCCCAAAAAATAAATCATTTGGGAATAACAAAAATATTTTACCCAAATATAATTTTAATAATAATATTTCAAAAATGATATTCCATTTATAAAATAAAATTTATAAAAGTTCAAGAAATTATTTATAATTATTTTCTCACAATAATCAATAAATTTCATTTTTAAAGAAAACGTGTTTTTGAAGAATAAAATTGCTTTAAACAAAATTTGGTGCTTCATTCAAAATAATTAATATATAAATAATATTGAGTTGTATCATGATTTATATTTCATAATTTAGTTAATACTATTTATACCCACTAATTTAATAGTTATGTTATAAATATCATGTTTAAATATTCTTATTTTGTGGTCTGTTTTGGTTCGGTGTGGGTGTAACGCCCCGACCCCAGTTACCCAGAGTCGGTGCATTATTACATAACATTGGCATGATCACAAGAAAGATCAAATCTCGAAAGACCTATTGGTTTAGTAGCCTTGGAAAATGCCAGATATATTCATAAGTTTTACATTACATTATAAAATGAAAAACTACTACAACAACATAATGTCTCAATAGACCACACTATTATCCCCTCATAAAATCCCTGCAGGTCATTCATAACTTACTTCTTCTCATCCTGGGAAAAATAAAACATAGAAAAGGGGTGAGCTCAAATGCCCAGTAAGGATAACAATATAGCGGAAACTTTCATAAATAAGAATAAACATTTAAGGAAATGCATTACTAAAACAAAAGCCTTTTAAACTTGAACTTCAACATAAAATGGCAAAGGTAAAAATGAAATAATGCCATTTAGTTACTCACATGGATATTCTACTAATCGAATAATCACATGCAAAAATCAATAACCACTTTCATAATGTTGGAATGCATAATGCCAGACTATCATAACCACATAGCCAAGGCCTCGTGCCAAGACTACAAATAAGATTTTGTCAAGGCCTTGTGCCAAGACACTAGTTTGTCTCATGAGACCTACCGATGCATCGAGGAGCTATAGCGGGCTCCACCCGTCACTTATTAAGTCCAATGCATTCCCATATGAAAAGGTTTAAACATAACATAAACATTCGTATTAAAACTAGCATACGAAATGTCAATACTTTCACCATAAACTATGAATGGTATAAAAATAGCACATCCACAGTCAAACATATCACAAAACCTTCAATACAATATAGAAGTTTTGTATCATAATAAATCAACTTCAAATAATCTTAAAATCCATCAAAGGATGTTGACATAGATGAAATCAAAATTCTTTTAAAAGAAATATCTCCTTTTATTTTGAAATAATTTAAGATCCATATAAAATAAAACATTTTCTTTGAAAATATTCTTATAAGATTGTAAGGGAAGCTTTGAAGATTTTATAACGGCGTAAAATAACCGCACCCACCGTATAAGTTAAAAAAAACATTCTTACCTCAATTCTGTCGAAAAGGTTAAAAAGGACCTTGTTTCGAAAACGACGGAAAGATTCCTTTATAAACCTCTTATAAAAAGTCAAACAAGGGTTATAAATGACTTTAACCCATATTCTTGTAAATAGTAAAAATGTTTTTAAATACATTTTTAAGAAACATGTATGTGGATGATAAAGATATCCCAGTAGATTATTACGTATAAACAACCTCGGATAATGAAGAGATTGTGAAATAAACCCTTACCTTGTACTTTTCCTTGGTTGGGGTAGGTTAACCTCCTGTATAATAGTGAAATAATTGTTACTAAATTATACAAGAATCATATACATTAATATGATATCATATATGATCTTTTAATATTGATTTGATAATAATATCTTAGTATTATCGCTGTTTCGGGTGTGAACTTACTTGTTTGCTTTTGTATGTTTTGTTACGTAAGACATGTTTGTAAAGGATAAGTTGTATATTATTCAAATCCAGAATGGTATCAAGTCCTTAAACATCATTTTTAAATCATCAAATGATAATTATACTTGAATGGATACGATGGAAAATGAATCTCATCGCGTTCGTGGAGACGGTAGTCCGTACGTACGCACGAAGGCTACTTCCATTTAATTTTTATTTTAAAAGAATCGAATACAAATGATACATAGGTATATTACTATTCCAGTATAATATAATATTTTATATATGTTACTTAAGTTCATTAACACCATCCTTTATACGTTCCATGTGTGGTATGAACGAGTCATATCATTTTAAGGGGGCGGTAGTCCGCACTTCCTCAAATGAAATTATCGTATGTATATACAACATGAAACGAATAATGGTATGAAATAAAATGGAATTACAGAAGCTTATATATAAAATATATATCATTTAATTACAGTGCCATCATAATGGCCACCATGAGAGGCGGTAAGATGTATTTGAACAATCATCGTTTCGTGAGGCGTTAGTTTTCCATCCACAGAAACATTATGTTCATCATCCATTAGATGGAGTTGTGTGTATGTGTAGTTTGAATCCTTCTTATAACAACATCCTAGTATATTGAGGATACTGGTGTTGTTACAAAAGAAAGGAAATAAAAAGAGTTTGGGGGTTGAAGAAGCAAAATAAATGAAAATAATTTAAGAGAAATCGTTACCTTTAATTTAGGTAACTCACTTTGGTTGGAACCAAAGGACTTGTTGAAATGCTTTCTGCCTAAGGGGAAGCTTCAAGGAGGAGGAGAGGGATGTGGGGAGCTTAGTTGGGCAGAGTTTGGACGAGCCAAGTGGCTTGAGAGGTGTGAGGAATGAGTAGAAGTGGTCTCCTTTTATAAGGGGGAGGAGGGGCTCTTTAGGAAAGAGTGAAAGTATTACTTTATAATATAATTATATTCGGTTTATAATGGTCCAAAAATCATTGAGGTCGAAGATAAGATGAATCATATTCTAAATAACATCAAACAGTAAGAATTGGACAGGTTTTAGATAATATTTTAATCATTATAATCTTATTTATTTAAATGATTTATTAATGAGGTAAACATTGCATCATTATTGTGTCATTAATAATTTAAATTATTTGATGTCTAAAAATTATAAATAAAATATCCTTATGTAGAAAATCTTTTTAGCTTTCTAATGAATATTTATAATCGAAAATTCAACATGTATAACCCTATGTAAAAATTGTTCTTCTAAAAGATGCAAGCTTATGCCATTTTTATTTTTATTTTAACTTTATTAATATAATGTGTCCCTACCACATACAAGTGGATCCAAGGGGTCCCCAAATTGACCCAAGGATGCCCATGGTCGGGTATGTGTCCACCAATAAGTTTAGGACACGTTTTAGGGTAATTTTGTATTATTATAATATTATTTTTTTAACCCTTATTTACCGGATTTACCCTTTAACCATGGTAAATAAAATATTTACCACAGTAACTATTCAAAATGTCTAAAAATAAAAGTTACCTATTTACACAATTTGAACATCCTGATTCAAAATATGGAATCCATTTTCCTAAATTCAAAACACAGAAGTGGCAGAAATTAATTTAAAATTAATTCCCGCTGTCAAAACAAAAAGCGTGTTTTTAAGAGATAATAACTATAAAAAGATTGACACTTGTTTATGTTCGGTTTAATTGTAAAATTATGTCCAATGACCAACATTATATTAAATGGTAAAAATATATTCTAAATATACTTTAAAACCACTCAAAATCACAATTTATCACTATTAATTATTTTGATTAAAAAAGTTGTTTTTAATTAAAATTTAGAAATTTTCACTATTCATCAAAATATGAAAGTTATCCGAAATGTACCAAAATTTCACCCTAGGCTAATTTTCATATTCCGAATCTAAAAATTAAGTCCATTTTGAAATATAAAATATATATGATTTCAAAAAGTAGGTATTACTATTCACAACGGCTAGTTTAATTAGTTGTGGTGTGTGTTGGAACTCGAGGTTGCGTACAACACACGCTATCGCATTATTCGAAGGGAAACGTACCGTAGAAGCTTGGGGTGTTACATTCTCCCCTCCTTCAAATAATTGCGTCCTCGCAATTTCTAGGGTATTACTGCATAAAAAGACTTGGGTGGTTTTTCATCATAAGTTCCTCGGGTTCCCACGTTGCCTCTTCCATCTTATGATTTCTCCACAAAACTTTTACCAGACGCGTCGTCCGGTTTCTCAGTACTTGTTCTCTCGTATCAAGAATCTTGACGGGCTCTTCGCAATAAGACAGATCGGGTTCCAGTTCTAATTCCTCATAGGTGAGTACATGCGTTGGGTCAGGCATGTATTTTCTCAACAGAGATACGTGGAACACATCGTGAACTTTGGAGAGACTTGGCGGCATTGCCAATCGGTAAGCTACAGCCCCAATTCGTTCTAGAATTTCGAAAGGTCCGATGTACCTGGGACTCAATTTACCTTTCTTACCAAAACGTATGACTCCCTTCCACGGAGATACCTTCAGGAAAACATGATCACTGACTTGAAATTCCAAATCCTTCCTTCGATTATCGGCATAGCTCTTCTGCCTACTTTGAGCTGCTTTGATGTGATTTTGGATTACTTTCACCTTTTCCACCGTTTCCTCCACCAGTTCTGGGCCTACAAGTTTTCTTTCACCAACGTCATCCCAACAGGTTGGTGTACGACATCTCTTTCCATATAACGCTTCATATGGTGCCATCTGAATACTTTAATGGAAGCTATTGTTATAGGAAAATTCTACCAGTGGTAAATATTGATCCCACATACCCTGAAAGTCAAGTGAGCAAGATCTCAACATGTCTTCTGAGGTTTGAATAGTCCGTTCTGATTGTCCGTCTGTCTGAGGGTGGTAAGCAGTGCTCAAATGAAGTTCAGTATCCAGGGATTTCTGAAGACTTTTCCAAAATCTTGAAGTAAAACGGGGATCACGATCAGAAACAATCGATAGGGGTACTCCATGAAGTCTCACAACTTCATTAATGTATAGTCTTGCTAGACGTTCCAGGGGTAGATCTTCTCTTATAGCAAGAAAATGTGCTGACTTGGTAAGACGATCAACAATAACCCATATTGCATCGTTCCTTCTAGGAGTCTTTGGTAGCCCCATGACAAAGTCCATCGTAATATTGTCCCATTTCCACTCCGGTATGGGAAGAGGTTGCATGACTCCTCCAGGCTGTTGCCTTCTAGCTTTCACTTGTTGACAAACCATACATCTTGACACAAAATCAGCAATCTCCCTCTTCATATTGTCCCACCAAAAATGTTCTTTCAAATCTCTATACATTTTGGTGCTCCCAGGGTGTATAGAGAAATTGGAACTATAAGCATCATCCATCAATTCCCTTTTTAGATCAGGTATATTGGGAACACAAAGTCTCTTCCCGAATTTCAAAATTCCATCTTCATACACAAAGTCTCTCAATCTCCCATCATTCACAGCTTTAATCTTCTTTTGGAATTCTTCATCATTGGTCTGAGAACTCTTAATCCTTTCTAGTAAAGATGGTTTGGCAACCATTTGAAAAAGCATTGATGTTTCACCTTCCCTGGTTATTCCCATGTCCATCTTCACTAGATCCATGAAAATTGGATCCCTTTCAATTCTCATCATGTTCAGAACTCCATGGTCTTTTCTGCTCAAAGCATCTGCTACTTTGTTTGCTTTCCCCGGGTGGTAGTGTATCGTGCAATCATAATCCTTGAGTAATTCAATCCATCTCCTTTGCCTCATGTTGAGTTCTTTTTGTGAGAAAATATACTTCAAACTCTTGTGATCAGTATAAATCTCACATTTTTCACCATAGAGGTAGTGCCTCCATATCTTCAAAGAAAAGATCACAGCTGCTAACTCAAGATCATGAGTAGGATAGTTTTGTTCATGAATTTTCAACTGTCGTGATGCATAGGCAATAACTCTATCATTCTGCATAAGGACACAACCAAGTCCTTTCTTTGATGCATCACTATAAATAACGAACCCATCATTCCCCGATGGTAAAGTCAATATAGGAGCATTGACTAATCTTCTCTTCAGTTCTTCGAAACATTCTTCACACTATTTTGTCCAAACAAATTTAACCCCTTTACGTGTGAGCTTCGTTAATGGGTTAGCCAATCGGGCAAAATTCTGGACGAAACGTCGATAATAACCTGCCAAGCCAATAAAACTGCGTACCTCAGTTATACTCGTAGGTGCTGGCCATTCATGGATTGCTTTGGTCTTAGAAGGATCAACAGAGATTCCATCTTTAGAGACAATATGGCCAAGAAAAGAAATCTCCTGAAGCCAGAATTCTCACTTGCTAAACTTCCCATATAATTCATGCCTCCTCAGAGTCTTCAAGATAATGCGCAAGTGATTTTCATGATCTTCGTAGGTTTTGGAGTATACCAAGATATCATCAATAAATACCACCACAAATTCATCGAGATACTCCTTGAAAACTCTATTCATCAGATCCATGAACACAGAGGGTGCATTAGTCAATCCAAACGGCATTATAGTAAACTCGTAATGCCCGTACCTGGTTCGAAATGCTGTCTTCGGAATGTCTTCCTTCTTCACACACAACTGATGGTATCCAGATCGAAGGTCAATCTTTGAAAAGTATTGAGCTCCATGCAGTTGGTCAAATAAATCATCAATACGAGGTAGGGGATACTTGTTCTTTATTGTTATAGCATTGATCTCCCTGTAGTCGATACATAACCTCATAGATCCATCTTTCTTTTTAACAAAAAGAACAGGGGCTCCCCATGGAGAAACACTAGGGCGAATAAATCCCTTATTACTCAATTCCTCTAGTTGTTTCTTTAGTTCGACTAACTCTACAGTGGCCATTCTATAAGGGGTCTTCGATATAGGCCTTGATCCAGGAATCAAATCAATAGAAAACTCAACTTCTCGTTCTGGAGGATGTCCAGGTAAATCTTCTGGAAATACATCTACAAATTCTTTCACAACAGTTACATCCTCTATTTGAACATTCCTTTCCTCACCGACATTTATTTCATTCTCTTCCTCCCCAATAATTGAATTAAGTTGAGCTGTTGGGGGTGGATCTAAATAAGAATTAGGTGGTGACGATTCTGCTCTAAAAATAAGGTGCTCCTTATCATTATCATCAAGAATCGTAACCTCTTTCTTCTTACAATAAATCTTCGCATCATAGTCCGAAAGCCAGTCCATACCGAGGATTATATCAAACTCAATCATAGGTATGACGATGAAATCAGCAGATAAAGAAAATTTATGTGCTCTAATGGGGACTGATTCACAAAACGTTGTTGCAACGATACTTCCCTTAGGAGTTTTAACAGACAACTCCCTTATTAAATCAAATTGGAAATATCTAATTTTCTTAGCAAACTGGGAAGATATGAAACAATGCGATGATCCAGAATCAAATAATGCATTTGCTAAACATGAGGAAACCATTAAATTACCTGCCACCACGTCTTTCGGAGCTTCTACCTCAGCAGTAGTGATAGCATAAGCCTGGCCTTGATCCCTTGGCCTTTTCTGAGGTAAGTTCTCCTGACGCTTAGGGCATGCATTTGCATAATGCCCCATCTCCCTGCAATTGTAGCACTGAACGTTGGTAGCTTCCTTCTTCCCCTTGCAATCATGAGCTTGGTGGCCTTTTTCACCACACTTGTAACAGACTCCCATTCCCTTCAAGCAAGTACCAGGATGTTTCTTCCCGCATTTACCACAAGATGGATATTCAACCTTTCCCTTCTTCCCCTTATTTCCATTCCCAGATTGATCAGCAGGTCTCTTCTTCTCTTGCTTTGCTTTAAAGTCATAAGACTTAGAGAATTCCTTTTCGGTCTTGATAGCACATGAGACAATGTCTTCGTACGATGAAAAGGATTGTGAGACTAATGCTCGACGGAGAAATGGTTTTAACCCATCAAAGAAACGATCAATCTTACTTCTTGGGTTGCGAATATAATCTCCAGCATACCTCGCTAACCTTGTAAAGTTAGCCTCATACTTTGTGACATTCTCATCCTCCTTTTGTCTCAGACTCAGAAATTGCCTTTCCATATCCGCTCGATGGTCGCGAGGGAAGTATTTTTCTAAAAACAGATCTTTGAATTCCCTCCATTCCATATTTGATACTTCATCATCTTCCTTCATGTTTTGAATCAATTACCACCATTGATCAGCATCTCCAGTGAGGCGGTAAACTGCCATGATAACTTTTTCCCTTTCACTACTCCCCAAAGCCTGAAATATTTTCTCTAGGGAAAATATCCATTGCTCAGCTACTAAGGGATTTGTACTCCCATTGAACGTTGGTGGTTGTTGTCTCATGAATCGATCTAACATTGATCCTCCACACTGCGGATCAGGGTGATCCATACGGGTAAGGTTATTATTCATAACCTGAGTAAGTTTTCCCAGTACGGTGATTAGCTGATCAGCACCAGTTGCGTCACCAGCCCCACTATAATTATCTTGAGCAGGAGGGAAATCCCTACATGGAGTGCGTGCATTGATACAGTTTCCATTTCTTCCACTAGGAGCCATTTCTAAACAATGGCATAAACTAGATCAGTTTATGAATCAAAATACATAATCCCATACTTATAAAACACTAAACATAAATTGAACTATCTATGGATATAATCCATAATCATAAATATGTTTTCTTTGAGGAAGTATATACTCATAAACCCTTCATAATGATTTGTAAAGAAAGTGAGAGTTATCCTAAGCATATCCCCCGGGAGTGTCGTAACCAAGAGTGCAGCAAGGCCCGTTGTCGTGCACCAGTTCCCGTTCGAGTCTAGCTCAAAGCGGTGTTTTCGGGTTTTACCCCTAGGTACATCTGTGCCAGAGCCGCCTCTACCTGCTCGTATCCAGACAGGGATGTATTGCTCGGAAAACTCACAAAATCTCTACAATACCAAAATTCTAGGAAGTTCTTCTATACTAATCCTCAAAGTTCATCTAAAGTCTACGTGCTCTAATCAGAGTTTATCTAAATCTAGCTTCCAAGGTTTGTACTAAACTTCCTCTGATACCAACTGTAACGCCCCGACCCCAGTTACCCAGAGTCGGTGCATTATTACATAACATTGGCATGATCACAAGAAAGATCAAATATCGAAAGACCGATTGGTTTAGTAGCCTTGGAAAATGCCAGATATATTCATAAGTTTTACATTACATTATAAAATGAAAAACTACTACAACAACATAATGTCTCAATAGACCACACTATTATCCCCTCATAAAATCCCTACAGGTCATTCATAACTTACTTCTTCTCATCCTGGGAAAAATAAAACATAGAAAAGGGGTGAGCTCAAATGCCCAGTAAGGATAACAATATAGCGGAAACTTTCATAAATAAGAATAAACATTTAAGGCAATGCATTACTAAAACAAAAGCCTTTTAAACTTGAACTTCAACATAAAATGGCAAAGGTAAAAATGAAATAATGCCATTTAGTTACTCACATGGATATTCTACTAATCGAATAATCACATGCAAAAATCAATAACCACTTTCATAATGTTGGAATGCATAATGCCAGACTATCATAACCACATAGCCAAGGCCTCGTGCCAAGACTACAAATAAGATTTTGTCCAGGCCTTGTGCCAAGACACTAGTTTGTCTCATGAGACCTACCGATGCATCGAGGAGCTATAGCGGGCTCCACCCGTCACTTATTAAGTCCAATGCATTCCCATATGAAAAGGTTTAAACATAACATAAACATTAGTATTAAAACTAGCATACGAAATGTCAATACTTTCACCATAAACTATGAATGGTATAAAAATAGCACATCCACAGTCAAACATATCACAAAACCTTCAATACAATATAGAAGTTTTGTATCATAATAAATCAACTTCAAATAATCTTAAAATCCATCAAAGGATGTTGACATAGATGAAATCAAAATTCTTTTAAAAGAAATATCTCCTTTTATTTTGAAATAATTTAAGATCCATATAAAATAAAACATTTTCTTTGAAAATATTCTTATAAGCTTTTAAGGGAAGATTTGAAGATTTTATAACGGCGTAAAATAACCGCACCCGCCGTATAAGTTAAAAAAAACATTCTTACCTCAATTCTGTCGAAAAGGTTAAAAAGGACCTTGTTTCGAAAACGACGGAAAGATTCCTTTATAAACCTCTTATAAAAAGTCAAACAAGGGTTATAAATGACTTTAACCCATATTCTTGTAAATAGTAAAAATGTTTTGAAATACATTTTTAAGAAACATGTATGTGGATGATAAAGATATCCCAGTAGATTATTACGTATAAACAACCTCGGATAATGAAGAGATTGTGAAATAAACCCTTACCTTGTACTTTTCCTTGGTTGGGGTAGGTTAACCTCCTGTATAATAGTGAAATAATTGTTACTAAATTATACAAGAATCATATACATTAATATGATATCATATATGATCTTTTAATATTGATTTGATAATAATATCTTAGTATTATCGCTGTTTCGGGTGTGAACTTACTTGTTTGCTTTTGTATGTTTTGTTACGTAAGACATGTTTGTAAAGGATAAGTTGTATATTATTCAAATCCAGAATGGTATCAAGTCCTTAAACATCATTTTTAAATCATCAAATGATAATTATACTTGAATGGATACGATGGAAAATGAATCTCATCGCGTTCGTGGTGACGGTAGTCCGTACGTACGCACGAACGCTACTTCCATTTAATTTTTATTTTAAAAGAATCGAATACAAATGATACATAGGTATATTACTATTCCAGTATAATATAATATTTTATATATGTTACTTAAGTTCATTAACACCATCCTTTATACGTTCCATGTGTGGTATGAACGAGTCATATCATTTTAAGGGGGCGGTAGTCCGCACTTCCTCAAATGAAATTATCGTATGTATATACAACATGAAACGAATAATGGTATGAAATAAAATGGAATTACAGAAGCTTATATATAAAATATATATCATTTAATTACAGTGCCATCATAATGGCCACCATGAGAGGCGGTAAGATGTATTTGAACAATCATCGTTTCGTGAGGCGTTAGTTTTCCATCCACAGAAACATTATGTTCATCATCCATTAGATGGAGTTGTGTGTATGTGTAGTTTGAATCCTTCTTATAACAACATCCTAGTATATTGAGGATACTGGTGTTGTTAAAAAAGAAAGGAAATAAAAAGAGTTTGGGGGTTGAAGAAGCAAAATAAATGAAAATAATTTAAGAAAAATCGTTACCTTTAATTTAGGTAACTCACTTTGGTTGGAACCAAAGGACTTGTTGAAATGCTTTCTGCCTAAGGGGAAGCTTCAAGGAGGAGGAGAGGGATGTGGGGAGCTTAGTTGGGCAGAGTTTGGACGAGCCAAGTGGCTTGAGAGGTGTGAGGAATGAGTAGAAGTGGTCTCCTTTTATAAGGGGGAGGAGGGGCTCTTTAGGAAAGAGTGAAATTATTACTTTATAATATAATTATATTCGGTTTATAATGGTCCAAAAATCATTGAGGTCGAAGATAAGATGACTCATATTCTAAATAACATCAACCAATAAGAATTGGACAGGTTTTAGATAATATTTTAATCATTATAATCTTATTTATTTAAATGATTTATTAATGAGGTAAACATTGCATCATTATTGTGTCATTAATAATTTAAATTATTTGATGTCTAAAAATTATAAATAAAATATCATTATGTAGGAAATCTTTTTAGATTTCTAATGAATATTTATAATCGAAAATTCAACATGTATAACCCTATGTAAAAATTGTTCTTCTAAAAGATGTAAGCTTATGCCATTTTTATTTTTATTTTAACTTTATTAATATAATGTGTCCCTACCACATACAAGTGGATCCAAGGTGTCCCCAAATTGCCCCAAGGATGCCCATGGTCGGGTATGTGTCCACCAATAAGGTTAGGACACGTTTTAGGGTAATTTTGTATTATTATAATATTATTTTTTTTAACCCTTATTTACCGGATTTACCCTTTAACCATGGTAAATAAAATATTTACCACAGTAACTATTCAAAATGTCTAAAAATAAAAGTTACCTATTTACACAATTTGAACATCCTGATTCCAAATATGGAATCCATTTTCCTAAATTCAAAACACAGAAGTGGCAGAAATTAATTTAAAATTAATTCCCGCTGTGAAAACAAAAAGCGTGTTTTTAAGAGATAATAACTATAAAAAGATTGACACTTGTTTATGTTCGGTTTAATTGTAAAATTATGTCCAATGACCAACATTATATTAAATGGTAAAAATATATTCTAAATATACTTTAAAACCACTCAAAATCACAATTTATCACTATTAATTATTTTGATTAAAAAAGTTGTTTTTAATTAAAATTTAGAAATTTTCACTATTCATCAAAATATGAAAGTTATCCGAAATGTACCAAAATTTCACCCTAGGCTAATTTTGATATTCTGAATCTAAAAATGAAGTCCATTTTGAAATATAAAATATATATGATTTCAAAAAGTAGGTATTACTATTCACAACGGCTAGTTTAATTAGTTGTGGTGTGTGTTCGAACTCGAGGTTGCGTACAACACACGCTATCGCATTATTCGAAGGGAAACGTACCGTAGAAGCTTGGGGTGTTACAGTGGGGTATTGTATAGCTATTGAACATAATGTTATTATATTAAATTAATGGGGTGTTTAAATTCATATTAATAAGAAACATAATGAAAAAATAAATTCCAAATATGATACCAATAAAATTTAAAAAATATTTTTTTTTTAATTATCTTTAAAATATTTTTCCATCTATTACCCTCTATAATTTTAATAAAATATGAATCCCTCTTCATAGTAAGACTTTGATTCTTCCCATTGTCTTAAATATAGTTTAACAAAGTAATTGTTCCACTATGACTAATAAAACTACCAAATATTATCCCCCTTTATCAAAAAAAATTAAAGGATTGAAAGAGGGAAATATAAAAAATGTACACATACGGGCATTAGGAGATGACACACTCCCAACCACACTCACAAGTACTGAATTAAATTTTTCATCATTATATTCATCAATAAATATATGAATTAATTATTTTTGTTAAATACTCAATGTTTATTTTACTACATTCCATCATATATTTCATAAAATATTATTTTAGTTCCATATTTTTTTCCTTGAATGCTTCATCGTTTTATTTAATAAGTTTATCTCACTTTGGTTGTCATGTCCAATAAACAATGGATATATAACATACATTATCATATACTCATGTTATGGCTTCATCCATACCACATGAATTATACCATGTGATTACACAGTATAATTAAATATCATGGTTCAAATAGTTACTAAATTTTTCATTTTATAGATCTATGAAAAACATCTTCCTATTATAAAGGCTATTAATCCAAAAGTTGAATTTCTACCTCCAATATCACATATCCAATATGAACCTATAAAACCTCGATTTTTAATAGATTTATTTTATAATAACTTAAAATATACACAATCATTTAACATAAAAAAATGTTGGATCTACTATTATATAACAACAAGTTACTCATTCTTATTATTTTGGAATGATGAACATAAACTAAAGGTAGAAATAATTGTTTTCCTTAAATTGTTTAGTAAAGAAACATGGTATGAATAATGTGAACCCTTTTTGATTCACATAACATTAATTATCATATTTTGAAAATTTTGAACCAACTAAGGTGATATTATATATATTATTTAATTTTTCTATTTCAAACAACTTCAAAGGTTTACAAAAATATTTTTTTACCCAAAAATTAAATCCCATTACATGCAAAATGTGAAAATTGGTGAAAATGTAATATCATCAATTCCTAGAATCATAAAAAAATTATCATTTAAGTATCAATGTTTTCACTATATTTCACCAAATTTATGAAAAAAAGTAATTTCATTAACATATATTATCACAATGTTTGAGAAAGTATTTTTTTTATTTTACATAAATATTGTAATCTACCTTGGATCCCTTAAATTTTATACCCATTCAAAAAATTTCAGAATTACATTTTGTTCTAAATGAACTTCTTTAAACTAAAAATATTTTTTCTTTTATCATTCACACTAGACTTCCACCACTACTAAAAATAAATCACTCTTGATATTTAGCGTAAACATCTTTATTGAGATCATAATTCAAAAATGACAATTTTAAATCCATTTGAATAATTTTGTAATTTTATTCAGTGTATATTTTAAGTATAACTATCATAAACAAAATACATAAAACAAAATAAAATGAAACTTCAAAATCAATGAACTTTATTATATAATATCTTTCCCAAACTAAACGATATTTGTTTTATGATAATATTCTATCATCACCGAGTTTATTTTAGAAAGAATTTCTTTCCTTTACTTATTTCACCAAGAAACACAAAACAAAATCAAAAGTGTTATTCATGACTATTTTATTTAATTTTTATTTCATGTAATTTATCTAATCCTTGTGTTGTATTAATTCCTAGATATTTATTTATTCAAATTGCGAAAATAAGAATATATGATTGAAATTCCTCAAAATATTTTAGGTTTTGAATATATTGTTGTTGTTCCCAGTGATATTTTGAAAATAAATATGTTTTTTAATCCTTTAAAACCTTGATATTATTTTATATGACTTCTTAAACTTCATATATATTAAAATTAGTCAATATATTATTCAAATATGTTCCCACAATTATTGTAGTGTCCTTTTTTTTTATTTTTTATTCATGAGATGAATAAATAAAAAATTTAATTTGGAATAATTTTTTTGAAGTACCATGTAACTCCATTATAATAACATCATATTTTTCAAAAATATTCCTATTGGGGTCTAATTGGATCTATAAGAGGGGGTGAATCAGTGAATCATTTTTTATTTATGAGCTACTTCCATTTAAACTCAACCTCTTGAACCCGTTAATGTTATAGATCAAATCAAGATAATCTCTCAACCTTTCCTTATACATATAAACAAAATAAAGATCTCATTACAAAATATTTACAAGGATTGACTACCCATGCCTTCTATTATACATAATGGTTAGTCCCCCCAACATCGATTCACCACAATTTCAACAGTGAATTGCAACACATAGTCTATAGTGGTATCTACACATCTAGAGACCACTCATATATACAACTCATCTCAAAAAATATTATCCTACAAGAAATACCTCTAAAAACATCTAGTGATATCTATACCTCTTGAATATGGTCCTCCTAGGTAGAAATCTGGATCGAGGGTATGCACGTGTACTCCTTCAAGATATTAAATATTCGTTGATGTTCACCTACATGTTTAGAAAATTAAAAAAATATTCTTTTTTATATAGGTATTATTGAAGTCCCCCCATGATACAAATAGTATCAAGAATTACTTCTTCTTAATTCATAATAGATACCACGCATGAATAGCACTAAGCACCTCACCTCTATATCCTCAATTATTTAAGAGTTTTCTAATACATATTCTCCTATTGGTTGATCCTTAAAAATATATTATGAGATCCTTGGAAATAAAATTTTACATGTATGTATCTTTATAGGCTAAAAAACACACTGAAAACACCTCATGAACTTATTCAATGATTTTATCCATAACTTTTCTCAACCTAACTTCTTCTTCATTTTACAGTGTGAATTAATTTAATAATTTTTTCAATATTTTAATCAATGAAAACTAATTCAAATCATGATAAAATCATGGGATAAAAACAAATCGAATGATTATTAATAAATTTAATAACCTTTCAATAATTTTCTAAATTTATTCTCTTGATTTTGACATGTCACCAATCAACACACCCCTCACCAGGACATGGTGAAGAAACATTGGTCATTTGTTTTTGGGGTAATGCCTCGGTCAAAGACCGAAGCACCATTTATTAATAAAAGTAACAAAATTTTACATGAAACGAAAGGAAGGAATTTTATTACAATCTCTTTCAAAGAGGTGAAGAAAATCAGCTGGCAGTGCATCCAGCCAAGTCATGTTCTGGTGGACACCTTTATTGGAAAGGGCATCAGCGACCGCATTTGCTTCACAGAAGACATGTGTAGCAATGTAGTCGATCTCCTAAAGCGAATTCAAGCAGTTCATCCAACGCATAGTAAGTGGCCAGGCTAGATGAATAACTCCGTTCCAAATATCTTGAACAATGGTGGTAGAATCACTTTCAATCCACAGTTTACGCCAACCTCTTTGTAGCGCAAAGTCAACAGCATGGATGACTCCAAGCATCTCTGCTTCAATGGAAGAGGCGATCCCACACCCACCGTAAAAGCAACCATGACAATGGTCATCAGAGTCTCTGAAAATGGCCCCACAACTGGCAGGTCCAGGATTTCCTTTTGAGGCGCCGTCGACATTCACTTTAATCCAACCCGGCATCGGAGGTTGCCAGAATACTTCAAAGGGTTGCTTGATCTTCGGGAAAATACCTGGGACACTGATACGTCTGAGGATCTTGAAGTATCCAATATGATTTCTACAACAATCTTTTTGAATTGATGAAGCTTCATGAATCGCAATGAGAATTCGAGCTTTTCCTGCATTGAGACTGAAAGAGTGATTATTATAAATAATATCATTTCTTACATACCAGATTTCATGAAGAAGTTCAGCCACTGCCGCAAGAAAAATGTTTTTGACTTGCTGAGAGGCTTCATATTTAGTACATTTCTTCAAAAGAAAAAAAAAATCGGATCAGATAAGGACCATGAACAATTAAAAATCTAAAAAATATAGTTCCATAAAGTTGTGGCCGTAGCACAAGACAAAAAAATATGGTCATAATCCTCTCTGTGTTGATTACATAAATGACATTTTGAGCAAAGTTGAATGCCAGAGGCTTGAAGTCGATTTTCAGTGGGCAATCTATTGTGAGCAATACGCCAAATAAGGGTGAACCTGGAGGGTTTGATCCAAGTCTTATTGAAGGTACTCACCCAATTATAATTAGGTTCATTGTCAGAAAAGTTGTGCATGTAGAAGTTTTTTGAGTCAAGTATGCCATTGGGAGAAGGTTCCCAAACAAAGAAGTCCCCAGAGGTTGAGAAGGTATAATTTTCAATGATTTGAGCAATGTCGTTGGGGAGATCATGACTATGAAGATGCATAACATCTTTAATTGTGTGGGTGGTGTTTATAGAAGTGTTATTAGGAGGCAGCATGGAAATTAAAGGAGTACCTATCCAGTTGTCACACCAGAAATTAATGTTGGAGTCAGCGCTGACCATCCATCTAGAATTAGCCATAATCTTCTGATAAGAGTTTCTAATAGAGGGCCAGATTGAGGATTTGATGAAATTAAGATTTCCTTTTAAAAGTTTATTTAAAAATCTATGTTTTAAGAAAGCAGAGGCTTTAGAGTTATTATTAATAAGGCGCCAAGTGAATCTCGCTTGCAGGGCATTGTTGAACAATTTTAAATTTTTTATGCCAATGCCTCCATTATCAAGAGGTTTACAACATGTCTTCCATTGGATGGTAACAAGTTTCCTTTCAAAGATACTTCCCGTCCAGATGAAATTTTTTATAAAGGTATTGATTTTCTTGAAAGTACCTATGGGCCATTTATAAATCATGAGTGAGTAGACCAGCTCAGAGACAATGGTGGATTTGACAAGACAAATTCTACCAGCCATGGAGAGGGATTTCCCCTTCTAAGTAGAAAGTTGATTAATGATTTGATCCGTGATATTAGAGAAATAAGATGATTTAGGACGTCCCCAGAAAATCGGGATGCCCAAGTACGTGAAAGGAAAAGAACCTTCTTTAATTCCAAGATTATTGGTGATAATAGATTTTCTTCTAACAGGGAATTTTTTTCCAAAGAAAATATGAGATTTGTTCCAGGAAATATAGTGATTTTTTTATCAAAACATGGACACCATTGTTACCATTTTTGGTTGATCCATGTTGGAGAGGTTATATTGAATCTCTTCATAGGTAGTACCATGACATGTTCAATTTTCAGTTGTTGGTTTTGGGTATATTCCCCTTAACACATCATTTGTTATTTGTTTGTCCTTCATCTCCCTTTCTCAATAAGATTATTCAATTTTTTCTTCATCTTATCTCAACACATATTAACATGAAAAAATTATTTTCTTATTAAAAAAAAATATAATAAAATAAAATACTACCAAAAATCAATCTTTTTGTATTTTTTTCAATGACATAAAAAATATCAACAATTATATATGTTAATTTTTCTTTTCTAATATTCTATGACTTCCTTTTTTTATACCCATTAGTGTTAAAAAAATTAAAAGGTTACTGAAAGTGGTATTATCATATAATATCCTCAAACAAATATTCTCCTCCCTTTTTAGTTTTTAGGAGAGGGATTATAACACATAGTTCCTTAGAAAAGAGCCATTGATTAATCAAATTTATGTCTATATGGGTAAAATCATTGTATAAAATAAGAGATATGTAACCAATGCTATAAAATATGTCCTTAAAATTTTATAATGTGATAACATTCTCTGAAAAACTTATATTTATAAAAATTATGGTTTCTTATAACATATTTAGTGTGATACTCCACACATCTCAACACATTATAAAAATAGTTTTTATACATTAAATAACACCCTATTTCTCTAATATTTTGAGAACACAAAACTCACCCTTGATATATATATTAAATATATTCATTAAGAATTAGTGTGATTGTGATTCACATAACACATTTCCATATTCCTCTATATTTCTAAGAAATTATAGTTTTGGAAAATTCCCACTTAACAGAGATCACCCTCTGAGGATGAACTCATATTCTCTTCCTCATGGAGAAGTACTCAATGTACCACACATTATATTTTATATCTAGAAGTGATAGCCTCAAATATATAATTTTATTACCTACAAGTTAGAACATGACATAAAATATTAATGGAATTATGATGGAATTGTTTTTTTCTCTATGGTAATACTTAGGCTAAGATCTTCCTCACAACATAAGCTTTTATTTCCTTCTAATTGAAAAACCCTTTCTCATATCATTTTCATAAACTAGTTCATGGTCATATTTATTATCTTAAACTTATTTATTCTATAATAAGTTTTTCACAAAATTTTTAAAGATAAATTCATTTTCTTCTTCTTTTGGTGCAACCTTCATTCCTTAAAATTTCATTATCATTCCCTAACAAAAAATACCACTTTTATATTACCTCTTTCAAGTTAAGGATATATTAAACCAACATGAAAATGATTTTTTTTTTCATTACTTCCAGAACACCAACCATAATATTTGGATTTTTATCTCCATGATTGATTATAGTCTTGTCCAGAATAGAATATTTTTTTCAACCTTGAGCCTTATTTTTTATTTGGATTGGTGGTTTTATTGTCTTCAACGTTTAATTTGATAGGTATGAGTGATTCTCTATAAATTTCATGGTCCTACATTGTACAGATTTGTTTTTCATACCATTATATTCAATTATAACATATCTATATAGAAATTTAAAAGTATCATATTTTAACTTATATTTAGAAACAATAAAATCATTATCTTGATTAGATTACTGATTAAACTCCATTGATTTATTTATGTATTATCTATCCTTACTAAAATCATGTTAAATAGTTAAATATATATATTCTGTTTCAAATAACTCTTCTACTTTTTTAGACATATATCTTTAATATCTCTCTCTAGTCTTTTTTATCCACTTCAAAAATATTGTGCTTCTTGATCTCATCAATGTATGTCACATACTTATATACATACTCATCCTTTTCTATAACAAAAATTTTGTTTTCATTATCAATATTCACCTTTTAATTCATGATGTATTGTTTCTATACCTTGAATAATTCCATTTTATATTGCTACTCCCATCCATGTTTTATTCCCTTTTATCCATCATCATGAGTGCATGATGATTCAACACTATTCTCACTATTATCAAAGTCAGTGAATTGTTTTTTTAATTTATAAAAAATATATCTGTGTTATAATTCATGATAAAAAATCTCCCTTTTTTAGATCTTTAATATTTCTTCTTTTTCATCTCTCTATTCATCATTCAAGTAATTTCTACATCCTCATCAGATTTACATCCCTCAACAGGATTATTTGGGAAAAAATTTGAATATGACCAATATTATGGTAGTTAGAAAATATAAGAAATTAAATACCATTTCCCTTCCAATTTCCATTCAAAAATATCATTACCAATAGAAAAAAATCTTATTTAAATCATTAGCATCCTTTTGAATTGATTCATTGATTACATTATTCACTTTAATATTTTCCTTTTTCTCATGGATTCGAGGTATATATCATGTATTTCATGCTATTAAAACACCATTTGATACCTCATTTTTTATGTAATAAGAATTTTTTGTAGTTATTTTAACAAATTTTCATCTCTATATTCTAAATCTGATACTTTGGGATCAAACTGATATGGAAATTTCCTCATAAGATTCTTAATTATTGAGTAGTCTTAATGTTTTTTCACCAAACCCATGAATATTTGTAAAAAAATCATTTACCCATGTGAAGTAGTTGTCAATATCTTCATCCTCGTCCATATTAATATCATTGAATGTTCTTTTCAAAACTTATATCTTAGATTCATTAAAATGGATGTTTCTTTCATAGATGCTTCTCAATTTATCCCATATCTCTTTTGTAGTTTGATGACCCATTTCCTTGGTTTAAATAATTTATGAAAATTACATCAAAATGTCCTTTTGTTCCTTTAAATACATATCCAAATTCCTTTTATAATCATGTTTCATTTGATAAAATTCATGAATGGGTTGAAATCCCATTTTAGTATAATCTCATACCTCAAGGCCTAGTTAAATGAGGTAAGGAACCATCATATTCAAACAATTATGGTATTTTTTTCATAAATGGTGGGAACTCCTTAGTTGTTCATTGAATTCGTATTCTACATGATTCATGGATATTATAGGTAACCCCATTTCATACCACATGTTGGGACGAAATTAAATAAATTATAGGTTGGGGTGAATCAGTGTTGTATTTTTATTTTATTAGTTCCTCCTGTTTAAACTCATAGTATTAACCAGATGAATGTTATCAATCCACTCAAGATAATTCCTCAATGTTTCCTCATATGATTCAATAAAGATATTATGATACATTATATTTAATAGGTTTAGTTACCCATTCCTACACTTTTCCATGTTTCTTAGTTCCCCTAACATGGATTCTCCACTATTTCAACAACATATTATAACATAGATTCCATTGTGGAATTTCTACTTCCATATTCTACAGGATAATAAAACTCTTCATAAAAATATGATCTAATAAAGAAACACACTTTATAAACACATAGTGATCTCTAAACCTCTTGATGATAGTCCCCTTTAAGAACACATAGGTCAAGGGATTTTAATGTGTACTCATTCTTCAACCTCTTGAATGCTCAATAATGCACACAAACTAGTTTGTAATCATTAAACTAGATTCTTATTGATCTGGATCTTCTCACCTTATCATATTAACATTGAGATTATCATGCCACACTTATTACCTATAAAAAATATATGCCTCATAGACATAGGACCCATAAACTCTTCTATGTCCTCTTAATTATTTGAGAGTTCACTCATTAATCTTCTCCTACTAGTTGATCCTCCATAATAAATTTATAGATCCTAAGAAATTAAATTTCCACTTATTGTATCATTATGAGATATTAAAACCACCCAAAACATCTAAGGAACATACAACCATATTCTCTCAATAATAATAGCAAACATACTACTTCTTAATTTTGAAGTGTGAATTAATACACTAATTAATTACCTATTTAGATTATTGAAAACTCCATAGAATCATGATATAATCATGGACTAAAACCTAATCCCATTATTATTAAGACATTTAATAACCTTTCAAGTATTATTGTAATTTTTTCTATTGATCTTGAGGTTAACCTAAGGATGTGGCCTTAACCACGATGTTATGAAGAATAATTCTTATCTTTTTCCTCAACTCATAGTAAACAATGACTTGGTCATCTATTCTTGCTAGTTTTTCATAGTTACTCTTCCATTGCACCATGATCATCACTACAGTCATTTTGGATTTCCCTGTATTACACATGGATTCTATCAAGCATCACACCCAGATCTACAATGAGGGATTGGATAGGTTAGACTTTGAAAACTAATTTGTTCATTATAGTTCTTCTTATATGATCTACAAAAACTATTTCACCCATGTTTGGTTGAACTATATTGGATAAGTGATCTGGAATCAAACAATAGATATGACCACAAAATGGTCCCAATCTTAATGTATTCTTTTGAAAAATTCTTCCCAAAAAACATATAATATGGGTGTAGCCTTAACCTCCCTTGATCAAGAATATTATAATATATTCTTTATCTCATATAAACCCATATTGACATAAAAACACTCTTATATTTTTGAACACAATACAATTAAATCAATTAGTTCCAATAATTCATATGATATTTTTACAACAATGATAACTTGTTCCACCATGGTTATAACCAATAAAAATATCCTTATAAAATATTTTATAAAACATTCCCAAATTAATTCCTTTGATATTGATAAATAAAAGGTTTTGGACCAATCTCATTAACTCCCATGAAATTCAAGTAATAAATATAAATATTTTCTTACTTTTATAATGTTGTCTTATAAATTATTGATACTGACTTTCTATAAATATAGCAGCTACCAAAGGATAATAATATAAAATATGAATATATAGTAAAATACTATTAAATAATACTATATAATAAAAAACATGGATAAAAAATTCATAATATAGAAAAAAATAAAATTAATGGAATATACATTTTGTAGGAACATAAAAAAGAAAAGTTTTATTTAGTTTATTTGTATAAATGATTTTTTATTGATAACCCCATGAGAGATTACATCACAACTTATAGGGGTAAATAAATGGCTAACCTAAAACACCAACTAAAAAATAATTAATCATCATAATCCATTATTGTGTATGGATCTATTAATGATGATTTGATAAAAATAGAGAGAGTGAGAAAGAGTAAAAACATAATAACAGAGAATACAGAGATCACTATTGAGTATTATCACTATATTAGGCCTGGTGTGAAATGGATATGATACAGCTACCAAAATTATTTTTTTATTGAAAATAAGAACCAGTAATGGGTTAGTGGGAAATACTTGATCTTCATGTAAAAGAAATAATGAAATTTCTAAACAATTTTATCGATCTCTACATGCCTTTTATCAGCTGTCTTTATAATTTTGATCATGTGTACAAATTTATTATTATCCTTAAATATTATCTATACCTCCTTAATAAATCTCCTAGAGTGAATGGTGGGATAACTATTATTTCATTAGAATATATCACTTCTTTGTATGGGTGATAAACCCTTATATTTAGAGGGAAAATAACCATTACATTCTAAACTCCTTCCTCGTCGAATGTTTTTCAGATCTAATAAGTATTTAAGGTGAATACTGAAGACCCTCTAATTCCATTGTATTGTTTCATTCATACTCGTGGTGTGAGTTTTACATTTCCTCGTATCTACCTTGAAATATGAAATACCTCATGTGGAATTATCACAATTCTCACTATATGAGCATTTTGATTCCATATTCAATTTAGAGGTATATTTTTTCGAGAATTTATTTTTTGCCATGATCCAAATCATTGCAGAATTAATCATTCTATTGTGATGTGAGTCACTTTGATCCCAAACAAACATGGTACTTATTTCTCATTGGCTATGTATCATTACATAGTCAACTCCCCACAAAAAGTTTTGTTTATCCTTTATGGTTCAACATCCATCCTTTCGAAAAGAAACTTAATAAGTTACACATATACGTCCTTGGTCTACTATTATCTTAGTGGTTTTATAGTGTGTTATTTTTCTTTATGGTACAGTCATTCATCTATAAGAGTAGAATTACCATTATTGAGACTTGGTTTATTAGTATACAGGTCAAATATAGTGGTCTTCACTCTTACATTTCATGAATTAAATTCCAACAGCATACCATCTACAGTACATCATATAATCTCATCCTGACGTGATACACATTCACTCATCAAAACATAGTTTAATTTCATGTTCACTTTTCTTATATGATCCTCCAACGCATCTTTGAGTATGATTTCAATAAATATATCCTGAAAAACATCCATAACATGTAAAATAATTACCTCAAGAATCTATTCATAGAATTTCTCCAATGTGAAGGTTATCTACAAAACATTTTAAAGGATTGAATAATGCTTATGATATTACACCAATACTCTGTATACAATAAAATTCATCTTAATGGTTTCTCAATTGACAGTAACTCTTAGCACCGATTTATCAATTCACTTCATTAGGAGATTCTTCAAACACCAATATACATCAAATCCCCCAATCATCAAAGAATATTTAATCACTTAATGGGACTTAATTATATTTATTTGATTTTTATGGAAAGGATTAGAATAAATATAATAAAAGAGATCTCCAAATATAACCTTAAAATAAAAATTCCTCTATTCTTGGAATTTATCATTACCTATGAAAATAAACAAGAGTCTCTCCCCTTATTTAATAATATTAAATTTTTTCTCACTACTTATAAATAAATTAAATGAAATAAAAGAGGGAAACCAACCTAAAAATAATATTGATTTAGGATGAGAATGAACTCCCAATAACATAATCATGTGCCATAAGGCATACTTTTATAGAATTTTCCTAATGAAATATATAACATAATCATTGGATTAAACCAAATCTATTGAAATATAACCATGCTTAAACATCTACTTGATGAAGTGGTAGTGGATACCAATATGTTTCACCGTTGAATGTTGAACCAGACTCTTTAAAAATTTGATCACATATTATTTGTCACACCCAACCATAAATGGGTTTAAGAAATCTACCTTCATGTATTTATGTTACAACTTCATCCATGTCATTTTTTATGGACAATTTTTCTATAACATATTCAACCTCTACTCTACTCGATCTAATTGAATTTTTCATATTTGAGTTTCATGGAACATATCTTGCACTAATAAATCTTTTAAATCTAGAATTATATTATCAATATTAAATATCTCAAACCCAATTAGTATTAGAATAACCATAAATAAGTATTGATGTGTTTATTATATTACTCAAATAGGAATCAAGAGTTATTTTGACATAGTGTAAGATATGTTTCACCACTTCTATATTTGAATAATTTGGGTTTCTTTTAAATTATGCATAAAGTGTAAACATGAGTATTATTCTTTGTCTAGACATTGTCAAATAAATTAGACAACAAATAATCCTATAAAAATCCATTTAATCAACAATAATTATCTCTTTATAAATAGATTATTTAGTCCCGTATATAAAAGGATTAGATCCCTTTATCAATTCTTCCATACTAAACAAGTTAAATAAATTAAGATCATACTTTCATTATAAGATATGGATAGTATCTAATATATTTTTTAATTAAAATCAAACAAAAATCACCTCATGGATAATTTATATCATAAAGTGTTTCCCCAATTAGGTATTAAATTCCTCAAAAGCTTCATATTTATTTGTGGAAAATATTATCTCCTTAACACATAAAAATCACTATAAGGTTTTTTTTCAAATCCCTTGAAATATATATTTTAATTCACATTTCATTTATTATATTTAATAATCCTTAAGTTCTTATAGTGTTTAGAGTACCATGTTCATGGCACTATATTGATATCATGTAATACTTTTTTTAGATTAAAAAATCAAGAAACATGAAATTAAATGATAAAACAATATTATTTTCAAATAAATAATTATTTATCAAGTTGTCCATTTTGTAACATTTACTTCATGTACATTTTTAAGAAACTGTAATTTTTTCATGCACATATCATAAAAAATATTCAAATTATTTCAATCATTGTGTAAACTGAAAACATAACAAAAAAATAAATAACATTAATTTTATATTACCCGTTAAAAATGATGATATTTATCATGTACTACATCTCCTTAATCATTGATTTTATTGTTGAAATCATTTATTATAGTGATCACATTATTTCTTTTATCATGGGAAAAAAATTCCAGAGTTTCATTCATTCCAATTTGAATTGTTTCCACTTCCATTACCTCTATTAAATCATCATGTTGTAAATATCCTTTAATAATATTTACTTCAACATAGAAATTAAATAAGTTATTATTTTGTAATGGCCCGGACCTCTCTGGCCCATTCCATTGTCGAAAAGAGGGTCATGAAGTGTTCTAGAGGATAGAAAGGACTTTTCCGACACTTTTCAGAATTTTGTAACTACACGCCGTGTAGTGTGAGTACACGCCGTGTACCACCTTTCCGGGTATACCCTGTGTTGAAGCCATGTACTTGCCGCGTGAAATAAATGAGTACACGCCGTGTAGCCCATACTACACGTTGTGTAGTTCCTCCCCACATACGCGTTACACTCAAACTGTGTGTTGACCAGTCAACGGTCGTGTGTCGTTTTGAGGTGGTGTCCTTTCCGCGTGAAATAAATGATTACACGCCGGGTAGACAATACTACATGTCGTGTAGTTCCTCCCTGCATACACATTACCCTCAAACTGTGTGTTGACCAGTCAACGACTGTGTGCCGCATTGAATGGTGCTTTGAAAGTCATGTGAAGACCATGTGAAATGGCTGAATACACACTGTGTATTAGAAATTACATGCCATGTACTTTATTTTTTCTCGCCTATAAAAGGAGGGGGCCTCTCCTCCTTTTCAAATCACTCCTCTCCTCCCCTCTCCTTCGAGAAGAGCTCTCCCGAGAGACTCAAAAGCTCCTTTCCTCCATAACTTCTTCGTCCGAGCTCCAATTTATGATCCGTCAGTGGACACGGGATCGTAACGACGAGGCCGAACTTCTGAGCTTGGATCTATTGTTTTCCCTTTAGACTTTCCTTCCCATATTCCACCCAGGGATTTTTTTCCGGGTTTAGCAGAAGCGACGGACACCGACGAACGTCTTCTAAAGCTGATCCAGGGGAGAGTTATGATCAGAACCTATTGAGGTACGGATTTTACATTCGTCTCTCTAATTATTTCATCATGCGGGATGGGTGTACTTTTGTTTTCATGAGACCTAGTCAAACTAGTTTAATGAATATAATAACTGGCTTAAAGAACGGGGATGGGGAAGTTGTCATGTTTATATTTGTTTATCCTTTTATTATGTTGTGAATTGAATAAGATTATGCCTACTGAAAATCACGGTCTTTGGGGGCCTTTTATTGCTCAATTAAATGTTTCCCTATCTTTCTAGACCGTTTTTTTGTGGATGGAAACTTTGTGGAATATGGAAATTGGTTAATCATGTAAATTTGGATGATTAAAATCTGAAACTCTTGTGTGATCACCCCGGTTGAACAAAATGGAATAATGAACATGTGGGTGTTGTCTTCGATACGTGTGTGTGAAAGGGGGGATAATCCTGGGTTTTTACGGATAAGATGGGCAGTGGGGCTGCGGTAAATGATATTAAAGGGGAGATGATGTGGCACGAGCCTTGTTTTGTGATACGGTGGTGGATATGTGGTTATAGTGGCAGCAGGGCTGCAGTAATGGGTTGTGTTTTTTTTAAAGAAAGTGGAAAGTCAATAAATTAATTGTGGGGAAAGATAATGAATTAGACGCGGGAACAATCAATGGGGTCTGATTAATGATAAAAGGTTGGGTTTTGTTGCTTGTGTTTTATCTAACTTGGTTTGTGGTTGATAGGGATTTTGTTCTACGAAACGCTTGATCTGGTTTGATAGTTTCCCAGTAGTTAAGGAACTAATAAACTATTACTAATGAAACTTAAAAACGTAAATGGGGTTGGGGTTTTTTGTTGTATGCATGCTTCAGAGTAGTAGTGTCGAGGCACGTGCTCAGTTTCTCTATTTAGAATCCATAGGTTGGGTTGTGTGGTTGGTATACATACATATATATATATATATATATATTTGTATCTTTGTGTTTTGTCGCACCCCACCCATGTTGAGCACTTAGTTTCGAACACTCCTATTTCATGGGACATGGTGTTTTTTCCTTTAGTTACTAGCTCCTTCCTGCTCCTTCTTCCATAGGCTGCGATGTCTTGAGGCGACCTTACACCCAAGAATCTTCAGGTAGGTTTTTATTGGGGTGGTTTTATCCCAAGACTCTTTGGGCGGGCTTACTGTTCCCAAGAATCTTCAGGATGAGGCTCAGGTGTGTTCGGGCGGGTATGTGATTTTGGTTTGTGAGGCCTAGGTGTGTGTGGGCGGGATACGTGGTTGTGAGTTCCAGGTGTTTTCGGGTGGGATATGTGGTTCTTGAGGCCCAGGTGTGTGTGGGCGGGAAGAGTGTGGTAGCGTCAGGATGTTCTCCATTAGGAAGAGCAGCTAACTAGTGGGAAATGGTGCGGGGTACCCAATACTATTGTTCTTATATACTACTACCTGTTGTTATGTGTTTTTGGTGAGTGTGGCTGGTGAGGTTGGGTGGATATATTTCCTTGTTACATTTGGATTCTTCTTTTGTTATCACGGGACATTAGGATGTCTCCCCACCTGTGCACGAGAGCTTTAGGTTTCCCTATTGAGTATACTTGTATGCTCACCCTACGTTTACTTTCAGGTTTCTAGGAGGACTACCAGGGCCGTGCGGGACCCTACTAGTCGGGACAGTTCGAGTTGTTGCATTTGTTGTACTCTTGTTTCTTTTGGTATTGTACTTTTGAGCTTTCTTGTACTTTTAATTTGTTTCAGAATTATTTAAACATGCATGTGGGATTGGTTTGGGTTATTTCTATACACTTGTTCTTTTCATTGTTTTGGTGGTTGACTTGTCCTATTTCCCGGTCTTAATTAATAAAAAGGTTAATTCCTCCAATATTTGTGAAAACTCATACCCTTGGTGATAGTAGCCACCTCGGGGCCTAATGGAGGCAGGACTTAGGGGTCATTATCTCCCTTTCACCATTTCCAGCTCAGGAGGGGCATCTTTTATGGAAGGGGGTCGTGACAGAATAGTATTAGAGGTGATGGTTGAGAGATAGGATGGAGTATGGAGTTAGGCATAGTGAGGATTGCATGGGATAGTAGGGCGACAGTGATGGATGATCTTAGTGCTTGGCATAGTCCAGGGAAGACAGGCTAGGACCCGGGATTTTAGAGCCCCCCCCCCCCCCCCCGTGATCCGATGCAAGGACTCTGAGCCTACCGAATGACCAAGTGAGACTACATTTATCGTAGGGTAGAGACCCTAGGTAAGGTACATGCATCATCATTATTGTGTTTTACTTGATTTGGGTGTTCTGGGAAATAAATAAAGTGATACCTTGAGAAATTTCCTTGCTACCTAGGCTTAGGCGACCTTTGTTTTTTGTACAGCTATGGCACCTGGACGTCATCCCCTGGTGGCTCAGACAGCCGAGGCCCAGCAGATTCAGGCGGTCGATTAGTTGAGGATTGACCGAGAGGAGGAAGATATCCAATGGTAGAAGACTCTCTGTTCTTTCCAGTGACAAACTCTCAAGAAGTATGAGGGTAGTACTTCAGATATGTAGATGAAGGGGTGTCTTGAAAATATAGGGATCGCTTTTATTTTGATCCGTGCTCTGAGGGAGTATTGAGTTCCCCTAGCAGTCAGTCAGCTAAGAGGTGTGGCGCGCCAGTGGTGGATTCTCTACCTCGGGGAGAGGACCGAGGTAGAGGTTCTATGGTTTGACTTTGAGAGGGAGTTCGAGAGGAATTCCTTTCTTCCATGATCAAGTCGGAGAAGCGGCAGGAGTTACTCTCCCTTCAGCAGGGGAGTATGTCAGTATGAGAGTTGGGGATCAAGTTCAAGGATCTCCTACACTTTTCTCCGGATCTCTTTTCGGATGAGGAGTCTTGGGCGAGACGTTTGGAGGAGTCTCTTCATCCTTCACTCCAGTATGTTTTCACCCCCTTCACCCTTCTGACATACTTGGTCGTACAGAAGAAGGCAGAGGTTATAGAGAGGATTCACTTGCAGGGAGGTTCACCACGAGATGGGATCCAGTTGGGTTTGTCAAAGGAGAAGGCAGTCAGCAGTAGGTCTCCTATGATGGGACCTTCCAGATTTAGGCCAGTGGGGAGCAGGCCCCAACAGTTCCAGTTCAGATATTCGGGTCCTCGTCCCTTTTTCACAAGCCCAGGACCGAAGTGTTTCTCTTGTGGAGGTTTTGGGAACATTCATAGTCGGTGCCCGACCTGAGATCAGTACGGTAGAGGTGGGAATGTTCAGCGCCCGCCTCAACAGCACCAGTTACCGCCGAGGCCCTTCCAGCAGCAGCAGGTCCCTGCTTTTCCAAGGGCAGACTTTATAGGAGGAGGATGACCTCAGGGTGCTCATCAGGGACCTCGACAAGGACATGGTTGGGGAGGTGGTCGACATCAGAGAGGTAAAGGAGCTGGGCGTGGACAGTTGAACGCAGTAGAGTTGGAAGCCCCAGTAGGACCAGAGGTAGTGCGAGGTACGATTTGTTTGTTCAGCACTCTTGTTTCTACTTTGTTCAATTCATGAGCTTTGCACTCTTTTGTTGCACTCAGTCTATCCCATGCCTTGGGTCTAGACGTAGAGATAGTTCCCATACCCCTGGTGAAAATTACACCAGTTGGAGGTCAGAATAGTATATCTTGTGTTTTTTGGGGATATGGGCTGACATTGGGACCACATCGATCTAGTGGGGACCTTCTTTTTCTACAGATGCAGCCCTACGATGTCATCATAGGAATCGATTGGCTGTTTTTTGTTAATTTCATTATCGACTTCTTTTGAAGAAGAGTCGTGTTCTCCGATGTGGATGGGCAGCGTGTAGCTTTTGTTGGTGAGAGGAGCTCTCAGGTGGGAAGTTGGCATGTGAAGCTTCTTCTTTCCTTGTTAGATGGGTTATCAGCGGTTCCAGCTGATACAGAGATGATGGATGTTCCAGAGGTTGTTGAGGATTTCCTCGATGTTTTTCCCGAGGAGGTTTTGACTCTACCCCCTGACATGACGTTGAGTTCAGGATAGACTTACAGCCTGGTGACCGTCCGATTTCGATGTCCCCTTATCAGATGGAACCTTTGGAGTTGCGGGAGTTGTGGATTCAGATTGACGATCTGATGGAGAATGGTTTTGTTCGACCCAGCGTGTCGTCGTGGGGTGCTCTAGTTTTGTTCGTGAAGAAGGAAGATGGTGGTCTTAGCCTATGCATAGACTACCGAAGGTTGAATCAGGTAACGGTCAAGAACCGTTACCCCATTCAAGGGATAGATGATCTCTTCAACCAGCTGAGGGGAGCAGGTTGGTTTTCTATGATTGATCTATGATCTGGATATCACTAGCTAAGGGTAAAGGATAGTGACATCTTGAAGATAGCTTTCAGGTGCAGGTATGGGCACTTCGAGTTTGTAGTGATGCCGTTTAGAGTTACGAATGAACTAGCTGTGTTCATGGGACTTATGAACTTTGTCTTCCAAGAGTTTCTGGACTGGTTCGTCATTGTGTTTATCGATGACATCCTGATCTACTCAAGATCAGAGGAAGAGAATTTTGAGCATCTCAGGGCAGTCTTGGAATTCCTTCGACACCACCAGCTTTATGGGAAATTGTCGAAGTGTAAGTTCTTGACGCAAGAAGTAAACTTCCTTGGGCACGTGGTGTCTCAGCATGGAGTGTCAGTGGACTCGTCGAAGGTGGAGGCAGTTGTTTCTTGGGCAGCACCCAAGAGCGTGGCAGAAGTTCATAGTTTCCTGGGGTTGGCAGGCTATTATCGTAGGTTTTTTTCGGACTTCTCTTGAGTTTCTACTCCATTGAAATCTTTGACTAGGAAGAACCAGGTCTTTTTATGGAGAGAGCAGTTCCAGGAAGCTTTCAACTACCTGAAGGAGAAGTTGGTCAGTGCTCTAGTACTCAGGTTTCCAGAGGAAGGGTTGTTGTATGATGTGTTTTGTGATTCTTCTGGCCTTGGTTTGGGGTGCGTACTGATGTAGAAGAAGGGTATAATCTGTTAATGTTTCTAGGCATTTGCGCCCTCACGAGCGTAACTATGACAACCATGACCTAGATCTTTCAGCAGTAGTGTTTTCACTGAAGTTGTGGCAACATTACCTCTTTGGGGGGTGCTTTCTGGTCTTCTCAGATCACAAGAGCTTACGTTATATCTTCTCCCAATGTGACCTGAACTTACGATAGTGGAGATGGGTTGAGTTTCTCCAAGACTATGACTTCAAGATATCTTACACTGAAGGTAAGGCCAATGTTTTGGCTGATTCCCTGAGCAGGAAGTCACATAAGGAAGTGGTTCAGGAATCCGCGGATGCTTGGAAAGCGATGGGAGAGTTGTCTTCCTTACACATGGATGCAAGGGTAGAGGGTGTTAGAGGATGTTTGTTTCAGATTAAGGTGCAGTCCTCCTTGTTGCAGCAGGTGGAAGAGTCTCAGTGGGGAGACTCTGAGGCGGAAGTAATGCGGGGTCATATCGATCAGGGGAACGCTCCAGAAGGATGGTCAGAGGACAACTGACATCAGATGCTCTTTCATGTAAGGTTGTTTGTTCCGGAGGCGATGTGTGAGGGATTTCTCCGTGAGTTCCATAGCTCAGCCTTGGTGGTACATCCGGGAGTTTCAAAAATGTACCAAGGCCTGAGGGAACAGTTTTGGTGGCCCGGGGTGAAACGGGCAGTAGCAGATTTTGTGGCTAAGTTCCTAGTGTGTCAGCAAGTAAAATCTGAACATCGTGTTCCCAGTGGTTTGTTGCATCCTTTAGATTTCCTCGAGTGTAAATGGGATGACGTCTTAATGGACTTCGTCATAGGACTACCCATAGCTTTGGGTAGTTATGATGCTATCTGGTTAGTGGTGGATCGACTAATGAAATCAGCTCACTTGTTAGAAATTAAGGAGTCAGGCCTGGTGAGTACCTTAGCACAGAGGTACGTAGACAAGGTGGTGTGTTTTCATGGAGTTCCGAAGACTATCGTCTCAGATTGGGATACTCAGTTCACCTCACGAGTCTAGCAGGGGTTACAGCATGCTTTTGGCACCCAGCTATGCCTTAGCACTTCTTTCCACCCCCATACCGATGGGCAGATAGAGCGGACTATCCAGACGTTGGAGGACATGCTGCGAGCATGTGTTCTAGATTTCAGAGGATCATGGGTGCGACACTTTCTGTTAGTAGATTTTTCCTACAAAAAAATATTCCACTCTACTGTTGGCATGGCACCGTTTGAGGCTTCATATGGAAGACCATGTCGTTCACCCATTTGCTGGGCATAGGTTGGGGAGACAGGTGCTCTTGGGCCAGAGGTAGTACAAAGCACCACAAAGAAAGTCCTTCTTGTGCGTGAGAGGATGAAAGCGGCTCAGGACCGACAGAAGTCTTATGCTAATCGTCAGAGGAGGCCCTTGGAGTTCGAGGTGGGATATCATGTTTTCTCGAAGGATTCCCCTCGACGGGGGCAGTAGAGGTTTGGGAAGGGGAGTAAGCTCTCCCCTAGGTTCATTGGAACTTTCGAGGTGCTGATGTGAGTTAGAGAGGTGGCATATCAGCTGGCCCTGCCACCTCAGTTGGAGAAGGTTCATGATGTCTTCCACGTCTCCCAGCTTTGTCGGTACTTACATGACGACTCTCACGTTATCGACTGGGGAGAGTAAGATATGGGAGATGACGCGACCTTCGAGGAATGACCAGTCAGAATCGATGATCGTAAATAGAAGGAGATCCGTGGACAAACCATCTCCTTGGTTTGTGTGTTTTGGAGGCATCGTGGCCTCGAGGAAAGCACTTGGGAGCGGGAGGTTCAGATGCACGCTCAGTACCCAGAGTTTTTTTACTTGTGTTATGCCTTGTTCTTCTGAGCTTGTTTTGATATTATTCTATGTACCTTTGAAATATGGAATGCTTGGCTTGTTGGTTGTGAGAAGCTTTTTTTTCTTGTTATATGGAAGTGTGTAACGTGTCCGGACGTGTGGGGAAGGGAGAAACCTGATTCTTAATCAAGACGCATTAATGTGGATGTGATTGAACCCGTGCGGGCGAGTCAGTGCCGCCTAAAGCGGATAATATCTTGACATGGGAGAAGGAATTTCCCCAAGCCACGTGTTCGGACAGTGTGTTGGTTGTACGGTGTTGGGGGCAGTGTAAGATGAAAAATCCAAATATATGGAAGTGGGAAGACCCAATTCTTAATCGAGACACATTAATGTGGATGCGATTAAACCCGTGCAGGCAAGTCAGTGCCGCTTAAAGTGGATAATATCTCGACATAGGAGAGGGAATTCCTAACACATATGATTAGGGTTGTTGGTTGGGTTTCTGTTATAACGAGAGCTTAAGAGGTATCTTGTTGGGTTCCTCTGGGTTGGTTTCTGAATTCTCGGGGACGATAATGTTTCAAGAGGTATCTGATGTAATGGTACGGACCTCTCCATCCCATTCCATTGTCAAAAAGAGGGTCATGAAGTGTTCTAGAGGATAGAATGGACTTTTCCCACACTTTTCAGAATTTTGTAACTACACGCCGTGTAGTGTGAGTACACGTCATGTACCACCTTGCCGGGTATACCCCGTGTTGAATTTGTGTCCTTGCCGCGTGAAATAAATGATTACACGTTGTGTAGCCCATACTACACACCGTGTAGTTCCTCCCCACGTATGCATTACCCTCAAACTGTGTATTGACCAGTCAATAGTCGTGTGCCGTGTTGAGACTATGTCCTTTACGCATGAAATAAATGAGTGCACGTCGTGTATCCCATACTACACGTCGTGTAGTTCCTCCCCGCGTACGTGTTACCCTCAAACTGTGTGATGACCAGTCAACGACCATGTGCCGCGTTGAATGCCATGTTGGAAGCCACGTGAAGACCGTGAGAAATGGCCAAGTACACACCGTGTACTAGAAATTACATGCCGTGTACTTTAGTTTTTCTCGCCTATAAAAGGAGGGGGCCTCTCCTACTTTTCAAATCCCTCCTCTCCTCCCCTCTCCTTCGAGTAGAGCTCTCTCGAGAGACTCAAAAGATCCTTTCCTCTATAATTTCTTCGTCCGAGCTCCGATTTATGATCTGTCAGCGGCCACAGAATTGTAATGATGAGGCCGAACTTCTGAGCTTGGATTTATTGTTTTCCCTTCGGACATTCATTACCAAATTCCACCCAGGGATGTTTTTCTGGGTTTAGCAGAAGCAACGGACACCGACGAACGTCTTCTAAAGCTGATCCAGGGAGAGTTGTGATCAGAACCTCTTGAGGTAGGGATTTTACCTTCGTCTCTCTATTTTTTGCATCATGCGGGATGGGTGTCCTCTTGTTTTCATGAGACCTAGTCGAACCAGTTTAATGAAGATAATAACTGGGTTAAAGAACGGGGATGGGGAATTTGTAATGTTTATATTTTTTTATCCTTTTGTTATGTTGTGAATTAAATAGGATTATTCCTACTGAAAATCACGGTCGTTGGGGGCCTTTTCTTGCTCAATTAAATGTTGCCCTATCTTTCTAGACCGTTTTTTTTTTGTGGATGGAAACTTTGTGGAATATGGAAATTGGTTAATCACGTAAATTTGGATGATTAAAATATGGAACCCTTGGGTAATCACCCCGGTTGAACAAAATGGAATAATGAACATGTGGGTGTTGTCTTGGTTACGCGTGTGCGAAAGGGGGGTGAATCCTGGGGTGTTATAGATAAGATGGCCAGCGGGGCTATGGTAAATGGTATTAAAGGGGCGATGATGTGGCACGAGCCTTGTTTTTTGATACGGTGGTGGAGAAGTGGTTATAGTGGCAGCAGGGCTGTAGTAATGGGTTGTGTTTTTTTAAAAGAAAGTGGAAAGTTGATAAATGAATTATGGGGAAAGATAATGAATTAAATGCGGGAACAATCGATGGGGTTTGATTAATGATAAAAGGTTGGGTTGTGTTGCTTATGTTTTATATAACTTGATTTGTGGTTGGCAGGGATTTTGTTCTATGAAACGCTTGATCTGGTTTGATAGTTGCCCAGTGGTTAAGGAACTAATAAACTATTACTGATGAAACATAAAAACCTAAATGGGGTTGGGGTTGTTTGTTGTATGCATGCCTCGTAGTAGCAGTGCCAAGGCACGTGCTGGGTTTCTCTATTTAGAAGCCATGGGTTGGGTTGTTTGGTTGGTATACATATACATATATATATATATATATATATATATATATATATCTTTATCTTTGTGTTTTGTCACACCCCACCCATGTTGAGCACTTAGCGCCGAACACTCCCATTTCATGGGAGAGGGTGTTTTTCCCTTTAGTTACTATCTTCTTCATACTCCTTCCATAGGTTGTGATGGCTTGAGGCGACATTACACCCAAGACTCTTCGGGTAGCTCTCGATTGGGGTGGTTTTATCCCAAGACTCTTTGGGTAGGATTACTGTTCCCAACAATCTTCGGGATGAGGCCCAGGTGTGTTTGGGCGGGGATGTGATTGTGGTTTGTGAGGCCCAGGTGTGTGCGGGCGGGATACGTTGTTGTGAGGCCCAGGTGTGTGCGGGCGGGATATGTGGTTCTTGAGGCCCAGGTGTGTGCGGGTGGGAAGAGTGTAGTAGCGTCAGGATGTTCGCCGTTAGGAAGAGCAGCTAACTAGTGGGAAATGGTGTGGGGTACCCAATACTCTTGTTCTTATATACTACTACCTGTGGTTATGTGTTTTTGGTGAGCATGGATGGTGAGGTTGGGTGGATAGATTTCCTTGTTAGGTTTGGATTCTTCTATTGTTCTCACGGGAAATTAGGATGTCTCCCCAACTGGGCACGATAGCTTTAGGTTTCCCTAATGAGTATACTTGTATACCCACCCTATGTTTACTTTCAGGTTTGCAAGAGGAGTACCAGGTCCGTGCGGGACCCTACTAGTCGGGACAGTTGGATTTGTTGCAGTTGTTATACTCTTGTTTCTTTTCGTATTTTACTTTTGAGCTTTCTTGTACTTGTACTTTGTTTTAGAATTGTTTAAACATGCATGTGGGATTGGTTTGGGTTATATCTATACGATTTTTCTTTTCTTTTTTTTGGTGGTTGACTTGTCCTATTTCCTGATCTTAATTTATAAAAAGGGTAATGCCTCCCATATTTGGGAAAACTCATACCCTTGGTGCTAGTTGCCACCCCGGGGCCTACTGGAGGTAGGACTCGGATGTCATTATCTTCCTTTCACCATTTCCATCTCAGGAGGGGCATCTTTGATGGAAGGGGGTCGTGACAGATTTAAATATAACAAACACATATAGGTTTGAATACATCATCTTATATATTAAATAATATTCTTAACTTATAGATGATTTATAATTCTTTTGAACATTTTTCCTCTATACCTTAGGGAATCCTCAATGATGGATCATTCAACATCAACATGGGTGTCTATAAAATATTGTTATGCTTATTAAATACTCTCATGTTTTATAACATTTTTTATAAGATTTTAATAAAATTAACCATAAATGGGTTGTGACTTTTATGAAGTATTTTGATTTTCCATCTTAATTATATCAAATATATCATTGATTTTCCACAAATTCATATTACAAAAAGGTAACTCCTTCCACTAGATGTGTATCAAATAAATATACCTTCATTGGATCTCTCATGCAACTTTCCATAAATTTTTTACCTTTATCGTGATATATTAAGGTCAAATGAATACTTTAATACTTCTCAAGTAGGGAATATTACCATAGTGTAACCCATAAGGTGTGTTGATCAAATGAAGTCACAATACACACTAATTATGTATGAAAACATCTATTTTTTGTATTTTCTATAAATTTATCTTGATGTTACATGCTTGGATAGCATGGTTATTCATTATTCTCCTCAACTGTTATATTTTTTAAGGGTTTATAAGGATCCAATGTAGTAAAAAGTAAATATTCCACCATTATATGATTCAACGTTCATAATGAATTTTGTATCAACTATAATGTGATAGGAACAAAAAATATCTATAATCCATGGATTCCAATTCTTATAATCTATTAGAGACACATATATAATTATAAACATTTCTTCATTATTCTATTTCTAAACTTCATTTCCACTTTCATCAGGGGAAACTATTATTAAATTATAGTCAGACATATTTCTACAATATGACCTTATTAGTCGAATCATAAATAGATTTATTCCAATTTTTAATATATATTCTGAGTGTCAAGTCAATATAACAAAATTTCCATAGTTTTCTTCCTCTCATAAATTCTTTATACAATATCATAATTCCATTATTTCATATATATTTCTCATCCTCAATTATTTCTTACTTTGAAGAAGTAAAATATTATACTATCAACAATATGATTTTTTCCAAGAAAAGTTTCATATCACTAATTGTAACATACAAACATATAACTACCATATTGATAAGAGTTCTGATGAGAATACTATTGTGGTGTTATTACTGTATATTATTCATTCAATTCCCTTAAGGGGGTATTTCTTCTTGATTCACTGAAAACATCCCTTGAGGTATATTAATATTTATCATCAATTTTCTTATCTAATGCATTTCTATTTTTATTATTAAAATAATCACTATTAGTAATAATAGAATTAATTTTATGTTTATTAGGAATATATTTAACCTAACTCTTCAGACTAATTTCCTAAGATACTTCACAAGATTAACCTTTAACTTCCATATATTTATTGAAACCCTCACTCATATTTTCAAAAATATTATGGGATATAAAACACCTTGAATTTTTATTACATTATGTTTATTCTTTAAAAAAATTCATCGAGGTATTTCGCAATTTAGTCTTTTTATATACCCTTCATCTTATGGTAATTTATTTCTACTATGTAGAGATCTTTTTTAAAATATTTTCTATTTTTTTTATTCTTCTTGTAATATATATTCCTTAATACCCTAATTTTTTTCTTTAGTTTTTTATTTCTTTCTGACAAGATTCACGTTAAACCTTCAAGGTATACAACGTGTAAGTCTATTTCTTATCTTCTCTTTAATTTCTTAATATATATTCATGCTTTTCCAAATGATCCACGAAGTTTTAAATTTTTAGTACCTTCTTCAACTAACTGAAAAATTGTTATCGGCTGTCCATTAACTTATTTTCCTAGATTATTATTTTCCTTATAATAAATCATTTCTCCCAATCATTTTATTTTTTTACTATCCTTTGAAACTCACAAAAAAAATATTTCTCGAATGTGTTTCTTCTTGATTATCATCCTTATTCTCACATTCTTACTTCTTGGGAAAATTATTTGTGTAATTCCCAATCCCACCATACATAAATTATTTTAGTGGGATTTTTATTTTGTACATAGAATTTCTTTTTCTATAGTTATTTGATATTAGATCCATAATCATCTAATTCTCTTCATCCTTTTCATCAACATCTTTAAATTCTCTAGAGTATTTAACTTCCTCATACTTGAGTTTAAGGTTTCTAAGGGATTCCAATTACATATACTCCCCTATCTTCTTATTAAACACCATATATTTCCTTATTTTATAAGAAACATGTATATTATAAAATTTATTAAGAGGTAAATCATTCCCATCTTTGAATGTAAAAAACATGGCATCAAACCAGTCAGGGAAGTTTCTCTTCAATTGTTTTACAATAGTGGGGTCTTCTAACTTTTCATCAAAAACTATAATGTTCCAAAAAAATTCATTCACTCTAATAAATAATAATTAATATTTTATTTATTATCCATACACACATACATGAACTAAAAATTTTATATTAGAATATTTTCTATAGTAAATTAAGCATTTTCGTCAAAACAATTATCCAACATCTCCTTGGAAATTTGGATTTTTGTCACATTTAATACACTTTTCATGATAAGAAGATTAGATTTTAAATTATTATCATAATTTATTCCATAGAATATAAAATATTATAAAAACTCATGTGATTATCATTTTTAAACAATATAATCCCCATAGTAGCATCATCAACAACCTCTATACCAATTGAAAAATGATGAAGAAACATCATATTTTTCCATCCCTGATAACGTTTGTCATAAAATGATGGAATAATTATATGGTTAAATTAATTTAAATTATAATAATTGAAGAATCTATGGTTCTTTAAGAGGTAACCTGAGTGGATCTAATACCAATTGTTGAGCCCATGATTACAATGTATTACTAAGAATGAGGGTTGAATTAATGGTACTCTATTACAATTTATTTTTCATAAATAAACATTTTTGAATTATTATCATCTCAATCCTCTAAAAAATTTATCTCAATCATAATCATATGAAATGAAAATAATAAATAAACATAAGAAACATTTGTTTTTCAGTTTTCACACCTAATGTGGGTGAATACATCCTTATTGTGTTCATGTCGAGTCTAGGACATATATTTTTTTACTAATATCAGTCGTGATTAGATGTGGTGTAGAAATTTATCCTTATTTACCCAATATTGTTTCCAAAACTTTCTCTCTAAATAGTTTATTATACTTATTTCCATCAGTTTAAAAATATTCCAAAAAAGATAATTAAAATAACATCATTTTTCTTCTAGTTACATCAGAAATTTTGAAAGCACATTGTTCCGAACATAAATATTTATAACTTATTCTTATGGTTTTACAACTAAGCATTATAATGAATATAACTATATTTTCAATTAAGCTTCCTTCATGAAATTTTCTTCACATAAGTTACTTAATAATATTGATTTTTGTCTTACTATCTTTACTAAATGAATACTTTATGTATTCCTCATGAGAGAAAAATTTACTTAGATATCTTCAAAAACTATTTGAATCCTTAAATATAGGGTTATAAACTATTTAAATGTCAAACCAGTTTATTCATGAATCCATTCAATATTTTTAAAAATACTCCACCTTCATTCATAAACATACTTTTTCTAATGAAAACATCCTTCCACGACCACATGACTTAATTTTGATTCAACCTACCTATATGATATTCTTTATTTGTTCCATGTTTAACTTCTAAATTCCTCCATCCCAATTTTATAACTTAAAATTTTTTCATCTCAATTTATGATCTTTCGAATTTATGATAATTTCTATCTCTGAAAATATTTCATGGATAACTGAAAGAATCCTCCAAAGATTACTTATTCCTAAGATAACTTTCAAAAGTTTTTCATATTCTTCTTATGAATTTTCTTACACATACAAATATATATTAATTACTCTTTATAATTTTTCGATAGTTTCCTTAACATAAATTACTTCCTATTCCAATCTTTATAGTATCTGAATAATACAAATTTAACCTCATAAAATATTCCATATTCTAAACTATACTTGAATTATAGTCTTAATGCTATAATGATATTTATAAATTTTAATGGTTGGAATATAATCATTAAACATAACACCTAGAAACACATTCTGAAAGGTCCTATGTATCTCGAATTATCATAACTTTTAATGGAAACCTTTCATAGTAATGAAGTAATTTTCTGTAACTTCTAAATGTTCCACAGTCTAACCTCATGATTCTTATCAAATAATATATAATTATATAGCTTATAAACACATTATATATTCATCAAAAACTCAATATGTAATATTCAAGAAACATATGTCACCCTTGGATATTTTGTAATGTCAGCTGTAACACATACATGTATCTTCAAAATTTAGACTTTTGAAACGTTTATACATTCATACACATAATATTATTAGTTTATTTTCATGAAATGTAATATCTGGAAAACCACCTCACATATCATATCATAAAAAATATGACATTCAAAGTCATCAAATTCATTTTTACATTCTCCAAAAAAAATGATGCAAATAATGTTGATAAAAAATATAACAAATCATCAATCACTTCAAAAAACCTATTGGGTATTTAATTACTCCATAAATATATTAATTTGTATTTAATGTAATATTAAAATAATTTAATAAGTTTAATTTATATTATTTATGAAAAAAATATTCATTTTTTTAGTTTCCACTATATGGTTCACATAACTATTACTAAACCGGGTTACTGTGTACCTCGGGAATTCATCCCCATATACTAGAGGATATTGAATAGTCATGAGGGTTCATATAAATAGGTGGGGAGACTATGAACATAGGTAAATATATCAATAAAATAAATCATAACCAATACTAATAAGTAGTCATCACATTAAAATAGTGTAATAAAATAGAAATCACAACTAAAGGCCCTTCAGAAGTAAATTTTGTCACAAGAGATATAAAAATAAAATATTTTATATTTCATGATGTTTGTACAATATATTTTGAAATTTTTTTGGGTATATTATATAAAATTATGTCTAAAAATAAATAAAAGTATAGGATATATCCATAAAACTGGTCCTAAATCCTAGACTGGTCCTATTTACCAACACTAAATCTCCATCCCATCTAAATAATATGATTAAGTAGGGACCTTTATCTTACCATGGTCATGAAACATAATTTATTCTTAGGTGTGAGGGCCCCCATGTAGGGTTTGAGTACAAATATCTAGACCGCCAAAAATTATATCCCTAAAAATTCCATTGAATACAAATTAACTCTCAATATTTTAATAAAGCAGATACATAAATAACCTTCCACCCAATAGAGTGATCTGAATATGAACCACTAGTTATTATACCAACTTCAAGAAATGCTGAAATAGGAAAATAAACCCATGTTCTCAACACACCTCACAAATTAACGATGTATCACCCCTCATATAATTTTCAATGATAAATAGATGTCAATATTGAGCAACAATACCTGAATGGTGTTTCATTATCATAATCCAATGAGGTAAATGATCCATCACAATTAAAATATCAATTATGAGCAGTATATCACCTAGTGAATTAGGTGTCATCAATCCCTGGTAGTATATACACTACTATCTAGAATCATATATGGATTATAAACCATCAAAACTCATTTCATGTAGATGATACGCTACTAATACAACACACTACATGTGGATAATGAACTAGTGGAAAAAACTCCATAGGTAGGATATAGACCACCATTACTAGTATCTATGTGGATAAGGAGCCACAAATAACAACCTCAGTGTGGAAGATATACAACTAGTATTAATCCCTATGTGGATGGTGAATCGCCAGGGAAACTCTACTATATAGAAGATACAACACCATCACCATTCCCTGTGCGGATTATGTACCACTTGTGTCACTTATGATGTGGTTGAATTACCTATAACCTTAATTCTTAATTGTATGATATACTGGTGATGCTAGGTTTTGAGTGGAAAATTTACTATCAATAATTCTTTCATGGGTGGATGGGATAATACCACTATTAATCCTAAAATTGGATGGAATTCCACTATTTTATCAGACTCATAGTGAATTATGGATCACTAACTCACCGTAGGTGTATGATATTACACATACATGGAAAGGGTGTATGATACAACACTATTACTCAACTTTAAGTATATGAGGTACCACAAAAATACAAACTAGTAATAAAAAATAATGACACATAATTCAGGAAAAATATAAGGAATTTGTAATTATTTAACACATAATGGGTTATTATCTCAAGCTACTAACACACTTAAAGATTTTTAGTTAGGCATCCTCACCACTATCCTAGCACATTTTCAAGTTTCTCCATAACATGGAATAAACTATGACACAAAAAAATTATTTCAAGGTCATGTTTCAAGAATAGATACCCATATCATGTTTAAAGACATCATTTTACCTCCCAAATAAAATTAAAATTACACATCATTTACCATTGTTGTCAAGAAAAACCTATAAATGAACACTCTATGCCTTCCTGGGGTCTACTAATACCAAAAGGATTTAAGGAATTAAAATTTTATTAGTCTTATAAAATATGGAATAAATTTTCATTTACCCAATTTAGTTTTATTCACTCCATTAATGGAAATACCAATGGAAAAGAATGGGACCACCTAATAGGGTCAAGTATGGTTATTCACAATGGAAACCATCTTTTTATTTGAACTAAATTGGTATAAATAAAAAAATATGTAAAGAACCTTATAATGGAGAATAAAAATTTTCATAATAAAAAATAATCGAAATAATTAATGGAAGGATGATGATTCAAACCCATACTAGTGAGGAAATCCTGTGACAGACAGGGATCAAATCCAATAATGAATGGATAGAATCAACCAATCAAATAAGCATGATGAGAGATGGAATATGAAAGATATATGAGGGTCAACTGTTTTAGAGTAAAAATGCTAACGATATTTAATTTAAAATAATTTAATGAATGTAATTAATTAGTGGTAAATTTTTTTAAAAAAATAGTAAGACGTCCCACTGGGTATCTAGTATCCTTCCACTAAGTACCAACTCATAGGTCCCCATCCTCCCATGGGACCACCTAGAGCTACTTCCTCCCTTTCCCCCACCATCTGGTACCCAGTACCAATCCACTGGCAAGTGGAATCCGTCAAATGATAGATGTCCCACCATGCTACTCGTTCTACTGAAATGGTCCCTCAAGATCCCACCAATAGTTCTAAAACTCCAAAATACCCAAAATACACTTGATTTGGTGAACTTTAGATAAGATCCATACCTCATATAGATGCACAATGTTACATCCTCCCCACCATAAAGTAAATCAACCTTTATTATCATATCCAGGAATCATTGATCCATATCAATGAATATATTTGGCCAATGTACCTACATATTAGACTCCCACTCCCATGTATCCTGCTAGATATTCATGTACTACCACTATTATTATACCAAAGTTATTATATTCTCATATACTATGATAATCTATGATATGAAAAAATAAATCCCGAAAATTCATTAAATAAAAATAAACAATCAAATTCAATAATTACAATGGGTTTTACACAAAAAAGAGTAAATCACACCTTTCATATTTATACCCACCATTGATGTACAATAATTTGGGATCCAAAAATCTCATATTGTGCTCGTTTCCATGATCTCCCTCTTCAAAAAATCATCTTTTGTTTGATTGTCTTCTCTATAGGAATGTGAAACTGTCAAATTAATATAATTGGTATGATGAATATACTCAATCCAATAATCTAAGAGTTTCTAGGGAATATTCCTTATTCATGCCTTTATATCCATAAGAAAAATTTTAGAATTAGATTCAATCCAAAGGTAATTCCAATCATACCAAATAGAATATTTGATGGCATAAATCCTAACCCATGGATCATCCTAATATACAGTTCCAATTCTAAAATAATGGTAAAAGAAACCTTTAACAAAACCCTGATGGGTTCAAAAGATACCTCTATAAAAAAACTTTATGGCATTCCAAAGTTTTCACCATCAACATTGAACTTTATCCATGAGATGATCAGAAAAATCCAAAGAATATACTAGAGATCAAGAGCCTTCCTGAGCCTACCTGAGACCCTGAACCTCTTAAAATTTATAGGCCACTCATAAAAATGTGTATAGTACCTGATTACACCTTTTAAGTCATATACTCATCCCTCTGAAAAACTATGATACCTACATGAGTATAGGGCGTTTGGTTATCAAATAAAATTTCATTTTTTGTAATCTAGATATAGGTAATGATATAAGTATTTTCTTCTATAAGGAGGTTTTTCATTGATCACTCTACCCATCTTGACTAATAAGATCTATAAGATCCTCCATCTATCTATAAATATTAAGGTTGATTCCATACATGTTTCATGCATACCTCTAGAGTGCTTGGTAAAATTCACATCCCATGAAGTGGTGTTACATATTGTCATCAAACATCAAGAAAAGATAATAGGATGGAAGAAGGTTCTGACTAATCATTATAATATGATCATGTGTAGGTAGAATGTTTTTTCAAAATCTCCAAATAAATAAGAACCTTGAGGTTTTTATATAATGTGCCTTATATTTTAGCATCCATGGTGGTAGAATAACATGTCCTTCACATTGTACCCTATAGTATTCTTTAACATTTAACTACCCATTACTATTAGGATTCCATACTCGAGTATCTTTGTATATAATGTTTTATTCTTGGATCACTAGAAATGTCTGTGAGGGAATAAAATCAATGATGTTAGAATGCATCATGAAATCAAAAATTTCAATTTTTAACATGTCAAGAGAATCATTCCAGTACCTTTAAGAGGGATTTCTGTCCAATGGGTGATTGAAAAATTGAGAATAGATATACTACTGACCAACCACATTTCATTGTTCATTATGTCATTAAAAGAGTTCTTGGTTGAAATCCAAATCAATGATTCAAGGTTGTATGGGTAACCATTCATCAATGATTCTAATAACATGAGAAAGGTTGGGATATGATCCATGAAGAAAACATGTAGGGAATACATCGTACAAATAATTTCACCTATAAGGAAGAACTAACTAATATTCCATAATATTATACACTTTACAAACTCAAACAACTCCATAAACATGGGCACTAATTTCTCCTACCTTTGAAGCTTCATGTATCCCAACTGAAGTGGAACCCACAAGAATTCCCAGTTTCCATCATCAATAATCCATAGGATGGTGCCCTCAGTAAGCATAGGATATATGAATACTTGTATCATTTTCTAACCACCTATATATATCTAGTTAATGGTATTACATCTTCAATATGTGAATTAGTGAAATAACTATTTCCTCCCCTTCCTCTAACAAGCATAATGGTGGTTTGTACAAAGCCTAAAAAGGAACCATATGATTCAAATCATGATAAATGTTACTATATGAGGAATACCTAAGCTCAAGATGTTTCTCCATTCAATTAATAAATCCCAAAACATGTTCTCTAAAACTTGTATGGTACACTCAAACTTCCCATCAGTATAAGGATGCTATGAAGTGCTCAAATTTCCCATTGAATCAGGTACTTTATACATCCCTCACTAGAAGCATGGTGTAACATGGTAATTCAGATAAAAATTATTCTTCTAGGTTCACCATGAAGATATACTATCTCACAGACATATATCGCACTCGATTAATTGATGCAATATGTGTTAAAGGTCTATTGGAAATTCATGAGCTTTGTCAAAATTCCCATGATAACCCATACAATGTCACTAATATGATAGGGACATGAAAATTTCATCATGAAATCTATGGTCTCACAATAGCACTTCCACTCAATAATGGGTAATAATGAAAAAATCCTTGTAGCTCACTAATGATCATCCATAATCTGTTGATAGGTAAAGAATCATGAAATATTCCTTATTATCTCCTTTTTAATATGAAACCACCAATACTACCTCTTTATGTCATGGTATATCTTGGTAATCCCAAGGTGGATATCTTATCTTAAGGAATTTGAATCTTTTATCATCTCCATACATAGGTCTGTAGATATTACCAACAACCCAAAATATAAAGATACTCATCCACATCAAGGAACCAATATTGTTGTGTATCCTCACTATATATATTATCCAACGTCATTAGGAAATCAGAGTAAGATAACAAACTCTTAATCCTCTTGAATATTGAGGATATAATACTCAAACATTCCAAGATTTCTCTACCATGAAACTCTTCATCTTCAAGGTTCATCCAAAGTAAGAGGATCACTTTTTATCACTTTATACTAGACACCTTCACCACCTAATCTTTAATATTCTTACTTGATGTGTTAGAATCGGTGTTCCCTTCCTCATGGGTGTATCTTATTCCATAATTGGAAGACTGTATCTACTCAACCCACCATCACTATTAATTTTCCATGTCCCTCTAAGAAAATATATATCTGATATTAAAATATTCATTATATTCCATGAAACTCTCACACATAATTTATTTATTGAAACATGTCATCTCATACACCATCACTATTGTATATAGACCTTGTGTTGGGTAGTTTCACATAGGTGGTATTTTCTTCTTGGACCCATAATTTACCACATGGATACACTATAATTAAATTTCACCAATCCTAAATCTTAAAGAATCACAATACAATATATAATACATTCATGGATTAGGTAAGTACAAAATTAGTGAAAATATAAATTTCTCATTCATCACTTAAACATATTTCTCACTTGAATATGACCATAAAAACTCCATAATCATCTTGGTTCTGTCCAGTATTAACACTACCAATCAGGATATTTAATAAACAAACCATTGGTAGTAACCTACCAATCCCAAGAAACTATAAATCAATAATAAATTCTTAAGTGTATATTTAGAAAGCATAACCTAGGCTTTCTAATTGTCTACCATTATCCCTTCCTCTGAAATCATATCCCCTGTGTGCCACACCTCATTAATCTACAACTAACATTTCGAGATCTTGGTATAGAGCATATCCTCCCTCTATGTACTAAAATAAAATATCTAAATTGTGTGATTGATCCTACCTCTATAGGGATTATATATGAATTACATCAACAAAAAAATCACAAAAAATTCTATATATAGTTATAATACTCTACTCATTACTGTTATGAACATTGGAAGCCTATTTTTCAAACTGAACAGCATCACAAGATTCACATATATTCCATTACTAATTATTAAACTAGTATTAAAAATATTATATGGCCTCACTTGTATAATTTTAAATGTGGAATTTTGTTTTATTTTAGATAACCTATTTTATACCCATAAACTATTCAAAAAAATCATCAATAAGAGGAATTGCGTAAAATTTCATAATATTAAACTCGTTTATATTCCTATAATCCACACATATTAATAAAACCCAATTTTTTTTATTGGAAAAAAACATGATCAACTCAAGTGTATTTTCACAGGAAAATAATTTTATTAACTTCTAAATCCTTTAGATAATTCATAAACTCTTAATGTTTTATATAATCCATCCTGTAAGTTTGACAGATATTTCCTCCACACCTAACATAAACTCAATCATAATCTTGATCACATGATTGGGAATAAATCCTATGAAATCTTTAGAAAATGAATTATGTAATTGGAAAATTATGGAATGAAATACTTGTTGTAAGGCATTCATATATCTCAAAGTAACTCTAGATTACTAGGTCATTATTTCCCCTACCTATTAATAGATAGGTCCAGAATGGACTACCTGTAAATCCCACTAACTAATGTATGTAATAAAGCATTCTATATGGGTGTGAAAGACACTCCTCAGTGATAGTTGTAAATATATTTGTGATAATGAGTTAGTTAATATATCACAAGGATCACATAGAAATTATGAATTTTTAATATAACAAAATACTATATAGTCCTACATCTAATTATCATTATAGAGAACTCAAAACATTGTTGCATGTCCTATGATTTCATACTTAAGGGTGTATTGATAAACATCTCCCCATATAGATACTCTATAGCAAGGCCCACATAAACAACATAGTGAGTTAATATAAATGAGTGTGATGTATGAATATTAAAAAAAAATATAATCTAGGGTACATAATATAAGAATCACTTCACAAACTATTTATGGATAATCACACTACATTAAAGAGTTTTGTCTATGAAGGGAAGCCAGCCTAAACCCTAACCCCGATTTCCCGTCACCTAACTTCATTAAGGGGAATCTATTTTCTAGCATTGTTTTCCATAACTCTAGGTACTAATCCCCCATGTAACCTTAACTATTGGTGGATCCCAAACTGCCCAAATACTTCTCTTATCCTAACCGTACTCCTGAACAATGAGTATGACTATAACCACATCCACTAGCCAATTGTGTTTTTATACTACAGTACCTTTATAGGTTCCCCATCTCCCCTTATGTGTAACACTGTTTTTTTTTGTTCTATCACTATTAGTTCAAATGTGGCCCTATTAACCACACAAATAACACTAGATTGAGGATCTCCTACTCATACGAAGTGAAAAAAACCCTAATCTAGCTATTATGGCTATCTCTTTACTAAAGGGACTCCTCGGAACTCCAATTTCTACTAACCAATTAATATCTCCTTGTTCAAGATGGATTATATACTTCCCACATTTTTACCCCCATTCTATTCCCACTACTTATTAAAATACTGATGCAAAGACTCTATAAATGATTTATGTTGAAATATATCACTTTGGATAAAATAGAGTGCCTTAGGTCAACCTCAAAATTCCAATTCCAGATCATATCATCACCCACCAGTTTAATTAAATATTGTAATTAGTTGGTAACAAGTGTGGTATAATACACCACTAATATAGGAGGTAAATATTTTAAAATAACACTATTTTTGATATCATACAAGATACACAACACCTAGCCTAAAAGATCCAGGAATTATTATTATTTAAATTTGATCCTTATAATATAGAAACCCTATCCTTTTTCATATATTATTACATGATTTTAAACATAATTAACTATCAAATTACAATCCAAGGATCGTAATGTCTAATATCATTAGAAGGTTAGATAAATAATTAAACAATATGAGACAAAAATAAAACATCTTTTATTTAATATTTATAAGTAGATCCTAACTCCATTTGAGAACTTACATATGAATAGGATGCCCTGTGTAATACATGAACAGAGGGAGGATCTAAGCATCCAATAAAAAAAACATTAAAATAAATCTCAACACATTGGTTAGAAAGCATAACATAATGATATAAAAAAGGCATGGGACATGATTAATCATTTGGAATCATAACATATAAAAAATGGGGTCATATAATCTAGGAAGAATTATAATGTGGTAGAAACATAAGAAATCACTTTAGCATGATTTAAGGCCTATTACACATACAATATCATGAGTTAAGTCTTACCACCAAGATCATTTCACATGGATCGCGAGTCAAGGCTAACAACCAAGACCATTGCACTTAGAGTTTCAAGGGACTAAAAATTACCTAATGAATTGTAGTATTATCTAGGTTCACCCATCATAACATGTTCATGAATGTTTCTTCCACATAAATAATCATAAATAATAAATCAAACATAAACATAAGTGTTTCCCATGGAAGGAATTGGGTATCATACTCATGTCAAAAGGCATATAAAAATGGAATTTCATAATGGTGTACATTAAAGTATGGATATAAATAATAAATGAACATTAATAATAGAATAAAGGAATATATCATGATAATTGATGTCAAATGTAAGTGAAACTAGTGTTTAATAAACTTTATAAATAAAACATTTTAGTTTTGTTTAAGGGAAAACATTAAAGACTCTTTAAAATGGAAAATGAGTAATTGTTTGTATAAAACCAGAATTCAACCAAGTTAGTTTTTCATGAAAAAATGAGTTATCTTAGAAAAATAATGGTGTCCTAAAAAATATTATGGAATTTATTTTAAAATGGATTAGAAATCAGGAAGTTCCCTTGAATTGGGTTTTCTATTCGGGAAGAATTGAGAATGGAACCTTTTTAAAACATGTATTTTCAATAAAAAAAAGATGATACGACATGGATAAAAGATTTTGGAACATAAAATAGTAATTCATAATAATTAAATAATAATATATAGGAATGAAATTACAGTATAGAGAGAGAAAGAGTAACCTGAAGAAAAAAATGGAGGTTCGGGTAAAATTGCTTAACTTATGTATGAAACGATTCTACAATTGAACATAATGTTCTAAATAATGAGATTAAATCCATTAGTTAATTTATTGATAACCTTTTATAAATTTATTTTATTTAGTATAATTTTATTATGTTCATTTATGTCCCATTTTTATGGGTTATGAGATTCAATTTCACCGTTCAGGAGTGTTAGTATCCTTGGTTTTCATGATCAGTTTACTTATATACATGTACGGATAATAATGTAATATGAGAACAGTTGTCTAGAATTTAATTTATAATATGTTAAGTAAAATAGATAATATTAAATGATCATATATTTAGTTTTTTTTATTTTTTGTGAGGATGAATCATTAGATAACATGTTAATGATAATCATTTAGATTAGTTTTAGCTGTTTTTCGATCACAACGAACCAGTTTTGTTCTATTATTTAATATCATATATATATGTGTGTGATGGTTCCAAAAAAATAAAATAAGTGAATATAAAATTACTATAATCATTTTCACTCATAAAAATAGTTTCATGACCATCCTTGAAGATGGTAATGGAAATTGAAAACATCATCGTCCTAGAATGCGATAAATTAACACATCACGGATGATGTTTTCACTAAAAGGATGGGGAAAGATAGATGATGATGAATTATTACATTATCATAAAAAAAATTATAGAATATGTAAGGTACTATATTTTTCAAACCATTTGGATGAGCGGAGGCGAGGAGAGAAAAAGAAAAAAATTGAACTTTAAAAGAAATTAAAAGAAAAGGAAAAGGGTTTTACCTCTTGATTCCTTCTTCTTGAGAACCTTATTAAGGGAGTGATTTTGGTCTTTTGTTAAGAAAAAAAAATGAACTATACATGGGGAATATTATTGGGAAGAGTATTGGGAATAATTTGGATAGGGATCAAGTCTTGAGAGGTGTGAGGAGAAGAGGTGGTGAGGGTGGTATTTATAGTGGAGGAGGGGGGTGTTTTCTCATTATTTTATTCACTAGTTTATTATTTTGGATCAAGAATATGAATAGTTTGATAATTATCATAAAATATAATAAAATAATGAATTATGGTATCATATTTGGGGCTTACATCATCCATACATCATCTATGACTCCATAATTCATGTATTTAGAATTTATAAAAAATTACTATATTTTACTACTCACCAAAAATTCATGTATTTTAGAAAAATCCAAAAAATTTACACTAACCATTTTTCTGCATGTATAATTCAAAAAATAAACTCCATTTTATGAAAATAAATCTATAAATATGATAATTTTTTTAAATTAAAATTATTATTTACTTGAAAAAAACATATTTTAAAATTATAACTGCATTTATAAGAGTTTTATAATTTAATTAATGTCTCAAAAAATAATCATAAAATCATAAGGAAAAAAATTATGAATACATTTTATGAAAATAAATTTTCTTTTAAATTATTAAATTAGTCATAATAATGTAATTCAATACTTATGACCTATAAAAATACCAATACTTAATAAATAATTTTAAAAAAAATTATTTACTTATATTATGATATAATTATATCATATTACCATTTATAAGATGATTAAATTTTATTTTTACTTTCACAGGTGAGGTTACTATTCCATTGTTCAAATTACTATTTATAAGGGTCACATTACTATTCAAACGTTTAGGTTACTATTTCATCAGTATAGGTTTATTAACTTCTATAAATAATTATTACTTAATTAATTATTCTTCTATAATGATTATATTGTATTCTTTATGCAGTTTAATGTAATTTATAATACATGGAATAATTATAATATGGAAATTCCCATTGATAAAAAATGTGTTTGATACATTCTTTCACACTTATGAAATTTCTCCCTCAAAATTTAGTTTTAAATTCTATGTTGAAAAGAGGTGTGGGTATTTCTCCTCCATCGCTTCCTCTGGTTATCTTGTTTCATTTTGGTACTTACGGTTCCAACATAGTAATTTAACCAGGTGATTGGTTTTGTTGTGTAGAAATTTATCTATAAGATCCAAGATCTTCTCTCATTTCTCATAGTAATAGAGATTATTCTCTAATTTTACCACATCTAAATTTAGTGCATGTGGTTGAAACAGTATATACTTCCACAAGAGAAATAGGTGGAATAAATTGTGTACTTGAGACATAGTTGGTGGAAGTGCTCATGGATAGGCCACATCTCCAAGATGATCAGGGATCAAGAAGGAGATGATGTACCTGGGACTCAGCCTTCCTTTCTTACCAAATATGATGATCCTCTTCCACAGAGATACGTGGAGGAGTACTATATCTCCGACCTTCAACTCCAGGTCCCATCAACAATTGTCTTCATAACTCTTTTATCGACTTTGGGATGCATCGATGTGCTACTGAATGGTTTTCACCTTTTCCATCAGTTCTTCAACCTATTCATGTCATATAAACTTACTCTCACCAAATTCATCCTAGAACGCCAGTGTTCTACACCTTTTCCCATAAAGTAATTCATATGGATCCATTTGGATGCAGCAGTGGAAAATATTGTTGCAGGAGGACTCAACCAAAGGAAGATGTTGGTCTCATCTTCCCCTGAATCTAGAGAACAAGATCTCAACATATCTTCTAATGTATATATAGTTTACTCATATTGGTGATCAGTTTAGGGATGATACATCATACTGAAGTTTAGATCATTTCTTAGATCATTTTTAGACCATTCCAGAACATAGATGTGAATCTTAAGCCTCGGTCAAATACAATTGATAGCGGTACTCCATGAAGCCTTACCAGTTCTTTGATGTATGTCCATGGAAGTTAATCTAGTGGGAAGTCCTCTTGAGTTGTGATAAAGTGAGATGTATTTGTAATATGATCCACAAAAACCGATATAACATTGTTCCCTCTCAATTTCTTTGGATGTTCAATGACGAAGTCCATTTTGATGTTTTCCCATTTCCATGTTGGCATGGATAATGATTGCATCATCACCTTATACCTTTTTCTTTCAGCATTCACTTAATGAAATACCAGGCACTTTGATATATATTCAGCGATGTCTTTTTCATATTGTCCCACCAATAGTTCTCTTGGATATCACAATACATCTTTGTGCTCCACTGGATAATAGAGAAGGTTGAGCTATGTACACCATTTAGAAGATCCTTTTTCTATTTATATCAGATGGTACACATAATTGTGACCCAAATCTCTTGACTCCTTCCCCATCCATTTAGAACTCTAAGGATTTCTCATTCCTGATAGTTTCCACCCTTTTCTGAATTTCCACATCATTTCTTCAAGAATACTTTATTTTTTATATAAGGTATGGTTGAGAAATAATTTGATAAAAGATTTATTATGTTCCTTCCTTAACAATTCCCATGCCCATATTTTGTATGTATAATAATATTGTACCCTTCTCAATTCTCACCATTGATAAGGATCTAATATCATTTCTTCTTAGAGCATCCACTACTTTATTTTCTATACCAGGATATGATAGTTGATTTATTAGTCATAATATTTGATGAGCTCCAACTATATTCAATTGTGCATATTAATCTCCTTCTGTATGAATATATACTAGAGACTCTTTTGATCGTTATATACCTCACACTTCTCCCCATAGAGATAATGCTGTTATATTTTCAATGCAAATATCACATCTTCCATCTCTAGATCATGTGTGGGATAGTTTTTCTCATGTATTTTCAACTTCCTTTAGGCATAAGATATCACCTTATCATTTTTCATTAGTAAGAAACATAATACCTTTTTTGAAGCATATTTTTACACCATAAAGAGCTCTCCACTTATTAGGAGTGTGAGTACTTGTGATATGATGAGCCTCTTTTTAATCTTTTTAAATCATTCCTTACATTCTTGAGTCCAAAAAAAATTCACTCCCTTCCTTGTCAGTTTGGTTATTAGGTTTAAAAATCATGATAAGTTCTTCAAAAATTGTCAGTTATACTCAAATATAAAAATAAAGATGAGGATCTCCCTACATATGTTGTTCTAGGCCACTCTTTGATTTTTATTTTTCTTGAAAGGGTCTAAATATATTCCTTTGTTGGTGATAACAAGGCCCAAAAAAGAAACATACTTCATATAGAACTCACATTTATTGAACATTTCTTGTATTTTATTCCTTTTAAAAGTATTCAACACATTATTCAAATTATCCTCATGTTCCTACTTTCTTTTGGATTGCATAAAAATATAATCGATAAAAACTACAAAAAATATGGTGAGGTAATATCTAAAGACTCTATTAATTAATTCCAAGAATATTGATGGAGATTCATCTTCCTCTTTACACTTGTAACGAATTGGAGGATGCTTCGGGATATGAAGGGTGATATCCCTTTCCTAATAGTTGATGTTGTATTTGTATAAATATATCGAATCCATGCAAAATATAGCAACAAACTCGACCAATGGGAGTATTAAGATATTTTCAAGGAGGTTCAGTCCACAAAAATTAACTGGGAAGGAGTTATTTCATCTGGATACAATAATTTCCCCATTTTCTATTCTCACATATAACTCAACCTAAAAAAATTATGTGGTGTTTTGAATAGTTATATTAAACATTCATGATATGAAAGAATGCATAGAACTATAATCAAATAGTATATTTTCTATTAATTAATGAATAACTAGTGTATGTATCATCACATCATTGTCAGGTTCCACCTCACTAGTAGTGATAGCATATTCCCTTCCTTTCTACCTTGGATTTTTTTGTTGATTTCTTCTGAAAACCTTGAGATTTGGGAATTGGTTCAAAAAATTCCCATGTTCTTTATTGTTGAAACACTAAAATACTAGTTGAGAATTGATATAAACCATTCATTATTCTTCCATGTTATTGGGATTATTTATATCCCCTTGTCAGTGCATAGTCATATTCCCCATTATTCCACATTTGAATCATTTCTTGGTTCCATTTAGATAGTTACTAGGATGATTCTTCTCACATTTTTGACATGTGGGATATTCGATCTTCTTTCCATAATGGGATTTAATTGCTGATCCACCAATATTACCCTCCATTTTCTAATTTTTGTCATCAGGACCATGAGACCACTGAGAGTCTCCATTCTCCATTTCAACCTTAAGGGTACAACGGAAAATGTCTTCATAGCTATCAAAATATTAAATCACTAATGTAATTTAAACACTCAGAATTAGTACACTAAATAAGTGATCCACCTTTCTCTTGGGTTTCATGAAAAATATGGAAGCATATCTTCCAAGCCTTGTAAAGTTTTCTTCATACACCATGATAGGCTCGTCTTCCTTCTGCTTAAGTCCAAGGAACTCTTTTTAAATCTTGAGATGTATGGTTCTGGGAAAATATTTATTGAAACTCATTTTCATAAATTCCTCCCAATCCGTGGAATAAATTTCCTCCTTGGACCTCATATTTTTTTATCAGTTTCCATAACTGATCATATTCCAGATCAAAATTATAGACCACAAACATAACTTTCTATTTTTCTGAGCACTGGACTATAAAGAATAATTTTTCAATGGAGTTAATCCACTATTCTGAAGATCCACAAAACATGGGATGAATTTTCCACATAAAGGATTCAACTGCAACATGTTATATCTTAGGATATAGAGGTAATTCCATATGATTAAAGTTATTATTTATAACATGGTATAGTTTATCAAGTATTATCATGATGTATTGAGTACCCATTCACATTATATTTGGCATATAATTTGGGAAATCATCACATTTCCTATCACATTGATTATTAGAATGTGTTCTTCTATTTCCCTCTATTAACTAAGAGAAATAAATTGCAATTAGGGGGCATCAATACGCAGCTAGTTAGAATAATAAAGGTATACATTTTACATAAAGTGATAAACTTGTAATGGAAAAGTATATTCTATATTTTTATTCCATAGGTTTCAATCTTGGTTATCCATGATATTTTTCCTAACATATATTTTTATGGGAAATTTTTTTATTCCCTTAATAATGGTTCGTAAAGAGCTTATGAATTTACCAAAGCATGTCCCTTAGAAGTTTCAAAACAGGTGCGCAGTAAGGCCCATTTTCTTATACCAGGTTGCCCTAAGTCAGGCCCAGAACACATTTTCAGAGTTGTTACTCCTAGTTACATCTGTTCCAGAACCACATCCACTTGTAGTATCCATACAGGGGTTTATTTTTTTGATAAACAACTTACTCTATACTTACCTAAATTTAGTGATGTTTTCTTAGACTTGCTATTATCCCCAAGGTTCTTAAAATAGTTCAATAGTCTGAATATCAAAAAAATAACTAAACTTTTCCTCTAATACCAAATATACCTGCCATATCCATTTTCAGATTTTATTACATGATTTTAAACATAATTAACTATCAAATTACAGTCCAATCATCGTAAATTCTAGTGAATTTGGAAGATTAGATACATAATTAAACAACGTGAGATAAAAAAACATCTTTTATTTAATATTCATAAGTATATCCTAACTTCCTTTGATCGCTTACATCTACATGGGATACCATGGGGAATACATGAATAGAGGGATGAGCTGAAATTCCCAATAAAGAAATAAACATTAAAATAAAGCTCATCACATGGGTTGGAAAGCATAACATATTGATATAAAAAGGAATGGAACGTGATTAAACATATAGAATCAAAAAATATAGAACATGGGGTCATATAATCATGTACTAATAATACTATAGAAGAAATATAAAACAATAATCTATCATTACTCAAGGATCATTTCAAATAAAGGAACATGGATCAAAGCTAACCACCACGACGGTTACACATGGAGCAATAGTTAAGGATAACCACCAAGATCATTGCACATGATGTTTCATGAGACTAAACATTATCTATTGAATTGGAGTGATATCTAAGAGAACTCCTCATTACATTTTCATGAATATATTTTCCACATAAAGAATCATACATAATCAATCAAACATTAACATAAGGGATACCCATGGAAAGAATTAGGTATCATAATCATGCCAAAAGAAATATTAAATGAGAATTTCGTAATGGTGTCCATGAATTGATGGATTTAAATATTAAATTAACATTAATAAGGTAATATATGAATAGATCATGATAATTTATTTCAAACATTAGTGAAAAGAGTGTTTAAAAAACATTAGAAATAAAAAATTTAGTGCAGTTTAAGGGAAAACATTCAAGATTATTTAAAATGGAAAAGGAATTTATGTTTTTATAAAACCAGAATTGAAACAATGTAATTTTTCATGATAAAATTATTGATTTTAGAAAAATAATGGTGTCTTAATTTATATTATGGAGTGAATTTTTAAATGGGTAATTAATCGGAAAGTTCTCTTGAATAGGGTTTGCTTATCGAGATGAATTGAGAAGGGAACCTTCTTAAAACCTGTATTTTCCATCAAATAAGGATGATATGACTTGGATAAAATATTCTGGAACATATAATAAGAATTTATAATAAGTACATAACAAAATTAGGATTTAACTTTGGGTAAAGATAGATAAAGAGTAACCTGAAGGAAAAAATAGATGTTCGGGTATAATCCATTACTTTATGTATGAAAAAATTATTCACTTGATCTTAATGTTATGAATAATCAAATATAATGCATTAATTAATAAATTAAGAGCCTTTTATACATTTATTTTATTTATTATAATTTTATTATGTTCATTTATGTCCCTTTTGATGGGTTATGAAATTCAATTTCAGTGCTTGGCAGTGTTAGTTTCCTTGGTTTTCATGATCAATTTACTTACACACATGTACGAAAAATCATGTAAGATGAGAACGGTTGTCCAGATTTGAATTTATAAGTTATTAATGAACACACCTAATATTAAATTTTATATAAGTTTTTTGGTCATTTTGGGTGAGTATGAATCATTAGATAACATGTTAATGATTATCATTTAGATTAATTTTAGCAGTTTTTTATCACAAAAAACTAGTTTTGTTCTATTATTTAATATCACATATATATATAATGGTTATATAACATTAAATAAGTTATAATACATATATTATAATCATGTTCAACCATAAAATTGTTTTAATGACCAGCCTTGAAGACGGTAATGGAAATTGAAAACTTTTTCGTCCTTGAATGCGATAATTTAACACATCATGGGCGATGTTTTCACTAAAAGGAGGTGGAAAGAGAGATGATGATAAATTATTACATTTTCATAATAAAATTCCATTTTATGTAAGTTAATGGTGTTATCATACCATTTTGATGAGGGTATATAAGGATAGAAAAAGAAAACAAAGGAACATGAAAAGAAATTAAAAGAAAAGGAAGAGGGTTTTACCTCTTGATTCCGTATTCTTGAGAGTCTCCTTAAGGGATTGGTTTTTGTCTTTTTATATGAAAAAAATATCTTGTACATGTGGAAGAGTTCTACGAAGAGTATTGAGTAGAATTTGGAAAATAATAAATTTTTGTGAGGTGTGAGGATAGTAGGTGGTGAGGGGTGGTATTTATAGTGGAGGGGGGTTTCTCATTATTTTATTCATTAGCTTATTATTTTGGCTCAAGACTGTGAATTGTTTGAGAATTATCATCAAATATAATAATATAAAGAATTATGGTTTGATATTTTGGAATTAAATCATCCATACTTCATCTACAACTCCATAATTCATGTATGTAGCATTTATCGTAAATTACCATTTTTTCTATTCACCAAAAATTCAAGAATTTTAGGAATTACCAAAAAATAACTCTAACCATTTTTTGATGTGTAGAATTCAAAAATTAACTCCATTTTATTAAAAAAATTCTAAATATGATAGATTTTAATTTTAATTTAAATCATCATTTACTTGGAAGATACATATCTTAATATTATAACTACTTTTATAACACTTTGAAAATTTCATTAAGATCTCATAAAATTATATTAAAATCATAAAAAAACAAAATATTAATTTATTAATACAATTTATGAAAATAATTTTACTTTTAAATTATTAAATTAATCACAAAACTATAATTAAATATTTATGACCAATAAAAAACCGATAATTAATAATTTTTAAAACACTTAGTTACTTATACTATGATATAATTATATCATATTACCATTTATAAGATGCTGAAATTTTATTTTTACTTTCATAGGATAGGTTACTAATCCATTGTCTGGTTAACTATTCATAAAGGTCACATTACTATTCCAAAGGTCATGTTACAATTTCATCAATATAGGATTCTTAACTTCTATAAATACTTATTATTTCATTCATTCTTCATTTATAAAGTGTATATTTTATTCTTTATGTGATTTATACTATATTACATAATTATAATAAGGTAATTCCCATTGATAAAACTTTCAGTTGTTACATATAACATTGTCATTAAATTTGTAGGTATTTATTGGATTTACTAAATTATGAAATATTTATAAGGTTTATAATCAATATAAATGTATTGATAAATGTTTAGTAAATAATCACTTAGTTTTTAGTATACATTTTAGCTATTAAAAAAACTTCTTCCTCAAAAAAATCATTTTTATTTCTTTTTGTGAGAAAGTAGTATCACTAATTTATTGGAATTTTAAAAAAAATATTTTTAAAATAGGGTATTATTTTTTAATTTTTCATCTCAAAATTATCATAGGATTCATTTTTTAAATTTTTTTCAAAAGTATGGTTTTTAAATGAATTTAAAATATTGATTTTTATTAAAAATATTATTCTCATATAAAAAACATAAAAATTTAAATTTTTTTGTAAAATTTATTTAGGTTAAAATTATATATCTTATGCTTTCAATAATCCAAATAAATTCATTCGAATTAATTTTATGTTTGAATTTTTTTATTAAAACATTTTTATACAGAGGATACATTTTTATGAAAATAATTTTTTGATGCATGAAATGTATTTATATCTTAAAAAATTAAAATAACCATTACTGGTGAATAATATTAATTTCATGTTTATTTATATATTAAATAATTTTTTTCATATTTTTATAAGTGTGGGATAAGAATAAACCAAATTCTCTGCTTAAAATTGTATTTTTCTAAAAAACACACTTATTTTTAAAATTATGTTATTCCACATATAAGTATTTAATTTTAAAAAATGGATTAAATATTTGGAATTAAGAGGTTCAAATTTGAAAAAATTTACATTTTTATTGTTTTTATTTTGAATAGTAATTGTGGTAATATTTTTCACCTCAGTAAAGGGTATATCGAGTTAATATAGGATAAAACTAAGTGATAAGGTCATATATTTTCATACTGATTCTTAGTTGAGAAAGATAATTTGACCCTTATTACCTTATACTTGAAATGTATTTTCTTAATTGACACTATTACATTAAAATGAGTTATTTAATATTTAAATTGAAGAAATTTATAAAATTTATCTCTCTTAGATTCAAATGTCTCTTATGCATTGACATAGGGAAAAATAAAGTTGTAAATGAATATTAATCGTTATTTTCTAAAAAAATGAAATTATATTCCTTATGTTAATTGATTTATAATTTATAGATAATAAATATATACCTTAAATTCATGTTCAATGCTAATATAGTATCTATTTAAATAACATTAAAATTAAAATAAATGATTTTAAAAATAATAAAATAAAAATACTTTGACTGATTTAATGTGTGCCACTCATTTTGTAGATATATATATGAAATATTATGAAGGTATTAAATCATTATATTCTAATTTTATCTTATTATTTGATTATTTAAAGTCAAATTAATTGAATGGTGTAAAAAATATAGTAATGATATTTTGTAATAAATAATATTTTATTAAATGACTTAAAATTCATAAAAATATTATATTCGGAAAAATAAATGTGATATATTTTTAAACATATTTCATTGAACATTGAAGGTAAGTTTTTCATTTTATCATAACATATTTAACCCTTTAAGGGTACAAACATGTAATATTATGTTAATTGTCAAAAAAATTTAATAGACGGTTAAATGATAAAGATAAGGGTGAAAAAATACCCGAAAGCTATCGAAAATTAATTGGATAAGAGTATTTTGACTCATAATAATCATAGATTCTAATATTATCCATTTTTATCTATTTATACCTAAAAGACAATTTATAATAATTTTATACTTTAATAAGTTCTAAAAATGACCCTCCTATCAATTATAAAAGGGAACCCCTCCTTTCTCTTCATTACACCGCTTTTAGTATTATAATTTTACGATAAACTAAATAAATCTCTTCTAATATTTTTTATACACATTATATAGTTTCTATTTTTCCTAAAATTTCAAACCTTGGATCCATAAGAGGATGTCTAAATGAGTTTCTTCAAAGAAGATGTAATCTCTTTTGCTAATCACTTTCCTTTTAATTCGTATTTTACCTCCTATAAACCAATTTTATTCTTAATAAAATATTAAATTCAGTATAATTAATATAATAAAATGTTATAATGACTATTAAAACATATTTATTCACCCTTTTTCTATCAAATGGTAAGTGAATGTATCTCTTGTGTGTATGTACGGCTTACCATCACCACATAGAGAGACAATTCAATTCTCATCATCATACTTTATGGGTAGGTATTATGATTTTTTTAATGTATATATATGGTAATTATGAGGAAATTATACTTATTTAATTAAAAATATTATATTTACCATATTATCTTCCTAACCATTGGAAAATGATGTTGTCGCTCGTTTATACATGTGGACTACCACCTCCACGATGTGACGTGATGCATTTTTTATTGTTTTTTAAATGGATGGTAATAATGATAGATTTACTATATACACAAAATATATATTATATAATAATTTATCTATAAATTTATGTATTATTTACATCTCATTAGTTACATCCGTCAAAAAATGAAAATATTGTTCATGCGTATGTGCGGCCTAGGGTTCCCATGAATAATGTAATACATTTTTCTATATCCAATTTTATGAATGGTTATAAACATGTATATAATGAATATATATGATATTAATATAATTAATAACATAATTCGGATTATGGAATCATGATCAATATAGAAGGACCAAAACTACTGAACCGAAACATACATGAAAAACATAGCAGATATCACACAGAATAGTGGTTTTAATGAAGAATTATTAACAAACATGTGGTTAAAGGTTATAAGTAAATCATATATTATATGATATGTATGATTATGGATATTAAAAAAAATTAAAATTTATTTATTATATATGATTTTATAACATGTTTAAAGGAATTTGGACCTAAGGTAGGCGATTTTTGTCTCACTTTTACTTTTATGAGACACGTGCCATATTAACCAATTATTTATTTTATATGGTGTATATAATTCCCGTGAATTTATTTTAATATTATTATTATGAGATTTATTTTTATTTACATATATATATATATATGGTTATTTATTTTGTGTTGTTTACAATTCAAAATATACCAAAGTGGAGGGGGTTTTATGTTACAATTTCATTGTTTATCAGGACTTCTTATGATTAATTTTTCTGAGGATGAAAATGTATTATCTAATTCTCAATAAAATCATGAATTTTATTATCCACTTGTTATTTATTTAAAATAAATTTTTCTAATCATTTTACTCCCCTTATGTACTAAATAGACTAAAATTATGTTTTTACGGATCATCGACTTCAATTCTATCTGTGGTTGAAAAATAATTTTATTCTATATCTATGTATTCAAAAATTGTTTCAAAAAAGTGTTTTTAATAATCTCATTTTATTTTTTAATGTAATTTTTAAAAAAATTTGAATTTTTAAAGAATTTTTAAAAGTAATATTCTGTACCTTTTCTGAATGATGCACTTTATCACTTTTAACAAAAATTGGAATGTAATGTTGTCTTTTAACATATATGGCATGAATATAATTTCACACCATCATGATCCCACAGTATATTAAATCTTAAATTATAAATTTACAAGTATATTTTCAAATAAAATTATTTTAAAAATATTTTGTGACTTTTTAGTTTTTTAGAAGTGATATTAATTGTGTGGTGGTTATTTTCTTAGTGAATTTTTTAATGATCTTGTAATGGTATTTATATTTATAAAAGACAAAAACCCTTTGTTTCAATTATTATTTACTGCGGATATGATCCAAAGATGACATCCATATTATTTTCCTATATTTTTTGTGTGTATGATGAAAATATTTTTATGATTCTCATTCATTTTCCATGGTTTATTCAATGAGGATATGATAAAATATTTATGAATATTTTTCCATTTATATAGGTTATTCTATGAAAAAATGTTTATGAATCCCATTTATTTTCATGGTTTTTGATATGATGAATCTTTTGGTGCAAATATTTATGATTTTAATTATATTTTTGGTGGGACCTATATCTCCCTCCAATTTAATGGGTAAATATTGATATCTAATGAGATAAACAGGACTGGAATGGGGTGTAAACCTAGATCAGTAAGAGAATTTCTTCACTATGATGGTCATAAGAGTAAACCTTGACTACTATAATGGTTTGGGGATTAAACCCAACCCACTATAATAAAATTGGGAGTGAAAATTGACTACTATTATGGTTTGTGGTGTTAACCTAATGCATTGTGATAGTCTTTTAAATGATCATTGACTACTAAGTAAATTAATTTGTATTCTTATGTGTATGACACAAATTCATGTATTATGTCAATATCATTCTCTTATGGATAATGTTATTTTATTGTGATAAGATTCATGTCTTTTTAACTACCAATATTTATGTCATGAATCAATACTATAATCTATTATATATAGGGTATAATTTTCAAAATGTTATGCTCATTTTTTCATTCTCTTCTTCTCATGATATTCTCAAGTGTCCTTTGATGTCTCTCATGTTTAACCATACTGATCATATAATCTCATTTTTTCCTATGTTTCCTTCCCCTATGTTATGAAGAAATGTATTGAGTATGAGATTTATGATAATGTTTCTAATTATGAAGAATATATTTGTAGATGATGTAGATCTCTTATAAACCAGATGTTTATGTGATTAAGTTTCCAAAGGCAGTATACCTATATGATTATGACATGGTTTTTTGTGTTATATAATGAATATTAATCTTACAAGATGTGAAATATATGAATGAAAAGTATGGGTTACTATAGTTGGTATCACATAAAGGTTTAGTTAACCTTTCTAAACATGGATGAGAAAACATTAGTAAGAACCATGGGGATAAGTATAAGTATATGAAAACATCCTAAATTTTTGTTAATGGTCATAGGTAACCTAGGTTAGTCCAAGGTTTCATTGATTCAAAATGTGGATTCATTGTTTAGACATCTAGTAAATTATTTTTCCTGATTCCTCACTATGACTATTGTTTCTCAAACTACACATTTATGCTTTAATCCATGGATAGAACCAGGAGGATTCATTTTTATATTGATGGATAATTGAATGATTTTCTTCATGATAACCCAAATAAAAAAGTGATATTGAATGAGAAACATTGTGATTATTCTTAAATAGTTATCATGACATATGATTAACAAATTTTACCTAAACCAACTCTGGGACTCACTAATGAAGAGAAAGATATACTTTTCTAAGATATGGGGTGGGGGAGACTATGAAGGAATGAATAATTAACTTCCTATATATAGATAATATGGGATGTAGAACTCAAGTTAATGTCTTATAGGAACAAAAATGTGTTTTCGATATGGAAAAAAGGTTATATAGAATGTAATTGCTGATGAAAAATGAATAGTTCTATGGAGGAAAATGAATATCATCTTAAGGTACCATTAATAGTTTAATATCTCATGGATAGGGAATGTGGTCATTATCTGGCCTGATGCAATAATCATAAGGTTAACTCCTAGACCATGGAAATACCTATGAAGTGAAAGGGTTCGATGTTTATTATATCAAATAATGTTTTTGAACATGAAACATCTAAATATTGGTCCATTATAGGATTTTGTAACATAAGTATTTTAATGAAAAATCATATGATTGAAATTGGTAGGATATTATTTGTGACCTTGAAATTAATTAGTTGATGGAAAAGTTATTTAGCTCATATTTTATGATGTTTATTGTATTTTTGAATTTATGGAATATATTTAATAATTTTTTAACATATTTTCGGAATAATGATTATGTTAATTTTGGAAGCATGTATTATTTCATGTGAGTTTATCTTAGAAGTTATGGATACCATTATGGGTTTATAAGTTTAAGTTTGATTATAAATTAAAGGGAATCAAAACCCCATTTTTCAGGTTTTAAGTGATGGTATTTTGAATCGATTTGAAACATTTACTGGGTATTGAGAAGAATACATCATTAATATTTAAATAACACTATAGGATTATTATATAATTTGATGTTATGTTAATTGTGATCTACTGGATTGTGGGATATAGATAATCTTGATGGTTGATAAGTGATTCATTGAAAATGTGATATTTTCAAATCAATTTACGGTCAAGTTAAGGATTACCTTTTAGTTTGGTATCTAAATTATATTAATGATATTTTGGAGAATTTTATAATATTAATTGATTTTATAGTGATTCATCATGGGTATTAATGATATTTAATATGTGTTTCAATAGGTTGAGGTATATATAACCCTTAGGTTTAAAAAATTATTTAACATGAATGATTATTTGGGAATAATAAAATTTAGTTTTTTAAAGATGTAATATGAAGGTTATGATATAGCCATTGGGATTGAAACATTATTTAATTTTGATGATATTAATCTAATTAAGTCTTTGAATATTGATGTTTTATTTCTTCTTATAGTGGTTTTTTAGGGTTATCTTTTGCTAAACATTTTTTTTAATTCCAATTGATAGGGGATATCTTGATTTACTTTTTCAATTTGTTAAATATTTATTTTATTTATTCAGGCATTAAAAAATCATATCTATTTCTTATAGTTCGGAGCGATAGATTAGATTTCTATAGAAATTGGTTAGAGGATGATATTATAATTTTCAAGTATGTATATTTCTTTATTTTCTTAGTATATATGGTAAAGTAATTCCTAAAATCTATAGAAAGTATCTAAGATAAAAAAATTCCTCTAACCTCGAATTCTGATGAATTTATGGTCGTTTAACCCCTCATTGATTCATGGTTTTGTTGTTAACAACATTCTCCTAGTCATGTTATATATTAGTCTATATTATTCCTTGGGTGTAATTTTCCTCGTATATATCCATATTTTTATTTATCACTAATGTTATCCAATTTGGGAACCTAGTTATGTGTTATTCCAGATTACCTTCATACTTCCCTTTCCCAATTTTTAAGAGTAATTTTTATTAACCCTTTCTACGATGTGGGTTTTCAATAAAAGAATTTCTAAATATAAAACCCTTGATCACCAAGCACAAGTTAAAATTGATATGAATTTTTTTTAAATGGATGATAATAAAAAACCAAAATATTTTAAAAGGACACCATGTTTGATAGCATGCAAGATATGTAACATCGATCCTAAACAACCCATGAAATATTATTACTTAAATATTCCTACAATAACCTAGCTCTTAAATTGGTAGATGTGAATAATATTAAATAATTTATGAATTATATATAAAATTCCAACTAAAAATAAATATTTTGATAAATTTTTAGAAAATAATCACTCAATATTTATATATTCATTATATTCATAAAAAACATGTTTTCTTCAAAAAATAGGTTTTATTTAATTTTTTGATAAAATATTATAACTAATTTCTAGAAATGTTTTAAATTTTATATGATAAAAATATAATATTTTTTAATTCAACATGTGCAAAATGTCATAGGAGGAACTTTTGAGAATATTCTAAAAAGTATGACTTTTCAATGAATAGTAAAAAATACTAATTTTTATTAAAAATTATATTTTAATTTCTAGAATGTAAAAATGTAACATTTGGTTATAAAATAATCTCAAATTAATGTTATTCTGTTATGTTTTATATCATCTAATAATTTTTAATTAAATCAATTTTATGTTTTAATTTGGTAAAAAAAATATAACTAAATGGGATTTTCCAAAAAAACAAACTGTTTTTTTATATCCAATGTGTTTTTATATTAATAAAGTTAATTAATCACAATTATTGAATAATTTTAATTAAATTTATATATTATATATTCAAAAAAATTACATTCATTTAATATTTCATTGGGCATGGGATTATAAAAAAAAATGTTTTATGCTTAAAAAGCGTATTTTTCTAAAATGTGGATTTTATTTCATTTTCCATGCATATTTTTAATATTTATTTATTCCATTTATAGGTATTTAATTTTAAAGAATGTATTTCATTTTTTTCATAAATGGGTTTGGATTTGGTAAATATAACCCTTTTATTTTTTTCTAATGTGAATAGTAACACTGGAAAAAAATTCACATAGATAAAGGGGAAATATATTTATTCTAGGTTAAAACTATGTGATATGGTCATGATTTTTCAACATTATTATTATTGTTGGAAGTTAATTAGACCATTATAACCTTATTATTGTACTTTATTTGTTTAAGGGAAACATGTCTTTGAAGATGACATGCATAATATTGAAATCAAAGAATGTTACAAAATTTCACTCTCAATGTTTTTAATATATATTATTTGTTCACATCGGAAAAAAAATCATATTATGAGTGAATATTAATGGTAATTTTTTAAATAATGAATTTATCTTCATGATGTAAATTTTTTTATAATTACTAGTGATTAAATAATTACATTAAATTCTTGTTCAATGGTAATACAATATCTATTCAATTAACCAAACAATAAAATAAATGATTTTAAAATATTAAATGGATATAATTAGACTGAGTTAAAGTGTCCCAAAAATTTTATAGATTGATATTGTAGATTATGGAGGTTTTATATTATTATATTTAAATTCCCTCTTTTATTAATGTATATAAATTCAAATTAAATGTATAATATTAAAAATTAAATTTATGATATTTTGTAATAAATATTATTTTTCTAGATGTTATAAAATTAAAAAAAAATTATTAGATTCAGAAAAAATAATTGGATATAGTTTTAAACATAATCCATGGTCTTTTTATGGGTCTTTTTTGATTTTATAATATCATTATTAACCATTAAAGTGTGGGAAAACTTTAATATTACGGTAATTGTAAAAATGGATAATGAGGGTTAAAACTGAAAACTTAGCAAACTATTATTGGATGACATGATTTAGATTCATAATCATATTGTATTCGAATATTATAATTTTTATATATTTTTGCATCCAAAGTAATTTATATTAATTTAATATTTTACAAATTTTCAAAAGTGTCCATTCCCCTTAATTATAAATGAAATCCCTCTATTGTCTTCTTTAATCCACATTGAGTCTTCCACATTGACCATAAACATTCTAAATACCTTTTAAACTTCCTTATCCACATTATATACATTTTTTGTTCCTAAAATACCAACCCAAAAATTCTTAAGAGGACATCTAAATGAGTTATTTCAAAGAAGTGGTAATTTATTTAACCAATCAATTTCCCTTTACATCTTCTTTTACTTCCTAAAAATATATTATATTCTTAAAAAAAATTATGTATCCTTAATATACTTAAATTTTATAATTATTATTAAACCACCTTTATGCATCCTCTTTCTATCAAATGCGAAATGAAAGTATTTCTCATGCGAACATACATCTTACCCTCTCCACATAGGGATACAATTCATTTCTCATCACCATGTTTTATGGATAGTTATTATGATGGTTTTAATGATAATATATTATAATTATTAAATACTTAAACTTCTTGAATTATAATAGTATAGCTATATAATTATCTTCTAAATCATAGAAAATGAAAATATTGTGTGTTCGTACTTGTGGACTACCACCTCCATGATGTGATGTAATTCGTTTTTCATTTCCTTTAGTCATTGATTTTAATAAGAATATATTTAATGAATATATAGGATATATATTATATAATTATTATTATGTAATAATGAATTATTAATTAACGTTCTTTTTTTCCATTCTTCAAAAAATGAAACGGTATTCATACGTACGTACGACTAATCATCTCCATGAATGGTGAAATACATTTTTTGTATCTAATTTTATCAATGACTATAAAAATGTATACAGTTATTTTATAGGATATTTATATCATTTATAAAATTAGGTTGATTATGGTACCATTATCAATGTACAAGGACAAAAACTACCAGACCAAAATGTACATACAAAATGAATCAAATATCACTCAGAACATTGAATTTAATGAATAATTGTTAACAAATATGTGTTAAAGGGTTAAGTAAATAATATTTTATATGGTATGTATTATTATGGTTATTTAATAGATTTATATTAAACATATATTTATTATATAGTATTTTTTAACACATATGATGGAATTCGTACTCGAGTTGATGGATTTTCATCTCACATTTATTTCTGTGAGACAAATGCCATATTCACCACTTGTTTCTTTTATGTGGTGCACATAAATCCATTGAAATTATATTATAATGATTCATATTAAATTTATAATAATTTACGTATCCATATAAGGTTATTTATTTCATGGGTCTTACTATTCAAATGATACCAATTTGGTAAGGGTTTTATATTACAATCCCAGTTGTTATCGGGATTATTTATGATTAAGTTTCCAATGATGGAAAATTCTAACCTAAATATAAAGAAAGTAATGAAATTTATTATCATATAGTTATTATGTTAAAATACATATTGTAATTTAATTTCCCTCACCTTAAGTACTTAAGATACTGAAATATTGTTTTTTGTAAAAATGACTTCATTTCTCTCTTTGGCCAAAAAACCTTTTTATTCTATATCCATTATTTATAAAAAAAATTAGAAGGTTTTTATTATACTCCTATGGTTTTTCAAAATCACTTTTATAGATACTTTAATTATTACCAAATGGTTTAAAAGGAATCTTCTTGTTATTTTCTAAATGATGTACTTTTTTTCTTTTAAAAAATGTCAAAATAATGTTTTCTTTTAACATATATTGAATGAATGGAATTTCTCAGTATCATGACCACAAAATAATGTAATGTTTACTTTATACGTTTACAAGGCTATTTTCAAAAAAATACTTTTATAATATTTTTTTTCTTTTTGAGAAGTGATTTTCAAATTCGAAAGAGTGTTTCTCTCAAGAATTTTTTAACGAACCTATAATGGTATTTCTATTCATAAAATATGAAAAATCTTTATTTGATATATGTTTTACTATGGATATGATCCATGGAAATAATCCTTGTTATTTCTCCGCATGGTTCATGTGTATAATGAGAAGATGATTATGAAACCCATTCCTTTAACATGGGCTATGCTATGAGGAAATGATGAAATATTTGAGAAATTGTTTTCTTTTCCATGAGTTATGTTGTGTTGAAATATTTATGGAACCCATTTTTTCTCATCGGTTATCATATAATGAATTTTTTATGATCTTGTGGAACACATATGCATGATTTTCATTATATGATGGGCGATACCTATATCTTCCACCAATGTATTAAGTAATGATTGATATCCCAGAAGATAATCATGAATGGAATGGGGAGTGATCTTAGTACATTAAGGGTATTTGTCCACTATGATAGAAATAATAGTGAACCTTGACTACTAATATAGTTTGGGGTGTGAACAAAATCCAGTATGATGGTCTTGGGAATAAACCTTGACTCCTATGATAGTTTGGGGAGTGAAACCAATATACTATAATAGTCTTGAAATTATCCTTGACTATAAAGGAAATAATTTTCAATGCTTATGTGTATATTGTAGACTTATTTCTTATGACAATGTTATTCTCTCATGGATCATATTCTTTGATTCATTTTTTATTCATGTCTTACAAGGTTCAAATATTCATTCATTGACTCCAATTTATAATCTATGATATGAAGGGTATTATTTTCAAATGTTATGCTCAAGTAATCATACCCTTATATTAATTCTTTTCTCAACTGATCATTTATATACCAATTATTAATCCTTACTGAGAACCTGATCTCACCCTTTCTTATGACTCCTTTTCCTCGGTAATGAAGAAATGTATTTAGTGTGATATTTTTAAGAAGGTTTCTAGTTATATAAAACTATGTGGGAAACTATTTATAACTCTTTTGAACCAATTGTTTATGTGTTTATTTTTACAAATTCACTTAACCTATATGATACTAGTATTGATCATTATGTTATGTGTTGAATATTAATATAATAAGATTTGATATCTACTTAAGAAAATTATGGGTCACTATAACGTAAATTCCCCTTTTACAAAATACATGAATTCATTTTCCCTATTTTCCCTTAAAGTATCTAGGAAGAAATTCTTGAAAATGAATGAAAAAGTTCCTTCCAAGAAATAATCACATGATAATATGCCTAAAATAGGACATTCAACCAATGTTTCTGCTATCATCAAAGAATGTATGTGGAGTGATTCACCAAAATCTTAGTTGGTGTCTCATGGAGGTAAAATATTTTTTTTCAAAGACTCTATCTAAAACTAAACAGATTTTAAAACACCCTCATCTATGAAGATCAGTGGATACTATAACTATATTTCTTGATTCAAATAAAACATGGTTATCCAAACTCTCGTTTCCATATTCCCCATAGACAATAACATTTTAATTAAACACTCCTTGAGTTATTAATCGATAGGAGGAATATGTCCAACAAGTGGATCTAGGTCCACTCTATTTGGGGATTACTCATCCCATCCCTCTTATAGCTTAATGGGAGATCACCAGGATGGAATATATCTACAATTTCATGTTCTTAACACAAATCACAATTAGAAAATAGGTCTATATATCATAATTTAGGGTTATAAAATTAAAATCACGCCGCCATTGGAAACTCAATAGTTCTTAGACCAATGGTTTCTACGTGACCTCATGTGAACCTCCCTATACACTATACTTTATCAACTAGATGAATTGATCAAGGTTATTATAGTTGGGAGACTACTACTCTAAATGACAGTGTGAAATAATAGAAAATAATAAAAAATAATTCAATGATAATAACAATCTATTTGACTATTCATAATCATTAAACAAGAACCGTCAATAGTTATAATGAATGTTGAAACATACATTCATATAGATATATAACTGAAATCTCATCGGGTAAATCATAAATACATAATAAATAAAATATAAAAAATACATTTAGGTCTTATTTTAATTATTGAGCCTTGCCTCATCTATCTATTAACATTATCCTATATATCTAGTTGAATAATCAATCTTGGGCCTCTGTCCAACCTAAACATGAAAATAGTTGAGGCTGATCAGTTACCCAAGTGACATGGACACACAAGATGGGGGTGATTTTCGAACCACCAATACAGTTATATACATAACCAAAAAGTGAGAATCATATATGTGAAATTGTTTTGTAAATTAATAAAATATTACAAGACTATAAATAAATAACCAATGATGATCCTTTTATGCTAAAATAACACTATGTATCATTCCAAACCTTATTTGGCTTGTATAGGGGTGCCTATTAGCATGTCACATACCCATGAAAACTAATATCAACCCCATATAATATTTCTAGGATAGAATCCAAGGAAATATAATTTAGTAAGTATGTGTCAAATATAATGAGTGTGTCTATATAAATCTAACCTGATTAATCTGGGATCCAATAATTATAACTAATGAATTCTAATTGAAATACCCAATATTTGAATCCAATGAGTGTTTCCAAAAAATTAAAGTAAGAATTTCCTTGAGTTGAATTCAAAGATCATGTACAAGTAATCCCAAAGTAAATCATATTCAAATATAATCATAATTTATAAGGAATTATAAAACAAGATTGAATGTTGAATGGGATGGTAACATCCCTTATCCTTGATTCTAAGGATCAAGTCCATAAAAATAAAAACAGATATAATGTATAAAGTTCGGGTCCATGGAGAATATCTAAGGAATACCATGCATCCAAATATATCTTGACGGGTAGTGAATCCCACCTGAATCATCCCATGACATAGAACCATAGCCTCATCTAGATTACATTATTGATATGAGTTCTTAGGTGACAACCATGATCATCACTACCAATTTCCTATATACGCCCTCTTAATGGTTAACATCTCATTGGGGCACTCAATGGAGTCCCCTAGGTCTCATCATAATATGGGAACCAAACATGGGATTCCCAATATCAATCTAATTTCTTTCGTCAACAATAATCACTCAGAGGGAAAATTGTCCCTCCACATCCTCATATTCACATTATAGCCACACTTTCCTTATAGAACAATACTAATTGGTAACAATATTAGGAGATGTGATAATTCTAATATCACTTCCAAGAAAAATCGTGGTTGGTCCTCACACACCATACCCCTAAAAATATACTTAAGGTGCACTAAATTTGGTCCTCATATCTCAATGGCAAGGAAAAACTCACTCCCAAAATGATTTAATATCCCATAATCTCAAAGTAATCTCAATTACACTAAGGTCAACTAAATTCATTCATTATTATCCAATGAAATATCGCTAATAATTGGTCTAGGGGTACTGATAAAGATTCATCATTATCCATAATTTTATTAAAATCTCATCGATCATAATCAGGGAATCCTCTATCAGTGGTTGAGGAGATCAAGATAGTGCACAATGATCTATCAGGGCCATTGGAAACTTGTTTAGTCTAGACATTTCATTTTAATAAAAAAAACTAATTGAATTTAAAAAAGGTTGATCTCCCTCACGGAAATACCACTCATCGTATACAATTTAAACATTAATCATAATAATAAATGGGTATGTATGAATAACTATATACCTTAGAAAATAGTTATTACCTTTCATTACAACCTGAAAGATCTCTCTTGAGCTCATTCAATCCATCCAGACATCACCCCTTATCAAGAGACCCAAAATAATCCCAAAAAATCCAAATTATTTATTTTACAAAAATAATTAATTTAGTAAACTAATATTAATAGGAATAATGCCTAAAATCTCATCAAGTGAACTCAACACTCTAAAACAGTGACCAATAGCATTCCAAAAACCCATGATATTTTCTCAGAATATCCCCACTCGAAATCCATAACAACCAGAATCAATTAAATTACCAAAATAATTAATTTAATCAAAATATAAAATAAATACCATAGGTGGAATACCTTTAAATAAAAAACATGTGACATTATTTAGATACCATAATGAGACATCCTTTTTCCAAGACAAAGAAAACCCCATCATTATTAGATGATTCCAACATTCTATAATGTAATCGGTTCCAACTCCTAAAGTAAAACTAAAATGAAATTAACATCCATAAAAAATAGAGAAGAACTGGAAAAGAAACTAATGATAATATCATTATTCTTTATTGAAATGTACTTGGATCCACCTCAAATATTGGGGTGTTGAGAGAGGTAAGGGGGGAGAGGAGTTTCTACTAAAATTGAATCCTCTTAAGAATAAAATCCCAAAAAACTACCAAATCTCAATAGAAAATATAATGAACCACTATTAACATTGATAAACATTGCATAACTTTTTCAGAATACTTAAAAAATTATACAAATGAATGCCCAAAGACCATATTAGTTTAGTGACTTTGGAAACATGGAAATTTAAACACCTATACATGTAAGAAAAAAAATTATATCCCAATAGGTTCTCATGGAGTAGAACCCATATTAATCATTTCATAGAAGAAATATATCTTTATAAACTAGGGAAAGAAATGTAAAAAGGGTGATCTTAGATTCTCAATAAGTGTAAACAGTGGATAAATGTAAGTATAAATATAATCATAGTGGTATGATAATGTGATCATTATATTATAAGATCACACCCTACATATTAAAGATCATAAACATGAATCATGGAATAAATCTTGGTAGCTTATAAGACATGAATCATAAGGAAATAAATAACATAATCTATGAAATAATAACATATGAATAAGAAATTGAATTTTGGAAAACACATAAGAACATAAAATGATTTACATAGAATTCAAGGCATTGCTTGCAAGGACATATTAGTATCATGTATTCACTCCCCGTACTATATTGGTAGTCATGGTTCACTCCCATGTCCATATTAATATAATTAGTTCCCTCCTCAAATCATATTGGTTGTTATGGTTCACTCTAATTTCCATCTTAGTGGTCAAGGTTCACTCCAAATACTATCTTAGTCTATCTCATGAGATATAAATATTTACCCAATGCATTGGAGGTAGATAAAATTCCCACCCATCTCATAATAAAATCATACATATATGTACCACAAAATCATTAAAAACCATATCATAACCCATGAAATTAAATGTGTACCATAAACATGTAATCATATCCTAACCTGTAGAGAAATATGTAGGTTTCATAATCATTTCATAAAAAAGATAACCCGTGAAAAGAAGAAGGTTTCAAAAGCATATAACCCATGAAAGAAAAATAGGTTTCATAAACATAATTCCATAGAAACATAATCCATTCAGAGAAATAATATGTATGTAAAGACCAAATAATTACCATAAAATTCATAAGTAAATCAAATGGATGTCATCTTAGTTGGGAAATAATTTTAAAATATCTTTTCAAAAAATTTCTTGAGTAAAACATAATTTCTTATTTGAAAATGTTTTTGCAAAACATAAATCTTTTGTAAAACCATTTTCCTAAAAATAAACATGAAAAACATATAATGGAAGCTTTGGAAACTTTTTTTAAAACCTTTCCCATTGAAAAATTATTGAAAAATTATAATGAAATCCTGAAAAACAAATTACAACCATTTCATTGAAAATAATTTGAGAACATATAAATAAATATTTAAAACATTTTTAAACCCATTTCATTGAAAAAAAAATTAAAACATATAAATAAAGGTTAAATTTATTTTGAAAACCATTTATTTTAAAATACTTTCAAAACTTCTAAATAAATCATAAAATCTTTTTGAAAACCTTTTAACTTGAAAACCTATGTAGTAATATTTAAAACATTTTGAATACCCTTTTTCCCTTGAAACATATAAAATAAGCTTGAAAGTATTTTGAAAATTATTTTATTGAAAAATAATTTAAAACAAAAAAATTTCCAAAATATTAGGGAAAAAATCCTTTAAAAAAATAAATTTCTAATATTGTAAAGTAAGATTCAATGGAATGATTTTCATGATATTGGGTAAATCCCTATGTTCTTAATATTCGATTTAAACTGTAAAATGATTAGAAAAGTACCATCCCAGAAAATGATAAGACGATTCCTTTTTAAAAAACCTTTTGTTTTAAAAGGGAAAAACAATGGAAAAAATTTTATTTAACTATAACAGGATAATAGTATAATATTTTTGGAATTACTTTATAATATATGGTTATAAAGGAACACAGATTTCCAAGCAAAGAGAAAGGTAAATTCATACTTTATTAAAAACACTTTATTGATTATATTATGTACCAAATAGTGGAGAAACGGTATTATTACTTTGACATAACATGAATAAATAGATTTTACGAAACTAATTTGGATTTTTGGAAATATAGATCGTAATATTTTGTCAATAAAAGAATAATCATAAACAATCTCGATAAGCGATGAGATTATTGCAATACACACTTACCACTTGGTAACTTTGAATCATACTCCCCATGTAATAAAGTGGAACTAAATTAGGCTTAAAATATCATTAAAATAATTTTATTAAACATATAACATGTCAAATTTAATTAGATACAACTAAAAAAATATTTTTGGTTCATAAAAAAACATGTGTCTCAAAGAAGGAAAATTGAGACCAAACTGTCTTACCGATTTAGAAAATTTTGAAACATTAACCCCATGAAAGAATGATCATAGAATGGATATGTAAATACTTATATATTTAATAATATTATTAATATAATACATTCATGGGTAGTGTATAGACTACACAAATGAAATGAGCAATGAATAAGGCATGAATCTCATGAAAATAAAAAAGTGAGATGTAATTCCCTTACCTTGTGTCTTGACTCTCATCATACTTATAAAAACCTCTAGTATAATATATTTTTTTTATAAATATAAAACAGAAAAATATTTTTATAACTATTAAAATATATGGTTTTATTATGACTTTATATTATCATCTTTTTAACAATTCTACGTAAAGGTTTTACTTTGGGTAATATCTTATTTGTTCTTCGCATGTGTCTTAATTTTTTATATCTTTATTCCTTATACTTATATCATGATTTCCTGAATGTAAAGCATTATATTAATATCAATTATATTCACTTTTTTTTATAATAATAAATATATTATATAATTATAAAATTGAATACAACATTCCTGGAGACGGTATGTCGAACGTACGCATGAACGATGTTTCTGTTTTTTTTCATTTTGAAAGAAAGAAATAAAATAAAATATATGTATATATGTATATAGTATCACTAAATTTTAATCATTATGTCATATATATTATATATTTTCACTAAACACATCATTAATAAATTCTATGTAGTGTGTGAATTAATCACATCTCTTTGAGGGGGGCTACAGTCCACACATCATCAAACGAAATTATCATATTTACACAAAAATAATAAATTATAAATTTAAGTGTTATAGAATAATTAAATAAGAAAAAATAAATAATATAAATAATATATATCATATATAAACAACATTTACATCATAATTCCCAACCATAAAATGGGTTAAAGGAAAAATGAACAATCGTCATTTCATTAGGTTATAGTACACCATGCACGTAAACAGTATGTTCGTTAACCATTAGATGGAAGTTTGTGTCAGTGTAGGATGAAAGAATATTATAATAACATATAATTATATTTAGTATAATTTTATTATTATATAATTATTTAATAAATATATTTTATTAGTTGAAGATAGAAAATAAAATAAAGGAGCTTAAGGTAGGATGTTACCTCTTCTTTGGGTAACTCATTTTAGTTTGCACCAAAGGGATTTTTTGGATTGATTTCTACAAAATTTTAGGATTATAGGTTGAGTTTAGGTTTTTTTAGGATATATTTGGTCATATATTGGTCGACTCAAAGTGTATTGAGAGGTGTGAGGAAGTGGGAGGTGACGATGCCTTTTTATAGTGGAGGAGGAGTGACAATATTGTAAATTTTGGGAAACGAAGTTACACCCCCATTTTTTCATGTATAGTGGATCTAATAATTGTGAATATTATATAAAAGGTATTATAGGGTAAATATAATTCTATTAAATGGATTTTTCATAATTTTATACATCTTTTTCGAACATAAGATTAAGGTTTAGTCCTTTGTTAAGCTAATTTTTCCCTTAATTGTTGTAATTAATTTCAATTAAATTCAGTAATATTTTTGGTGAAAAATAGATTTGAAATTGTAATAAATTATAAATTATGATGATTAAAAATATGGAATCCATTTTTCCAAACTCAAATCTCATAATCGGTAGAAATTAATTTAAATTTAATCATGTAGACGGGACGACATTGCAGGTTTTTAAAGAAAAAATATTCAAAAGTTTTCTATGTTTTTATATTTGATTTCAATGTGTAATTGATTAAAATGGCTGAAATTGTATTAAATGATAACCATTTAATCTAATTAAACTTTAATATAAATTAAAAATATAATTTAACCGTATAAATAAATAATATGAAAAAACTGTTTTGAATTAAAATTCATTATTTTTCACCATTCATTAAAATAAGAAACGTCAAAGAAAAATACAAAAAATTACCCTAAAATAATTTTTATGTTCCAATTTAAAATATTAATTTTTATTTACATTTAATATTTATAAAATATCCAAAATTTTATTTAAAATAGGTTCTCTATTAAAAGGTGGTAAAATCACCTTAATAAAAATATAGGTTTTTACTTGTGAAATTAGATTTGTTCCAATATTATGTTAATCAATTATATTGGATTAATATAAAAAATATTTTATTCGATAATATCTATATATATATATATATTACATTAATATAACTCATTAATTTTAATTAATTTAATTTATAAGAATAAAATAGCTTTGTGAACATAAAAATATTTTCCTATAAAAACATTACCTTTATTTTCAATTGGTTCTTATATATATTTTTATTTCATTTATAAATAATTAATTCAACCATATATTTTCATAAGTTAGTGAATTGTATTAATAATATTCAACATAACAATTATTTAATATCTTAATATATTGAATACTAATATTTTTAAGAAAATATTATTTTTCGATAACAATAAGTCTTGTGTGATACAAAGCCATCGAGGAAAGTATTTATTGCATGTAATGTAAGCTAACCCTAGTGTTACGTGTAAAGAAAGATACACTTTATGTTGAATTTAGTGTATGATGAACTTGTCTTTCCATGTAATATAATCTAAACATGGTTCTTTAATACAAAATAAACTATTTTCAGTGTTACATGAAATTAAAAATATGAAAAGGATTAAAGTATTTCAAAAGATATATTTCACAAAATCTAGGGTGTTACATTATATCCCCTTAAAATGAATTTCTCCATATAAATTAATCTTGGTTACCAAATGTTTAATACTTTAATGTTCCTTTCATATAAACTCATGTTGTAAAAAATGAATCCTAAAAATTCTTTTATAAAGGAAATGTTGGAAACATAACGGTTACCCAAAGTAACATATAACTAGTTTTCCACATTGGGAAACATAGGTAGAATGTGAAAGCTTGTAATTGGAGTAAAATCCTAAATATTTGTATGTAGTGATTAAGGTTATCATTCAAAAACATTTGAATGATTAATGGAATTTTGAGGTTCTCAAATTCCTAAATTTGTGATGATTTAAAAGGCCATTAGTTCAATGAAAATTAAGGTATTATGACAACATTAGTTTTTTGATCATTTTCATAACATTGATTAATTATTTTATTGAAAAAATAATATAAGGAAATATACTTACTTGATATATTTATATAATAAAAATAAATCTTTTATTTTTCTTTTATCAACTTCTAATTCATCCATTACTTTATGAAATAGATGTTCAAAAATTAACTTTGATGCTTATAGTACTAAAATAAAATTTTAGAAAATATTAAGGCCCATAAAAGAATGAAAAGTATAAAAATTTTTCTCTAACTATTCTTCAAAACCAATATGTTTAATATATTAATCTATAAACAGAAAAATAAACTCTAATGGTTTATCATTAATATTTATCCATAAAAAATATGTACACATTAACCAGGACATCATATAGGCCAATGGTATGTGTGAAACCTTTATCCTCCATCAGTCATGGGTTCAAGACCCATGACATTTCTAGACATTATTAGTTTTCATTTTACATTCATGATGTCCTTTTCTAAAACCACACTGATATAATTTCAAAAATAAATATGATATACATTCTTGAAATAAGGTTAACCACTAAATAGCCTTTTAGCCAGTGTTTTCAATACAATATCAATACATAAAAAATTCATATGAATTTTAACTTAAAATTTTCATGAGTTGTTAACCTTATAACCCTTATTAAATATTAAAATAAAAAACAATATAAATAGGGTCAGAAAATCAGCTTAATGTTGATCCCCCATATATCACAAAGAAGCTCTTGGTTGTTATATTAAAAACATGTGATTACCTTCATTAATTATTCTCTTGAAACATTGTAATGACAAGAATTACCATAAATACTTATTGAAAATGTATATGATTATTTATTTTAATGTATATTGGATATATTCCTCAAACCCAAAAATTTAGTAAACTTCATCAATAAAAGAAAAAACTACTTTTTAAAAATTCATTAATTAGTTCCAAGATAATCGTTTCCATACAATTTACTTATTCATATCCCACATAAATTTATCCACAAGACAATATCATAATATAAGGTACATATGAAGTGTTATCTTATATTAGTCAAAATATCACCTTATCAGTAAATAAATTTTCTAGTCCATCGAAAACATTCAACATAATATTTTAAATCCTTAAAAGAAAACATAAACTTGATAATCCTTATATAATTCACCATTCAAATAAAATAATTATTGAATCCAAATGCATAAAAAATCAATTATTACACACCATCCATAGCCATGATAAGGATACCTTATCCAATTACTTGATACCTATTTCCTTCCATATTTCATCTATAGTCTCATCATCATCATAAACCTAACCATTACTCATACAACCATGCTAATTTTCTTCAAGATCATTCCACTTATGACATTGATTTTCATAATGACCATTCATTCCACACTGAAAACATTTAACCTTGATGATTTCTTATGGAGGCCAATATTACCATCCACTTCATTAACTGGACTATTAATTTTTACATTGCAATAACTTTCTTTGTGTCTTTCTTTTCCATAGACAAACACCTAATTGTTCCTCTAATACATTCACTTTTGTTTTTATTTCTACATTCTTAACAAAAGTGAAACTGAATTTTCTTTCTTTCATGGTCTCTATTGTCTAAAATCTCAGTGAAATACTTCCTTCTATTCCTTGGTGAGTTCGAGGGTTGGTTAAGTTACACATTTCTAATCATGTTATATGAAAATTGATTATGCATGATCACAACATCCTTCACTCCAGTGATCATCCCATATGATTTCTCATCAGAAAATGTTTCATCAGATTCAACATTAACCCAATTCCTTCTAGATCCTACCATTCACTAAAACTATAAATCATAGTGTGAGAAACACTTATCATAGTGAAAAACCATGTAATCCTGAAAAATAATTTCTTATTGTATTTTTGAATTATGACACCATCCTTAAACTATGACATGTCTGGTTTATCATAGGTTATTCATAGATTACTTATACTCAAATATTTTATTATGGTTCGTAAAGAGTTTTTGAATTCCCAAAGAATATCCATAGGAGTGTAAAACTCTATGTGTATCAACGCTTGTTTTTATGTACTAGGTTATGCCGAGTCAGGCCCTACAGACATTTTAGGAGTCTTTACTCCAAGGTACATATGGCCCATCGCCACATCCAATTATAGTATTCTGATAGGGATTTGTTTCTAGGAATACACTCAATTTATCTTTTTCCAAGATTCCATGACATTTTCTTAAATGTTAAATCATTATTATACTTATCCTTAGATACATCCCTAGACATATCTTTAGAAATACTCCTAGGGATCTCACTAATGTTTTTTCATCCTAGTTTCAAAAGGGTGACTAAACCCTCACTCTAATACCATCTATACTGAATCATTATTGATATACATAGAAATTACATAAATTTTTTCAAAAACATAAAACATTATACAAACAGATTCCCAAAGACTATATTAGTTTAGAAAATTTGTAAACATGAAAATTTAAACACTAGTGCATGTGTGATCCACATTATCTCCCACTATATTCTCCAAGACTTTCACCCCTCTTAGACATTTCATAGAATAAATATATCTTCATAACCTCAAGAAGGAATCATAAAAGGGAGTGATCTTAGATTCTTAGTAATGGTAAATAAGAGATACATGTAAGAATAAACATGAGCATAGGAGTATGAGAATGTGGTCATTAAATTAAAATATCACACCCTTCATATAAAATATCATAAACATGAATCATGGAATAAATCTTAGAATCTCATAAGACATGAATCATAAGAAAATAAATAACATAAGACATGAAATAATAAAATATCAACAAAGCATGGAGTTGTGGAAAAACATAAGCACATAAAATGATATCCATAATAGTCAAATCATTACTTCCAAGGAAATCTTAGTAGCATGGGTTCACTCCCCATAAAAACTTTGTAGTCATGGTTCACTCCAATGGCCATATTAGTATCATGAGTTCAATCATCATACAATCTTGGTAGTCATGGGTCACTCTTATTTCCATCGTAGTAGTCAGGGTTCACTCGAAAGACCATATTATTCTATCTCATGATATATAAATCTTTACCCAATACATTGGAGGGAGATATAGGTCCCAGCCATCTTATAATAAAATCATACATAAATGTGCCAAAATATCATTAACAATCATATAATAACACATGGAATTAAATGGGTATCATAAAAATATAATCATTTCATAACCTATAGAAAAATATATAAGTTTTATAATTATTTCATCAAAACCATAACCCGTGAAAATAAACGTGTTTCAAAATAGTATGACCCTGGAAAGAGAAATGGGTTTTATAAACATAATTGCATAAAAACATAAACCATTTAGATAAAGAATAGGGATGTAAACATTGAATAAATTCCCTATAAAGACACGAGTAATACTAATAGATGTCATCTTATATGGGAAATAATTTTGAAATAAATTTTAAAAACATTTCTTGATGAATATATCCTTTCTTTTTTCGAAAATAGTTTTTGAAAACATAAAACCATTGAAAATCTATTTTCATGAAAAAAAAACATGATAACTTATAAAAGAATATTTTAAAACTGTTTTGAAATACATTTCATGTGAAAAAATGTTTAAAAAAAATAATGAATTATTGAAAACATTTTGAAAATAAATTCATTGAAAATACATTAAAACTTATAAATAAAGTTTGAAAATATTTTGAGAACCATTTCTTTAAAAATACTTTCAAAAATTATAAACAAAGATTCAAAATATTTTGAAAACAATTTCTATGAAAATACCTCAAAAAGATATAAATAAATCCATAAAACGTTTTTAAAACTTTTTTACTTGAAAACTTATGAATAAATCTAGAATACATTTTTAAAACCCTGTCTCCCCTTGAAAATTATAAAATAAGCTTGAAAAAAAATTGAAAACAATTTTCCTGAAAACTACCTTAAAAATGAATTTCTAGAATAATAGGAAAACATTTTATTTAAAAAAATATTTTTAATCTTTTAAAGGGAGCTTAAATGGAAGAATGGTCGTAACAGTAGGTAAATCCTTACGTGTCGAGCATTCCTTGTGCACCGTAAAAAGTTTATAAAAGTATCTCGATCCAAAAATGACAAGAATATTCCTTTTTAAAACAGCTTTTGTTGTAAAAAGGTAAAAATGGTTAAAAATGTCATTTAAAGATCACATTATATTAGTATAATATTTTTGTAAACCTTTCATAAAATATGGTTTTGAAGGAACATAGATTTTTGACCGAAAAAGAGAGGTAAACTTGGACTTTCTTAAAAACACTTTCTTGATCATATTTTGTACCAAATAGTGGAAAATAGTACCATTTTGTGGATATAACATAAATTACTAGAGGGTAAGAAAATTCTTGAAATTTATTGAGAGATGGATCATAATATTTCATTGATGAAATCATAATCATAAACAATCTCGATAAACTATGAGAGTACATCAATAATCACTTACCACTTGGTAACATTGAATCATACTCCCCATGTAAGAAAATAAAATTATATGTTTCATAAAATATCATGAAGAAAATATATTCATGATATGACATGTTAAATGAAATTATATACACATTGAAAATTAATGTTGGTACATAACAAAATATGTGTCTCAAAGAAGGAAAATTGAGACAATCCTATCTTATCGATTTAGTTACTTTTGAAACATAAACCCCATTAATGAAAGATCTAATAATGTATATTTAAATTAGAATTTATTTAATAAAAAAATTAATATAATAAATTAATGGCCACTATAAACACCACAAAAAAATAATTGAGTGGTGAATGAGGCATGAATCTCTCAAAAATAAAAAGTGAGATGAAATTCCCTTACCTTGTGTGTACAAACTTCATGTATAATAAATATAAGGTTTTTTTAAATATAACTCATAACCATAATATTATATATAATACCATATAAGGTTTGATTATGATTTTATATTACCTAGTTCTTATCCATTATATGTTAAGGTTTCACTTTGGGTAATATTTGTTTTGTTCTTCGCATGTGTCTTAATTTGTTATATCTTTGGTCGTTATACTTATAACATGATTTCTAGAATTTAAAACATGATATTAATATAAATTATATTGAGAATATTCTAATTATAATTATCCATATGATATATAATTATAAAATGGAATACATCATTCATGGAGGTGGTAGGTTATACGTATACATGAACATCGTCTCCGTTTTATTGTCCTATTGAATAAAAGAATGGAAATAACATATATTAATAGATGTATATAATATAATTAAAGTATAACTATTATATCATATATATAATATAAGTTCACTAAAAACATATTTAATAAATTCAATGCAGTTTTTGAATGAATCGCGTCGTTTTGATGGGGTAGCAGTCCACATTTCCTAAAATGAAATTATCATATTTACACAAAAGTAGAAATTGTAAAGGTATGTGTTATAAAATAATTAAAGAATAATAAATACATAATATATATCATATATATCATATATATCATATATAAACATTGATTCTAAAATAATTAAAAACCATGAAAGGGGGTAAATTAAAACTAATAATCATTGTTTCGTGAGGTGGTAGTTCGTCGTACATGTAAGCAGTATGTTTGTTACCCATTTGATGAAAGTGTGTGTAAGTGTGGGTAAACAATATACTATAATAACATCTCAATATATTTAGGTTATTTTTGTTATAATATAATCATGGAATAAGGTTATTTTATGGGTTTTAGAGAGAAAATAAAAGAAAGGATCTTAAGGAAGGGTGTTTCCTCTTCTTTGGGTAACTCCTTTGTTATGATAATTTTTCTCTTAATTGTTGTGATTAATTTCAATTATATTATCTAGTATTTATTGGTAAAAAATAAGTTGAACTAATTAAATATTATAAATTATTCTGATTCCAAATATTTAATCCATTATTCAAAACTTGAGTCATAGAAGTGGCGGAAATTAATTTAAATTTAATGTCATTGATGGGACGACAATGCGGGTTTTTAAAATAAAAATGTTCAAAATATTTCTATGTTTTTATAATAAATTTGAATGTGAAATTGATTAAAATAACCTAAATTGGATTATTTTATAAAAATTAAAACTAATTAAACTTTAAACCCAATTAAAAATATTATTTTACCATAAAAAAGTAGATGAAAAAAGAAATTTTGAATTAAAATTCAGTATTTTTCACTATTCATAAAAATATGAAACTTCACAGAAAATACAAAAAATTCACCATAACCAAATTTTTATATTAATATATAAAATAATAAGTTAATTTTGACATATAATATTTATAAAACTTCCAAAAATTGGATTTAAAGTAGGTTCAACATTAAAAGGTATTAAAGCACCTTAATAAAAATATAGGTTTTTATGTATGAAATTGGGTTTGTTCCCATGTTATGTATATCAAATCTATTGGATGAATATCAAAAATATTTAATTTGATATATAATATATATATTACATTAATATCACTGACTATATATTATTAATTTAATTTGTTAGGATAAAATATCTTTTTGAGCATAAAAATAGTTTTCTATAAAAACATTCCATTTATATTTAATTGGTTCTTGTATCCATTTTTAATTTATTTGTAACTAATGCATTAAACCAAGTATTTTAATAAGTTATTTAATCCTATACATAATTTTCAACTTAACAACAAGGTTATATCTTATTATATTAAATATTAATATTTTTAATAATATATTATTGTTCAGTAACACCCGATCGTGCGTGTTATGCAAGCCATCGAGGAAATTCAGTCTTGAATATGACATAATATATCCTCAGTGTTCCATGTAAATAAATATAAGCTTTATATTTCATTTATTGTATGATTAACTTGGTTTTTTTTATAACTTAATCCATACATGGTCCTTTAATATAAAATAGACTATTTTTAGTGTTGGGTGAAATTGAAAATATCAAAAAGATTAAATTACTTCAAAAAAGTCACAAAATATCAAGTTATTACAAAAAATATATATCATTACCCCATCATAAAACACAAAAATATAAATTCACACTATCAACCATGAGTATCACAGCATCAATAACTCTATTTATTAGAGACCTCTCATTACCTAGAGACATTCACGACCTGAACCCCTAGTCCATGATGTCAATATCTCAAGGAAGGGACTCCTCCAGAGGCCATGTAATTCATAGTGTGAATGATCCTATATTTAATACCACTCTTGGGATTCCAATTTTGGGGCCTGAAATTACCCCAATAAAGTCAATCATGATGTGAATGACTCCATTCTCTGCACAAATGGCCTTTACCTTTAAATTTTCAACAGTCCGCACACTCATCCACCTCTCTAAAATCCACTCAAACCCTAGAGGTAACCACCAATCCTCAAAAAACATCCAAAAAAATATTTATAGGATGTTAAACCTATTTAATTCCATATATGAATTTAGAAACTCAAAACAAACCTCGCATCTGTTTGAAATATGAAAATCATTCTACATCTTACAACCTAGAATGACATGGGGTTTTAAATAAATAGTCACACCCCACACTACCCTAATAATGCACCCTACGATGCAAGGATCTTACATATTAGATTATGTCAAGCCTAACCTAACAAATCTTTATTCATGTATAATCTTATACAGGATCACACAATATTTATATTATATCATAGTAAGAGTTATTATTATTTCTTTAGTCAAGTATAGTTCAAAAATGAAGTTCTATAGGAAAAATTTATATTAGTTAATGTTGAAGCTTTTAATGAAGAAAACCTATAACATAGCCAAACCCTTATTTGAAAGAAATTATACAAGTTTATTTTTAACTCTACATGATAAAACTGATCCATGAAGGAAGTCTTTTTTCCCTCTTGAGACAAGAGTAAAATAATAAAATAATAAATCCATAACCTCAAAGCAGTATTCTTGGAATTATAAAAAAAATAGTGAAAATAAAAAACAATAATTATATCATTTGTAACATGGGCATCCCTCTTATATGGGTGAGATGCTACTTAGAAAATTATTCATACCAAGCCCTGAAAACATATTATCACATTTAAACTATATCCTAATTAAAGATAAAAATGAAAAAACAAGTATTTAATACCACTTTGTAACATTCCTAATCTGGTCCACCTCCATTATGGCCAAATCAAGTCACTATGTTCCTCAGTCATTCCTCCATGTATTCCAGTGGCTATCAAGAAGTGGTTAGGGTCAATATAAAAAAGTGGGGATATTATTCCATAAGGGAAATATTACCATATAACATAATAGTTGAAATATTAAGAATCATTCATCACAATATAACATTATCATAAGATATATATCATAGATAAATGTTATCTAAAAGTAAATAATAACACCATGCTATATTAGAATGAGATAATTCATATATCATAAATTTCATACATCATAAAAAATGATCTATCATGGTAATATCATATACAAGTGGGTCTAAAAGTAAGAAAAGGTAAAGGATACATCCACAAAACTAGTCCTGAGTTTTGGCCTAGTATCATCTCCCAAAACCAACTTTGTATCCAAAATCAACTATCTAATGAAGCCTGGACCTTACCATTACTAGGATAGGAAACATTATGTATTCTCTTGTATTAGGTAACTAGGTCATGGTTTGAGTATAAATCATCAAGCTATAACTAACAGTGTCCCAAATGGTTCTAATTAATGCATGTACTTTATTGATTAGATTTTTTAATAAAGAGGATATATAAATAACATGTCACACTATGGACTGGTAAATAACCAAACCCTCAGTAAATATACCTTCTTTGGTTACTTTCATAATGTTATGGTATACCCATGTTCATAAATTTATTTGAGGATATATGATAAATGACTCATAAAATAGTTAGTGTGAATGAGTTATCACCATCAAGCATCACTAGGTGAATGAAGCATCATTATCACAATCTATATTTTTGAATGATACGTCGCTATTACTATATCAATGGGTGAATAAGATATCACCAGGTGAATTAGTCATCATGAATCCTATATAGGCAATACACTAACACCTCTCATTATAGGTGGATGGTATACCACATATACAAATTGCATGTGGATGATAAACAAACAATAAAATGCACTAATAGTGGATGATTAACCACTAGAATAAACTCCATTGGTGAGTTATGTACCACCATTAAAACTCTCTGAGTGGATATGGTCCCATTTATAAAAAACCCTTTGTGGATAATATACCATTTGTACCAGTTCCCAAGTCTATGATGCAGCACCTGGATAATACTCCAATGTAGATGACACACCCTCTATAAAACACTCATAGTTAGATGATACACCACCATTAACAATATTTATGTGGACTATATACCATTGGTATCACTTCTAATTTGGTTATTTTACTAATAACATAAATTTTTTGGAGTACAATATACCATCTATGTAAGTCTTTGAGTAGAAGAAAGAGCACTGAGACTACTTCTATGGGTAGATGTAATACCACCCATATAAATCCTAAAAGCGTAAAAGGTTTTTCCATTTTATTAGCCTCATGGGAATAATGGATCACTGGATAACTTCATGTGGATGTGATTCCACATACATGTAAATGGGGGACGATACACCCCCATAAGTAAGCACTAGCTAGACAAGGCATCGCCAATATACCAAGAAAAATAAAATATGATCAATCTATCATGTAAACCAAATATAATGAATTTATTACTATTTAACAAATCAAGGTTTATTGTCTCAATCCACTCAACCACAAAAAAGTTGTAAGCCTAGGATTGGCCACCCCTATCCTTACACGTTTTTAATCTAATCCTTACTAATAAATACAATAATTCACCACAATGGTCTAATTGGGATCGTTCTTACGTATAAACACTCATCCTATGTTTATACACATGGTTTCACCTCCCATTTCAAATGAAACAATAGTCATCAATGATCATATATGTCAACACAAACCTCCCACAAACCTTATTATGCTCCACTCAAACTCTAAGGATTTAAGGAATCAAAGTTAAATTGGTTTTATGTCATTGTAAAAACAAAATGATTCCTATTTTATATATGATTCATGCAATGTATATAAATACCAACAGGAAAACTAAGAACCACCAACATAGGTCTAGCTGGGTTATGCTCATTAGAGACCATTAGTTGATTTAGCCTCAATTTATGGAATTCATGAAGTATAGAAAAAACATTTAATTGTCACAAATGGAATTTCATGAAAAAATAGAATGGTAAATGATTAATGTAAGGAAGGGAGACCATGTCTTATTTATGAAAAACATTTATGATAGACAAGACTCAAATACTATGATAAAAGGGTGGAATCCACCACATTAATATGAATAAGTGGATGAAAGGGAGGATAGGTATCCATTTTTGTAGATAATAAATTATAAGGATTTATCATTTAAATTAAACTAGTGAAATTAATTAATTAATTTAAAATTTAAAAAAAAACCAAATCGAGTGCCCACCAGCCCTTCATCGGATACCCAATGGCCATGGGGAACTGTAACACCCGAGACTTTTATAAGAAATATTTTGTTTTTATTTTATATAAATCATAAAAGGAATATTTCACTACACACAACAATAGCTTGGCTTGCTTTACATGCAATCGCAACCTTCCTTGGTAGCTTGCGTCGTACGCAATATCGAGTTTCACTAAACAATGACACGCTATTAAAATATTATTAAAAATAGCCGTTATGAATAGTAATAATAACTTTTTGAAATTTTGTAAATTTTATTTTTCAAAATGGACTTCATTTTTGGATTCGGAATATCGAAATTAGCCTAGGGTGAAATTTTGGTATTTTTCTGAACACTTTCAATTTTTGATGAATAGTGAAAACACTGGGTTACTATTTAAAAACTGACTTTTTATTTAAATAATTATTTATTTTAATTATATTTATCTTAGGTAAAAATTGATACATAATACCTATATAAGTTCAATTCAATTCATTGGAGTCATTTTATAATAATTTTAGATATATAAAAATTTTATTGAACTTTTGACCTTCTTTTACCCACCTCCTAGGAGAATTTGCAAATTTACATAAAACATAATATTACCTCTTCTGTGAGTGGAATTTCAAAAATCCGAGAGACAAGGTTGATGTCATTAAGTAAAATGTGGTTCAATGAGATGAAAATATTTTTTTGGTGAATAGTAACTTTTTACTTTTATTTACCACGGTTAAAAGTAAATAGGGTAATTAAGTGTAAAAATGATATTATTATTACCCTAACACATGTCCTAATTCTATTGGATAAGTGTAATTCGACCAAAAACAACCTTATGAATAAAATATGACCATTTAGGCCCACTTGGATTAGATTAGGACATTTATTATTAATTTATTTAAAGAAGGGTTAAAATAGATAAAATCAAAGTTTAATAAGTACATAATCTTTAATATATGGTTATACATAAGATAAATTCGACTTTAAATATTCATTAGAAATCTATAAATATTTCCTACATAATGGTAGTTTATTTTTAATTTTTAGACATTAAATAATTTAATTTATTTATGACACAAAGATGATGCAGTAATTATCTTATTAATGAAATATTGACATAATTGATGTTATAAATACTCAAATAAATGTAATTTGAGACTTTTTATGAATTCCACTAATTTTATAGTTTAATATGACATGTTAGTATTTATTTAATTAACTTAATTCGAACTAATAATTCTGTTATTATTTTCACAAAAATCAATTACTAATAGTGTTAAAATAGACATAAAATAGTTTTTAAAACAAATATTATATTATTAATTGTTATTTTATTCCTAAAAATCTATTTTTCGGCCAAATAACTTATATAATGTTATATATATTAATAATAAACAACTTGGGGTTCGTTTGTCTTGTTATAGTAAGTTTATTAACCTTATAGTGTAAGAACACAAGAAGACACGGTAAAAGTAAAATTATTTTACTTAAAGTTAAATCTAAATGATAAGGTTAAAATAGGAACCTAAACTTGTCTAAATTATATTGTATGAGAGTATTTATACCCATCCCCACCTTAGCTTCGAAATAAATCAATTTGGAGCTATTTAAAACCGAATATGACTTTATAATAAAATAATATTTTTAGTTTTTCTAAAGGTGCCCCTCTCCTCCCTTATAAAAGGGCACCTCCTCCCTCTCTTCCTCACACCACTTTGAGCCTTAAAGCTCGGACAACCCCTGCCAAATTATCTTCTCCACTTCCCTAGAAACATCCTAGTGGTCCTGGTATTTTTCAAAGATAAATTTTAGTGCCCTAAAAGGAGGTCTCAAAGAGGCGCTTCAAAGAAGAGGTAATGTCTGTTATCGATTCTTTCAACTTTATTTCTTCTTCCACTTCTTCTTATTTAGTTGTTTCATTATGAATTAATAACATCCTTATCACTAATATACTGATATTTTATTATAAGTATGAAACAACCCTATTTCACCATCTATCCATCCTACAGAAAACGAAATCACCGCGTGTGCGTACATACGGAATACCGTCTCCACGCCGTGGTGTAATCTATTTTCCACCACCACCTTACTTGGATGGGTATAATGGTGTAAATAATGAATATATATGATTATTGTAAAGTTATATTGATTCTGAAATATTATACATACACTCCAATACAATTCCATTATCATGGGAACGATATCATCGCTCGTGCGTACGTACGGAATACCGTCTCCACGATGTGATGCGACTCGTTCTACATGATTTTCATTGCATAATGATTACATAAATGAATTGACTGAATAAATATGATATATATTACACTAATACCATTCTGGAAATGAGGTATCTATAACCTAAAAATAATAATAAAAATTTATTCGACAAAACACGCATAAGAACAAAAAGTAATAAACACCCGAATAACAAGTAGCAATGAAATATTACTAATAATAAGCTAAGAATGTGACCATATATGATATCGTAACAATTAGTATGATTCTGGAATAAGTCAATGACAATATTTAAATCATTATACAGGATTTTCGGACACTTACGAAGAAAATCGGACCTAAGGTAAGGGAAATATCACAATCTCATTTTTATCCGAGATTGTTTATACTTTGGAATTTACTGGGGTGTATTTTATCATCCACATCCATGTTTCCTCAATATTTAATATTATTTCCATCCACCTACAATTTTTTATATCCAATTTTACCCTTCAGTGAGTTTTTAATAAAAGATATGAAAGGAATCTTTTGTCATTTTTCGTACGAGGTACTTTTTGACCTTCCCGACAAAAGTACGAGAAGAATGTTTTTTTAACTTATACGGCATGAATGGATTTTTAAAACATTATTTCCAAGAATCTTCCTTTACAAGTTTTCAATTTTATTTTTAATCAACTTCTTTTAGTTTAAAATTTTATGACATGTTAAGAAAGGAAAAATGTTTTTGAAGTAAAAAGGATATTTTCCTCAAGAATGGAGTTCAAGTGTTTTATCAAAATTATTTTCCATCTAAGATAATATAGTGTTCTATTTCTATCCCAATTTTTACATTGATTTTATTATTTTATGATGGAATTACTTTTATGATGTCATTTTATCTTATTTGGATTATGTTATTATGGCATGATGTTTAAGATTCCCATTTTTATTACATGGGTTATGCAATGATGTATGATTTTTTATTTTGTGGCACACATAAGAATGGTATCATTATGAGATGGGTGGGACCTATATCTCCCTCCAATGCATTGGGTAAAGATTTTATATCTCATGAGATATACATGGATGGAACGGCAGGTTAAACCTGTTCAGTGAAACCGGACTGAAACGAGGAGTGAACTCGGTGCAGAAATGGACTTTGTCCACTAAGATAGTCTTGGAAATGAGTCTTGACTAATAAGAAATAATTCTATATGATTATGTGTGTATGACACAAAGCTTCATGTTTTAAGTTATGATTATTGTGATTACATTTCACTACCATGGTTTATCCCATGTTATGAAATTATGATCTCTTTTGCAGGGTAAGATTTCCAAAATGTTATGTTCTTATGAATATGATGTGATTGATATTTCTTTTGTTTACCCTTACTGAGCATTTGAGCTCACCCTTTTGTATGTTTTCTTTCCCCAGGTCAGGAATAAGGTTATTAAGTAAGATATGCCAAAAGGGACTATAGATGTGATGAAATAAATGGGAGACAGTGTAGACGCTTTATGAACCAGTTGTTTATGTTTCCCAGTTTCTAACGACACTATACCTATACGGTCCTTTCATGGTTTTGTTATATGTTGTAATAAGTGTACTTCAATTTTGAAGTAATAACAATTTATGTAAAGTATGGGTCATTATAGGAACCCTCTCTAGGGTCATTGAACACCATATTACCCATTTAGGGGTTCTTAAATAATTTCAACCTACACCAAGTACTTGGTACTAACCCACTAATTACCCAAGGAATATAAAAATTGAAAAATGTTCCATCAATTGATCTATTATCCCGAAACGGTCCCAAAAATCTCCCAAACACATCCAATACTCAAGAATACCCAATATAAATGAGTTTTGTTGAAATATATATCAAAATAATACATCATATTAATGTGTGGTTTATAATTTGTAATCCTATACTTTTAAACTCTCTTAAAAATTTCATTCACCGATGGTGGTTCTATGTTACCTAAGTGAATGTTGGTGTTTTTTTACCTTTTCACTTTCATTGATATCCTTAAAATTAATTTATTGTAAAACTTTGAAAATAATAATAAATTATTGAAATGTTTATTATTCTAAAATGTTATAATATAAATGATATTATTAATATTATAGATAAATCTTCATGGTCATTTTAAGAATCTAAAACAATCATACCAAGAAACATTCATTGATTTGTAACTATCTATAAAGCAATTGAAGTATATTACTTTTCTATTGAAATGAAAACAATACCATGATAAATTCAATTCTAATGGAACCATTGGATAATGGTTATATACCATTACCATTACATCAAATTAGTTTTAGAACTATTAACCAAACAACCTCAAAATGGTCCATGCAAGAAAAATTAATCTAATAAATGAATAAATAGTTGTGATAATAATTAATTAAAATTGAATAAGGTTATAAAGAAGGTAATTAATAAAAAAAATTATTATATAAGATAATATAGGATATTGTACATTATTTGGTACTTGATATTAGAGGTTCTCTTATAAATCTCTAACCATTACTATGATATTTTTCTCTATTTTAAATGTTCTCTCCTATATATCATCTCCAAAAAACATGAACTTATAACATTGTTTTTCCTTTTATTTTTTTATTAGTTTTTTCCTAACCTTACATATTGACTTATTGGTCAATCCTCAAAATATTTGTAAGGGGTTCTTTACAAATCTTTATTACTTTCCTGTATTGTTTCTTTTCATCTTTATTCTCATCTATGTCTTATCCAAAAATTATTAAATGAATATATTATTATTTTACATTTCTTTTTTCCCATTAATCATTTAATTTCCTCTATTTTTTAGTCATAATTTATAGCTAATTTTTTAATTAAGAATATCTCTCTCAATCTTATTATCTTATATAGTATCTTGATCAATATCTTTGTGATTATATACCTTTCTAAAAATCAAAATTTAATAGAGTTATATATAGTTTCTAATATAATTATCATGTATATTTTCATATTAACCCTTTTATAGGTATTTACATGTATTTTAAATATGAACTCAATTGTTTGTTCTTAATTAGTACTTTGTAAAGTTTGTAAGGGGGTTTTTGACTCAACCTCTTTTCATTAAGTCATAGTAATTCTTGTTTAAATAATTATTTTATGATGTTTATACTATAAATTTTAATTTTCATATATGGTACTTAATCTTATTTTATATTTATTTACTTATTCTTACTATAATATATTTTTTATTGATTATTATCTTATAAAATACGAAGTTATAAAGAATAGTTTTCACTCTCTTATTTGTATATTTATCTTCAATATATATATTCTTTGTTACTAAAAATGTCAATTTTTCCTATTCTAAAAGTTATATTTTTTATTTTTTAATACTAATATTTTTATTTAAATTTATTTAAAATATATTTTTATTACACATTCATTAAAGTGGATCACCTAAACCCTTTTAATGATGATAGAAATTATTTTTCCCTTATTTCATTCCACATATTGACTTTCTCTCCAAGTTTCTTTTATTTTATCCATATTTATTATCATTGTTCCATTATTTGGATGGTTATTATTTAAATAAATATCTAAAATTATCTTTGTTACATCTTAAAAATTACTTATATTTTTTTACAACAACATTACCAAATCCTTAAGAAAACTCCCCTTGTGATTTATATCCTATTTTCCTCTTAGTTATTTTCGTGTTTCTATTTCAAAAACATTATTTATATTACATCATTTTTAATATATAATTTTTTTCAAAAAAATAATATATTTATTCATTTCCTTGAAAATTAATTTTTTTCTAATTCAATGATTGTGTAAAAACTATATATATGTTTTCATAAATTTTCTATGTTTTTTTATCTTCCTATGAAGGGTTTTTTATCTATTCTGATACTCTTTCACACTCCACCCTTTTAACATCATGATTTCTTTTTCATAAGTGATTACTCTATCAAAATAATCCTATAATTTTTAATCCAAATTCCTATGTGAATTTTTTGTGTTGGAATTGAAATCTCCATGATAAGATCGAACCATCACTGCATTTTTCTTTCCCTGTAATTAGTTATGAATAAAGATAATATTTCTGATAAAAAGAAATTGTATATATATTTCTCAATCATTAAATTAAGGAATATTCTTATTTTACTCAAAAATTCACGAGGTATATGTCATTTTTTATAAGGAATAGGTTTTCAAGATATTGAATTAAAAGCTAAGGAAATTGGAAAAAATTACTATTACATGTCATGAAAATGACTTACATGACCTATAGTCATCATTCCTAGAGTATCACAATTCATGAAGCAAGTAATGATGGAAGTACAAGGCATGAACCAATTACACTACGTGGATCTCAAATATATGTTGTGCAATATTCAAAATTCAATTCAAACTTCAAAGATCTAGGAAAAGGAAGAAAAAGATCTTGAAGACCAGTTACACATCATAAGAAGAGTCAAACATCCAAATATCGAATATTTAAGATGATATTCAGGAAAGATTCACATAGGATTAAAAATTTGTGGATAAAATATTGGATCTAAATTACATGATGTTACATGTTTATAAATCATGTAAAACCTTGATTATTTACATCTCAGTCGCACAAATCAGTGATAGAATACATGAAGACTCTTTGATTTTTATTTCCCCTCCCATTCTTTCTTCTTCACTTGTTCTTCCTTCTCTCTCAACTCAATATGCATCAACTAATTTTATTGTTTTATATCTATTTAATCACTATTTACCGTTTTGAAAGAATTATCCATCATTTTACATCGCTAATATCGAGTTATATGTGATCTTTGTTTCAATCAATGTTTGACAACTAACAATTGTTGTGTTCTTCCTTATTCCTTTTTTCAAGTGTTTGGTTGAAGTTTTGATTGAATCAATTGTTTAACTACTCACTCTTGAATGCATGATCGTTATGTTCTTGATCTAAATTTTTATTATTAAGATAAACATTTTCTAAATTCTTTACCCTCTTTTGATCGATTCAACTATGAGCTGATAAACCTATTAGGGTAAGTATTCAATAGTATGGGTGTCTGAACTTAATGGATATTTAATTATAAACTTGGTAATACTAAGATTAGTAATCAGGTTATACTATAACCTTTTATCCAATTCATTTAGGAAACCTTTACCATGTGGATTCTGAATGAGCGGACCTAACGTGATTGGAGTGGAATAGGTTATAACCAAAAACCTATTATATTTTCTTCCTTAGAAGCTATGATTAACGCATGTAGGTTGTCAGCTATCTCTAAAACAAGGAATAACTGCCTCTTAGATATATCTATTTGGTTTTATAATATTAATATGGTGACTATATATTGCTTAGAAGCCTAAACTATATGACCATACAAAGTTAGTATTAGGATTATCCTTCTACTTCAACCAAAAAAATTATCCTGGTCTCTTTTCCATCTATGATCTTAATCTAAAATACCTTAGCATTAATTTACTCCCAAACTCAACCAATTCATGTGGACTCATACACATATGGTTAAAACTCTTAGTTCCTATCATCCAGTTCAATCCTCATGGGATTTACCCCTCACTGTCACTATACTATGCCTTATTAGAAAGTACAGTTTGGAAAAAATAATATAATCTAACCATAGCCAGTGAGAATTAAAACAATGTGTGTGGGTGCTTCAAATTTGGTCACTATTTATGAGGAACAAAAAACTATGCTTCAGCATGAAATCCTATTTTAAGAACCTAGTATTATCTCACACATACCCCCCTTTTCCCAATATTTATTCTTTATTTTTGGATGAAAATGTGTCCTTATCCATGCTTCCTAGTGCATGCATCAGGGCCCCTTGACACGTTCAATGAACCTCAAATATCATGAACTACTTAACTTCAATCCTGAAATCAAAAGAAATCTAATATTATAGTGTCATTCAAAAATGGTCTACCGTAGTAATCATGTAGGTCTCGATCGATACAACCTAAAAAATATGAATCCTACACTACATGAAGATAATCTAGTGAAAAAATAATGAACCATTATTGTTATGGCTTACTATTAATCAATGGTGCTACGCCCAATATTATACACTTTCATATTTAGGCATACACCTTTGACATTAATCCTGGACTCATCCATATGATTTAGAATATGGGTTAGTTTAGTGGTATTCAAACTGAAGATACACATGAACATATCCCCAACTTCCTGGAAGTATGTGATACCTTTCAAAGACAAGGAGTATCTTCTGATGCTATAAGACTAAGATTATTTTCTTTCTCCCTACGAGACCTATCCAAGGATTGACTTAAATGTAATTCATCTGATTCCATCGTTAATTGGGATGATTTATCCAAAAAAATCATGTACTTATACTTTCCACATATATAGACTTGGAAACTATGTAATGAAATCCATAATTTCTCTCAAATTGGTGGAGAATCGGCATGGGAAGAATTGGATCACTTAAAGGAACTCACATAGAAATTCCCACATCACAGGCTTGATATGTGGTTATAACTCCAAACATTTTATCAAGGCCTATAACTAGCTGCTCACATAGTTTTTTATTCCACCACAGATGGAGTCCTGATTTTCAAAATCCATAAGGCTAGATAAGGAATTTTGGAAGAAGTATCTCATAATGAGAGTCTATGGAAGAGTGATTATGGTCCACACAAGCATGGAATCCACTAAGTTGAAAAAAATACTAAACTAGATGCAAAATTAGAGGAGTTGAGAAAGAAGTTTTACTCATTCAAGATACTTATTGCAGCACCTCCCCCTCCTTCTCTAGTAATTGAGATCCAATCATAGGAAATGTGTTGTGCCCAACACTTATATCAAGACTGCATGGAAAGTGTTGAAGAAAACAATCCATGATTGTAACTACATTAATTAAAATCATAAAAATCAAAAATTCATGAAACTGTAGTAGAATTAACAACAAAGGAAGGTTCAAAAATCATAGAAAAATAATCAAGGGTACTAGCATCAAGATGTAGTCAGACAGCATTTAGAAACCCAAGAACACCTAGATTTCTACCAATTAATCACGTGCCTAGACCACCACAACAAGTAACACAAAAAACCTTCCCTCCTAGAGCACAACAAAAATTTAAACCAACTCCATGAAGACCTCCACAACCAATCTTGCATCTTCAAACAAATTTAGAGAATATACTATCATTCTTCATTCAAAAGTAAGATCAAATGATTACTACCCAAGAGATAGAAATTTATAATCAAATGGAGGCTCTTCGTAATCTCAAAAATCAAATGGGTTAGATCTAAAAGATCTTGTAAGATAGATTTACAATAACTCTACCTGATAATACGAAGACATACCCAAGGGAAGAGGCAAAGGTAGGGGTTCTGAGAAGCAAGAAAGTGCTAGAATTTCTGCAACCATATGGAGGAGAAGACAAAAAAACTAAGGAATCCAAAAACAATACAACAGTAATAGAATAGGAATATAATTAAAAAAATGAAACTACTCAATTGATACCTAAATAGGTACCAACTTCTAAAAAATGTCTTAAAAAGGAAACCTAATGAATACCTCTACATTGCACCAATATCCTATAAACCACCTCTTCTTTTTTCAGAATAAATGAGGAAATGAAGGATCCAAGGGAAATATAACAAATTTTTAGAGATGTTCAAGAAATTTCACATCAAAATTTCATTTGCTGAAGCAATCACCCAAATGCATGCCTATAAAAAATTTCTTAAATAACTTCTTTCCAATAAAATAAAAATGGAAGACCATTGAATCATCTTATTAAATAAACAATGATCTGCAGTTGTTAAGAAAAAAAATCCACCAAATATGAGATATCATGGATGTTTATCAATCCCATGCATAATAGGATATTTTAAATTAAAATTAGCCTTATGTGATTTAGGATCCATCATTAACCTCATGTCAATGAGTGTGTTCCATAAGTTGGCACTCATGGAACATAAACTAACTAGAGTGACACTCTAATTAGTCAACTAATTAGTAGTGTATCTCAGAGGAATTCTCAAGGATGTCTTATTAAAAGTTAGAAATTTTATTTTTCCAATGGACTTCCTCATCTGGGACATGGAATAGAAATGAGACGTTCCAATCATCATAGACTGGCCATTCCTAGCCACTAAGAAGGCACTGATTGATGTGAATCAAGGAGAATCATATTATGAGTATGTGACAAACAAAATGTTTTCAACATGAAGAAAGAAGTAAAATAAAAATATGATTCTATTGATTCCCAAACTATATTTCTCATAGCTGAAAGAGATGACTACTTAAACATCCAAGTAGACATTGAAAAACTTCCCCTGCTAATGAGGAGGGATATGAATTTGAGTAATTAAACTACATAGAAACTCTTATAAGGGAAAGTATCCCACCATTCATACCCTCATTCACTCATCCATTGAAACTAGAACTAAAACCCCTCCCAAGTACACTCAATTAGCCCTTTCTAGAGACAGTTACTACACTAACTGTCATCATCAAATCGAAGATGACATGGTAACAAGAGGAAAAATTGATCGAAGTCCTACAATGACAAATGCAGTCCATTTCCTAGAGGGTGGATGAAATCAAAGGTACCAAACCTACTTTTTGAACCCATAATATTTTACAAGAGGAAGGTGAAAAACCCAAATACCAACCCCAAAGGAAACTCACCCCACTAATGATTGAGGAAGTTAATAAGGATGTAATGAAACTTATGTATACGGGAATAATTTTTTCAATCTCTAATAGTGAATGGGTGATCCCACTATAGGTCATTCCAAAGAATGGTGGCCTCACAGATGAAAAAAATGATGAATATGAAAAGATCTCGACTCGCACAATCATTGGATGGTGATTATACACAAACTATAGAAACTTGAATGAAAAAACCTGGAAATATCATTTACCCCTGCCCTTTATATATCAAATGTTGGAGAGACTAGGTAGGACATGAATTCTATAGTTTCCTATATGGATTTTTTGGATACAATAAGATTTAAGGAAACCTAGATGATTACTCTAAAACAACATTCACATGTTCATTAGGTACCTTCACCTACAGACACATGTTGTTTGTTATGTGTAATGCACTGGAACAATTTCAAAGTTGAATGACATGTATATTCTGTGATATGGAGGATTAATTATTAGAAATTTCCATGGATGACTTATTAGTTTATTGAAGAGCCTTCAAAGTCTGTGTAAACAATCTAGAGTTAGTCCTTCAACACAGTGAAGAGAAGTGCCTAGTTTTAAATTCGAAAAAATTCCACTTCATGTTCTAGGGAGGCATATTCCATTGAGAAAAAATCTCTAAATATGGAATGTAATTTGATCCTCCTAAGATCGTTGTGGTTTAATTTTTACTTGATCCCTCAACACTCTAAGGCATAATGATGTTTCTAGGTCATGGTGGTTTTTATCATCACTTCATATAAAATTACGTGAAAGTTCCCACCCTTTAACACACATATAATCAAAAAAATCTCCTCTTTGATTAATTGAGGAATTTCTATGGGCATTCAACATGATAAAGACATTCTTGGGGGGCGCACTTGTTATTATTTCACCAGATTGGGAAATGGAGTTTTAATTGATCTGTGATGCCAGTGACTTTGTTGTTGGTGCTGTTATAAGATAGAGAGTTGGTAACATATTCAATTCCATCTACTATATGTGTCACACACTAAATTAATCATAGGTAAACTACAAAACAAAACAGAATGAAATCTTATCAAGTGTCTTTATATTTGAGAAATGTCTCTCTTATCGAGTATTTTCAAAAGTAATTGTGTACAATGACCATGTGGTCCTATGATATTTGATCGACAAAAAGGATACCAAACCAAGACTAATACAGTGGATCCTATTTTTTAAATAATTATACAGCATCATCAATAATCCCAATGGAATGGAAAATGTTGTCACTGACCATTTTTTCTGACATCCACTACTACTTATAAAAGATGATGAAGATCCGGGCATCAAAGTTGATTTCCAAGATGAAACTCTCTTCAGCATAAATAAAAATGAATGCCCATGGTTTTCATACATTAGAAATTATCTAGCTACATATTACCTCTTAATATGCCTCACTTATCAACAATGATGGTGATTTTTAGTCAAAGATTCACACTACAATTGGGATGAATCTCTCCTTTTTAAGCACTGTGATGAAAGATTTTTGAGGCACTGAATCGTAGAGGATGATATCCAAAGTGAGTTAGACATGTGTTACATGTCACCAAATAGAGGAAATCATGGACCAGAACACATAGTAACAAATATTTTTAAAGAGTTGGATTTTCAATCCCACACTCCACCTAGATGCAACAAATTAGTTTCAAATCTATGATCGTTGCCAATGAACTGGAACCATTGGAAAAATGAATGAAATTCCCCAAAACCCAATAATGGATGTCAGAATCTTCGATGTGTGTGGAATAGATAGAGGAATTTCCTAACTCACATGGAAAGCTCTATATCCTTTTAGGCGGGACTACATTTTCCAATGGGTAGAAGCGGAAGCTACATCTCATAACACGGCCAAAGTGGTCATGAATTTCTTAAATAAAAACAAATTTTAAATATTTAGATTTCGCTGGATAATCATTAGTGATCGGGGAACACATTTTACTAATCCAAATATTAATGGACTACTGAATAAATATGTCATCAGATATAACACTAAAACTCCCTACCACCCACAAACAATAGAGAAAGTTAAATTATAATATTGATAAATTAAACAGATCCTTCTAAAGAACATAAACAAAATCAAAAGTATTGGAGTCTAAATTTAGGCGATGTATTGTGGTCATACTGTACTGCGTGAAAAACACCCATTGGTTCTAGTCCCTTTTGATTAGTGTATTTTAAAGACCTTGAAATTTCAAGGAAATTTTTTTCTTAATTTCTTTCGAATTTTATGAGTCTGTAGTTTCTGACGGCACTTGATTCTGAGGCCTGGTGTGCCCGGAATCAATTTCTGAAGTTTAGCTCGGGTACGTTCAGTTAATGAACAAGAGGGTTTTTCTATCTTTTGAACTGGTGCTCGGAATTGAAATCTGAGGACACCGATGAATTCGCAGCGCCGGTATTCGCTTAAGGGGACTATTACCACAGTTGCGTTATAAGTGGGATGAGTGTTAATTTTTGGGTTTAGAATAAAATAAATAAAATTTGTTGTGTACAGATTTTATTTAAGGAGGGTAGTTAAATCCTACCAAGTGGAGTTAGTGGTGGGGCCCCCACCCACCTAACTTCCCATGATAGGATTAATGGTGAGGTGGGGCCCACATGATCCCCTATCTTTTCAAATTCCCTAACTCCTTTAAACCCCTTTTTAATTAAGTGACTCCTCCCCTCCTCACCTCCCACTTTAATTCATGTCGACGAAATATCTAATTAATATGAAAACATAAGATTAATTAATTAAGTGTGTTTGGTTTTGAATTTTGGAATTTTTAAAAGCATGGCTTGAGTAATAAAATAAGAGGTGTCTTATTTTATTTGGGTTTAGCTTGTGGTGTTAAGTTTTTGGGGAGAGTTCTAGTTTTTTGAGGAGATAGAACTAATCCTCATCATTGAAGAACGTGAAGAATGCCAGTGCCAACCTCGGTTTCCTTTTTCTCGACGCTTGACGAAGCAACGTCGTCATCCCGCGGCAACATCTACGGAATAGCGGAGCTTCCCCTTTCTTCGTCAAGTGATCAACCTTCATGAGTCGAGGTAGGGGTTGATTTCACATTCAAGAATATTTCTATGTTCTTCGTTAATATTGGCCGCCTGTTATCAATAAAATGGGAGGAGATCGGACTGCACAAACACGGCCGATCCTCCTCCCCTTTTTGTTATTGACCCTCATTGCGGCTTGAAACGGGGGCGACGCGGTGCCATTGCACCATGCGGGGACGACGAGGATCGCGGCCGGAGCGGGTCGCGGCGGTGGAGCGCGGCGTCGTCGCGCCGCGCCGGCCGAAGAGGAGTCGCGGCGGTTCGACAGAGGCAGTCGGGCCCGGCCGGCCGCCAGCACCTCCAGGAGGCAGGACCCGCGGCGGGGGTCCCGCGGCAGCTCACCGGCCGGCCAACACGGCTGGCTGTATCCGAAAATCCAGGGGGCATAACCCCCGGTTTATTTATGGAGGACCCCACCAAAAATGAAGGACATCGCCTCCCCCATCCGCGTCCAGCTTGGCCTTGAGCCGAGCCGCCGCCCGCGCTGGGTCGGACCACCCGCGCTAGGCCGGACCGCCCGTGTCGGGTCGTACCGCCCGCACCGGGTCGGGCCGCCTGCACCGGGCTGGACCCCCGCGCTGGGCCGAGTCGCGCCGGCTGGGCCAGGCCGTGCCAGCCGGGCAGGGCCGGACCCGGTTCGGGCTGACCCAGGGGGTTTTGGGCCGGGTCGGACCGGGCCCAGACCCCCTACTTACGGACAGATCCATTAAAATGCTCATAACTTGGGCTACGGACCTCCGATCGACACACCATCAGTTGTGTTGGGATCCTTGGATAGAGACGGTCGTTTCGGTATATTACACTCAGGGTTTCGAAGAACTTTGGGTATGGCCGGGTTGGTTCGAAACCGAAACCAACCGGGCCCTCGGAGCGGAAACTCTTATAACTTGAGCTCCGGACATCCGATTGATGTGTCGTCGACTTTGTTGGATTCCCCTTGATGAGACGGAACTTTTGGCTTACTTCACTTGAGGTTTGGACACAGTTGGAGTAAGTCCAGGTTGGATTGTACCCAAAATCCAATCAGGCCCCTAGAATGGAAAGGTCGAGAACTTTCAGATCGGACGTCCATTTGGAGAACCGTCAACGGCATTGGTAAAAATGTTGAGAAACGGTCCCTATGAGTATACCCTATGAGATTTCAGGGTACAGTTGAGATACGTTCGGTTTGGTCGTACACGAAACCAACAGAGCCCCCGGAACGAGAAGGCTAATAACACACAGACCGGGCGTCCAATTGACGTGTCGTCTGTTGTGTTGAGATTCATATGATGTGGCAGACCTTTGGGATACTTCTTCGTGAGACATTGTAATACTTGGTGTATCGACCAGTAGCTCGTGGAGCAGACCCTCCCGGTGACGAGCGAGCGGAGTGCAGAGACCTAGTAGCTGGCTAAGACTTGACGACTGTTGATCGATCGAATCGGAGTGATTTGGAAAGCCCAGTGGGGAGCGCTTGGTTATAGCGGAAGACCCACAGCGGAGGAGCGCTTGGTTGTAGTGGCAGACCCGCGGTACTCGACAGAAGGAGTACCTCTGTAGGCTATGAGGGGGTGCGCTTGGTTGCAGCGGCAGACCCATGGTGGGAATCGCTTGGTTATAGCAGCAGGCCCACAGTACTCGACAGGTGGAGTACTTCAGCAGTCCATGGTTAGTAGGAAGCGCTTGGTTATAGAAACAGGCCCATTGTACTCGACAGAGGAGGAGTTCTCCAGCAACTGTGGTTTCGAAATCATGAATAGAATCCTGGTTTGAGTTGAGTCGTTGACCTTTGTGATTTCCTCATGATTGAGATGGGTTACTTGATAACATAGGTATATGTATAGAAATATACCTAAGTAGTGGTTATCCGTTGATTTCATATTTGTGTGATACCTCTTGATTGAGATGAGTTAATTGATAACTAAGGTATAAGTATGGGATTATACCTAAGTAAGGGTTATCTGTAGAGATCCTTCTTTGAGGATATTCTTGTTGGATTTAGTGAGACCTTGAGTGTCTCAGGGTCCCTACTGAGTATCGTTATACTCACCCATGCACGGGCTATGCCCACACCTCGTTGTGTTGGATGTAGATGACGGACATCACTGATCGTGGTTGAGGCTTGTAGAGCTGGACGGTACCCGGAGGTGGATCTCACGGTGAGTCGGTACCTGGAGGTGGATCTCACGATGAGTCTGTACCCAGAGGAGACGGACGGACGTGGAGTGCTGAGGAAGAAATCTGTACCTACCCTTCAGGTAGGAAGCTGGAGGATGATCCAGGAGATGCTTGTCACCTTTCAACTGTTGTCCTTTGAGTTGTACTTTACTTTCAGTTGTAGCTGTACCATTTTTGGGGCTTGTATTTTCGTCCCCTTGTACTTTCAGCACATTTGTTTTACTGATTTACTTAGTGTAGCTTCTGCTTGTACTCTGTTTGTGTGTGTATTTGTTTCATAAAGGAAATTCCTTCCCTTTTTATTGGGATTTACGCCTTTGGTGCTAGTTTCCAGCCCCTGGTCTATGGAAGGAAGGCTTGGGGTAGTCACGGAACGGGCCCCGAGGACGGGTCATGACATGTACGAAAAGCCTTTCCATTTTATAGTATAAATTGAGAATTCATCATATTGGAAAATTAAAAGGCTCAATCTGGATTCTCAAAATTTGGGAGAAGATAGAATGCTACAATTGGATGAATTGGTAGAGATCAGAAATGATGATTATGAAACTTCCAAGATCTATAAAAAACAAAGAAATGGTAGGATTAAAAATTTGAGATGCAATTTTTTCCAAGTAATAAGCTCTTATTATTCAACTCAAGATTAACAATATTCCCTCGTAAGATCAAATCCAGATGGTCAGAACCATTTTTGGTCGCAAAAGTATTCCTTATGGGACCATCAATATTCAAAATGAAGGTGAACCGCCATTAAAATTCAATGGTCAAAGGTTGAAAATCTATTAGTAACACTTCTGTGAGGTGTACTTCATCACCTTGAAATTCCATTGTGCATCAAAGAGTAAATCCATCAATGTTAAATGAAGTTATGACTAGGAGGAAACCTAGGATAGGTAACATTATACTATATTATGCTAGAAAAAGCTTTAGCATAGCTTGAGGCATTCTAGTGTAAATGGTCCAGAATCTAGTTTGGAATTTCGCAAAAGGAACCAAATACATTCATGTGATCATATTCGTGATTTTTACTTTTCACGTATATAATTTAACTAACTCTTAAATTACACATCAAGTATATAATTACATGTTATGTAATTTCATGATATTCTTATGCCGTGAAACTAGGGTTCATGATGCAACCCCCCCCCCCCCCACGGTTTCCCTCTCCCACCACTCATCGCTCTCACCAGACCCCTACCACACCTCCTCCACCTCATACCTCCTCCTTCATCTGCACATTTCTACAATCTATCCTGATCCTGAAATGGCACACACAAAAACTATGTGAACTCTTCCACCTAATTCCATTCTCGATCACAATGATCCACCTTTGATTAGGTTCTAAAAAAGTGCACACCTCCACCACCTCATCTGTCTTCCTCATCCACCTCCTCTCTAGTTGATGAAGCAATGGGCATCCCTAAGGACTCTCAGTTAACCACTAGTGGGTCTAATGAGTTCACTCACCACCACATTCACCCCATTTTACATATTTTTAACCTCTATCCCCATGTTTCACTCAACCGTATATAGAAAAAACCAATGAGGATCAACAAAACTCTAGACATTGTTGTCCTCAAACACATACACATTGGCCAAGTGGTCCTCCAACTACTAGACCTCTTCCATACCTCCTTATTTATTGATGTGATTGAGGAGACCTTCTGAGAGTTATTCCTTGAATTCCCATCCACTTTCAAATTTGTAGTTGACAGCCTTCTCTTCTGATTAGGCAGATGACCTCACGAGCTATCTTTCATAGATTTCATCATAGGACTTGGTATTTATACTGACAACATCACCACATTAGAGGTATTCACCACCTTGCAGCTTGATCCATGAAAGTGGAATTCAAACTAGCTCTGGTAGATGATTTCTCATGATTCTCACACTGATCATGATCCTCATATCACAAATTCCACACAACATTAAGGTGCAGTACTCTGCATTCTTCGTAATGCATTAACGCATGCCTGTTTCACTTGAGTTGAGGTTCATGGAAGTGCTATCCAGATGGACGTGATCATCCTTGATACTATAATAGTCGGACCTTCCATCAACATGGAACCACATTTGAACTTATACTACATAACTCATGCATAGAGGACACAAGGTACACTAATGGGTGGATCTTTTATCTCTAATTTATCCTATCTTCTTGGAATTTTTGACACCACCCTACCACTCACCTCCCTCGATCCCATGGATTTCATCGACATCTTTTTATGGAACCAGATGAAACTAATGACCAATAATGGTTACATCTACATATGGGTTCTAGGAATCATTGAGACTGATGACGAGACACCTGGAGATCACGAAGTCAACCTTGCTCTAACTCCTCCAGCATCATCTACATCCACCAGTTACTTCCATTCCCATGTAGCATCCATACCCACTCATTAATGCAAACATATTCCTTCTAGTACCAACACCACCTAATTTATTACTCCACCCAACCCATCATATCTTTTAAATCTTTGGGAGATTCACCTTTTTATCCTAGAGAATCTATGTTGGATTACCCAACACCAACACATCCCTTTTACAGAGTTCACTCATTTCACTACCCCTACACCACCATCATACCATGAAACATCTCAGACGCCACTAGACTCTTTTGTAACTTCATCATCCACTAATATTTCCCCATCTACAACCACATATGACATTCCATCTGAGCATATACCTTACTTCCCAACAAGAGTATTTGGTAGAGAAGTCCTGGAGGGCTAAGGGCAGAGCAGCCACTCCATCCAAGGAGGTCCATTCATTGATCCACCTTACAAATCCACAACCTCACTCCAGATTGGTACCTCTCCTCCTCCCTCTACTCGGATAGCTGAAGTCATTATGGGGCTACCATCAGTAGTTGATCTTCTATCTCCTTCTTCCATTACAGATATTGATTTGGTAGGCCAATTGTACCCACCCTCTATTCGGAAGCAGAATGTAGATAAGATACTTGATGATTTGGATTACTATTAGTCTACCCTAGTCCACACCCATGCTTTTTTATGCTATTTGAGCTCACATATTTTTATTATCTATATTCCCTTTCCTTTTTTTATCTTTTCACTTTATATATATTTGGGATTATCTTTTTTATTTATTTTACTTGGATTATTTTACAATTTATTACACTATTATAGTAGCCATGTCTATCTCTTCTTCCACTTCTATGGTCATTGGTATGCCTACACCATCACCATATTCCCCCATTCTATGAGTAACTCAGCATCTGGCTGATGTAAAGCTCCATCATTAGGATCTATCACTATAGATCCATGCTCAGCATCTATTGCACAATGACGAGCATGGATACCATTCCTTCTGCACCAGTTTCATGCTCGATTTATTGATGGGGTGATCAATCCCACCAAGTGACCATGAGAACTCGATGAAACGACCACCAGTTCTTGTAGGATACAAAATACTTCTGATCATATGGACCAATTTTGACTGATAAATTAGTTTATCCATTTGGTTGATGATTCTTTTTTAAGTACTTAATGTGAGTCAACACATCTTTCATTATTTTCCTAATTCTTAGTCATGTGCTAGTATTTTATTTTTATTTTTAGTAGCATTTATATTCATAGTTCAACTATCACTATATTTTAATCATGATTCTTCATATATCTAATCCACTATTATTTACTATTCATTATATACACCCACCCATCTTACTATTTACCAAATGCTTAAACCTTGTGGATTAATGTTTTATCCACTGTAGGATTTATATTTCTAACCCATTATATAGGTAGCCCAATTCCAGAATCAGGATTGGCCATGTTCTCCCATGGAATGAAACTCATTAATATCGATATCTCTATTCCTTAGCATTACTTTTCAAAATTTCCATTTCAATTCTATACACTTTATCTACCTTACGTCTCCCATGGTAATGTCATAGATAGTGAAGAAGCTGTATCATTATAAGTGTGGGGGAGTCTTTATTGAGCATCAATTTAGATAAAATTATATTATTTATTTTCTTCATTTATCTATGAGAAATTTTTCATTGGAAGTATTCTTTAAACCTGAAACTCATTACAACCATAAAAATAAAAGAAAATGTTATGTTGGGAATTTTTAGAAATTAATGTTTTTCTCGTGTTTAGATTTTTATAATGATTTTTTATTTTTTTAATTTAATTTAAATATAAAAATTCAAAATTACTCTTCATTGACTTATAACTTGATTTTATACCCTGATTGACTGCCAATTTTTCTTATTTACTCCCATTATTGAGAGGATTATGAGCCTATGATTTCATATTCTTTTTTGAGAATATTTCTTGAGTGAAACATGGGACATGTAAACCTATTAGAAAATGCATTGAGATCTTATTGAGGATATGACTGAATAAATATAATTTTAATATGATTGTGGTAGTATTTGTTGAAATAATTTTTCTTATGACCCACCTTACATTTTTCAATCATTTAGCCCATAGTTTAGATGAATTACCATAGTATGATGTTGTTATTCCAAGATGATTATCCATTCCTACCCTGATCTATGTATTTTTCATGACTTTACCTTGAATAATTGTGGGGAAAATTTTCATCCAATGAACATCAGAGGAGATTTATTTTGGTGCTTACTAGACTGATTAGTGATGATCCATGTGTAACTTTTAACATTTTACATCTATATTTATCCTTTGAAAATTATATAAACAAAGAGAAAAATATGACTGGGTTTTGTATTAGGAAGTTCAAAAATCTCCATTTTAAGAATAATGAATCCCCAAAAGAATCATATGTGGTTAGGAGGTGGATGAAATGTCATTCTTAGAAATTAATTTTGAAAAATAAATTATAATAAAAGAAAAATAAAGGAACAATATGCCTTATGAACTCACTTGATATATTCATGGATCTACCATGAGCAACTGGGAGCATAGACTTCATTTTTGTTGGGAGGAGTTATTCCATTACACTGATTAGGACATTCATGAATCATACTCTAGATCTTTCCCCCATTTTGATATTGTTTTTCAATCTTTATCCACCTTACCCTATCCTCAAAGTAATTTGAACATTTTATCTAAGTGCCTTGTGATTATTTTATATTTTTATTTACAAAGTGGATATGATAGAACCAATGAAACCCTATGGTTAGGAACATGTATTCAGTGTATGATCATAACTCAAGTTTCATTTTACCCGAATTAATGAGAGAAAATTTATTATGAAGTAAATTAAAAAATCGATCTAGAATTTAAGGAACTGTTAAGAAATTGTAAAAAAAATTAATAATTTTTTTAAAGAACTAAAATATAAAGCATGATTACTTTTCTATGAAGGGTTTATTCTAGAGACTGACTCATTATACATACACTTAGTTTTATTTTCTAGGTTATAATGAAATTTTCTTGTTTTAAAATTTTCTTACCATTTGGTATTCCTATTAATATGCTTCTTTCCTAAGGAAAATCAATTGTTCAGGTATGGGGGAATTCGATTAGATGAAATTGTATATACATTTCACAATCATTTAATTAATGTATTTTCATGTTTGAGTTAATAATTCATCAGGTATTTGTGGATTTTTGGGAGGAATAGGCTTCCAATACGCTGATGGAAAATCTAAGGAAATTGGCCCTAATTATCATTACACATCATGAAATTAACTTACACGATGTGTAGACATCATTCATAGCATATCAAAAGTCATGAAGAAAGTCATGAAGGAATTATAATCCATGAAATGAGTTCATGACATAAATATATAATACACATAATGTAATGTTTGAAATTTAATTCATGAATTAATTATTCAGTTGAAGGAAGATACACGTTGTGATGAATAGTTACACGTCATGATAAGAGTTAAACCTCCAAATCTCAAAGTTTGAGGATGATATTCATGTGAGATTCATGCCGGATTCAAAATTTGTGTATAAAATCATTGATTAAAATTACACATTACTAGTTTACACATCATGTAAAGCCCTAATTATTTACATATCAGTCATACACAACAGTGACTGAACACACAGAGACTCTTTGATTTTCGTTTCCTATCTTGTTCATTCTTCTTCCTCTATTCTTCCTTCTCTCTCTAATCAACTTGTAACAATTCATTTTATTTTATTATATCTAATCAATCATTGTTTATCAACTTGAAAGTGTTATCTGTCTTTTTACATCGTAAATACCGAGTTATGTGTGATCTCCATTTCAATCATTGTATGATAATAAACACTTGTTGTGTTCTTCCATCTTCCTTGTTTCAAGTAAGTGCTTGGTTGAATTCATAATTGATTCATTTTTTTAAAAAGTCTCTCTCTTGAATTTATGATCCTTAACTACTTGATTTAAATTTTTATGGGTAAGATAAACATTTTTTCAATTATTTACCTACTTTTGATCATTTATATTATAAGTTGCTAAACATCTTAGGGTAGGGGTTGAGAGTTGGGGTGTCTAAACATAATGAATTTTTAATTATAAAAATGGAAACCCTAAGGTTAGTAATTAGGTTATACAATAATTTTTTATCCAATTCTTTTAGGAATCACTTACCATGGGATGTCTGAATGAACGACCCTAACCTAATTGGAGTGGAATCCATTGTGACCAATAACATATGATAGTTTCTGCCTTAGAATCTAGGATTAATGCATCTATATTGTTATCTATATTTAAACCAAGTAATAGATTCCTCTTAGATAGATCTAGTTGGTTTGATTATAATCAACAAGTGACCTTTTATTACTTTGCGGCCTAACCCATAGGACAATACCAAGTTAGGCTTATGGATTGTTTTTACCTGAACCAAAAAATTGATCATGATACATTTTATCTATATAATATTAATATCAAATCCCTCAGTATTAGTTTACTCCCAAAATAGACCAATTAGTGGAGACTCCTACAAATAGGGTTCAAATTTTTAGTTTTGATCATCCAATCCAATCCTCGTGGGACCGACCCCACACTATCACTATACTATGACTTTTTAGAAAGTGTAGTTATGGAAAAATAATCTAATCAAACCACAACCAATATTAATTAAAACAACTTGTGATGGCGCATCAATTTCTTCCAATACATTTCAATTGTGTATACCCTATACATATCTATTTTGACTGAAGTTTATTTACCAAGATAGTAATGTTATTCTACTAGCTAGGAATTTTTACTCATATAATCATGTATATATACAATATTTATAGTATATAAACCCTATACATCATTATTCTAATTGAAGGGTATTTACCTAAATAGACACTTTATTCTTTAGAAGATAATTATACCTCCTTTTGCTTATGTAGAATGTTTTATTTTTTTATGTTAATCATGTTATAACATTTAGGGGATCTATAATTCCATGAATGTTCATGTTTCACACATATATATGGATATATCATTATATAATGTGTGGTCCTGGACTTATATTTCCCCCTTATTCATTTCTTAGGGTCACTCACAAGCTGAAAAGCACAAATAGGGGTTGAATAAATGTTTTTAACTATTAAACACCCCAAATTCTCTCTTTATTATTAAATATTTTTCCCCAAACATTCATAGTGGCATGGGAAATAAAATGAACATTTCATATTTTTTAATAAGGATGACCTCCAAATAAAATGACTAAATCCATGGTGTGTTTTTTTATCCCCCCCACACACACATCTATTCTCATATTATTAAAAAAAATTAAACAAAAGGGTATGGACATGTACATATCAGAAAATTTTTTCTTTGCCACTTACAATTCTGAATTTTTAGAAAATAGTGATTCCATTTGATTAATGATAATAGGTGAAAGATCAAGCCTCCATAATGGCTAAATATGTGTTGATAATATTTCTCTATCTCATCATTTGATATAGTAGTTCTTCAAATCATGAACACATTATTGGAATCATTATTTCCAATTCATGAACACATCCCATTTATACATTTTTTCCATTCAATATTTAGAAAATTTACATTAATCATATCTGTATAGTTATTTCCAAAATTCCTCCTTGATACTCAACAATACCCTTAACTTGATACATAGCTCCCAAATAATTCTCCTTCATGATTTATATATTTAATTTCAAATATTTCATTTCAAAATTTCCTCTGATAACATTCCAAGGTCTTCGAAATTAATTTTAATTCAAAATTATATAGAATATTAAGATATTTCCTTCATTAAGAACTCCATAATATTCCTAGGTAATTTCAATTTTTTATAATCACATGCCTAGAGATATTCATTGTTACTAAATTCTTATGGTGTAACATCAACTTATTTGTCATAATTTAATTTTTATTATTCTTATCTTCTAGCTGGAGTCATTTCCCTTTATAATTGTTGTTATACTTATTTAATGAAGATCGATATATTTCATTATCATTTCTAATACTTTTCTTTATAATTCTCAATTATGGATTCTATGATTTATTGTTTTTCAAAAATTAATGAACCCTATTAAGTTCACTCTGATGTATCATATGATGTATTATAGAGAACCTTATGAATTTGTTTCCATAAAGGAATGATCCATACAAATATATACCTTATGAAGATTGATAGAGCCTTTTATGTATTGTAGTCTACCTTATGAAGGTTCCTAGACAACCTTTTGAAGTTACAAAACATTATAAATATATATAAGAAACCAAAAAAATCATTGATGAACTTCACATTGTTGAAATTTTACGTAGTCTGGAACCTTATGAAGTCCCTTTTACATTGAAATTTACCTTATAAAGATAGTTTTCAGGATTATAAACTTTTTCCTTTTTTGTTTATCTGTATATAGGTAAACCATAATATGTCTATAATGAACTTTATGATGGTTTTAAATAAACATTACAATGATTTAATTTTATATTTCTTCACACTTTTACCCAAAACTATTCATAATAGGTCTTCAATATCAACTTTGTGAAGTTTTACATGTGCCATTAAAAGTCTAGTAAGGTCATGAATTTTTTTAAATTCACCAAAATCATAATATTCCAAAACCGGTCCACCACATCTCACAGAATCTCAAAGGATTTTTTAATAATTAAAATCAACCTAAAAAATAATCCAATAGATCTCCTTTATCTGATCACAACATCCTTGAAGATTAATATACTTGTGATAGTTTCTCTATAACCTTTTGTCCACTACTTATAATCTCATTCCAACCAATTGTAGAGAGTTTCTTCTCATATAGATCTATTTTAATTGGTCTCTATGAAGATCATATCCATATTCATTGTAATATCCTATCCCAACTCACTATTAATAAAAACACTAAGGGTGTTATGTGGCCTCAGGCATGCCCCCTCCTACACTAGAGGCTTCTGACAAGCATTAGAGGTCTATGAAAGTATGTTGAGGCGACTATACCCCCATATCAAAGTGTGTAAAAGATAAAAGTAACAAATAAATATCCATAACTATAAAATTATTAGATCACTCATGACAAATAGAATAGGAAAATAAATAATAAAATGATTTAGAAACATACATACATTAATAAAGAAAATAGTCTCCCACTAATCCAACACGTACATAGTAAATTCTATGGAAAATTAAATAAAATAATATAATAATAGTTCATGATCCATCTCTGAGCCTCACCTCATCCAAATCTCTACACTCCAAGCTATCATGCTTGGTGATTGGATCCTTGTCCTTTCCCCAACCTATACATACAATAAGTGAGGGATTATTGGGTACCCATGTGAAATTGTTTCCCAGCCAGGGTGTTTGTACATAACCCAACATGTCACCACCAACACTATATCATACATATCTCATAGATATAAAGATATTTACATGTTTTATTCTTAGGATAAATAAATAAAAAATTATAAATAAATAAATTACATTACACCCCTCAGGTTTCAAAGTGACACCTGAAGCTGGTTATACCTACTTCAGTTAGTGCCAAGTTATCTTTGAGAACATTTCAAAATCGTGTTCCAATGTATAATAGATTAGGTAGACTAATCCTCTTCCTAATACAATTATAACAACCCCTATTATATAGTAATATATATGATTGACCATGACTGAAAATATAGAAATAAATTATCCCCTACCACAAGACCCCAATAGGGATGGAACGTGATAGCTATATTACTCTACCAAGAATATTGAAGGATCAGTCATGCCTCAAATGATAGAAATACCTCTGCCATATAGCAAGCTATGAGACCCCACCATCATAACCTTCTTGGGATAACATGTGAAGCATAACCCCACTCGACACTACTATAAAATCCTTTCTCTATATACATGAAGACCCCATAGGTATAGTCATTCTCGACCATGGGGTGTGTTTGAGGCATCCCCAAAATATCACAACCACCTAAAAGGGTGTTTTATATTTCATTTTTATAATACATACCTCAAGGGCCTTTACTTTTATAATATCAAAACCACCGCTTGAGTGAATTTCATACAACACATAAATTCATATCATTGCATCATAATTCAGATACTAGGAATAACATCTTAGAATCCATTTAATTCTATCATGAGTCTCCATAGCCTACATTTTTGGTTTAGGAGATAGTATTACACCCAAAATTGTCTATACTAATCAAAATACACACACTAATGGTGTTAATCTATCATTTGGGTACCTAATAGGGTCCCATAAGTCACTACATATCCAAGGAATCATGCATGGGTTATTAACTAAGGTCATGGTCCTCAGTTTAGTTATAATAATATCATGGCCTCATGGTGTTCATAAAGTAAGTCAAAAAAATTTCAGTCTGAGGATACAGAATAGCAACCATATCTTTGGTCATCCCACTATATAAAGGCTATAAGGAACCTATAAGGTCTAATTGTACACAATTAACTTCCTTCTCTCATGAGGGATATCTAAAAATATATGCATATGGGTCATCTAAGGCATACTAAGGTCAAGTATCTATCAATATTTTACCTCTACTTGGATAAGTATAAGGATACTTTAATGGGTCACTTTCCCATTATTAATTCCATATCTTGGTATCTCAACCTAATTACATAGACTAACAACCTGGCTCAATCTCCCCAAGCATCACCCAAGGTTGTCCATGTTCCACTGACCATAAAAAACTCATCTATGTCCCTAACTCAAATGATCCTAAAAAATTAATTATAATGCTTATAATTAGTTTTAAAACATAAATTTACAAAGTTATAAACTCTTAAAACCCAATGATCAGTCTCTCCATGCTGGCACCGCAACCAAGCACCTATGGGAGGTCCCTTACGGACCCTCAACATCAAGTAAAGAAAAATCCCTGATAATTTGAACCACTTACACTATTAATATAGATTCATTTTAATTAAAACCCACAATAAATTTATGAAACAACATATATTTGTTAAAATTGCAAGTGATGGCCTGCAGACAGTGTTATGGGACACACACAAGAAAGGATACATAAATAAACTTCATATAAGAATGATTCCACCATGCTTCGGTGGAAACACCCATGAAGCATAACCCAGAGACAAGAATAATGAAGGAAACTAGTGGAATATTACTACAATGAATCAATAAAATATCACTATAAGACCACCCCAATATTAAGGTATTTTGAAAGATAATAAGGGTGATGAGAGGGAAATACCGCACATACAAAACAAATAAGGGAAAGGGATCCCCACTTAAAATCCCAATGGGGAAAATTGTTATTTTCCCCAAATAAGGCCCTAATATTCTCACCATTTGGTTCCACTAGCTCACCTATGAACCACTAGACTATAGATTCCCACTCTAGTGATTGTATTCCATTATCCCTTCCATCAGCTAATTGTTGTCTATAGGCTTCCACAAACTAATAACTCAGACACCATACCACCCAACCCTACCAATAATGCTCACTAGATCCTTATAAATTCCTATCAAGCCACATTCCTCATCCAAAAATAGACTTTAAGTTTTTTAAACTCTCATAATTCAGTTTATAGTCCTAATTCCCAGGATGAACCACCCACTAATTCAAAAATTATAACTCTCTCTATAATGTTCACCCCGTATGGACAAGGGATCTTAGAACCACCACACTATAACACTTGTTTTCCTAGAGAAGACTCACTATTAACTAAACTTTATATCATGAACTACCTCAAACCATAAAAACATTGGATTTCATGTAAATTATTGACATAAAATACTAAGACAAAACTACACATCACACATATATCATGAGATAACCAAGGTGTCTCTATATAATTATATATAAATTCTATGGTGCTACCCACCATTGGACATATATTATGAGTACTAATTCCAAACTATGATTCCTTCCACTATCAAAATTTTCAATCAAAACTTTCTCCCACATTCTAAAAATATTCCAATTCTATTTTATAACATATTGAACCTAAGTATATACAAAAAATAATGGTCAATGTCCAGTACTACTCTTCATCCCTAATTTGAGTATGAGTCTGATATGTTTAACTGCATGTGTACAAGGCTCAAATACGCTAGAATTTCCCTGAAAAGTCCCATTTTATCCTATATAAACTACATTTGTGTCTAGTAAAGTATATAAAAATTTGTTCAAATCCCACCACATACAATTCCACTAGAGATAAAACATCAAACCACCTCAGGATGACCTACCTCAACAATGCTTAGTTACCCCTTCTGATGCATCGCCTAAAGTACCCATTCATGCCACATTTACTCCTAATGAAAATTTGAAATCATTCTACATTCCATAATTAAGTCTCCACCAAACCCTTGGTGAAAATTCATGATCAATCCTCATCCGGATGAAAACCATCATCGATCTCTATCATGAGAATCAACGAATCACTTATCTGACTCACCCATGGATCATCTATATTTCAAATGAAGTTTGAGTCTAATTCCCATAATACATCGATCATGAAAAGTAACATTCCATTATGATTTTTTCTACTCATCGGTATCAATTTTTCATCTGAACCATCTATTGATCTGTATTATGAAACCATGACCCTACCTATATGGGGGTCACATCACTCACAACTACTAGGATGCTCCCCGTCATAGGTGTGTACTTTTCATTGCTCCATTTGATAAAAAAATGATAATCATGGTCTATAATCATCCTATCACCAAACATAATGACCAACATATCCTTACTAAGTCATAATCTAGAATTAAATATAAAAATCATTTTACTTCACATTACCAAATCACAGAAACACCATCCATGGAATATACTAAAAACCCACTAATAAGGATGTTTATTCCCTTTAATGGCCAATGGCATCCACTACACCATCTAGGTCAACCCATATCACTCCTCAAGAATATATTCAATTACTCCAATATATTTGTGTCACTCACCCCAAGCCATTCTCATTCAATTCAAACGTCTAATAATACACCTCCCTAGTGATATGATTCATGGACCACAATCAATTCAACTATCCCATGACACATGATCCATCTAAAACATCCCCTTTACCATGAAATGAAATTCTATTTATGAAACTATTCCTACAAATATCCACAATTCTCATCGTTCTCCAGAACACATATGGCTTCTTTCCAATCCAAAACTCAGTAGTTTCACAAGTACCTAGTGTGAACTACCTCGATATCATCCAAACCAACAGTCATATGCTGTAAGGGTTCCCAAATCATAGAAACTATAATCTTTCTCTCATAATTCATACGTTATTAATACTAGGATCACATTCCTTAACTACAGTGACCTAGACTTGTCATACATAGATATTACATCTTTTTAGATGAATATTCATTATATAAAACAAATACACTTCTGAGGACTATATTATTTTAGTGCCTTTGGAAATGTGGAAAATAATCTTCTAATATGGTGAAATATATTCAATGAATCCCAAAAATATATTCCAATTTAGTACTCATCATATAAATACCCTACATAAAAAATCATCATAACATGGGAAAAGGAAACATAAGAAATAGTGAGTTCGGATTGTCAGTAAGGGTAAATAAGGGACATACATAAGAAAAATATAAATATAAGGGTATGAGAATATGATCATAACATTTTAAAACCATAACCTTCATATCAAATAACATAATATTAAGTCATTGAATAAATATTATTAGTTTTTAATACATTACTAATAAGATAAGAAATAACATGATCTATGAGAGTATAACATTGAAATAATACATAGATTTGTGGCATATACATAATCATATAAAGTCATATGTCACAGATACCCACCAAGACATTCATAACTTGTTAGGCTTGGGATAAACACCCATATACCTAATTTGGGATTGGGATGACCTCCTATGTGCCCTCTTTTGTGATTGGGCTGACCACCCATGTTTCTTCCTAATCATGCTTGGACTTACCACTTTTGTACCCTATAATCTCGTAGAGAATTTATCTTTATCAAATTCATTGGAGGGATATATTTCTCCCATCCATCTCATAATTAAAAAACATATTTGTGTGTCCTGAAAAAACATAAAAAAATCATCATATCATAACCCATGAATTGAAATGGGTTTCATAAACATTTCATCATACCATAACCTTTAGAAAGGAGACAGGTTTCATAAACATTTCATTATTTCCCAATAGCATAACCCATGAAAAGAATTGGGTTTCATAATAGTTATATTGTGGTATAACCCATGGAAGAGGAAGGGGTTTCATGAATATCTTATCATCATCAAAAAAATATTAATATATTTAATAATAATGGTATACTTGGTTCATATACCTAGTAAAGAATAAATTATCTCAAAGGATGTCATATTAGATGGAGAAGGATTTTGAAAGATCACTTGGGTCATTTATTAAGAAATATAATATTTATTTGAAAAAAAGTTTTTAAAATATAATAAAGTTTCAAAATACGTTTCTTTGAAAATTATCTTACAATATAATTTAAAACCATTTTCGAATTGTTTTTAGAAAACATGTTTAAGAAAACAGATTCTTGACCGAAGAGATAAATAAAGTGGGATTTTCTTAAAAACCTTCTACTAATTATATTAAGTTCCAAAGAGTGTATAAAAGGTAAAATCACATGAATATATCATTACTAACAATATTATAAGAAAATTTATGATAATTCATGAGATTAATATCATAATGTTTCATCATTGGAAACTTAATCATAAACAATCTCAATAAATGCTGAGATTGTAACATAACGTCTTTACCACTTTGATAACATTTAATAATAATCCCCATTAAGTAATAAAATAAAATGGAACATAAAATATCATCAATAAAAATAAATTTATTATATTTAATTTCAAATAGGTTGTATATACACCTCGTTAAAAAATATTGATTCATATTATAACTTACGTCTCAAAGAAGGCAGATCAAGACAAAAATCCCTTACCAATTTGTAAATTTTCTACCATAAACCCCTTGAAATAGAGATATTAGATTGATATGAAAATAATAATTAAATTAATACTAAGAATAATAAAATAAATTCATGGTCATTATATACACCATATAAAATAAATAGGTTGTGAACATGGCATGTGTCTCACGGGAGTAAAAAGTAAGACCAAAATCTTTTGCCTTATGTATTGACTATCATCGTACTTGTTCAAACACCCTATGTAATAAATATAAGTTTATTAAACATATATTAATGAACCATATTAGTATATATCATACCATATATTATTTTCTTATGACCTTTAATTACCTTCTTATTAACGATTTCATGTTAAAGTTATATCACGGTTAATAATAGCCTTTTCATATTTGTTTTGATTTGTTATTTTTTGTCCTATTACTTTGATCAGGATTTAATGTTCTCTAGAATGATCAAAATGACCTAAAAATCATATATGTTAAATATATTTGTATTTATATTAATCCATAATATTTATTTATAAGAAATGAAATACAACATCCATGGAGACGGTAGGACATACATACGCATGAATGTTTCTTTTTTCTAATATCATTGAACGAAATAAAAGTAAATGATATATATATATATATATATATGTGTGTGTGTGTGTGTGTGTGTATGTGTGTATTATCATTATATTAGAATGTTTAAGTCACATATATCACATATTTTTATTAAATCCATCTTTAATACATTCTATGTAAAGCATGAACGAATCATTTCACTATTGCAAGGCGGTAGTCTGTTGTAAACACGAACGGCGTTATCGTATTCCAAAAAAATGGAAGTCATGTTGTTATGTGTAATATAATAATTAAATAAGTATAATAACAACATATATATAATATATATAATATATAAATTATAAATCAATCATTATATCTAACCATGTAAGGTCTTAGTGGAAATATGAATGACATTGGTTCGTGAGGTAATAGTCTATTGTACACATGAATGATGATTTTGTAACTCTTTTGAAGGAATTATATTATGTTTTTGGTTGTAAAATTAACATAAAATAATATAATTATATCATATACACTGATTTTATTTTATAATTGTGGTGTAATATGAATCTAAGGGGGTGGAGGAAGAAATAAAACGAAAAACGCTCATTGATAACTGTTGCCTCTTCTTTGGGTATCCTAATTAGGTTTTCACTAAAGCCTTGATTAGTTATATTTATGTAAAATATAAGGATTCTAGTAACAGGGTAGGGAATTTTTAAATATATTTTTTATGGATAATTATAAATCCAAATTTCATGAGTGGTGTGAAGATGTGAGGAGATAGAGTTCCCTTTTATAGTTGAGGAGGAGTGGAATTCTTGTAAATACTCAAAATTATTCACTATCGGTAGTCAATCATACCTCAAGTGACTCTAAATGTGATATTTAAAGGTTTATAGGTAAGATATGTTCTATCTTCACATCCACCACATAATGAAACAAATTTTGTAAACATTTCATTCCTTAACATCTAAGTATCCCTATTTCAACCATTTTGGTTTTTACCTATGATAACTAGTTTTCTAGACTTGGTAATTTGTCATTTAAGAATAAATAAAAGTGATACATACTAGATAATATTTAAAAACTTATTATAAATATTATATATAATTTATGAAATATAAATCCTATGTGTTTTTAAAATAAATTTTAACATAATCTCGTTTAACGTGCAAAAACATTGCTTTAACTATAACCACACTAACTGGGTTTTTACTATTTCATAGTCAATATAGTCATTATAGTAGAATAATTGTTATATTATGGGACCTTAGTTTACATTTATTAATATCTAAAAATAAAATTCAAGAAGAATTTTTTTTAATAATTTTAAATCACGTAATAAATTATTATTTATTATGAAATAACATTAATGTCAATTTTGACATTATTCGTTGAATTTCAATTTAAAAAACTATCAATATAATGAGTGAATTTGGATATATATTTTCACACACATTTATAATCATATATTTTTATACAAAAATAATGAAACACAAAAATTCATTCAATTTACTTGACTTTTAATGTTTTTAATATCATTTATTTTATTTTATTGTTAACTAAATAATTTGTGTTGGTGTTTCTTAAAAATTATAGAAATTATTTAATATTACAAAATTAAAATAAATTATCATGATAAAAAACCATTTATAGCTAAAAATGATATATATAACCAAATATAGGTTTTTTTCACCTTCACATGTATTTATAGATATTTAAATTAAGAAATGTATCTTTTTTATCATTTTATTTACTTAACATATTATATCGTTCATATTCAAAAAAAAGTGGAAATAAATTTCAATATTTTAGATATATTTATGTAAAATAAGTGAAAATTTTTATTATATAAAATTATTATAATATTTTTGTTCATTTTCACTCTTATCATTTTAGTTTAACAACCCTATATACCCATTTTTACTTTAACCGCGGTAATTAATTTTTATTGCATTCACTATTCATTTTGGTAAAAGATTAAGTTGAAATTACTAGAAATTATAAATTAATATTATTCAAAATATTTAATCTATATTTTCCTATTTCAATTCACATAAGTGCAAAAAATTAATTTAAAATTAGTCCTACAGACATGACAAGAAAGTAGGTTTTTTTAAGACAAAAATTTCAAGAGTTTGAAATGATTATATAAAAAAATCAAAATGAAATTGATTATAATTAACTAAATTAAATTAATGGATTTATAACTAAACTATTTATACTTTAAAAACAATTTAAAATTTAATTCATATTTATAAATAAATTAAACATAAAACATGTTTTCAATTAAAATTTTTTATTTTTCACTATTCATCAAAAAATAAAACTTTTTAGAAAAATACCAAAAAATAACCCAAATATAATTTGGAGATGATGAATTCAAAAATGAAGTTTATTTTATCAAATTAATTCTCTAAAAGTTTAAAAAAATAGTTTTAAATGGAGTTTGCTAGCAAAATGTGACAAAACCATTTTTTTAGAAAAATACATTTTTTATCATAAAATTGAATTTATTATTATCTCTTCTCTAGAAAACATATAAGATAAATTTTAAACGTTTGAGTTAATAAATAATAAATAAATTTCATTAAAATAATTAATCAAAATTGATTTTGTTAATTTATTGATATAAAACCCACTTTTGTGCATAAAAATAGTTTTTCTGAAATAGATTTCCCTTTATTTTCAAAGAGGTTTTATTTTCATCTCTAAATAATTGGTCACCAAAGAATTATATAAACATTTTTAAACTATATTTTTATAATTTACTTAATTCCATTCATACATACCACTATAATGGCTAGTTGATAACTAGCATATTAAATAATAATATTAAAATTGTATGTCAAGTTTGGTTTAAACGTTGTGGTTCATGTAATGCATGATAAACTCAGAGTTGTGTGTAACACAAACCAAACTTATTATTGAGTGTAAATAAAGGTAAATTTAGGGTTTTATATGATATAAAATATAATAAAGATTAAATATATTTGAAAAAAACACCAAATCATAGGGTGTTATATTAACCACTGACCATGCTCTGAGGGAACAATAGTCTCATCATGAAATAAGATCCCATGGTGTTCCTCTTCAAAACACAACACCTCACTAGTGCCATAGTTAATAAAGAGATGGTTGGTAATCAGTGTCATAATAAAACCAAATTTATATACCCATTCTTGTTATGCACTCAAAAGTTCATCCTAAAAAATTATGTTTAGGTACACAATTGGTCCTTCCATTGAATGCAATATTCAATGAAAAAAACATGATCAATAAAGGTGATTTAATCAAAATAAAGTCCATGTCATACCCTATAAAGGATTCCATCATAAATCACAAGAATTATACTCTCTAAATATCATGATTTTGTGTATCAAGGGTAACTATGACCTCTCATAAAACCATATACATTGAGTCTCATGGAAGGTCATAGCGCACAAGACAAAAATCGCTTCTATTTGAAATATCATCGTGAAACTCGTGTGCTAACACACCCATAATTGGTTCTCACAAGGAATAACTGATATTTCTTTCTATAACCACTGCAGACTCATAGGGAACCAACACTCTCTAAGCATATGTACTAGAAAGCTAATCTTGGGAGGAGTAGATCACATCCACAAGCTTATACATATATTGGAATCACACTACGAAGACCTTTACCTAGGGAATCAATGTTAAATGATTTAGTTAGGTAAAACTTCATTCCAAGATATATGGGAAAACACTATATAGGTTATTGATGAAACTTTAAATAATGTGACCATAATTCTGATCAGATCCATTATCTAGGCACTAAATTCCTATTCTAACCAGCTAAAGGTCCCTTTAAATTTTTCCCCATCATAGATTACCTCACCATTGATCCACAAGTCATGTCATCAAACGAATATATATATATATATATACATATATATATATATGAAGGTACCAGGGTGCTCAGAAGTAGTCGGCGGGCAAGGTATTTTAAGGTTTTCCTTAACAGGACGACGAAACTTATCGTCGCTGATGATATGAGCCCCATTATGGTCCGAGAATCTCACGTAAATTAAAAGATCACATCAACTAAAACTTAAAACATACCTGCTCAGATCTGAAGTTGTGCTCGACTTCAACTCATCGTCAGTGATCATTTCATGGAGGATCCATTCCAGGATCATTCTGGATCATCCACACGCGCTTCAAAAAATTTTGGGAGTGTCGATCATTGAATTTCGGGTGTTATCACGGTGATTTGACGATATCTTCGACATCCCGACGATCATCTGTAAAGACCTGTAAATTTCATGGAAATTGTTTTTTCTTAATTTCTTTGGGATTTTACGAGTACGCAGTTTATTGCGGAACCTGATTCCGAGGCCCGGTGTGCCCGAAATAAATTTCGGAATTTTAGCTCAGGTACGTTCAGTGAACGAATGAGCGGGTTTTTCTAACTTTTGAACCGGTGCTCAAAATAAAAATCTAATGGCACCGATGAAACCGCAGCGCCGATAATTACTTAGGAACACCTTTTTCAGAAGGAGCGTTTTCTCGAGAGTTGTTAAAAATGTGACGAATAAAATTTTAGTTGTTTTAGAAATACAATTTTATTATACCACTAGTGGTTTAAGTGTTAGGGAAAAGGAAGTTGTCAGGAAGTTGGGGTGGGTCCCACACGAGCCCCCACCTCCTTAAATTTCCTAACACCCCATTAAACACCCCCTATAGCATAAATGTGTAACTCATCCTCTCTCCCTCTTTAATTTCAAGTCAACTCTCTCATTAAATTATTTGATTAAGTTATTCAATGAATTTAATTAAGAGTTGAATTTTGAATTCTTTGGAATTCATGGCTTGGAATTAATAAAATAAGGGTGAACCTTATTTTATTTGGGGGTTGTTGTGTGAGAATAATTGGGAGAGAATACTCAAAATCTTGAGGAGTCTTCATCTTATTTGTTGGAGAACGCGAAGAATGCCGGACCACCAAGGAGAGACGGCGTGTCAATATTTCCTTTCTCTACAGCCGGTGTGAGACGTCATCCTCTTTTTTGATGCTCGCCAACGCCATCATCAAAACCACCCCCACGACGCCATTTTTTTGCGACGATCCTCGTTCGATGACATCTTCGAGGTAGGGGTTTTTCATCGTTCAAGAATTATCATTGACGCACTTCCTTATTTCTTGGACGCATGTTATCGGATTAAAGGGAGGGGGTCGGATCACACAAACACGGTCGACCCTCCTCCACTTTCAGGATCTGTCTTGTTGCGGATTAGAACGGAGGCAACGCGGTGTCATCGCACCGCGCGGGAATGAGGGAACCGCGGCTAGAGCGGGTCGCGTCGAAGAAGCGCGGCACCGTCGCGCCGCGCCGGACGGACAAGGGTTGTGGCCTAATCCACGACTGTACAAGGGAGGGCGGTAGGAATCGCCGGCCGTCGGCCCTTCGGAAGGGCGGGACCTCGGGGTCCCACGGTGGCGGCACCGTCCGGCCAACCGGGACGGCCGTTCGGAGTAGGCTGGGGGTCGTAACACCCGGTGGCAGACAGGTGGGCCCCCTCCACGTGGGGGGCCGCCGTTTCGAGACAAGGGGGGCAGCGCCCCCCGTTTTCCGCTCGGCCAAAACGGTCGAGTTGTTGGCCATGCGGGCTGCGCCCGCACCAGGCCAACTGGCTGCGCTAGCCGGGCTGGGCCGCACCCTAGTGGGCCGGACCCGGACCCGGGTCGGGTCGACCCGGTTCGGGCCGACCCAGGGGGTCGTGGGCCGGGTCGGTCTGGGCCCAAAACCCCCTAAAATCGGATAGCTTCGTTCAAAGGCCCATAACATGGGATACGGATTTCCGATTGACTCTACATCAGTTGTGATACGATCCTTGGATCAAGACCTTCGTTTTGGTATATTAAACTCAAGGTTTTGGAGAACTATGGGTATGTTCGGGTTGGTTCGAACACGAGACCAACCGGACCCTCGGAGCGGAAACACTTATAACTTGAGCTCTGGACGTCCGATTGACGTGACGTCGAATTTTTTGGTTTCCTCTTAGTGAGACGGACCTTTATGATTACTCCGCTCGAGGTTTGGATGCAGTTGGAGTACGTTTGGGTTGGTTTTGACTTAAAAACCAACCAGGCCCCTGGGATAAAAAAGCCAATAACTCTCAGACCGGGCGTCTGATTGACATGCTGTCTGTCGCGTTGAGTTCCTATTGTTGATATGGAACTTTGGGATACATCAAATCTGTACTATGTGTCATTTGATGTATCAACCCCCCTTGGATCGTGGAGCGAACCCTCCCGTAAGTGAGCATGATGTGTGTGGGAACCCTAGAGCTGGTTGTGACTGCGACGATGATAACGACTGTACTGGGATCCTCCGTTGGTTCGGCAGCGACGAGGACCATACTAAAATCTTATGTGGGTTCGACGGCGATGACTAATGTTCTTGTATCCTATGTGGGTCTGACAGTACGTGACTAATATTCTTGTATCCTACGTTGGTCTTGCAGTATTTGACTCTGTACTTGTATCCTACGTGGGTCCGGCAGAGTAGCTGGTCTTGTATCCTTTGTGGGTCTGACAGCTTAGCTGGTCTTGTATCTTTTGTGGGTCCGACAGCTTAGATGAATCAGTGGCTACATCTGATCATCTCTATCGTCTTACGAAGATTTATACCCATGTGAGCTGAGTCTTGACTTTCAATCAATATCTACGATATGATTGACTTGCTTTCCTGTGTGGATTGGATTGTGTTATACTCTGTGGATTGGATTGTGCTATCATGTGTGGACTAGATCGAACTTGGGCTCGGATGATGGAGCCCAACTGGAATTGATGAATTAGGTATATGTATGGGCATATACCTAAGTAGAGTTGGTTGTTACTTCGTGATTGTATCTTTCTTTTTTGGTTTATCCTTCGTGGATTCTGGGAGGCCTTCGGGGGTCTCAGGGTCCCTACTGAGTAGCGTATACTCACCCCTGCACGGGTTATGCCCACACTACGTTGTGTTGGATGCAGACGATGGACAGCGCTGATCGAGGTAGGAGCTCGTGGAGCTGGATGGTACCTGGAGGTGGATCGCTGGACGAGACGTACATGGAGCAGACGGCTGGAGCCGAGGAGCGGAGGAGACTATATGTACCCACCCTTCAGGTGGGATTTCCAGAGGATGGCTCGGTGTTTCTACTTTACTTTTCCTCCATTGTACTCTCTTTTCAGTTGTACTTTACTTTCAGTTGGGTTTTTATTCTGGCCCATTTACTTTCCAGTACTTACTTTTTTTTCAGTTTACATAGTGTTTACTCAGCTTGGTGCTAGTCGCCAGCCCCTGGCTTATGGAAGGCGGGCTTGGGGTAGTCACGACACGGGTCTCGAGGACGGGTCGTGACAAATTGGTATCAGAGGAGTTCGGTTCTACTGCAGAACTCAGGACTCTGATCTTTCTTCTTTGTGAAGCAATAGTGTTAAGGGTATTGAGTGTGGTTATCTGTCCAAGGATTCCAGTGTTGGTGCATCGGCCGACGTATCCATACACCAGGACCCTGGCTTCTGATTTCCGACTCAGTGCACGAAAACATTGATTGCATGTGTGTTTCAAAATTTTTCTTTGTGATTACTTTGTGTCAACTCACCAGGTATATTGTATTGACCGTGGTGCACCTGTTTCTTTTCAGGATGGCCCCACGATGGCAGCCAACTAGGGTTCAGAGCTTTGTGCGAGATGACAGCCCAACGAGCGACGAGGCCTCGGTGCAGGGCCCTATTACAGCGGAGGCAGCGGCGGTACCTCTAACCACCGAGCCACAGATGCCACCAGCCCTAGCCGCTGAGAGTGCACGTCGCCTTAGTGTAATGAATGAGTTTCAGCATCAGAGACCACCCAGGTTCCATAGGGAGACGGACCCTCAGGCAGCCGATGATTGGCTGGAGGCTGTTGTACAAGTTTTCAGGTTAGTAGGGACACCAGCTGACCTCATGGTGATCTTTGCAGCGAGTCTTCTGCACGCAGCAACAGGCAGATAGTGGAGCCTGATGCTCCAGGTGCACGACGAGGCATCTCTCCTTTGGACGGACTTTGAGAGCCTCTTCCGCTCAGAGTTCGTCTCAGCCACCCTCCGTGCGGTGCGCATTCAGGAGCTACTACAGCTTCGGTAGGGCAGCATGACGGTAGCCTAGTACTCGGCGAGATTTACCGATCTCTCACGCTATTCCACGGACATGGTACAGGACTCATTCTTCCGGGCCCGGACCTTCGAGCAGGGACTGAGGCATGAGATCAGGGCTTCGATGATCTCCCTCGGTATTCTGACACAGGCAGGAGTACTGGAGCAAGCCCTTCTCATAGAGAGCTTTCTTGCTGAGCCTACACCAGCAGCGAGACCTACTGTAGGGCAGCACGTAGAAGAGTCTTCTACAGCTGGTAGTCGAAGGATGACATAGGGGTCCAGGCGGACCAGACCATCAGGCGGACAACCTTAGGACACTGGCTCAAAGGTGCGGGGCACAGGGCGCAGAGCCAGTCTTACGAGGATCAGACAGTGCTATGCATGCGGCGGGCAGGGCCACATGGCTCGTGACTGCCCGACCCACCGTGTAGAGGAGATGCAGACGGTTCAGGGACCACCCAGGCAGAGGCAGAGGGTAGAACGTGGTGGTCCGCAGGGAGTAGGTGAACAAGACAGAGGAGATGGTTGAGCAGCAAGTGGTGGGCGACGCTTTGAGGCTTTACCACCACCACCACCAGGAGGTCCACCCCGACCAGAGGGAGCTGGCGGGCAGAGGCAGGCTTAGCTTCAGGAAGTGGATTCCTATGACCACAGCGCACCAAAGATGATTCGAGGTACTATATGTGTCTAATCCACCCTTTCTACAGTTCTTATAGACACAGGAGCGAGTCATTCTTTCATTGTCGCGGCCCTTGTTTGGAGCTCGGAGATTCCTATGGAGTCGTTGGCTCGATCCTTACGGCTAGAGACTCCTATGGGAACAGACTCGACGATTACGCACTGGTGTCGATAGTGTGAGCTTACTCTAGGAGGCGAGAGCTTCAGCTGGGATCTTCTTGTATCAGCGTCGAGGCCTTACGACGTCATCTTGGGCATGGATTGGTTATATATAGTCCATGCTCAGATCGACTGTATTAGGCGCAAGGTGCGGTGTGTCCGCACCGATGGGAGCAGGTTCACCTTCACCGGCGAAAAGGGACCCTTAGCAGCATAGGATGGACTCACGCAGAGGAGAGGACATCTGATCACTCATCAGTTGGCTAGCCACATCCTAGGAGAAGTTGACGTGCGGAGTCCGAGTTTTCCTGTAGTGGTGGATCAGTATGTGGATGTTTTTTCCTGACGATGTTCCAGGACTACCTCCTCGCAGAGAGGTAGACTTTTATATTGACATGTACCCCGGGACAGCCTCGATATCCACTCCAGCATATCTAATGGCTCCCGCTAAGCTTCAAGAGCTATGGGTACAGCTGGAGGACTTGCAGGACAAGGGATTCATCCGACCCAGTGTTTCGGCCTAGGCTTCCCCGATTTTGTTTGCCAAGAAGGCGGATGGGAGCATGCGACTGTGTGTCGACTATCATCGCCTGAACCAACTGACTGTGAGGAACATGTATCCATTACCGAGTATTAACGACCTCTTCGACTAGCTCAAGGGATCATGGTGGTTCTCAAAGATAGACCTCTGGTCAGGCTATCATCAGCTCAGAGTTCGAGACGAGGATGTGCAAAAGATGGCCTTCAGATGTTGGTATGGCCACTATGAGTTCTTGGTTATGATTTTCGGTGTAACCAATGCTCCATCAGTGTTCATGAGTCTCATGAATAGGATCTTTCAGCCTTACCTCGATCGATTTGTCATAGTCTTCATCGATGAGATATTGATATACTCGACCACTGAGGAGGAGCACGCCTACCACTTGGGGGTTGTACTAGACACACTTCGAGGGAACCATCTATATGGTAAGCTCTCAAAGTGTCAGTTCTGGATACGTGAGGTCCACTTCTTAAGACACGTCATCTCTGAGGCGGGATTTTAGGTGGATCCTGCGAAGATCGAGGCAATGCAAGCTTGGGAGCCACCCAGGAGTGTGATAGAGGTGCGGAGTTTCCTAGGTTTGGATGGGTACTACCGGAGATTCATGCCAGACTTCTCTAGAGTTGCAGCACCACTTTCAGCTTTGACGAAGAAGGGGAAACCCTTCGTGTGGTCAGATAGATGTCATTAGAGCTTCCAGGAGCTGAGATAGAGATTGACCAGCGCACCCATCTTGAGGCTACTGGAGGAGGGAGTAGGGTACATAGTCTACTGCGATGCATCAGGGATTGGACTCGGGTGTTTCCTAATGCAGGAGCGGGAAATGGTCGCCTATGGATCATGATAGATGAGGCAGCATGAGAAGAACTATGCTACCCATGACCTGGAGTTAGCAGCAGTGGTCTTTGGCTTGAAGATGTGGTGGCACTATCTAATGGGAGAGCGCTTCACAGTCTATTCTGACCACCAGAGTCTCAGGTACATCTTCTCGCAGAAGGACCTGAACTTGAGACAGCGGCGATGGCTCAAGTTCCTCCAAGACTATGACTTTGAGATAGTCTATACTCCTAGAAAGGGGAACGTAGTATCTGATGCTCTCAGCAGGAGGACAGGCATTCAGCTACTTGGTGAGGTGACAGAGCAGCTAGCCGCTTTGCAGATATCCTTCATGGATAGAGATGGAGTAGCCTTTCCACAGTCACTCCTCCACTATTGCAGCGGGTCAGAGAGGTATAGCGTGGGGACGTTGACTGTGAGACACGGCATGTACAGATATCCTCAAGACAGCCCCCTGATGGATTCTCTGTAGGAGGAGAGAATGACGTCCTTTTTAGAGGACGTATCATGGTACCAGCTGCTTTACAGGAGGAGGTGCTGAGATATTTTCACACTTCCTCTTTAGCAGTACATCTAGGGGGAGCAAAGATGTACCAGGATCTCAGACGATAGCACTAGTGGCTGGGTATGAAGAAGGTTGTGGCAGAGTTCGTTTCTTGATGCCTTATCTGTCAGCATGTGAAGGCGGAGCACCAGGTACCATCAGGCTTGGTACAGCCCTTGGAGGTCCCGGAGTGGAAGTGGGACGGGATATCTATGGATTTCATGACTGGACTTGCACGTACTTCCAGAGGTCATGACCTCATTTGGGTGATTCTTGAATGACTCACCAAGTCGGCCCACTTCTTACCCATCAGAGAGCAGGGCTCAGTGGAGAGCTTGGGATGCCTCTACGTTCAGGAGATCGTACGGATTCATGGTGTTCCATCATCTATCATCTCCGGTCGAGATTCTCGCTTTACTTCCCGGCTTTGGAAGGGGTTGCAGGAGGCATTCGGGATGCAGCTACGTCTGAGCACCGCCTTTCACCCTTAGACGGATGGTCAGACGGAGAGGACCATTCAGACTCTCGAGGACATGCTCTGTGCATGTGTCCTCGAATTTGTTCGCAGCTGCGAGGATCACCTACCCTTGGTGGAGTTTGCGTACAACAACAGTTATCACTCCACAATCGGGATGGCACCATACGAGGCATTGTACAGCCGACCTTGCAGGTCACCTCTGTGCTAGACAGACCCTGGGGAGACAACACTTGTGGGACCAGAGATGGTCCAGGCCACGACAGAGAAGGTCCAGGTCATCCAGGAGCGGATGAGGACATCTTAGAGACGACAGAAGTCTTATGCTGATAGGAGGCGGAGACCACTTGAGTTCGAGGATGGTGACCATGTTTTCTTGCAGGTCTCACCTCTACGTGGATTACGGAGATTTGGCCGGGGTGGCAAGTTATCTCCGCGCTTCATCGGACCATTCCAGGTTCTTAGCAGGATAGGCGAGGTGGATTATCGCCTGGCTCTACTACCTCAATTGCACTGGGTGCATGAAGTCTTCCACGTATCTCAGCTGAGGAGATACGTGCATGACCCGACACATATCATCGACCATGAGGAGCTAGACATTGATGACGGGGAGACTTTTGTGGAGGTCCCGGTGGAGATCGAGGATCAATAGGAGCGGGTCCTATGTGGGCGGTCGATTCCTCTAGTGCGCATCAGGTGGCAGCACAGGAACCTCTAGGAGGTCAGTTGGGAGCGGGAGGCTCAGATGTGTGCTCAGTACCCGCATTTGTTCCCCTAGCTTGTGATGTATCTTTACGGGGGACGTAAAGCCTGAGGTGGGAGTAATGTAAAGACCCATAAATTTCAAGGAAATTTTTTTTTTCTTAATTTCTTTGGGATTTTACGAGTATGAGGTTTCTGACGGCACCTGATTCTGAGGCCCGGTGTGCCTGGAATCAATTTCTGAAGTTTAGCTCGGGTACGTTCAGTGAACGAACGAGCGGGTTTTTCTAACTTTTGAAACGGTGCTCGGAATCGAAATCTAAGGGAACCGATGAAACTGAAGCGCCGGAAATTGCTTAGGAACACCTTTTTTTGAAGGAGCGTTTTCTCGGGAGGAGTTGTTAAAAATGTGAAGTATAAAATTATAGTTGTTTTACAAATATAATTTTATTATACCACTAGTGGTGTAAGTGTTAGGGAAAAGGAAGTTGTGAGGATGTTGGGGTGGGGCCCACATGATCCCCCACCTCCTTAAAGTTCTTAACACACCATTAGACACCCCCTCTAGCTTAAATTTGTAACTCATCCTCTCTCTCTCTTTAATTGCAAGTCAACTCTCTCATTAAATTATTTGATTAAGTTATTCAATGAATTTAATTAAGAGTTGAATTTTGAATTATTTGGAATTCATGGCTTGGAATTAATAAAATAAGGGTGAAACTTATTTTATTTGGGGGTTGTCGTGTGAGAAGAATTGGGAGACAATACTCAAAATCTTGAAGAGTCTGCATGCCGATCTTTCCTTTCTCTGCAGCCAGTGTGAGACGTCATCCTCTTCTTTGACACTCGGCAATGCCGTCATCAAAACCACCCCCACGACGCCATTTTTTCCGCGACGATCCTTGTTCGACGACTTCTTCGAGGTAGATGTTTTTAATCTTTCAAGAATTATCATTGACACTCTTCCTAATTTCTCGGACGCATGTTATCGGATTAAAGGGAGGGGGTCGGACCGCACAAACATGGCCGACCCTCCTCCCCTTTGTTGTTGTGTCTTGTTGTGGATTAGAACGGAGGCAACGCGGTACCGTCGCACTGTGCGGGAACGAGGGAACCGCGGTAGGAGCGGGTCACGGTGACATCACTCCACGCCGAAGCCGAAGAACCCGCGGCCAAGGTCAGCCCACGACGGAGGGGCGCGGCGCCGTCGCACCGCACCGGACGGACAAGGGCCGCGGCCTAAGACGCGGCTGTGCAGGGGAGGGCGGACAGAATCGTCTACCGTCGGTACTTCGGAAGGGCGGGACCGTGGGGTCTCGCGGTGGCGGCACCGGCCGGCCAGCCAGGCCGGCCGTTCGGAGGAGGTCGGGGGTCGTAACCCCCGGCGGCAGACAGGCAGGCCCCCTCCATGTGGGGGGCCACCGTTTCGAGACAAGGGGGGCAGCGCCCCCCATTTTCCGCTCGGCCAAAACGACCAAGATGCTGGCCATGCGGGCTGCGCCCGCGCCGGCTAGGCTGAGCCACACTAGCCGGGCCGGGCCGCGCCCCAGTGGGCCGGACCCGGACCTGGGTCGGTCGGTCCGGGCCCAAAACCCCCTAAAATCGGATAGCTTCGTTCAAAGGCCCATAACATGGGCTATGGATTTCCGATTGACGCACCATCAGTTGTGATGCGATCCTTGGATAAAGATGGTCTTTTTGATATATTAAACTAAATGTTTTGGAGAAATTTGGGTATGGCCGGGTTGGTTCGAACACGAGACCAACCGGACCCTCGGAGCGGAAACGCTTATAACTTGAGCTCCGGACGTCCGATTGACGTGCCGTCGACTTTTTTGGTTTCCTCTTAGTGAGACGGACCTTTTGGATTACTCCACTCGAGGTTTGGACGAAGTTGGAGTATGGTTGGGTTGGTTTTGACTTAAAAACCAACCGTGCCCCTGGGACGAAAAAGCCAATAACTCTCAGACTGGGCGTCCGATTGACGCGCCGTCTGTCGCGTTGAGTTCCTATTATCGATACGGAACTTTGGGATACATCAACTCCGGACTACGTGTCAGTTGATGTATCAACCCCCCTTGGCTCGTGGAGCGGACCCTCCCGGAATCGAGCATGCTGTGTGCGGGAACCCTAGAGCTGGTTGCGACTGCGACGATGATGACGACTGCACTGGGATCCTCCGTGGGTTTTGCAGCGACGACGACCGTACCTAAATCCTTCATGAGTTCGACGACGATGACTACTATTCTTGTATCCTATGTGGGTCCAACAGTACATGACTACTGTTCTTGTATCCTACGTGGGTCCGGCAGTATTTGACTCTGTACTTGTATCCTACGTGGGTCTGGCAGAGTAGCTGGACTTGTATCCTTTGTGGTTTCAACAGCTTAGCTGGTCTTGTATCCTTTGTGGGTCCGACAGCTTAGATAAATCAGTGGCTACATCTGATCGTCTCTATCATCTTACGAAGAAGTATACTCGTGTGATCTGAGTCTTGACTTTCAATCAATATCCTAGATATGATTGACTTGTTTTCCTGTGTGGATTGAATTGTGTTATCCTGTGTGGATTGGATTGTGCTATCCTGTGTGGACTAGATAAAACGTGGACTCGGATGATGGAGCTGAACTGGAATTGATGACTTAGGTATATGTATGGGCATATACCTAAGTAGAGTTGGTTGTTACTTCGTGATTGTATATTTCCTATGTGGTTTATCCTTCGTGGATTCTGGGAGACCTTCGGGGGTCTCGGGGTCCCTACTGAGTAGCGTATACTCACCCCTGCACGGGCTATGCCTGCACTACATTGTGTTGGATGCAGACGATGGACAGTGTTGATCAAGGTAGGAGCTCGTGGAGCTGGATGGTACCTGGAGGTGGATCATTGGACGATACGTACACAGAGCGGACGGCTGGAGCCGAGAAGTGGAGGAGACAATCTGTACCCACCCTTCAGGTGGGATTTTCAGAGGACGGTTTGGTGTTTCTGCTTTACTTTTCATCTGATGTACTCTCTTTTCAGTTGTACTTTACTTTTAGTTGGGTTTGTATTCTGACCCATTTACTTTCCAGTACTTACTTTTGTTTTCAGTTTACATAGTGTTTACTCAGTTTGTGTACTCCGTGGTGTTTGTTTACTTTATAAAGGCAATGCCTTCCCCTATTGTTGGGACTTACGCTTTTGGTGCTAGTCATCAGCCCCTGGCCTATGGAAGGCGGGCTTGGGTTAGTCGCGGCATGGGTCCTGAGGACGGGTCGTGACATCATCGCGATCATCTACCTTCGATGCTTTAAGGAATTATTTGATTTTCACATAATAGAGAGACTCCCTGTCTAGAAAGAGGAAGGAGAGATAGGCTCTCATTCAATAATGAATGAACTGTCCATTAGAAGAGAGTCTCTCCCTATATTTATAGTGGAGGTTCTAAATGCATGGTAGGATTTCCCGGCCCTCATTTATTAAACTTCCACTAAATAAATAATAATGACAAAGTAAATTGCGTGAACTAAAGAGAATAAACTATTCCAAGGGTAAGCTATAGGTATATAAAGATACTCTATAAGATTCCTTTTTTTAATTAAGGAAGGGTAAAATGAAGTATGTTCATGGTTAGATGATATGAGTTTCCTTGAGCCAACATGCCTAAGAATATCTTCACTACGCGATCAACGATAATATAGCATGGAGTAATTACTAAATTCGCATTACCTTATCTACATCACAGAATTGATTTTAATGAGGAGGATCTATGATAAAATCTTACATGTTAACACTGATCAACAAAATTTAGTGTGGAGTAATTCCTAAATACACATTTTATACATTTGAGTTTTAATGTGGTGCTCTTTTTATAAATAAATTCAATACTCATTATTCTTAACTTGAATAATATGAATTTATTTATTACCCTCGTGATTTTATCACCTTGGGGAAATCATGGTCCCCAGTGTTGGGGTCCACCATGTCCAATAAACCTATTCAAATGAATAGAGAAGATTCTTGAATATGATATTGTGTGTGAAGGACGAGCTGAGTTAATGACTTTGGTATTATCACAAAATATATTTTTTATATTAAAAGAAATGTGATAATAATAATAATAAAAGATATTTTTGACTTAGTTTAGCAGTCAAAAAATTATTTATATAGTGTGTTAATTAATTGTGAGCCGAGATGGAATTTCTAGGCAATTCTATTTCACACTATAATTTGAGGAGAAAGGGGATTTTCCAAGGACTATTTGTGGTCTCTCTCTCTCTCTCTATCTCCCCCCCCCCCCCCTCTCTTCATCTCACTCTCAAAATCTCGAGAGAGATGCTTTGGATCCATGGGCTTGAATCGAGCTCTCTCTCGGGCGTCGCAAGTAAGGGGATGCGGTGATCATCGGAGCATTGAAGGCAACGTCAGAAATTTGTGCTAGCACTTTAATTTTAAAGATCGGTGCTCCTGTAGTTTTTTGAAGAACGAGTGGATGATCAAGAGAAATTCAGCTTCAGATTTTTCGAGCAGCGATCGTTAATGAAGAGAATACGTTGATTAGGGCTTCGAATCTACACCATGCATTTTATGGTTTTAATATTACGCTTAATCTCTTACATGCATTATCCTAAGAAATTAACCAGGCAGTGATTCACCAACGTCGACAAGTTCATGTCGATAGTGGGTGAAAATTTGTAAAATCTCATTTTTTGGAATCCACTGCATGTCTATATCTTCAATTAGTATCTGAGTGAAGCGTAAAAAGTTTAAGTTAATAGAAAAATTAAATTTTCATTAAGTTGTAACGAGACGTCATGAAGGTCCCAATGTTGTAGACAGATTTTCAATCCAACCACAGATGACCAATCTACGGTCGGAATAGGTTTTTCCAGCCGACCATGTTTACCACCAGTTTACAATTATTTAATTTAATAATGTTATTATTATTATAATTTTAAAATTAATTTAATGGTAATAATATGTGGATATTTCCACATGAAACAAATTTGAAAAAGGAGGATGGTCTTGGCCTGGTGACAGGAAAAAAAAAGTTCCTTGACTCGTGTTTTTTCACGGGTCATCATTACTTTGCAAAAAAAAAAGTCTTATCAAGGGGACCCACTAGTCCCCTCCTCCGCGTAGTGGTCACCTCCTCAGTCTGGCCTAGGCCACCTCCGGTCACCCTCCTCCCACGGCGTAGCACTCCACTGCCTGGCCGAAATCAACGAACCGCCTACCAAACAACGCAGCACCTTCGTAGAGCTGCTCTTACGCAGCCGAGTTCCCCTTTGCAGTCTTCGCCACTATGCAGCCCTCCGGGATCAGCCACCTTTTCCAGATGTAGCCAGCCTCCATCGATCTCCCTTCAAGAAAAGCCCCAACTAGCCTCGGGCCTCCCCTCGTCGAACCCCAGGCTGTAGTACGCCCTTTTTAGCCTCCCTTCCATCTTCGGCACTTCATCCAAGGCCTGACCTTCATCCGCCCACGAGTTTGCCGCCTCGCTCCAATCGGGAGCCGCCTCCGTGACGCACTAGACAAGTGATGGATGCATTGGATGGGAAAGTACTCAAACTCGAGTCACAAATGATGTGACTCAAGTTATATCCCCTAGGGTCTTGGTTGATCCATTATCCATCAAATGGATCAACTATTAGGATCAGCTCATGATCAGGTCATCATTTTATTTTTTCAGGGTTTATTATTTTGTGAACATGTAGTTTAAGCATCATCACATAAAATAATAAACAAACATTCCTAGATAAAATGAAGAAATGATACAATGAATTTTCAATTTATAGCATGTTCAGTTGTGAGTGTGATCACATAATACGCGCTAATAATATAGAAAATTATTTCTTTCATCACATTAATAACACAAAAAACCTCAGTGAAATATTAAGTCGCGATCACCTTTCATCATTCGAATTTGAACAAAATCGGGTGCTCAGGGTGCTCGTCATACCAGAGCTGAGGGTATCTCTTACTAATGGGGTGTTCCTATGAGAATGATGGGATGACTTAATTAAAATTGCATCAAAGAAGTATCCAAATTTATCTTGTTGTAAATTTAGATGCAAGTGTTGAGTAAATGAAGTTATGATTTCAGAAGAAGAGACTTAACTCAACAGATTAAGAAACCGTGAGTTAATGCGTTTAAAGCCTGCCTTGAACCCTCTAAGTAGTGTCTTAGCCATATCTTTTAGACTATGAGGGGAGGTTCAAGGATCTCTTCCACTAGAATACTCAAGCGATAGAGTATTCAGATTCTAGCATTGAGGGTTCATAGAATTCAATAAAATAGTGGGATGCATTTAATTATTCAAGTAATTAATCAAAATATCAAAACCGGTAATCCTGATAAAATTACTAATCTACTAAAATTTACTTTTGTGAAAATGGAAAGTTATACCATAATAAATAATTTAAATAAATAACGGACAATGTAAATTTCAACACAAGCACAAGTATCCAAGAATAGTACAGATGCTTTCTTATAGTACTATGATATAGGAAACTCAAGGTGAAAGTGTCCCCAACACCTGTTAAGTCACCTCAATAAGTGAGGATGAGAAATTTCTTATTGGAGAGTCATGTATAAAGCATATGATTTTTATTTCATTGTGCTATCATCAATGTCTAATGCTAGTTGTGGTTGTTGTATCAGGACATGTATGATATAACATGTAGTCTCTTCTTTGAGAAGTCTATGAGAAGAAAGTTAAACAAGATATGAATAAGGAGATGGCTACACTGGTATGTGTAAATTGAAAGATGGGTCATGATCTTTCAATGGATCTGTTTCTCATATCATTTTAACCTATTTACTCAAGTTTCAGTTTTGGTTACAAAATTAATTGCCTTGAGTAAACACTTCATTACCTATTTAGGTAAGGATCCCGAAGTAAATAACAATATAAAATACAAATTAATCGTTAATACTTATGGAAAAAATTGAAAGGCAGGGAAAAAGTCCAATGGAAAGTAATGCCAGAAGTACATTTGAAATTTCCTTCAATGAAAAAGGTATTAACAGAGGTTATTTTCATTTCATATCATAAAATAAAAGAGTGGAAGTTTAAATGCAATAAACTAATTTAAAGAAGAAAGTTATTGCTTCTCTTTTAGGTATATTCACCACATAAATGGAATGTATCAATCTTAATTATTGGGTATTAAATACTTTCTATCACTCACATATGTGTATTTAAATACGGTAACCAATTATGAATAAAAATTTCATTAGAAGTCATGCGTATCCCCCAAGAATCTGAAAAAGGATGATTCCTGTGTCAGTGGAGAGAATTACACAACTTCTATGTTTCTATGTGAATAACTCAAGATGAACTTTCATTGAGTATAACCAAAACATTTATCTCACGTGTCCTTTGGAAAAAAGGAGACAATATTCTAGGTTTTGGAATGAATGTTTTTTTGTGGTGATGAATACACAAGTAATAGTTTAGTAGTACATGAATCATAGGAACTATCTTGACGTATATAATATGTAAAACTTAATTTACCCAGTTGTGTCAAGACAAATCTTTTTCAAGAAAAACATAAAGTATAAATCAAGGATATTCCTGGTCTGAAATTTAAGCTCGGTATAGCTAAACACATTTGGTATTATCAACATATATAAATATTTTAGGGGTGAAGGAACCTTTAAGAATAAAGGTAATCCAAAAGGCTATTGGAATAAGTTCAAAAAGTGAGCATGAACTATACTAAAGGGTTGGATAATGGTAAATATAAATCATTAAATTCCTTTAAGTCATTAAGGAATGGTAACATGAAGTATCATATATGCATGTTAAGAAGATATGAGTTTCTTCGGGCCGACATGCCGATGAATATCTTGACCAAGAAATCTATGATCATGATAATGTAGCATGGAGCAATTCCTAAATGCACATTACCTTATCTACATCATGACAGTGATATTAATAAGGAGGATCGATGATGATGTCTTACATGACAACATTGATCAATAAAATGTGGCATGTAGTAATTATGAAATGCACATTTTATACATCAGAGTTATGATGTAATAAGTATCAATGGTGCTACTATAAGAAACTTCCACTGTATTTCATGATGTTCTTTTCAAATAATTGTGATATCCCTTAACTATATGACAACTATAATGACAAATGGATATCATATTAGTTGTATTATGATGGAAATCCATTAAGTCATATGGACATGTGTTGGGGTGAAAATAATTTTATTAGGATATAAACAAACTTTCATCAAGATAAACACATTTTGTATCTAAGTAATTATCCAAATGATAGTTTAGGATATTAACTAAATCCCTAAGAAAGAAAGTTGTGGTCCAGTGATGGACTAAATTTCTAAAAAAGGGTGCACATCTATTTTTAGATAATGAGAGCCAAATATACATGGGTTTATTCAATGTTAGAGATACATAAATAGTTATCATAGGAACTAGTTCCGCAAGAGCCTGTGGAATAGAGTATGTTCCATAGACATACTGTGTAAGAAGGATAAAACCATGGTGATGGTTTTTGTACTCACTGCGGTAGGTGATCTATTAGTCATTGTGAATAATATTTCCTACAAGTAAGCAGTATATGGAAATTATCTAATATTGACAAGACTAATTAAAATTTAATAAATGTATTCCACGTATCAAAGTTCAAAAGGGTCTAATTATAATGAATACTTCAGTGGGTACTCAAGTGAGATGATACATGGATAGTACAAGCGCAATACCAATAAGGAGTGATTGGTTCCACCATGTCGGTATGCCTAAATCCACTAGAATTTTACTTGTTATAGCTAATTTCTATTATCATATTATATCAATAATTAGATTTCATGCCCATAAATCTTGGATGGTGTCTACACAATGAAACTAGAAAGGGATGGTCACGTCACATAGTGCTAATAAAGATTGGAATTTACTGAAATCCAGTTTATGATTGAAGTAAGAAACAAGATCATAGAGTATTCATTTAGAATAAATGTTTTCCATGTGTCTAACAGAGGTTAGTGGGAGAACCATGGTTTTACAAGTAAAATATGTTCAGGAACATATGAAAAATATATTGGTCTTAAAGCTGGTTAAGACCATGATGAAATTTATTCTCCAGTAATTGATTTAATGTAGCAACCTAAGTTCTAGAGAATAAGATCTAATGAGGTGGATCTGAAGTTTTATTAGACATAGTCAATTATACATATAGTGAAAATGTATTGAAAAATACAAGGTGGTACAATTAAAGTTAGAATTGTTTCTTGTGTCACATGGAATATATCTCTCAAGGTTGACATGTCTGGTACATGGTAGGAGATTAACATGGTGAGTTGAAATTCATAGGATTAAGATATATATTAATCATGTATTCTATGATATATAAAATATTTGATACTTCCAAGATATAATTTATATTATGTGAATATCAATTTTATCCAGGAGAACTATAAGTGAAGCAGTTAGAACTATCTAATTGTACTTTGGCAAGTACAAAAGATATGTACCTGGTTAGTGAAGAAGAAAGGATATTAGTTTTGAGGGGAAATAAACTATTACTCCTCATATCCATGTGATCTAGTATCATGGTTATGCTATGATGTTGACTGAGTCAATATCATATAAGCTAGTGGTATCCATACCTACAAATATAAAGAATGTTGAAGCTTCTAAGGCAGCTAAGAAGTAGTTAAATTGAAGGATTTGTTCCAGTTCCTGCAATCACACCCAGTAAGTAAATTATTATAATGATGTAAATTATGATACTCTTACTGGACAAGATGTCAAGTTATGATAGTGAAAAAAGGGATAGACTCGGGGATACCATCTCTTGAGAATTTTTACTCACGGAGGTTAGGTCACATATAGTAGTATAGCCATGCAACATAATCATGGATGACCCAACAGCTAAAGTCGCGACTCAGCAGAAAAATGGTTTTGATCATGTGAGAGATAAAACGTTTGGTTATAAAGTTGTCTCTACTCTGAGGGGGAGTGTTGTCATAGTTTCTACCCTAGACCAAACTATGTGGTTATTTTAATTACCATATTGTGTATACAATTAGTTATACATGATGTATTATTACCATTATCATTTAGACTTTTCTACATCCACTATTTAATGGTAATGTCCATAGATTAAATGTTATATCAAAATATTATATCAGATCCCATACTATAATGAGAACCTCTAGAAACTATGACATCAATCATAAATAAAGGTCATATGGTCTAGATACATCTTAATGACTGGACACAGTAGACGTCTGAATATCTAGTAATGGGGGATCATATGAATTGAGACTTCTTCTAATGAAGTTCGCACATGGTGATCTCTAGTAATGAGATCATGAGGAATAAACTGCCAATAGGAACACCACATGTTTTGGGTGCCATTGGATGTTCCTATCTACATAAATGTGTAATGGTCTTGTTACTTGAGATCATTTCCAATGTGTTCCATTTTATCATGTACTTTAATACAAAGATAAAACCTTGATGATAAAATCATGGAGAGGTAGTTTGTGTTGGGTGTATCATTGGTGGCATTACCTTGGTTGAATGTTAAAGAAAGTATTTGTCACTTCCATGGTAAGGAAGTTGTATATCTCGGGCCACGTTGATTAGGGTGGTAGTACATTGATAAATCCACGGTCATGATAGTCCAAGGTAGATTAGTCAAGTTAGATCAGAAACTAATAAAGCAATAAAAGGGTGATGAAACATGTGTGTGTCCTACTTTATGAGATATTTAATGACAAAGAGATTATATTACATAGTATGGGTTCATAGGTTGGTTGTCATTGTTGTGATAATACTTATCTCTTTAGGGGATATGATGGGTTTATAGATCTCATTATTGGTCTGTGAATAGTATTCACTGCTATCAAGATAAGGTCCTAGAGGGTCACACACAATAGCGCATTCAAGAAACTTCTCTATTCATCTGAATAGGTTTATTGGACATGGTGGGACCCACCACTGGGGTATGTGGTTTTTACAAGGCGAAAAAATCACCAAAGTAATAAATAAATTTATATTATTCAAGTTAAGAATAATGAGTACAAAATTTATTATTAAATTTATTTTCAAGATTTAAATTAAATACATGGAAAATATTAATTGAATGAATATTAGTTTAAAATATTCAAGGTTTAATTAATATTTTTGAGAATGATGAGATGAGTTAATGGCTTTTTTATTATCAAATAATATATTTAATATATTATAAGAAAAGTGATAATAATAAAAAATAATATTTTTTACTCAGTTTAGTAGTTAATGGATAGGGTTTAATATATTTATTTTTTACATGATGAGTACTCCAAACAACTAGTTTTATTCAAACATGAATGATGGAAGGCAATAATGACCTAATATTTATTAGAGGTATTTTTTTATCTCTCGATGAATGTAATCCATTTCTTGTAATCTTGTTCATCTCTTTTGTCGCACTCACAAATGAACATTAATAAAAAAACATACATCACTTCTATATAAATTTTATTATTTATTATTTTATATATTCTCCAACTATTATAAAATGTATAAAATAATAAATAAATGCATAAAGGTAAATTACTACATGATTGGTCTTGAGCATCTGAAACAACCTAGGGGAATCATACTTGATTCGTAGCTTGACTCTTGATGCAGCTCACCCCCATCATGTACAATGTTTGGGAAGCTATAATTAACATATCACAATGAGACCAAGTTATATTAACTAATAGGAAACCCATTAGACAAATAATTGACCCCAGTGGTGGGGCCCACCATGTCCAATATACCTATTCAACTGAATATGGTAGATTCTTGAATACGCTATTGTGTGTTCCCCTCTAGGCCCCTGAAAATGAACCAGATACCCCACAACCCACTAACTCATGGGATGCACTCCACTGGACCACTCAACTGTGCAGAGTATTTGTGGTATATCCCCTAGCTAGCTGGGGATTTATTTCACCTCCCTAGAGAATCAACCCTCGGGTTGACTAGAATTTACCCAATGGGAGAGCTTCTCTGTTACCACTTTACAATAGCGCCTTTTTAGCATACCTATGCCACTAACTAGGTCATATTCTGGACATGCCCAGGCCCCTGAATCAGATTCTGGGATCATCTGGGCCACTAAACTAGGCCGCATATCAGATATTATCCCCTACCCTATGGAATTTTAATCTTTCCTCCCCTGAGATTTGAACTGGGGACTTTAGGCATAATATCCACTAGAGAGCATCATGATTACCACTACACCAGTACCCGAGTTAAGGTTTGGGTCATATCCGGACTATGACCCATTTAGTGGTGTAGATACACTAAAAAGATGAATTTTGTGGGACCTATGATGCTCCCAATAATGGAACAGATAACCCACATCCCACTAACTTGCGGGCTGCATTCCACTAGGACACTAACTGGGATGAGTATCCTTGATATCTCAAATAGCAAGTTGGAGATTTATTTCTCCTTCCCAAGGAATATAACCCAAGGCTAACTGGAATTTAACCAACTAATGAGCTTCTCTGATACCACTATGCCATATGGTGTAGTGGTACTGAAGAAGCTCCCTGGTTGGTTAAATTTGAGTTATCCCTATGGTCGATTCTTTGGGAAGGGAAAATAAATACCAAACTAGCTAGGGGATATATCGTGGATACTCAGCATAGTTAGTGTCCCATTGGAGTGCATCCCACAAGTTAGTAGGTTGTGGGGTATTTGGTCTGTTTTCAGGAGTGTAGTGGTACTAGAGAAGCTCCCCGATGGATATTATTCTAGTCAGTCCTGGGATCAATTATTTGGGGAGGAGAAATAAATACCTAGTTTTTTATAGATGATATCTAGGATACTCAACCCAGTTGAGTGGACTAGTGGAGTTCAACCCACGATTTAGTGGGATGTGGGGTATCTAGTCCATTGTTAGGAGTGTCACGGGTCCAACACTCCACTTGGCTACTCAACTGGGTCATGTTTCCTGGATATCTTCCCTATCTAGCTAGGGATTTATTTCACCTCCCTCGAGAATCAAAACTAGTGTTAACTATAATTTAACCAACTAGGGAGCTTCTCTAGTACCACTACACCATGTGGTGTCGTATCACTCATGACGCTCTTTAGTGGCTATTATGCATAAGGTATGAGGTTCGAATCACGATGTAGTCTATTAAATACTTGTAGGTCCTAGGGACAATAACTGACATGCGACCTAGTTCAGTGGAAAAGATGAGCCCAGACTCTATGTTAAGGGTTGGGGCATGTCCGAACTACGACCTAGTTAGCGCTATAGATCCACTAAATAGGTGCCTTTTTGTTGGACCCATGATGCTCCGGAAAATAGACCATATTCCCCATATCCCACTAACTCATGGTATTCACTACAATGGGCCACTCAACTAGGCTGAGTATCCTAGATAACTATCCTAGAAATCAGGGGATTTATTTCATCTACCTAGAGAATCAAACTCTGGGATGACTAGAATTTAACCCACTTGGGATCTTCTATAGTACCACTACACCATATAGTGTAGTGGTACTATAAAAGATCCCCAGTCAATTAAATTCTAGTAATTATGGGGTTTGATTCTTTGGGGAGGCTAAATAAATCCCTAGCTAGATAGTGGTGATATCCAGGATACTCATCCTAATTCAGTGGCCCGGTGGAGTGCAGCTAATGAGTTAGTGGGATATGGGACATCTAGTGTGTTTTTGGGAGATTCATGGGTCTAACACTAGTGATTTTCTCTGGTACCACTTCTCCTTATAGTATAGTGGTACCAGAGAATCTCCATGGTTTGTTATATTCTTGTCAACCCCAGGTTCGATTCTCTAAGGAGGTGAAATAAATCTGTATCTGACTTGGGGAGATATCCAGGATACTCGGCCCAGTTGAGTGGCCAAGTGGAGTAAATCCCATAAGTTAGTGGGTTGTGGGGTATCTGGTCTATTTTTTGAAGCATCAAGGGTCCAAAAAAGGTGCCTTTTTAGCGAATATACACCACTAACTGGGTCGTAGTCTAGGAATTCCCCAAGACCTAACTCAGAGTTTGGGCACATTTGGGACACTAAATTGGGTCACATGTCATTTATTATCCCCAGACCCTACTAGGATTTAATAAACCTCCTAGTGATTCAAACCTGGGATCTCAGGCGTAACAACCACTAGGGAGCGACATGAGAACCACTACACCACATGTGGTACCAATGAATCTCCCACATTTGTTAAATAATAGTCATCCTTGGGTTAAATTCTCCGAGGAGGTGAAGTAAGTCCCTAGATTGCTGGGGGATATATCCAAGATCCTCATACCAGTTGATTTTCCTAGTGGAGTTCATCTCACAAGGAAGTGGGTTGTGGGGTATATGGTCTGTTTTTGAGAGCGTCACGAGCCCAACAAAAAGCCACCTTTTTTGTTGGACCTGTGACACTTCAAAAAATGGATCATATACCCTAAAACTCAATAACTCATGGGTATCAATACACTGGGACAATAAAATGGGCTGATTATCCTAGATATCTCCCCTATCCAGTTTAGGATTTGTACCCATAACCCACTAACTCATGGGGTGCACTCTACCGGGCCACTAAACTGGGATGAGTATCCTAGATATCTCTCCTAGCCAGCTAGGGATTTATTTTTCCTCCATAGAGATTTGAACTCTGGGCTCACTGGCATAATAACCCTAGGGGAGAATCTCTGGTACAACTACACCATATGGCGTAGTGGTGCTAGATATGATACATGATGGTTATTATGCCAGTCACCCCCGTGTTTGAATCTCTGGGGAGGAAAAAATAAATCCCCAGTTGTCTAGGGGAGATATCCAGGATAATCATTCTAGTTGAGTGGCCTAGTTGAGTGCAGCCCACGATTTAGTCGGATGTGTGGTATCTGGTCCATTGTCGGGAGTGTCTTGGTTCAACAAAAAAGGTTTCTTTTTATTGGATCTATGCCACTAACTATGTCATAGTCCGGACGCACCCCTCCCCTAAATCACATTCTGGGCTCATTTGGTCCACTAGACTAGGCCATTCATCTGATATTGTCCCCAAGAACTTCTAGGATTTAATATTCCTCCCCAACGATTCGAACTTGGGACCTCAGGCTTAAAAACCACTAGGGAGCGTCATAAGTACCACTACGCCATATAAGCGTGTACCATCCATGCATAATCTCACTTGAATACCCAATTTAGTATTCATTATAATTATACCCTCTTTCACTTTGATACATGGAATCCATTTATTGAATTTTAAATAGTCCAGTCAATCATAGCTAATTACCATATATTTCTTATCTGTAGGAAATATTATTCACAATGAATGATAGATCACCTACTATAAGGAATACAAAAACCATCACCATGGTTTTATCCTTCCTATACAGTATGTGTCTCTGGAACATACTCTATTTCACATGCTCTAGTGGAAGCAGTTCATATGCCAACTACTTGTTCATCTTAATCATTGACTAAAACATAGTCAATCTAACTTACACTATCATAAAGGAGATGTGAACCCTTATAGAAATGTATTCTATCACTTGAATATAAATTTTCTATCTTATGTATTGATATGATATCCTAATAAACTACTATGATAATTACAATATATGTACAATGTGTTTTTACTTGATGCAAGTTTGTTTATATCCTAACAAACACTTTCCATCCAAACACTTGTCTTAAGACATAATGGATTTCCATCATAATACAACTATTGTGATATCCATTAGTCATAATTGTTGGCATATGGTTATGGGATATCACCATTATTTCTTAAGCATAACATTGAATATAATACAATTTTATACAAGTTAAAAAATTGATACTCATTACATCATAACTCGGATGTATAAAATATGCATTTAGGAATTTCTCCATGCTACATTTTGTTGATAAATGTTAATAAGTAAGAATTTATCATTTATTATCTTCACTAACACAAATTTAGTGATGTAGATAAGGTAATTTTTTTTAGGAATTACTCCACACTATATTATATATGATAGCATAGTCAAGATGTTTTTTGGGATGCCGGATCGAAGCAACTCATATCTTTTGAACATGCACTTACTTCACTTTACAATTCCTTAATTACTTAAAATAATCTTATGAAGTATATATATATATATGTACCTCTATCTTACCCTTGGAATAGTTTATGCTATTTAGCTAAAATAATTTCTAAATATTTGTGGTAAACCTTTATTTATAAAGTTTTCTTTGTCCAAAATAAATATGTCTACAATACCAAATTTGTTTAGCTGTGCCAAGCCTAAAATACCATACTGGTTATATTCTCGACATCCAATTTTAGTTTTACTTGCCAAAGAATTATCTTGCCAAAACTAGGTAAAAGTCTTACATTTTATATTCATAAATTATTTCCTATGATTCATGTATCACTTGAAAATTTTCTCAAGTATTGAACACCTCAAACAACATTAATTCTTGAATCTGGAATAATTTTTCTCTTTTTATAAAATACGCATGATATAAATTTTTTGGTCATAATAAGAAAAATCTACAATAATAATTCCCTTGGAAATATAGAAGTCATGTACTTCTCACCACTGGCCTAGGTATCACCCTTTCTCAACCACTTGTATAATACACCTGATTTATAGTATTATTTATATACTTTCTTGGTTACTAAATATCAATACACATATGTGATAATAATATTGTATTGAATATACATGAAGTAAAACTAAAACATTACATTGGTAAATATTCTTGAAGAAAAATTGGTAAATTTATACTTTAATTTAGTTTATTATGATAAAAATTCCATAGTTTTATTTCATAATATTAAATAAAAATAACATCTCATTAATACCTCTTTCATTAAAGGGAATCACAAATATTATTTTGGTGTTACATTCCATTAGCCTTTTCTCCATGCCTTTTTATTTGATCTCTATAAGAATAAAATATCAATTTGTCTTTTATATTTTTATTTACTTGGAAAATCTTACTTTAATGGGTAATGAAGCATTTATTCAATTAATATATATTTTGGAGCCTAAAATGAGACTTTAGTAAATGGGTAAAATGATATGAAAAAGGGATCCATTGAAATATCATGATCCATCATCAATTTTACACATTCCGGTGTAATAATCATCCTTTCAAATCTTGCTTCACTTTATCCTTGCATAATTCTTAGAGATGATACAACATGTTATATCACCGAAGCCCTGATGTAGTGACCTAAACTAACATTATATGTTGATGATATCATTATGAAATAACCATCATATTCTCTATACATGAATCTCTTGTAAGAAATACTACACCCTAACTTCTTGAGGTTACATAACAAGTATTGGGGACACTGGCACCTTATGCTAGTTTAGACATTTACATTATCCAATTTTTAATATTATCAAAGTATTACATGTTTTCTAAATTTACATTTATATATAAATAAATTTTATCACATTAGTAATTTTATCACGATTACCAGTTTAGACATTTGGATTCATTTTTTAAATCATTAAATGTCTCCCACTATTTTACTGAATTCTAGGAACCCTTTATGATAGAATCAGAATACTCTATTGCTTGAATATTCTAGTATAAAGGTTCCCCGAACCACCCCTAATAGTATAAATGCTCTGGATATACCACTACTTGGAGGGTTCAAGGTAGGATTTTGGTTTTCCAACTACATTAACTCGTGGTTACTTGATATGTTGAGTAAAGTCTCTACTTTAAAAATAATAACTCGATTTACTCAACGCTTACTTATAAGATTACAACAATCTATATTTGGCTACTTCATTGTGGAAATTTTAGTTAATTTGACCCCCTAATCCCATAAGAACTCCTCGTTTGAAAGATAAACCCTCATCTTTGGCATTAAGAGCACCTCGAACACTCGGTTTTGTCCAAATTTGAATAATGGAAGGTGGTTAAGACTTAATATTTTTTGAGGTTTTTATTGTTTTTAGTGTGAAAAAATAAATCATTTTCTAATTTTTAAGCATGTATTATGTGATATAAATCACAACTGACATTGCAATAAATAGAAAATCCATCACATCACAGGATTGATACCTGGCTCTGATACCAATTTCTAGTACTAGGCACACAACGGATGCCCCAAAAATGGGTTTTTAACTTTTTTTACCAACGATCGGCATGAACTTTTTTACTTCATAGAATCATTGTTTGGTTTAAGGATAATATCTTGCGTGAAGAGTTTTAGGCACAAAATTAAAACCATTAAATACCTGGTTTAATTCAGAATCCGCACACGATGTCTTCTCTTCATTTTCTACTGATGCTCAAAGAATTTGAAGTTAAATTCCTCTAGATCATCCACACATGCTTCAAGAAACAACGGGAGTGACTCTTGTCTAATTATAGGTGCTATCATGGAGATCCAAATACTCCTTTGATGCTCTAATGATCATTGCATTACCTTGTTTGTGATGCTTGAGAGAGAGAGAGTTCAATCTGAGCTCCTGGATCCAGAGCCTCTCTCTCAAGAATGTGGGAGAGATAAAAAGAGAGATAAATCCCATGAATAGTCACAAGTGAATTTATCACTTATTTTATTTATAGAGTGTTAATGAAATACTTGGTAATTCCATACCAACACCAAATAATTAAAACTCTATACAAACAATATTTTTACTACTAAACTGAGAAAAAATATCATTTATTCTTATTATTATCACTTACCTATAATATAATAAATATATTATGTGATAATAATTGATCCATTAACATTGCTCGTACTTCCCACAAATATTAACTGAATATTAAATATTGTAAACTAATATTATTTAAAATAATAATTTCATGTCTATAATTAAAACATTGAAATAAATTTAATGAATAAATTCATTTATCATTATTCTATACTTGAATAATATGAATTTATCTATTATTTTGGTGATCATATCTCCCTGGAAAAGCCTGAACCCTAGTGGTGGGACCCACCATGTCCAATATACCTATTCAACTTAATAGGGAAGATTCTTGAATAATTTATTGTGTGTGACCCTCTAGGTCCTTATCTCGATAGTAGTGAATATTATTCATAGACCAAGACTCGGATATAGTAACCAATCATGGCCCCTAAAGAAATCGGATTATCACAACAGTGACAACCAACCTACGAACATGAATTGTGTAATATAATCTCTTTATCTTTAATATATTATAAAGCATGACACACACCAATGTCATTACCCTTTTCTTGATTTATTATTTGTTGATCTAACTAGACGGACTTACCCTTAACTGCCAAGTCCATGGTCTTATGAAGGTACTACCATCCTAATCAATGTGGCATGAGATATATAACTTCCTTAACCATGAAGTGGTACATCCTTTCTTGACCATTCAACCAATGTAATGCCACTAATGATGCACCCAACATAAGATACCTCACCACGATTACATTATCATGGTTTTTTTCCTTACATCAAAGTACACAAACAAATGGAACACATTGGCAATGATCTCAAGTTAGAGGATGATTACACATGTCCATAGATAGGGACAACCAATAAAACAAAAAATATGTGATGTTCCTATTGGTCGGTCTGTCCTCATCATCTCAATACTAGATATCACTAAGTGAAAACTTCATGATAATATGTTTCAATGCTTATGAGCCCCCAACACTTGATAGTCAGACATTTACTATGTCAAGTCAGTAAGGTGTATCTAGACCATAGAATGTTTTTTAATATTAATGTCATAGCATCTTGAGCTTATCATTATAGCCTGGGATATACCATAACCTTTTGATATGACAATTAATCTATGAAAATTACCATTAAATAGTGGACATAGAAAATTATACACTACAATCGTAAGATTACATCATGTATAACTAACTGCACACATGGTATGGTAATCAATAGTACTGCATTGTTGGATCTAGGTAACACACTATTATAACACTCCCACTTGCACTAGAGCCAACTTCCTAGCTATACTTGTTATCTCTCACATTATCAAAATCATGTTTCTGTTGAGTCATGGCTTTAGTAAAAGGACCTTCCATGATTCTGCCACATGGTTATTCTACTATTTATGACCTCATCTCCTTGACTAAAACATCTCAAGAGACGGTATCCTCGAGTATATCACTTTTCTCCACTATCATAACATGACATATTGGATACTAAGAATATCATAAGTTAAATTATGAGAATACTTTACCTACTAGGTGTGATTCGAAGAAATGAAACATATCATTACATTCATCTGATTTTTATCTACCTCATAAGCTGCAACATACTTGATATTTGTAGGTATGGCTACTACTGGATTATATGAGATTTTCTTGATCATCACCTTACCCTAACTATTATATAAGATCACATGGATATAAGGAATACTATTTTGTGTCCCCTTAAAACTAGTATCCTTTCTTATCCACTTACCAGGTACTTATATTTTGTACTTGTCGGAGGAAAATCAAATAGTACTTACTACTTCCCTTGCAGTTCTTGAGGATATAACTAATATTTTCCAACTATAAATTATATCCTATAAATATCAGTTATTTTACATATCATGGCATATGTGGTTGATCCATTTCTAAAGCATATAGTATCCAACATTCCATAGTACTCTCATACCATGTGCCTGACATGTCAACCTGGAGAGAATATTCCATGTGACATTGGTAACAATTCTCTCTTCCATTGTTCCAAGTGGTATTTTTCAATACCATGTCACTATATGATATAGGAAACTCTAGGTTCCAGTATCCCCAACACCTATTAAGTCACCTCAAGAAGAGAGGGTATAGTATTTCTTACAAGAGACTCATGTATAGGGCATATGATGGTTAAGTCGTAATGCTATAATCAACGTATGATGTTAGTTGTGGTCGCTACATCAAGTCTATGGTGATATAACATTTAGTCCCATCTTTGAGAAGTATGAAAGGAGAAAGTGAATCAAGATATGAATGGATGATTATTACATCGACATGTGTAAATTTAAAGATGGATCATGATATTTCAATGGATCTCTTTCTCATATCATTTTTACCTATTTACTCAAGTCTCGTTATAAGTTGAGAAATGAAAAATTATTGAGTAAATTCTTCATTACCCATTATGGTAAGGTTTTCCATGTAAATAATAATATAAAAGACAAATTAATATTTAACTCTTATAGAGAAAAAATTGGAAGACAAGAAGAAAAGGACAATGGAAAGTTACACCAAAAGAATATTTGTAATGTCCTTCAATGAATGAGGTACTAACATGAGGTTATATTCATTGCATATTATGAAATAATACTATGGAACCTTAATAGCAATAAACTTAATTAAAGAAGCAAGTATCTGTTTCTTCTTCAGGAATATTCATCAATGTTAATTTTTGGTTTTTCTTCATGCATATTTAATACAATATGATTATCACATATGTGTATTTATTTACAGTAACCATATAAGTATAGAAATATTACTAGAAGTCAGGTGTATTTTCCAAGTGGCTGAGAAAGGGTGATACCTAGGCTATTAGTGAGAAGTACACGACATCTATATTTCTAAGTGAATGATTATTGTAGAACTATTACTGAATATAAAAAACATTCATCTCACATGTCCTTTTGGACGCATTGATACATTATTCCATGTTATGGAATGAATGTTGCTTTTGTATCTAATTCTTAATCAATAGTTCGATGATACATGAATCATTAGAAATAACAAATGAATATAAATATGTAAGACTTATACCCATTTGTGGGAGGATAATTCTTTGTCAAGTAAAACTAAAATTGGACATCAATTTTACACCTAGTATGATATTTATCCTTAGTAAAGCTAAACAAAATTGTTTTTATCGAAATATTTAGTTTGGATAAAGAATCCTTTAGAAATAAAGGTATTCCACAAAGCTTCTGAAATTAGTTCAGTAAGAGAGTTTGAACTATTCCAAGAATAACCTAGAGGTATATATATTTACTTCATAAGATTTTTTTATGTAATTAAGGAATGGTAAAGTAAAGTAAGTGCATGGTCAGAAGATATGAGTTTCGTCGAGCATACATGCCAAAGAATATATTTACTATGTAATCATTGATCATGATAATGTAGTATGGAGAAATTCTTACATTCACATTACCTTATCTACGTCATAGTATTAATGTTAATGAATAATATCAATGATGAAGTCTTACATGATTACATTGATCAAAAAAATATAGCGAGGAGAAATTCATAAATGAGCTTTTTATACATCAAGGTTGTGGCATATGGAGTATCAATGTTGAAACTTCCAAAAACACCCATTATATTCCATGATGTTCTTTGAAAATTACGGTGATGTCCCATAACCATATTCTAACTATCACAAAAAATGGATATCATATAATTTATAGTATCGTGTAAATCCATTATGTCATAAGATATGTGTTTAGATGCAAATAGTTTTTCATGACATAAAAAAACATGCACAAAGAAAGACACATCATGCATCTATTGTAAGTATAATAACAGTTTATTAGGATATTCTATAAATACCTAATATAGAAAAGTTTTAGTTGAGTGACATGATAAATTTATATAAGGGTTCACATCTCTTTTGAGGTAGTAGGAGCAATATTGACTTGGTTTTAGTCAATTATTAAGATGCACTGGTAGTTGGCAGGGGAACTAGTTCTAAAGAGAATTTAGAATAGAGGAGGTTCCAAAGACACATACTGCATAAGAGGGATAAAACCATGGTGATGGTTTTTGTATTAACCACGGTCGGTGATCTATCATTCATCGTGAAAAATATTTCCAATAGGTAAGCAGTATATGGTAATTAGCTGTGATTGAAAAGACTAATTCAAATCCAATACATGGATTCCAAGTATAAAAGTGAAAAAGGGGTTGGGGTGTGTTTAGACAACTACCTATTTAGTGGTGTATATCCACTAAAAATGATCCTTTTTTGGACTTGTGACCCTCCCAACAACAGACCAGAAACCCCAAATCCCACTAACTTGTGGGATAAACTTCACTAGGATACTAACTCGATCGAGTATCCTGGATATCTTTCCTAGACATCTGGAGATTTATTTCACCTCCCCAGATATTTGAACCCATGGATGACTAGAATTTAACCAATAGAGAGAGCTTCTCTGGTACCACAACAACATATGGCGTAGTGGTACCAAAGAATTAGCCCATTTGGTTAAATGCCAGGCAGCCCCAAGTTTTGAATCTCTAGGAAGATGAAATAAATACCTATATTTCTAGGAGAGATATCCCGGATAATCGTACCGATTAGTGGCCTCGTGGAGTGTATCCCATTAGTTTGTGGGATGTGGGGTATTTAGTTCATTGTTAGGAGTGTTACAGGTCCAAAAAAGGTGAATTTTTAGTGGATCTACACCACTAACTGGTTCGTAGTCTAGATATTCCCCGACCCCTAACTCAGGTACGAGCTAATATAGGCCATATATTTGATATTTTCCATGGAACTATAGGGTTTTAATATCGCCTTGTGTGTGATTCAAACCTGGGACATTAGGCATAACAGCCACCATGGAACATCATGATTACCACTATTCCATATGGTATAGTGGTACCAGAGATGCTCCTCAGTGTCTATTATGCTAGTCATCTATGACTTCGAATATCTGGGGAGGAAAAATAAATCTCCATATGTCTAGGGTAGATATCTAGGATAATTATCCTAGTTAGGGGCCTATTTGAGTGAATCCCATGAGTTAGTGGGTTGTTGTGTATCTGGTCCATTTTCTAGAGTGTCATAGGTCCATAGATGCTCCCTGGTTGCTATTATGCTAATCATCCCCATGTTAGAATATATGGGGAGGTTAAATAAATACCCAACTATCTAGGGGAGATATCTAGGATACTCATCCTTGATAGTGGACTAATGGATTGAAATCCATGAGTTAGTGGGCAGTGGGGTATCTGGTTCGTAGACGGGAGCATTCTGGTTCCAACAAAAGGAACCATTTTAGTAGATCTATGCCACTAATTGGGTCGTACTCTGAACATGCCCCAACCCCTAACTCAAAGTATAGGAACATATGGTCCACTTAACTGGGTTATGCATCTATTATTTTCCCTAGGCTCTACTTGAGTATCTAGTCCCCAACTGGCTATGGGGTATCTGGTACCACTACACCATATGTGTAGTGGTTTGTTATCTAGTTCGTTGTCAGGATACTCGACCCAGTTCATTTCATAATGGCGTGCATCCCATGAGTTAGTGATTCGGTACTAGTACCACTAAAAATATTGTGTATTGGTACTCGTGACGTACAATTGTGGATGTTATGATTAAGGTCCCAAGTTCGAATCGCATGGGAGGAAAGATTAAAACCCTGTAGGGATGGGGAAAATATCTGATACGTGGACCAATCTAGTGGCCTAGATGAGCCCAGTACTCGATTTATGACTGGGGAGTATCTAGAGTATGACCCAATTAGTGGTGTAGATCCACTAAAAAGGAACCTTTTTTAGACCCATGATGCTTCCAAAAAAGGATCAAATACCTCACATCCCACTAACTCATGGGATTCACTCCACTAGGCCATAAACTGGGTTGAGTATACTAGATATCTTCCCTAGTAAGCTGGGAATTTATTTCGTCTCCACAAAGAATCAAACCCAAGGCTAACTGGAATTTAACCAACTAGGGACCTTCTTTGATACCACTACGCCAGTGGTACTAGAAAAGCTTCCTAGTTGGTTAAATGCCAGTCAACCCCATGTTTAATTCTTTGGGGAGGTGAAATAAATCCCTAGCTATATAGGAGAGATATCCAGGATACTTGGCCTTGTTAGTGTCCCAATGAAGCGAAGCCCACAAGTTAGTGGGTTGAGGGGTATTTGGTCCATTTTTAGGTGCATCATGGGTCCAACAAAAAGCATGACTCAAGTTATATTCTCTATGGTCTTGGTTGATCCATTATTCACTCAATGGATCAACTATTATAATTACCTCATGACCAGTTCATCATTTTATTTTTCATATTTTATTATTTTTTTGTATGTATATTTAACACACGAACACATATAATAATAATAAACAATCCTGAACGAATAAAATGAATATGTGACATGATGGATTTTATATTTATTTCATAATCAGTTGTGAGTGTGATCACATAGTAAATGCTTAAAAATAGAAAATGATTTCTTCCATAACATTAAAAAAAATAAAACCCTCAATGAAATATTAAGTCTTAACCACCTTCCATTATTGAAATTAGGATAAAACCGGGTGCTCATGGTGCTCATAATTCCAAAGCCGAGGGTTCCTCTTACCATCGGGAAGTTATTATGATATTATTAGGTTGACATGACTAAAATTGCAACAAATAAGTAACCAAATCTATATTTTTTAATTTTAGAGGAAATCGTTGAGCAAATAAAGTTATGATTTTAGAATATGGGACTTCACTCAATAGATCAAGGAACCATGAGTTAGTGTGGTTGGCCAGCCTAAATCCTACCATAAACCCTCCAAGTAGTGGTGTAGCTAAATATTGTAGACAATGAGGGGTGGTTCAAGGATCCTTTCCACTAGAATATTCAAGAGACATAATATTATGATCCTAGTACAGAGGGTTCCTAGAATTCAATAAAATTATGGGAGACATTAACTGATATAATTAATGAATCAAAATTTCTAAACTGGTAATCATGATAAAATTACTAATCTTATAAAATTTATTTGTAGAAAAATTGATATTTATACCACATGTAATACAGTGATAATCTTAAAAATTGGAAAAGTAAATGTTAAAACTAGAACACGTATCCAAGAATAGTATGGCCACTTGTGCATAGTACTATGATATAGGAAACTAACGGTTCCAGTGTCCCCAACACCTATCAAGTCACCTCAAGAAGAGAGGGTGTAATATTTCTTACAAGATACTCATCTATAGAGCATATGATGTTTATGTCATAATGTTATCATCAATGTATGATGTTAGTTGCAGTTGCTATACCAGGGATTTGGTGATATAACATGTAGTCTCTTCTCTGATAAGTATGCAAGGAGAAAGTGAAGAAAGATATGAATGGATGATTATTACACCAACATGTGTAAATTGAATGATGGATCATGATCTTTAAATGGATCCCTTTATCATATCATTTTAACCGTTTACTCCAGTCTCCATTTAGGTTACAAAATGGATAGTAATTGAGTAAATGCTTCATTACCCATTGAAGTAAGGATTTAAAAGTAAATAAAAATACAAAATACATATTAATCATTAATTCTTATGGAGAACAAATTGAAAGGAAATGTGAAAATACTAATGGAAAGTAACTCCAAAAAAATCTTCACAAAGACCTTTAATGAAATAGGTAATAATGAGGGGTTATTTTCAATGCATATTATGAAATAAAACTATGGAATTTTAATCGCAATAAACTAAAATAAAAAATAAATTTATCGCTTATTCTTCAAGAATATTCATAAATGTAAAGTTTGGGTTTTACTTATTGGATATTCAATACAATATTATTATCAATTATTTGTATTTATATACAATAACCATATAAGTATATAAATATTACTAGAATTCGAGTGTATTCTCTATGTGGCTAAGAAAGGGTGATACCTAGGCTAGTGGTGACAAGTACACAACTTCTATATTCCTAAGTGAATGATTCTTGTAGAACTTTTATTGAGTAAGACCAAAACATTTATCTCGCATGTACTTTAGACAAAAAGAGACATTATTACTAATTCAAAAAAAAATATTGTTTGAGGTGTTCAATACTCGAGTAGTAGTTCAAGTGATACATGAATCATAGGTAATAAGTGATGAATATAAAATGTTATACTTTTACCTAGTTGTGTAAAGATAATTATTTTTCAAGTAAAATTAAAAGTTGACATCAAGAATGTACTCAGTATGGTATTTAGGAGTGGCATAGCTAAACACCTTTGGTATTGTAGATGTCTTCAGTTTTGAGAAAGAACCCCATAGAAATAAAGGTGTGCCAAAAATCTTTCTGAATTAGTTTAGCTAAATAGTATAAACTATTCCAAGGGTAAGATAGTGGTATATATATATATACTTCATAAGATTCATTTAAGTAATTAAGTAATGGTAAAGTAAAGTAATTTCATGGTCAGAAGATATGAGTTTCTTCATGCCGGCATGTCGAAGAATATTGTGACTATGAAATCATAGATAATATAGTGTGGAGTAATTCCTAAACTTGCATTACCTTATCTACATCACAACATTTATTTTAATCAGAAGAATCAATGATAAATTCTTACATGTTAGCATTTATCAACAAAATTTAGAGTGGATAAATTCCTAAATACACATTTTATACATCAGTGTTACGATTTAAGGAGTATCATTGTTACAAATTTCAGAAACTTACATTATATTTCTTATTATGATTCATAAATAACAACGATATCCTACAACCTTATGATAACTATTTTTACTAATGGATATCATAACAAGTGTATTATTATGGAAGTCTAGTATGTCTTAATACAAGTGTTTGGATGCAAAGAGCTTGTTAGTACATAAACAAACTTGCATCAAGTAAAAACACATTTTGCATCTATTGTAATTATTCTAACGGTTTCTTAAGATATTATATAAATACATAAGATAGAAATTTTTTATCCAAGTGACATGATAAATTTATATAAGGGTGAACATATATTTTGAGATAGTGGGAGATATATTTACTTGGTTTTAGTCAATGATTAAGATGAATGACTAGTTTTTATATGAACTAGTTCCAAAAGAGCATGTGTAACAGAGTATGTTCCAGAGACCCATACTTTGTAGGAAGGATAAACCATGGGGATGGTTTTTGTATTCCCCATGATCGATGATCTATCATTTATTGTGAATAATATTTATTAAAGGTAATAAGTATATGGTAGAAAGATATTATTGAGAAGACTAATTAAAATTCAGTAAATGGATTCCATTTATCAAAGTTAAAATGGGGATAATTATAATGAATACTTCAGTGGGTATTCAAGTGAGTTGATACATGTATGGTACAAGAGTAGTACCAATATGGATAGATTGGTCACACCAAGTAATTATTCCCAAATCCATTAGAATTTTACTTTTCATAGCTACCTTATATAATCATATTATATTGAGAATTAGATGTCATGATCCCCAAACATGTAAGGTGTCTATAAGATGCAACCAGAAATGGGTGGTCAATGTCACATAATGCTAATAATGGTTTCAAGTTACTGATATCCATTTTAGGATTTAAGTAAGCAATGAAATCATATAATATTGATTTGGAATGAATTTTTTCCATGTGTCTACAAAAGGTTATTGAGAGCACCAAGGTTTTCCATGTTTGGAAACATATAGAAAACAGATTGTTCTTTAATTTTGTTAAGACCAGGATGAAATTTATTCTCCAGTGATTGAATTAAAGTAGCACCTTAGTTCTAAGGAACATGATCTACTGAGGTGGATCCAAAGGTTTCTGGGACCTATTTATTCATACAAATAGTGACATGATATTGAAAAATACAAGTTTGAACAATTTATGATAGAATTGTTACCAATGCCACATGGAATATTCTCTCATGGTTGACATGTTCGGAACATGATAGGAGAGTGACATGGTAAGTTGGATATTATACGCGTTAGTATTGAATCAATCATGTATTCTATGATATGTACAAGAACTGATATTTTCAGGATATACTTTATTGTAGGAAAATATCAATTATATCCCAAAAAACTTATAGGGAAGCAACAAGTACTATATGATTATACTTTAGAAAGTACAAAATATATGTACCAGGTACGTGGAGAATAAAGGAAACTAGTTTTAAGGGGACAAAAACTAGTCTTAATTAGATCCATGTGATATTAAATCACATTTATGCTAAGATGATGAGTGATGCAAGATCTTATAATCCAGTGGTATTCATACCTAAAAATATTGAGTATGTTGCATCATTTGATGTAGCTAAGAAGTATATTAATGCAATGATTTGTTACAGTTCTTGGAATCAAACCTAGTATGAAAAGTATTATCATAATGTAACTTATGATATTATTACTAGCCAAGATTTCAATTTATGACAGTGGAAAAAATGGATATACTCGGGTGTACCATCTCTTGAAAAGTTTTAATCATAGAGATGAGGACGCAAACCACAAAATAGCCACATGGTGGAATCATCGTAGGCCTAGATACAAAATCCACAACTCAAAAGAAACATGATTTAGATCTTTTGAGAGCTAACAAGTATGGTTATCAAGTTGGATCTAGTGCAAGTGGGAGTGTTGTAATAGTGGGTTCCCTAGACCCAACTATACAGTACCTTTGATTACCATATCATGTGTGTAGTTAGTTATAAATGATATAATCCTACCATTGTAGTGTATAATTTTCTTCTTCCACTATTTAATGTCAATTTCCATAGATTAATTTTTGTATCAAAAGGTTATAGCAGATACCAAACTATAATGAGAACCTCAAGATGTTATGACATTAATCTTAAACAGAGGACCTATGGTCTAGATACAGATTATTGACTGGACACAGTAGATCTATGACTATCAAGTATTGGGGGATCATAATAATTGAGAATTATTCTCATGAAGTTCTCACTTTGTGATCTCTTGTTGTGAGATCCTGAGGACTGACCTTCCAATGGAAACATCACATGTTTCAGGTGTCATTGGTCATTCCTATATAAAGACTTGTGTAGTGGTCTCCTGACTTGAGATTTGTACCAATGTGTTCCATTTTATTGTGTACTTTTATGTAAGGAATAAACCATCATAATGAAATCATGGTGAGGTAGCTTGTGTTGGGTGCTTCATTGGTAGCATGAAATTGGTTGAGTGGTTAATAAAGGATTATTCGCTTCTAGGTTAAGGAAGTTATATATCTTGGGCCATATTAATCAGGATGGTAGTACCTTCAGAATACTATGGCCATGCCATATAAGGGTAATTCTTTCTAGTTATATCAATAGATAATAAATCAAGAAAATTGTGATGATGTGGGTGTGCATCCTTTTATATGAGATATTAAAGGCAAAAAAATTATATTACATAGTGTGTGTTCGTAGGTTGGTTTTCACTGCTATAACAGTCCTTATCTCTTTAGGGGCCATGGTGGGTTGCTAGATCTTTCTCTTGGCCTTTGAATAGTATTCACTAATATCGAGATAAGGGCCCAGAGGGTCAGACATAATAGCATATTCAAGAATCTACCCATTTCAGTTGAATCAGTATATTGGACTTGGTGTGTCCCACCACTAGGGCCTGCACTTTGTCCAAGGATAAATGATCAAAAAATTAATAAATAAATTCATATTATTCAATTTAAAAATAATTATAATTGAATTTATTTATTAAATGTATTTAAAATTTTAAAGAAAATACGTGAAATTATTATTTGAATGAATATTTGTTTAAAATATTCAAGGTTCATTTAATATTTATGGGAAGTACGAGTTGAGTTAATCGATAAATTTTTAAAACATAATATATTTATTATATTACAGGTAAGTGATAAAAATAATAAATTATATTTTTCACTCAATTTAGAAGGAAAATTTTTGTTTTTAAAGAGTGTAAACTATTCAGGGTTGGGATGACATTACTGGGTATTTTCTTAAAACTCTAAAAATAGAAAAAGATAGGAATTCACTTGTGACTCTTCATGGGATTTATCTCTCTACTTGTCTCTCCCACATTATAGAAAGAGAGGATCTGGATCTAGGATCTTGGATTGATCTCTCTCTTAAGAATCATAAGAAAAGAGATATGGTGATCCTCAGAGCATTGAAGGAGTAGTTTGATCTTCAAACTAGCACCCAGAATTTGATGATCGACACTCATAGTTTATAGAAGTGCATGTAGAATCGATAAGAATTCATCTTTAGATTCTTCAAGAAGCGATAAATAATGACGATAAGACATAATGTGTGGATTCTGATCTAAACCATGTATTTTATGGTTCTAATATTGTTCTTAAAATCTTATCATGAGATCCCTGCCTTAAACCGGTGAGTAATCCACCAAAATCAACTAGTTCATGTCGATCGTATGTGAAAACTTTTAAAAAATTATGTTTTAGGATTCCAATTCATGCATGATACTAGAAATTAGTATCATATCGAGTTACTCATGCATGGTACTCATGATGCTGATGAATATGGCGTAGTAGTACTCATGTTGTTGCGTGCCTGATGCCACCATATGTGTCAGTGTCACGAGTAACACTATGACATATTTTTTGTGTTGCAAAGTACTCATACACACAAATACTGAGTATGTTTCAGCTTTTAAGGTAGTTGAGAAGTATTTATACACAATGATTTTTTATAGTTCTTGGAATCACACCTAGTATTATGATCTTCTAGGTAGCTAAGAAGCAGTTAAATGAAACTATCCAGGTGCCTCTTTCACAGTTTTACCCAATTATTAAATTATGATATTCTTACAAGATAAGATGTCAATTTAAGATAGAATAAAAAAGTCATATACTCATTAATACCATCTCTTGAGTTTTTATACTCAAGGAGGTGAGGTCACATATATAAAAATTGCCACATGGTGGAAAATTGGCGGATCGAGTAGAAAAATCTATTACTCAGTAGAAACATGATCTTTATCATGTGAGTAGCTAAAAATTTTGGTTAGAAAGTTAGCTCTAGTTCAAGTGGGAGTGTTGTAATAGTTCATTTACAAGACCCAACTATGGATTAATTTTGATTACCATATCATATGTATAATTAGTTATACATGATAAAAACTTACCATTATAGTGTAGATATTTCTGCATCCACTATTTAATGGTAATGTCCATAGATTAATTATCGTACCAAAAGGTTATATCAGATCCCACGATATAATGAGAACCTTGATATTCTATGACATTAATCTTAAAAAATGTCATATGGTCTAGATACATCATACTGACTAGACACAATTGATGTTTGACTACTAGGTGCAAGGGGCTCATAAGCATTGATATTTCTTCTCATGAAGTTCACACATGGTGATCTATAATAGTGATATCATAAGGAAAGACCCCCCAATAGAAACACCACATGTGTTTGGGAGTCATTGGTTGTTCCAATCAATTTACATGTGTATTGGTCTCCTAGATTGAGATCATTACCTATTTATAATATTTTATTGCATTCTTTGATGCAAGATAAAAACCATGATAATGAAATCATGGTGAGATAGTTTGTGTTGGGTGCCCCATTGGTGGTATGAAATTTTTTGAATGGTTAAGAAATGATTTTTTTCTTCCAATTTAAGTTTGTTATATATCTCATGCCTTGTTGATCAGGATGGTGCTACCTTCATAAGTCTTTGTTCAAAGTAGTTGGAAGGTAAATCCATCCAGTTAGATGAAAAAATAATAATGCAAGAAAATTTCAATGACACAATTGTGTGTCTTGTTTTATGAGATATAAAAAAAAGAGATTATATTACATAGTACATGTTCATAGATTAATTTTCATTGCTATGAAAATCCTTATCTCTTTAGGGTTCTTGATGGGTTTCTAGACTCCACTCTTGGTCTATGGATTTTATTCACTACTATCGTGATAAGTTTATAGAGGGTCACACACAACAAAGTATTCAAGAATTCACTCTATTCAGTTGAATAGGTATATTAGAAATAGTGGGCCCCACTAAGGGGTCTGAGTGTTGCCCAAGGTATCGATCAACAAGGAAATAAATAAATTCATTATTATTAATGTTATGAATAATTGGGTTGAATTTATTTAATGTATTTACAATTTAAGTAAATACAAGAAAATATTAATAAAAGGAATGTTATTTTTATATTCCATGTTCGTTTAATATTAAGAAAGAATGGTGATTCAAGTTAACTGACTCAGGTTTATCATGTAATATATTATATATATATTATAGGTATGTGATAAAATAATAAATAATATTGATGTAGTTTAGTTCATCATAAATATTTATTTAGTGAATGTTAAATAAATGGGGGTCGAGGAACCCTATTGGGTATTTATAACCTCCACTATAAATAGAGAAAGAGGCTCTCTCCCAATATACTATTAATTCATTTAGAATGAGAGCCTCTCTCTCCTCCCACTTTCTAGAGAGAGATTATCTCTCTCAAGTGATGACCCATGTTTACATTCAAGTATCGAATGTAGTGGATCATGGTGATCGTCAGGACATCAAAGATATCATCGGATCGCCGCGCTAGCACCCGGAAGTTGACAATCGTCACTCCTGTGGATTTTTGAAGCATGTGTGGATGATCTAGGTGGATCCTTCTAGGGATACTTCAATAAATGATCACCAATGACGAGTTGAAGTCATGCATGGATTCAGACATGAACAGGTATGTGTTTTAGTTTTAATTTATGTGCCCTTTTAATTTACACGAGATCCTAAGAATTGATCAGTGATCGGATCATTCATGATGATAAGTTCTATCATCCCAAATATTAAAAAAATTTAAAATCCCTAACCCACCATCTTCCACTATGAGCCCTAGTACCTTAAAATATTTGGCATATGGTTATGGGACATCGCCGTTATTTGAAAACACATCATGAAATATAATGGAAGTTTTTAGAAGTTGTAACATTGATACTCCTTACATGGTACTATGGGGGGTACCTGAAGCCGCTGACCCAACTAGCTTAGATGCCTGGAACATGACATTTCTAGTTAAGATATTCTTCACCATGCTGCCTCGAAGCAACACATATCTTCTGACCATGCACTTACTTCACTTTACCATTCTTTAATTACTTAATGGACTCACCCTAATATATTCTCATGGTACATTATCATGATCGATTGGTTTTTTATTGGTAACTCACCACTATTTATGTCTCATTGTTTTTGTGATGGTTTTTATTGATCCTCACCATTTTCTATGAGATTGGTTTCTCATTGTGTACAAAATTAATGGTGATAAAATGGTAGTCAACACCCAATCATGAACATGATCCTATTGGCCTTCCTAAACATTCCAATAGCCCCTTTATCTAGTTTAATCTGAGTGAATTAGTGGGTTCCCTAGACATTATCACCAGTATTTCCTCACCATGATGCACCCAAGTGACATAGTGGGTTCCCTAGACCCAACTATACAATACTTTTTATTACCATATTGTGTATAAAGTTAGATATACATGATGTTTACTTACCATTATACTGCATATATTTATGCATCCACTATTTAATGGTAATTTCTAGAGATTAATTATCGTATCAAAATGTTATAGAAGATCTCGGGCTATAATGAGAACCTCTAGATACTATGACATTAATCATAAACAAAGGTCATATGGTCTAGATACATCTTATGAAAGGACACAGTAGATGTTTGAATATCAGGTGTTGGGGGCTCATAAGCATTGAGAATTTTTCTCATGAAGTTTGAACCTGGAACTCTTCAGTAGTGGGATCATGAGGAAAGACCCACCAATAGGAACACCACATGTTTTGGGTTTCATTGGTTGTTCCTATCTACGGACAAGTGTATTGTTCTATTGAGTTGAGATCATTACCAGTGTGTACCGTTAGATTGTGTAATTCTATGAAAGGTGAAAACCATGACAATTAATTCATGGTGAGGTATCTTTTGTTGAGTGTTTCATTGGTGTTATTTCATTGGTTGAATGGTTAAGAAAGGGTTTTTCACTTTCATGTTATGGAATTTAGATATATTAGGCCCGGTTGATCAGGATGGTGCTATGTAAATAAGTATTTGGCCAAACCGGTTGAAAGGTAAAATCTCTCCAGATAGATCAATGAATAATATAGCAAGAAAAGGGAGATGACATAAGTGTGCATCCTGATTTATGAGATATTTAACAACAAATAGATTATAGTACATAGTACGTGTTCATAGGTTAGTTTTTGTTGCTATGAAAATACTTATCTCTTTAGGGAATTTGATGGGTTTCTAGACTCCTCTCTTATTCTTTGAATTTTATTCATTACTATCAATATAAGGGCCTAGAGGGTCACACACAATGGAATATTTAAAAATCCTACATATTCAGTTGAATGCGTATAATGGACATGGTAGTCCCCACCATAGGTTCGAGTGTTGTCCAAGGTATCAATCACCAATAGTATAAGTAAATTTATCATTATTCAATTTATGAATAATTGGAAACCCTAGTGGTGGCCCTCCCAAAGTGTGGCCCCTCTTCTAGTTTTAAGGGGACATAAACTAGTTGTCCTTAGATCCATGTGATCTTATATCACAATTAGGCTAAGGTAATGAGTGATCCAAGATCATATAAGCTAGTGGTATCCATACCTATAAACAATGAGTATATTTCATCTTTTGAGGTGTCTATGAAGAATATGAATGTAATGATTTGTTATAGTTATTTGAATTCCACCTATTAAGTAAAGTATTTAGTGTTAATTATTCAGGGTCAGGATGGAATTATTGGGTATTTTATTAACAATCTATAAATATTAGAATATAGGAATTCACTTGTGAATATTCATGGTCTTTCTCTATCTTCTTCTATCTCCCATATTCTAGAGAGAGAGGCTCTAGATCCATGGATTTTAGATTGAGATCCCTCTCTTGCATTTTAAGTATAGTGATGTGGTGATCATCATAGCATCAAAGTCATCATCAGAACTCCGCACTAGCACCTAGATTTTTACGATCAGTGCTCCCATAGAATTTTGAAGCATGTGTGGACAATTTAGAGGAATTTAGAATCACATCTTTGAGAAGTGATAGCCAACAATGAGAAAACATCAAGTGTGTATTTAGATATAAACTAAGAATTTTATGGTTTTAATTTTCTTCTTAAAACTCATCATGTGAGATCCTTGACTTAAATTAGGCAGAAATTCACCGATATTGACGATATAATGTCGTTCATCAGTGAAAATTTTAAAATACCACCTTTTGGGGATTCATTATCCACCAACCTAATCCCTTCAGAGTTTAGGATATAATTTCAAATGTTATGATATCCATTAGTCAAGATTATTTCCAACAATTATATCAATCAATATAACCCTAAATTTTAGGATTTGATAAAAGTTTCGGTTTTACTTCTTGGATATTCAATATAATAACTATACTGGTGGCTGGAAATAATTATTTCAATGACCGATTTTCGCTGATGTTGACAAGTTCATGTTTATAATTGGTGATTTTTTGTTGATTACCTATGATTCATGTGTCACTTGAACTATTAATCGATTATTGAAAAACTTATAAAACATTAATTCCTGAATCAAGAATAACGTCTCTTTGTATTTAAAGGACACATGAGATAAATGTTTTGGTCATAATCAATAAAATTTATAAAAGAATCATTCACTTGGAAATATAGAAGTCATGTACTTATCACCACTGCACTATGTATCACTCTTTCCCATCCTCTTGGAGAATACACTCAACTTATAGTAATATTTCTATACTTACTTTGTTACTATATATCATTACACATATGGGATAATAATACTTTATTGAATATCCAATAAGTAAAACTGAAACATTACATTGATTAATATTCATGAACAAGACGTAATAACTTTCTTCTTTAATTCAGTTTATTGTGATTAAACTGCCATAGTTTTGTTTCATAATATGCAATGCAAATAACCTCATGTTAATACCTCTTTCATTGAAGGGCCTTATGAATATTCTTTTGGAATTACCGGAAATTGGATTATTTTCCATACCTTTACATTTTTTCTCCATAATAATTAATGATTAATCTATATTTAATATTATTATTTAGTTGGAAAACCATACCTCAATGGGTAATGAAGCGTTTACTCAATTATTTTCTTTTTTGTAACCTAAAAAGAGTCTTGAGTAAATGTGTAAAATGATATGAGAAAGTGATCCATTGAAAGATCATGACCCATCATTGAATTCACACATGTTGGTGTAATAATCATCCATTCACATATTACTTCACTTTCTCCTTGCATACTTCTTGGAGATGAGAATACATGTAATATCACTAAATCCCAGATGTAGCGGCCACAAATAAAATTAGACATTGATGATAGAATTAGGACAAAACCATCATATGATTTATACAGGAGTATCTTGTAAGAAATATTACACCCTCACTTATTGAGGTGACTTAACAGGTGTTGGGGACACTGACACCTTGTGTTTCCTATATCATAGTACTATGCTCAAGTTCACATACTATTCCTGGATTCTTATTCTATTGTAGATATTTACTTTGTCCAATTTTTAATATTATCTCTGTATTACATGTGGTATAACATTCCATTTTTTCTACAAAACAATTAGCAGATTAGTAATTTTATCATGATAACTAGTTTAGTTATTTTGATTCATTAATTAAATCATTAAATGTCTCCCACTATTTTATTGAATTCTAGGATGACAATGTACTATAATGGGAATACTCTGTCCCTTGAATATTCTAGTGGCAAGGATCATCGAACAACCCCTCATAATCTACAAGCATTGGCTATGCCACTACTTGGAGGGTTCAAGGTAGAATTTTGGTTGACCAACCATATTAACTCATGGTTCCTTGATCTGTTGAGTGAAGTCACAACTTCAAAAATCATAAATTTATTTACTCCATTCTTGACTCTAAAATTACAATAATAAATATTTGGCTACATCTTTGCAGCAAATTTTAGTTATGTCAACCCAATAATCTCATAAGAACCCCCCAGTAGTAAGAGGAACCCTCGTCTTTGGAATGATGAGCACCCCGAACACACATTTTTGTCCAAATTTGAATAATTGAAGGTTATTAAGACTTAATCTTTATTTTTAGGGTTTTATTGTTTTCAATGTGATGAAATAAATCATTTTCTATTTTTAAGAATGTATTATGTGATCACACTCACAATTGACTATATAATAAATAGAAAATCTATCACCTCACATGTTCATTTTATCTATGCATGATTGTTTATTATTATTCAATGTGTTCGTGCATTAACAACATATACAAAAAAATAATAAACCATGAAAAATAAAATGATGACCTGGTCGTGATCCAATTCTAGTGGTTGGTGCACTGAGTGAATAATGGATCAACCTAGACCTTGGGGAATATACCTTGAGTTGTGTCACTTGTGACTCAAGTTGTAGCACCTACCCATCAAATGGATCCAACTCTTGTCTGGAGTGACTCCATAACTTGGTGCGAAGTGCATCTCTACGCAACTTGTCATTATAAAACAGTACTCGCATGTAGGTGAGGGGAACTAGAGAGTATAAAATACAATTCCAAATTGGACATGTAGGACGTTATACATATAATGAAACAGAGATGATGTGTAGATCACCTTTTATTAAATTACTTATTAAAAACCATTGCAATAATTAAATAAATAAATAAAACTCACCAAACATACATTTGTCAGTTTAAGGATCATGATCCGTCATATACGCATTAAACTCACGTATATTAAAATAAATGTAGAATTTAAAATTAAACTTACATTAATTAATTTCTGAGGGAAATTTTATTGAATTAAAATTTCACTCTAATTTTAATTTAATGATTTCATCGTTTGGTCTCATTAATTAATTTAATTTTAAAACTAAAAATTAAATTATTTAATTAATTAAATTTAACAACAAATTATATTAATTTAATCCACAGTTAAATAAAAAATAATATTTATTTAATTTAATTTTTAACCAAAATTAAAGTAATTAAAGTAATTAATTTTTTATCATTTAAAACTAATCAGCCCCTGAAAACACCGAGAAGGGCCTATGCAGATCGGGCCAAACCCCCGCAGACCCATTCTGGACTATACCGACCCCATGCAGTGGCTTTCTGGGTGAGGCAGGTCCACCCAAACTCATTTATGGCTAGGTAGACCTATTGAGGCTCGACTTTGGGTGAACTGGGTCTGTGCAGAAGGTTACCTCTCCGGTGGTAGTGGGTCCTGATGCCAAAAGTGGCTGCAGTCGGGTGGAACAACCTCAGGTAGCTACTAGATTAGGTACTGGTTTGGCCAAGGGGTAGTTCAAGATGATCTAGATGTGTTTGTGCTGAGGTGACTTGGATAGAGCAGGATTTGTCCACCGATGTCACCCTCGACCAGCCCAAATAGTGGTGGAAAGATCTACCATGCCCTCCGAAGCAGCGGATTACTAAGGGAGGGTGTCACATAGATGGCTAACTATAAGGAAGGCACAGGGGTGCTCCCTGAAAAAGAAGGTCGATGCAGAGGTGCGCTACTTCAGGATCTTGCTCGCCCGTGAGTGATGTCGGGGTGAGGTTTCGGACGATGGATCGCCCGTTGTGGCGGAGGAGGATCAAATCTTGGAGGGGAACACCGACCAGGAGGGTGGTTAGTCTGGAATAGTCCCAACCATCACAGGGTAGTTGGATGTCACCGTATTGGGATCTATAAATGGTGTTTTGAGCCGGACCGGCTTTCCGCGGGATGTTGCTGAATATGAGGAGCAGCATGGTGGTGGGGCCCACCATTTAAATAAATTCAACCCAATTATTAATTACTTTAATAATAATGAATTTATTTAATTATTTTCAGATCAATACCTTGAGAAACACTTGAACCCCATGGTGGGCCCCACCATGTCCAATATACCCATTCTACTGAATAGTGAGGATTCTCGAATATGCTATTGTGTGTGACCATCTATGGACTTATCTCGATAGTAGTGAATAAAATTCATAGACCAAGAGCAGAGTCTAGCAACCCATTAAATCCCCTAAAGAGATAAATATTTTCATAGCAATGAATACTAACCTATGAACACATATTGTGTACTGTAATCTCTTTTTCTTTAAATATCTCATAATGTAGGACACAAAACTATTATCATCACCCTTTTCTTGATTTATTATTCTTTGATCTATTCTGATGGATTTTAACTTTCAGATGATTTTTCCAAAGACTTATATTGGTAGAACCATCCTGATCAAATAGTCCAGAGATACATAACTTCCATAACCTGGAAGAAACAAATCCTTTCTTGACCATTCAACCAATTCTATACCACCAATGACACTCCCAATACAATCTACCTCACCACGATTTCGTAATCATGTTATTTTCCTTGCATCAATGAATAAAATCTAATGGAACACACTAGTATTGATCTCAAGTTAGGTTACCATTACACGTATCTGTATATAGGAACAACCAATGAAACCCGAAACATGTGGTGTTCCTATTAGTGGGTCTTTACTCATTATCTCACTATTATACATCACTATGTACAAACTTCATGAGAAGAAGTCTCAATTCTTATGATCCCCCAACACCTGATAGTCAAATATCTATTATGTTCAGTCCGCTATATGTATTTGTACCATATGAACTTTGTTTAAGATTCATGTCAAAGTATCTTGAGGTTCTCATTATAGCTCGATATCTTATATAACCTTTTCATACAACAAATAATCCATGGACATTACCATTAAATAGTTGATAGAAAAATATCTACACTATAATTGTAAGTAAACATCATGTATAAGTAACTGTATACATAATATAGTAATCAAAAGTATTGCATAGTTGGTTCTAGGGAACCCACTATTTTAAGACTCCCACTTGCACTAGATTAAACTTTCTAACCATACTTGTTAGCTAATCACATGATAATGATCATGTTTATGCTGAGTCACAGATTTAGTTGTTGGGTCATCCAAATTTCCACCGCATGGAGATTCTGCTATATACAACCTCATCTCCTTGAGTAAAACTTCTTAATAGATTATATCCCCAAGTATATCCCCTTTTTACACTATCCTAACTTAACATATTGGATAGTAATAATATCATAATTTACAGTATGAAAATAATTTACTTACTAGGTGCGATTCCAAGAAATAGAACAAATCATTTTATTTAACTACTTTTTTTCCACTTGAGAAGCTACAATGAATTTAGTATTTGTAGGTATAGATACCACTAGATTAAATGATATTATCTCTCTCATCATCTTAACCTTACTTTGATATTATATAACATTTATCCAAATGATGTCTTACAATATCCTTATGAATTCATATCCTTATTGCTAGCACCAGGCACATAGCAGAAGCCCTAAAATGGGTTCTTAATATTTTTCACCGACGATCGGACTAAACTTGTTGTCATTGGTGAATTGATTCCCATATTAAGGTGAGGATCTCACATAAAATGTTTTATGCACAAAATTAAAACTGTAAAATACCTTTTTTTGATCAGAAGCTGTGCATAATGTCTACTCATCGTTGGAAATTTCTGCTCAAATAATCTAAAGTTTAATTCTTCTAGATCTTCCACACAAGCTTCAAGAAACTGTGATACTACTGATTGGGAAATTCTAGGTGCTAGCACAGAGATCCAATGACTCCTTTGAAACTATGATGATCACTACATCGCCTTGCTTGTGACACCTGAGATGGAGCTCAATCCAAGCTCATGGAACTAGAACCTCTCTATCTAGAACATGGGAGAGAGGATAATAGAGAGAAATCCCATGAATCATCACAATTGAATTCCTCTCTTCTTCTATTTATAGAGTGTTAAGAAAATACCCGGTAATTCCATCTCATCCTTGAATAATTTACACTCTATAAAAATAATATTTTGACTACAAATCTGAGTCAAAAATATCATTTATTATTATTATTATCACTCACCTATAATAAATATATTACATTATAATAATTGATCCATTAAATTGTCTTGTACTTCCCACAAATATTAAATGATCCTTTAATATTTTAAACCAATATTAGTTCAAATAATATTTTCATGTATTTACTTAATATATGTAAATAAATTTAATAAATAAATTTCATTCTCATTATTATTAACTTGAATAATATGAATTTATTTATTAATTTCGTGATTGTGTCTCCTTAGAAAAAGCCCGAATACCAGTGGTGGGTCCCATCATGTCCAATATACCTATTCAACTGAATTGGGAAGATTCTTGAATATGATATTGTTTGTGAACCTCTAGTCCCTTATTGTTTGAGTTGGTTCCCTAGAACCAACTTATTTTTTTACTTTATGATAACTTATATTCATTGTTTTTAATATTAATAAATTCTTTATCACGTCATGTTTTTTATTTTTCATGAAATCGTATGTGATAATGTCTTAAGATTAACTATCACACTAAAAGGTCATAGCAGATCCCTACTATGATGAGAACCCAGAAGTGCTATGACACTATTCTTGAATATATGTTCTATATCCGGATAATATCATTTGAGGTACACAAATGATACATGCTATCAGGGGTGGAGACTCATAAGACATTGAGGAACCTTCTCATAGTGTACACACTTGTTAATGTTGAGGAGGATATTATGAGAATAAGCACAGCCAGTAGGAAATAAACATTTATAAGTGTCATTAGATGTTACTATTTTTGGATGTGTGTATTGTTCTTTAGACTTTAATATTATTATTAATGAGTATTATTACTCACACACTTATATGTATTGACAAAAATCATGATGACATAAGTTTGTAGTGAGTTAGGATATGTTTGGTGTGTCATGAGTAATAATGCATTAATTAATAATGCGAGAAAGGATTTGGGAATTCTTTTATTTAATGTAAGTTGATGTCTCTGGCCGTTTGATGGAAATAATATTTCCTAAATAAATCAATCTTCATGTTTTTCTATAGGCAAGTTCAATTTTTGGGAAGTCAATGAAATTGATATCATGAAAATCGGATGATGGAACTAGAATGCAACCCACTTGATTAAAGATATCGAGACAATGAGATTATATTACATGGTAAGTGTTCTTATGAGGTGACATTTCATTACGGCATTAACTTCTTTCTCTATGAGTTCCTTGGCATGTTTCTAGATTCTAACCTTATACTTTAGGCTGCTCCGCCTAATTCCACTGAGAAAGAGGCTTAGAGGTTTACACTCTAAGTGTATCCAGTATCTAAGTGAAATAATATATATTATTTATTATTTAAAAAGTTAAATAAATATTATTACTGGTTTTGGTTTAATAATTATTCATGTATTACTGATCACAATTATTCTGACACTAGTTATTCAAAAGAATATATCATGGGGGAGTATTTAATAAATATTTATTTGATATTTATTTGATATAATATTTATATATTTATTAGTGAATAAGTCATTGATATTTATTTAATAAATAAATAGACATTATTCAAGTTCCAACAAATATTTTCGCAGATTGGCAGAATGAGTTTAACAGTCTCATGAGAAATAATAATATTTAATATCATTTTTTTTAAAAAAATATGTAATTATATTTCACAAGTTAATGCATGTGTCAAGAAATAATAATAATAATACTATTATTATTTAACATGGTGTTTCACTAGGATTAATATAATAAATGAGGACACTTGTGAAATTATGTTATTTTAACCCTAGTGATATAAATACCCAATTATGTTTCATTTCTCATAACCTTATCCAATCCAAAGTTGTTGTGCACAATGGATTTGAGAAAACCCCCTAAATCCTAGATAATTAATCCTTCTCCAAGAACTCTCTCAAGAATGTGAGTTATCCTCCTCCACTGGATCAAGGATAATTCTTTGGAATAGGTTCTCAGGTCTATCGAAGGCAGACGACGCAAGCTCAAGGACCTTCTATGCTAGCACGATGATACTCCTCCAGTGATGTCAGGAGATTTTTGGAACACATGTGGATCAATGATATAGAAAATATACCCTTTATTTCTAATATTAAATGATGGTGCACTGTAGATCTGTGTCCAAACACATCAACGAAGAAAGAATAACCTTGGAGTTAATTCTTATTTAATTGAATTAATTATAAAAAATATGTGTTGATCTCCTCTTTCTTGGTTTCGAGTTATCTATCCCTTTATTTTTCTATGAATCAACTTTTTGGATAGTGGTGTTCATTATCATATAGATCTCATATTAATCATTGATTATGGAAAAAAGAAAATTTGGGCACCGCCCCTCCCATGCTTCCACTGCACTCGAAACCTACACTTATCTCAATAGTTTTAATTAATATTCACATACCAAGAGTGGTATCTAGAAACTCATCATGGCCCCTAAAAAGATAATTATTTTCACAAAAGTGAAAACCAACCTATGAACGCACACTTTGTAATATAATCTATTTGTCTTTAATATCTCATAAAGGAGGACGCACACCCATTTTATCACCCCTTTCTTGATTTATTATGTGTTGATCTAACTAGATGGACTTACCCTAGACTGCCATGTTAATGGTCTTATGATGGTACTACCATCCTAATCAATATGGCCCAAGATATATAACTTCATTAACCTGGATGTGACAAATCCTTTCCAAACCATTAAACCAATGGAATGCCACCAATGATTCACCCAACATAAGATACCTCACCACAATTTCATTATCATGATTTTTACTTGCATAAAAGTATGAAATTAAATGGAACACATTGGTAATGATCTCAATCCAGGAGACCATTACACATGTCCATAGATAATAATGAACAGTGACACCTGAAACATGTGATGTTCCTATTGACATGTCTATCCTCATGATCTAACTACTAAAGATCACCAAGTGTGAACTTCATGAAAAGAATTCTCAATGCTTATGACCCCCAACACCTGATAGTCGTGCATCTACTTTGTCCAATCAGTAAGATGTATCTAGACCATAGTACATTCGTTTAATATTAATTTCATAGCATCTAGAGGTTCTCTTATAGCTTGGGATCTTCTATAACCTTTTGATACGTAATTAATCAATGGAAATTACCATTAAATAGTGGATGTAGAAAAGTCTATACTATAACGGTAAGATTACATCATGTATAACTAAATGCACACATGATATAGAAATCAACATTATGGCATTGTTGGTTCTAGATAACCCACTATTACAACACTCCCTATTTCACTAGAGCTAACTTTCTAACCATACCTGTTATCTCTCACATGATCCAATTCATGTTTCTACTGAGTCATGTCTTTAGTAGCTGGGCCTCCCACGATTCCATTGTGTGGATATTCTTCTATTTATAATCTCATATCCTTGAGTAAAACTTCTCAAGATATGGTATCCCCGAGTATAAATATTTTTTCACTATCATAACTTGAAATATTGGCTAGTAAGAATATCATAAGTTATATTATGATAATACTTTATTTACTAGGTTTGATTCCAAGAACTGAAACAAATAGCAGAATTCCTACATGAATACCATCTCTTGAGATTTAAAAGTCTAATTAAAATTCAATAAATGGACTCCATGTATCAAAGTGAAAAAGGGGATAATTATTTTGAATACTTCAGTGGGTATTCAAGTGTGATGATACATGGATGGGATAATCATAGTACCCATAAGGCTCGATTGGTAATACCAAGTCATTATGCCAATATCCATTAGAATTTTACTTGTCACAGATAATTTCTAAGATCATATTATATTGAGCATTAGATTTCATGCCCACCAAATGTGGAATGTGTCTATATGACACAACCAAGAAGGGATGGTCATGTCACAAAATGCTAATAAAGGTTTTAAGTTCCAAAAATCCTATTTAGGATTGATGTAAGAAACAATATATTAGAATATTCATCTAAAATGAATGTTATCCATGTATCTTCCAGAGGTTAGTGGGTGTGCCATGTTTTTTTAGGTAAAATACATTTGGAAACATATGGAAAACGAATTTTGGTCTTCAAGTTAGTAATGATCGGAATGAAATTTATTCCCTAGTGATTGACATAAAGTAGAAAGCTAAGTTCTAGAGAACAAGATCTACTGAGGTAGATCTAAAGGTTTTTTGGACCTAGTCAATCATACATATAGTGACATGGTATTGAATAATACAAGATAGAACAATTAAAGTGAAGAATTTTTACTAATTAAACATGGAATATATCTATCCAGGTTGACATGTACAGCACATGGGGGGAGATTAACACGGTGATTTAAATCTATATGCTTTAGAAAAGATTCAATCATGTATGCCATGATATGTACAAGAAATGATATTTCCAAGATATAATTTATAATAGGAAAATATCAGTTATATCTAGGAGTACTTAAAGTGAAATAGTCAGAACTATCAAAATGTACTTCAGAGTGTAAAAAATATATATTCCTTCTAAGTGGAGAAGAAAGGATACAAGTTTTTTGAGGGGACAAAAACAAGTATTTCTTCAGATCTATACGATATAATATTGTAATTAGGATAAGGTGATGATCTTGAAAATCTAATATAAGCCAGTGGTGGACATACCTACAAATATTGATTACATTGTAGATTCAGTGGCAGCTAAGAAGTAGTTATACGCAATGATTTGTTCTAGTTCTTGTAATCGCCCCAAGTAAGTAATGTATTATCATAATGTAACTTATGATATTCTTAACAAATAAGATTTCAAGTAATTATAGTAGAAAAAAGGGATATACTCTAGGATACTATCTCTTGATAAGTTTTACTCAAGGAGGTGTAGTTTCAAATAGAAGCATAGCCACGTGATGGAATCATGGAAGGACTAGCAACTAAAGTCGTGAATCGGCATAAAAATGATTTTTCTTATGTGAGAAGCTAACAAGTTTGATTAGAAAGTTGTCTCTAGTTCATGTGGGATTGTTTAAATAGTGGTTTCCCAAGACTCAACAATACAGTGATTTTTTTACCATATTGTGTATACAATTAGTTATGCTTGATGTATTCTTACCATTATAGTGTAGAATTTTCTACATCCAGTATTTAATGGTAATGTCCATAGGTTAGTTGTTGTATCAAATGATTATATCAGATACCAAGATATAAATAGAACCTTGATATATATTAAATTAATCTTAAAAAAAGGTCCTATGGTCTAGATACAACTTACTGATCGTATATAGTAGATGTTTTACTATCAATTGTTGGAGACTCATAATAATTGAGACTTATTCTCATGATTTTCTAACTTGGTGATCTCTAGTATTGAGATCATGAGGAAAGAACCACTAATATGAACACCACATGTTTCAGGTGTCATTGGATGTTCCTATCTACAAACATGTATAATGGTCTCCTGACTTGAGAACATTACCATTGTGTGCCATTTGATTGTGTGATTTGATGAAAGGAAAAACCATGATAATGAAATCAGAGAGAGGTAGCTTTTTTTGGGTGTCTCATTGGTGGTATGACATTGGTTGAACATTCAATAAAGGGTTTTTCGTTTCCAGGTTAATAAAGTTTGATATCTATGGCCACGTTTACCAGGATGGTAGTACCTTCATAAGACCATGGACATGGAATTTGATCTTATGTACATCCATTTAGATCAAAAAATAATAAAGCAATACAAGGGGTATGACACTGCTATGATTCATACATTATGAGATGTTAAAGGAAAATATATTATATTACACAATGTTTGTTCTTAGGTTGGTTGTCACTGCTTTGATAATCCTTAACTCTTTAGGGGGAATGAGGGGTTGATATATCCCACTCTTGGTATGTGAATAGTATTCACTACTATCGAGAAAAGGGTATATAGGGTCACACACAATAATGTATTCAAGAATATTTAGTATTCAGTTAAATAGGTATATTAGACATGGTGGGCCCCAACACTGCGGTCTGCGATCCATCCAAGGAGATACGATCACGATTGAAATAAATAAATTCATATTATTCAAGTTAATAATAATTGGTATTGAATTTTTTTATTAAATGTATTTACAAGTGTTAATGTAGATATATGAAAATATTATTTGAATGAATATTATTTTAAAATATTCAAGATTCAATTAATATTTGTGGGAACGATGATTCGGGTTAATGACTCATTTATTATCACATAATATATTTAATATATTACAAAAAAGTGATAATAATATTTATAAATTAGTTTAGTAGTCATAAAATTTTGTTTATAGCATGTTAATTATTCATGGACTAGGAGGAAATTCCAGGTAATTCATAAACACTTTATAAATAGAAGAAGAGAGGAATTCACTGGTGACTATTCACATGATTTCTCTCTCTTCATATCTCTCCCATGTTTTAGAGAGACGGGATCTGGATCATGTATTTTATGGTTTAAAGTTTTTTCCTCAAACTCTTCACATGATATCCTAAACTTAAACTGGGTAGTGATTCGATGACATCGACAAGTTCACGTCGTTCATCAGTGATTTTTTTTTAAAACCCACTTTTGGATTTCCGCTGTGTTCCTAGTACCTCTAATTGGTATCTAATAGAAATTTGTGAGAACTTTGAGACACTATGACAAAAAATACCTACTAATCTTGTGAGAAGAGTTGGTGAATACAAAAATTGGATAAAAATTAACAAGTTCATATGCCAACCATATGTGCATCTCGAGCATTGAATAAATCCAAGTAAATCCATCTCCCAGTATCTAAAATAGATATGTGTACCCTTCTATAGAATTTGACTATAAGAATTTTTTACCACTTTTCTATATGAGGGATTTATATAATATCCTACGCAGCTATAAGAATAATTACTTAGATGCACAATTTGTTTATCTTGATGCATGTTTATTTATATCCTAAAAAATATTTTCACCTAAACACGTGTCCCATGACATAATGGATTTTCATCATACTATGAATCGTATGATATCAATTTTTCATTTTTAGTTGGCATATTAGTTAGGGGATTTCACAGTTATTTGCAAATAACATCTTGAAATATAATGGACGTTACTGTATATTGTAACATTGATTCTACTTACATCTTTACTTTTATGTATAAAACATGAATTTAAGAATTTTTCCTTGCTAATTTTTTTTGATCAATGTTTACATGTAATACTTTTCATCAATCCTATTTATTAGAATCAAATTCATGAAGTAGATAAGGTAATGTGCCTTTAGAAATTACTCCACACTACATTATCATGATCGATGAATTCTTGGTTAAGATATTCTTCATCATGGTGATCTGAAGCAACTCATATCTTCTTGAAATGATTATACTTGACTATTACATTCCTTGATAACTTAAAGTAATATTATGAAGTATCTTTACCAATATATTTCTCATGGAATAGTTCACGATCGCTTATTGAAATAATTCCAAAATCCTTGATACATACCTTTATTTATAAAGGTTTATTTTTCAAAAATAAATACGTCAATTATACCAAAGGTGTTTAGTTTTATCGAGCCTAAATATCATACTGGTTATATTCTTGATGTCCACATTCATTTCTTTTGACAAATAATTATTTTTCCACATCTGAGTAAATAATTGTTACATTTTATACTCATCACTTATTGTCAATGATTCAAGTACCACTGAACTATTTAATGAGTATGTTACCAAAAAAACATTAATTAATGAACATGTAATAATTTCTCTTTATGTACAAAGTTCACATGAGATAATGTTTTTGGCTATACTCAACAACTTTCAACTATAATCAATCACTTAGAGAATAGAAGTTATGTGATTCTCACTACAGACGTAGGAATCACCCTTTCTCAATTGCTTGGAGAAGACACCTTACTTTTTTTAATGCTTCTATATTTACTTGGTTACTCTATCTCAATACAAATATGTAAAATTCATATTGTATTTAATACCTAAGAAGTATGTAAGAAACAATACTTTTATTTGATTAATATACACTAAAGAAGAAGCAATTTATTTCTTATTGAATTCAATTCATTATGTTTTAAACTTCCATAGATTTATTTTATAATATGAAATGAAAAAAACCTCCCATTAAATAACCAAAGTTAACATTAAATATGTTGTGAATGTGCCTTTGGAGTTGCACTTTCCATTGGTTGTTTCACCTTGCCTTTCAAAATGTTCACCATGAGAATTAAAGATTAATATATATTGTATATTCTTATTTACTTGAAAACACTTACCTAAATAAGTAATGAAGAACTTACTCCATCCTATTCATTTTATAACCTTAAACAATACTAGAATAATTGGGCTAAAATGGAATGATAAAGGGATCCATTTAATAACTGTGAACTATCTTTCACTTTACAGATAACATGTGTAGTTATCACCCATTCATATCTTTTTTCACTTTATCCTCAAAAATATCTTGGAGATGAGACTACATGTTCTTATCATCGATGTCCAATGTCATAACCACAACTGGCATAAGATGATAATGATTTCATAATTACATAACAATCATATGCATTGTACATTAGTATCCTGGAAGAAATTTTTTTACCATTGCTTCTTGAGGTAGTTTAATAGGTAGGGACACTGGCACCATGAATTTACGATAATTAGTATTGTGCACAAGCAGCTGTACTAAAATTAAAAATTTGTGCTGGTTTGGACATTAAATTTTTCAAATATTTATCATAGTTTTTATTATGGTATTACATCCCATTTTCTACAAAAATAAAACTTTAGAACATTATTACTTTTATGTTGATTACAAAATTAGACATTACCAATTATTTAATCATTAAATGTGTCCACCTATTTTATCAAATTCTAGGGACCCTCAATACTAGAATCATAATACTCTATTTCTTGAGTATTCTAGTGTCAATGATCCCTAACCCACCACTTAAAGTCTGTAAGCATTGGTTACGCCACTACTTGGATGGTTCAATATAGGCGTTTGATTAGACAACCACATTAACTAATGGTTCCTTGATCTATTGAGATAAGTCCCAGCTTCAAAAATCATTGTCTGATTTACTCACTTTATAGTGTATAATTTTCTGCATCCATAATTTAATGGTAATTTCCATAGGTTAATTTTCATATCAAAAGGTTATAGAAAATCCCAGGATATAATGAGAACCTCGAGACTCTATGACATTAATATTAAAAAAAATGTCCTATGGTCTAGATACATATTACTGAATGGACTCAGTAAATATCAGACTATTAGGTTCTGGGGGGCTCATAATCATTGATACTTTATCTCATGAAGTTCTTACTTGTTGATCCCTAGTAGCGAGATAATGAGGATAAACCCACCAATAGGAACATCACATGTTTCAGGTGTCATTAGTTGTTCCTATATATAGACATCTGTAATGGTATCCTGAATTGAGATCATTGCCAATGTGTGCCATTTTATTGAATACTTTGATGCATGGAAAAAACCATGATAATGAAATTGTGTTGAGGTAGCTTGTGTTGGGTGTGTCATTGGTGGCATAAAATTGGTTGAATGGTCATGAAATGATTTGTCACTTCTAGGTGAAGGAAGTTATATATATTAGGCCACATTGATCAAGATGGTAGTACCCTCATAAGACCATGGCCATGGAAGTTTATGGTAAGACCGTCTAGTTAGATCGACAAATAATAAATCACGAAAAGGGTGATGACATGGGTGTGCATCCTGCTTTATGAGATATTAAATACAATGAGATTATATTACATAATGTGTGTTTGTAGGTTGGTTTTCAATATTGTGACAATATTTATCTCTTTAGGGGCCATGATGGGTTGCTACATCCTACTCATGGTCTATGAATAGTATTCAATGATACCAAAATAAGGGACTAGAGGGTCACACACAATAGCATTTTCAAAAATATTCCTGGTTCATTTGAATAGGTATGTTGGAAATGGTGGGCCCAACCACTGGGGTCCGGGGTTTTTCTGAGGAGATAGAATCACCAATACAATAAATAAATTCATATTATTAAAGTTAAGAATAATTGAAATTGAATTCATTTATTAAATTTATTTACAAGTATTAAGGTAGGTACATGAAAATATTATTTGAACATATATTAGTTTAAAATATTCAAGGTTCATTTATTATTTTTTGGAAGTATGAGCTGAGTTAATGGATCAATTATTATCACATAATATATTTATTACCAGTAAGTGATAATAATAATAAATGATATTTTTGACTCATTTTAGTAATCAAAATATTTTTTTATAGAGTGTTAATTATTTGGGTTCAGGATGGAATTTATGGTTAATTCATAAATAATATATAAATAGAAGAAGATAGTAATTAACTTGTTACTATTCATGGGATTTCTCTTTCTTCATCTCTCTACCATGTTTTAGAGAGAGGGTCTCAGGATCCAGGAGATCAGATCTCTCTCTCTCTCTCTGGCATCACAAGCAATGCGGTGTAGTGATCTTCAAAGCATTGAAGGAGTCATTGGATCTCTGCGCTAGCACTCAGAATTAAACAATTTGTGATTCTATAGTTTCTTGAAGTGTTTCTGGATGATCTAGAAGAATTTGACTTCAGATTCTTTAACATGTCGAACACCAACTATCCCTTTCTGGGTGCGTAATATAGACAGCTTCCATGATTGGTGATCATGATATCCAATGTCGATATGACAAGTAAAATTTTAATGGATTTAGGTATAAAGTATTGTTATAACCAATCGGGAATTATTGGTAACACACTTGTACCATCCATGTATTATATCACTTGAATACCCACCGCCATATTCAATTTATAATACCCTTTCCAATTTGATACATGTAATCCATTATTAAATTTTAATTGATCTTTTCAATCTTAGATTATTGACATATTCTGCTCATTTGTAGGAATTATTATTCACAACGAATAATTTATCACCAGTATCGATGAACATAAAACTATAACTATGGATTTAGCCTTCCTACATAGTATGTGTCTCTAGAACATTCCTCTTCTACATGTACTTGGGGAACTTGTTCTTATGACAACCATTTGTGCATCTAGAACATTGAATAAATCCAAGTCAATCTAGCTCCCACTATCTATAATAGAGATATGCACCCTTATATACAAATATAGTCTATAACATGACTATATTCTTTCAATCCTAGGGATTTAAGTAATATCTGAACAACTATTAGGATAATTACTTAAGATCTACTTTGTGTTTTGTTTGATGTAAGTTTTTTTATATCCTAACAAAATCTTTACATCTAAACACATGTCTTATGAAATAATGGATTTTTATCATACTATGACTCATATGATATCCATTTTTCATTATAGTTGGAATATTAGTTAAGGGTTTTCACCATTATTTGCAAAGAATGTCTTGAAATGTGATGGACGTTACTTAATGTTGTAACATTGATACACCTTATATCATAACACCGATTTATAAAATGTTTATTTAGGAATTTCTACATGCTACATTTTGTTGTTAAATGTTAACATGTAAACTCTATCATCGATCCTTCTCATTATCACCAATGTTGTTATGTATATAAGGTAATGTGAATATAGGAATTACTTCATGCTACATTATCATGATATATGTATACTTGGAAATGATATTATTCACCATGCTGATCCAAAGAAACTCATATATTTTGACCATGATTTTACTTAATTATCACATTACTTAATAACTTAAATGAATTTTAAGAAGTATATTTACCACTAACTTTCCATTGGAATAGTTTATGGTCACTTGTTGAACTAATTCCAAAATTTGTGGGGAAAAACATTATTTATAATGGTTTCTTTATCAAAAATAAATACATCGATAATACTATAGCTGTTTAGTTGTGTTGAGGCTAAATATCATATTGGGTATATACTTGATGTATAATTTTATTTTTACTTGAAAAAGAATTATCTTTCCACAACTGGGTAAATAAGTCTTACATTTTTTTATATATATCACTTATTGTCTATGATTCGTGTATCGCTGAACTATTTGTTGAGTATGAAACACCACAAACAACATTCATTCCTGAATATGGAATAATGTATCATTATGTCTAAAGGGCATGTGAGATAAATGTTTTGGTTATACTCATCAACTAATCCAACTATAATTAATCACATGTAAAATATATTTTATGTGATTCTCACTACTGACTTAGGAATCACCCTTTATCAACTGCTTGGAGAAGACACCTTACTAATTATAACGTTTCTATACTTAATTGGTTACTATATTTCAATACACATATGTGAAATTCAAATTATATTTAATACCCTAAAAGTATTTTAGAAACAATACTTTTATTTTATGAATATATAATGAAGAAGAAGAGGGTTCTTGCTTATTCAATTGAGTTTATTGAATTTTAAACTTCCATGAATTTATTTCATAATATGTGTTGAAAATAACCTCATGTTTAATAACTAACCCCTATTATTTGAATTACATTATAAATATGCCTTTGTCATAATGGTCCATTGGCCTTTTCACCTTGTCTTTGAATTTATTTTATATAATAAATAAATATGGTACTTCCATTAATATTCTTCTTTCTTGGAAAACCTTACCTAAAAGGTAATGAAGCGTTTAATCCATCACATTCTTTTTGTTACCTTCAATGATATTGGAGTACTACAAGTGAAGCATTAAAAACTTTATACACAATATGGTAATCAAAATCACTGTATAGTTGGGTCTAGGAAACCCAATATTTACACACACCCACTTGTACTATATCCAACTCGATAACCAAACTTGTTAGCTTCTCACATGATCAAAATAATGTTTCTACTGATTCATGACTTTAGCTGTTGGGTCAGCCATGATTCCACCACATGGTTGTTCTATTATTTGTGACTTCATATCCTTTATTAAAACTTCTCATGAGATGGTATCCCAGAGTAAATCTATTTTTCCACTATCATAACATGACATATTGGCTAGTAAGAATATCATAAGTTACAATATTATAGTACTGTACTTATTAGGAGTAATTCCAAGAATTGGAAAAAAATCTTTGTGTATAACTACTTCTTAGCTACCACAGAATCTACAACATATTTGGTATTTGTAGGTATGGATTCCACTAGATTATATGAGCTTTTATTTCTCATCAGATTAGCCTAACTATGATATTATATCATATGGATATGAAGTAAGACATGTTTGTGACCCCTGAAAACTAGTATCCTTTCTTCTCCACTTACCAGGTATATATATTTTGTACTTTATGAAGTACAATGAGATAGTTATGAATACTTCACTTTTATTTCTCCTATATATAACTGATATTTTCCTACTATAAAGTATATCTTGGAAATATTATTTCTTCTACATATCATGAAATTGGTGATTGATTCATCGCTAAAGAGTATGGATTTAACTCACCATGTTAATCTTATCCCACGTGTTGGACATGTCAACCTAGAGAGATATGTGCCATGTGACATTGGTAACAATTATTCACTTTAATTGTTCCATCTTGTATTGTTCAATACCATTTCATTATATTTATGATTTACTAGGTCCGAGAAACATTTAGATCTACCTTAGTAGATCTTGTTCCCTAGAACATAGGTTTCTACTTTAAGTCAATCACTGGAGAATAAATTTCATCCTTGTCTTAACTAACTTGAAGGCCAATATTTGTTTTCCATATGTTACTGAAAATATTTTACCTGGAAAAAAATGGTAATCCCACTGACCTCTAGTATACACATTTCTAAAATTCATTCCATATGAATATTCTAATATCCTATTGATTACTTAAATCCTAAACCATATTTCAGTAACTTGCAACCTTTATTAGAAATTTGTGACATGACCATCCATTTCTGGTTGCATCATATGGACACCTTCCACACTTTTTTGTCATGAAATCTAATTCTCAATATAATATGATCATAGAAAGTAATGATGACAGGTAAAATTATAATGGATTTAGGCTTAATGACCTAGTATTATCAATTGATCCTTATTGGTACTATTCTTGTATCATTAATGTATCATCACACTTGAATACCCACTGAATTATTCATGAAAATTATCCCTTTTTCACATTGATACATGGAATACATTTATTGAGTTTTAATTATTCTTTTCAATCTTATCTAATTTCCATATATTTCATACCTTTAGGAAATATTATTCACAATGAATAATCGATAAATAAATGTCGTGAATACAAACACCATAACCATGGTTTTATCATTCCTCTGTTGTAAGTGTCTCAAGAACAAACTTTCTTCCACATGCACTTGTAGAACAAGGTCCTATGCCAACTACAGGTGAATCTGAATCATTGACTAGACCTGAGTCAATCTAACTCCTACTGTCTCAAAAGAGATGTGCACCCTTTAAGAAATGTAGTATATCACTTGACTAAAACTTTGATATCTTAGGGATTTATATAATATCCTAAGTAACCATTAGGATCATTACAATAGATTCACAATGTGTTTGTACTTTATGTAATTTTTTTTTATGTCCTAACAAAGTCTTTGCATCCAAACACTTGTCTGAAGACATAATATGTTTCCATCATTCTATGAATTATATGACATACATTAGTTAGAATAGTTGGCATAAGGTTATGGGATATTAATATTATTTTCAAATAAATTCATGAAATATAATGTAAGGTTACAAGTTACTAAAATCCAGTTTAGGATTGAAGTAAGAAAAAATATCTTAGAATATTCATATGGAATGAACGTTAGCCGTGTGTCTACAAAAGGTTAGTGGGAGTGCCATTATTTTCCAAGTAAAATTTGTTTAGAAACATATGGAAGACGAATATTGGTCTTCAAGTTACTTAAGACAAGGATGAAATTTATTATCCAATTATTTACATAAAGTAGAAAACTAAGTTATAGGGAACAAGATATAATGAGGTATATCTAAAGGTTTCTCGAACCTAGTCAATCATACATATAGTGAAATAGTATTGAAAACTACAATCTGAAACAATTCAAGTGAATAATTTTCACCAATTTCACATGGCATATATCTCTCCAGTTCGACATTTAGGGAACATGTGAGGAGATTGACATGGTGAGTTAAACCCAAATTCTTTAGCGATGATTCAATCATTTATGTCATGATACATATAAGAACTATTATTTCCAAGATATACTTTATACTAAGAAAATATCATTTATATCTAAGAGTACTACAAGTGAAGCAGTTATAACTATCTAATTTTACTTTGGAAATAATAAGAGATATATACCTTGTAAGTGGAAAATAAAGGATACTAGTTTTCAAAGGACACAAACAAGTCTTACTTTAGATCTATATGATATAATATCGTAGTTAGGATTAGGTGATGAGCAATACGATCTCATATAAGCAAGTGGTATACATACCTACAAATACCGAGTATATTATAGCTTTTGAGGAGGCTAAGAAGTAGATAAATACAATGATTTGTTACAGTTCTTGGAATCTCACCTAGTATGTAAATTATTATCATAATGTATCTTATGATTTTCATACTATCCAAGATGTCAAGTTATGAAAGGGGATAAAAGGGATATACTCAGGGATACCATCTATTGAGAAGTTTTACTCAAGGAGATGAGTTCAAAAATAGAAGAATAGCCACACAAAAGAATCATGGAAATCCCAACTACTAAATCTATGACTCACTAGAAACATGATTTGGATCATTTGAGAGATAACAAGCTTGTTTAGAAAGTTTTCTCTAGTGCAGGTGGGAGTGTTGTAATAGTGGATTCCCTATACCCAACTATGTAGTACATTTGATAACCAAATTGTGTATATAGTTAGATATACATGATGTATTCTTACCATTATAGTGTACACTTTTCTGGTTCCACTATTTAATATTAATTTCTATAGATTAATTATCGTATCAAAAGGTTATAGTAGATCCAAGCCTATAATAAGAACCTCAAGATACCATGACATTAATCTTAATCAAATGTCCTATGGTCTAGATACATCTTACTGACTATACATATTGGATGTATGACTATCATGTGTTGGGGGATCATAATAATTGAGACTTCTTATCATGAATCTCACATTTGGTGATCTCTAGAAGTGAGATCATGAGGATAGACCTCCAATAGGAACACCACATGTTTCAGGTGTCATTGGATGTTCCAATATACATACATGTGTAATGGTATCCTGACTTGAGATCATTTCCAATGTGTTCTTTTGATTACATACTTTGACTAAGGAAAAAAATGATAATTAAATCATGGTGAAGTATCTTGTGTTGGGTGCGTCATTGGTGGCATGACATTGGTTGAATGGTCAAGAAAGGATTTTTTGCTTCCGGGTTAAATAAGTTACATACCTCAGTCCATTGTGATCAGGATTTTAGTAACTTTACATGACAATAGCCATGGTAGTCCAGGGTAAGTCTATCCTGTTAGATCAATAAATAATAAAGCAAGAAAAGTATAATGACACAGGTGTGCATCCTACATTATGATATATTAAAGAGAAAGAGATTATATTACACAGTGTGTTTTCGTAGGTTGGTTTTCACTACTGTGACAATATTTATCTCTTTAGGGGCCATGATGGGTTGTTAGATCCTTCTCTTGGTGTATGAATTGTATTCACTTCTATTGAGAAAACATCCTATAAGGTCACACACAATGTCATATTCAATACTCTTCCCTATTCAGTTGAATAGGTATATTAGACATGGTGGGCTCCACCATTGGGGTCTGGTCTATGTCTGAGGAGATATGATCACCAAAGGAATAAATAAATTCACATTATTCGAGTTAAGAATAATGAGCATTGAATTTATTTATTAAATTCATTTACATGTTTTAATTAAATACATGAAAATATAATTTAAATTAATACTAGTTTAAAATATTCAAGGTTCATTTAATATTTTTGGGAAGTACAAGCCAAGTTAATAGATCAATTATTATCTCATAATATATTTATCACATTACATGTAAGTGATAATAAAAAAATATGCTATTTTTTACTCAACATAGTAGTCAAAATATAGTCTGTATAGAGTGTTAATTATTTGGGGCTGGGATGGAATTACCGGGTATTTTCTTAATAGTCTATAAATAGAAGTGGAGAGGAATTAACTTCTGACTATTCATGGGATTTCTATCTCTTCTTATATATCCAATGTTCTAGAGAGAGAGGTTATAGATTTAGGATCTCATATCTCTCTCTCTCTCAGGCATCATAACCAAGACAATGTAGTGATCATTGGAGCATTGAAGGATTCATTTAATCTCTACGCTAGAAATCAGAATTCGATGACCAGTGCTCCCATAATTTCTTTAAGTCTGTGTGGACGATCTAGAAGAATTAGGCTTCAGATTATCCATGTAGTGAGTTGGTTAATGCTGATGAATCCATTGGGCTGGTGATTTTAAAATTTTCATCATTGGGATGATGAGACTTTTTGTATCTAGAAATCTGATCCCTGGTACGGTATGACGATCTCACATAAATTAATGGAGAACATCAATTAAAACTGAAAACATACATGTTCATATATGAATCCATGCATGAATGCAACTCATCTTTAGCGATAGTTACTTAAAGGATCCATATCAGGATCCCTCGATATCTTCCACATGCACTTCAAAAAACTATGGGAGCACTGATTGTCAAATTCCAGGTGCTAGCATGCCAAACTGAATATATCTCTGACATCCCCACGATGATTGTGATACCTTACCTTTGATGCTTTAAGGAGTTCTTAGATCATCACTTAGGGGAGATATTCTCTCTCTAGAATGTGGGAGGAGAGGGAGGATCTCATTCAATAATGAATGAATAGTCTTTTGGGAGAGATCCTCTCTCTCTATTTATAGTGGAGGTTCTAAATTCTCTATTGGGTTCTTTAGCCCCTGTTTATTTAACATCCACTAAATAAATAATTATAACAAACTAAACTATGTCAATATTATTTATTATTTTATCACATTCCTATAATATATTTAAAAATTATATTATGTTTCAAACCCATGTCATTTAACATGACTCATAATCCAACTTAATATTAAACGAACCTTGAATACTATAATAATATTCTTTCGATTAATATTTTATCGTATTTACTTAAATTTTAAATAAATTTAATTAAATCTAAATAAATTCAATCCAATTATTCATAACATGAATAATAATGAATTTATTTATTTCTTTGGTGATTGATACCTTGGAAAACACTCAAACACCATGGTGGGACTCATCATATCCGATATTCCTATTCAACTGAATACGGTGGATTCTTGAATACGTCATTGTGTGTAACCGTATAAGACCTTATATTGATAGCAGTGAATAAAATCTATAGACTAAGAGTGGAGTCTAGAAACCCATCAAGGCCCCTAAATATATAATAATTTTCATAGCAATAACAATCAACCTACAAACACTTACTGTGTAATATATTATCTTTGTATTTAAATATCACATAAAGAAGGATGCACACTTGTTTCATTTCCATTTTCCTTCTTTATTTTTTTTTTTTGATCTATCCGAATGGATTTACCTTTTGACTGCTTTGGAAAATGACTTATGAAGGTATCACCATCATAGTCAACTAGGTCTGTGAAATATAACTTCCATAACCTAGAAGTGAAAAATATATTCTTGGTCATTCAACCAATACCATAACACCAATGACACACCAAACACAATCTACCTCTCCACGATTTCATTATCATGGTTTTTTCCTTACATCAAAGTACACAATAAAATTGTATACACTGGTAAAGATCTCAAGTCAGGGGACCAATGCACATGTCTATAGATAGGAACAACCAATGACACCTGAAACTTGTGGTTTTCCTATTGGTGGGTCTATACTCACGATCTTACTACTAGAGATCACCGACTATGAACTTATTTAGAAGAAGTATCAATACTTATGAGCCCCCAATACCTAATATTCAAACATATATCGTGTCCAGTTATTAAGATATATCTAGACCATAGAACATTTTTTTAAGATTCATGTCATAATATCTTGAGGTTATCATTAATGAATGGGATTTACTATAGCCTCTTGATACGATAATTAATCTATGGTCATTACCATTAAATAGTAGACATAGAAATATATACACTATAATGGTAATTAAACATCATTTATAACTAATTTTATATATGGTAATCTAAAGTAAAACATATTTGGGTCTAGGGTACCCACTATTTCAACACTCCCCCTTTCACTAGAGCCAACTTTCTAACCAAACTTGAGGGAAGTACAAACCATGTTAATGGATCAATTATTATCATGTAATATATTTATTATAGGTAGGTGATAATAATAATAAATGACATTTTGACTTAGTTTAGTATTCAAAATATTGTTTGTATAGAGTGTTAATTATTCGGGGCTAGGATGGAAATACTGGGTATTTTTTTGCACTCTATAAATAGAAGAAAATAGAAATTAAATTTTGACTATTCTTGGAATTTCTCTCTATAATTATCTCTCCCATTTTCTAGAGATAGAGGCTCTAGATCCAGGATCTGGGACTGAGAAATCTCTCAGGCATAACAAGCAAGGTGATGTGGTGATCATCAAAGCATCAAAGGATTCATTGAACCTCAACGCTAGCACTCGGAATTCAATGATGGGCACTCTTATAGTATCTCAAAGTGTATATGGATTCTCTAGAGGAATTATACTTTGGATTCTTCAATAAATGATCACTAATGACAAGCAGACATCGTTCACAGCTTCTAATCTAATCTAGGAATTTTATGATTTTCATTTTTTGTTTAAAAATCTTCACGTGAGATCCTCACCTTAAACCGAGCAGCGATTCTCCAACGTCAACAAGTTCATGCCGATTGTTGGTGAGTTTTTTTAAAAACCCCATTTTTGGGGCTTCTTCTACACACCCAATACAATAAATTGGTATCAAATCTAGGTATCGATCCTATGGACCAATAATCTATATGTCCCAAGATCAATACCTTGGTTTGCTACCAATTTTTGGTACTGAGCATAGAGCAGAATCCCCAAAAAGGGGTTTTTAAAATTTTTCACTAATGATCGACATGAACTTTCAACATCGGTGAATCACTGCCCGACTTAAGGCAAGGATCATTCATGAAGAGTTTTAAGCCCAAAATTAGAACCGTAAATACCTAGTTTATATCATAAGTTTCACACAACATCTTCTCTCCATTGGTGATTGATTCTCAAAGAATCCAAATACAAATTCATCAAGATCATTTACACATGCTTCAATAAACTACGAGAGTGTATATAATCAAATTATGGGTGCTAATGAAGAGATCCATCAACTCATTTGATGCTCTATTGATCACTGCATTGCATTGCTTGTGATGCCTGAGAGTGAGCTTGATCCGAGCTCCTGGATCCAAAGCCTCTCTCTCTAGAACATGTGAGAGATAAGAAGAGAGAGAAATCCCATGAATAGTAACAATTGAATTCCTATATTCTTCTATTTATATAATGCTATGAAAATACCTGGTAATTCCATCCTAGCCCTAAATAATTAAAAATCTATAAAAACAATATTTTGACTACTAAAATGAGTCAAAAATATCATTTATTATTTTTATCACTTACCTGTAATATAAAAAATATATTATGTGCTAACAATTTCCCCATTAACTTAGTGCGTACTTCCCAAAAATATTAAACGAACCTTGAATATTTTAAAATAATATTCATTCAAATAATATTTTCATGTATTTACTTAAAACTTGTAAATACATTTTATAAATAAATTCAATGCTCATTATTCATAATTTGAATATTATTTATTTATTTATTACTTTGGTGGTCATATATCTTAGGACCAGGCCTGGACCCCATTGGTGGGGTGAAGGTAATTGGGCTCTCAGTAGAAGCCGATGGGTTGGGGATTTTAACATTTTCATCGACGGGATGACGAAACTTGTCGTCACTGATGATTTGATCCTCGGTATGGTCTGAGGATCTTGCATAAATTAAAAGAGCACAGAAATAAAAACTTAAAACATTCATGTTTAGATATGAAGGAATGGTTGATAGAAAATCATCACAATTTATTGTTTCTAGAATTATCCATAGCAGGATCCCTCAATATCTTCCACACTTACTTCAAAAATATGTGGGATCGTCAATCGTAGAATTCTGGGTGTTAGTGCAGCGATCTGACGATTACCTCGACATCCCGACGATCACTGTGATCCTCTACCTTTAATACTTGAACGTGAACATGGATTATCACTCATAGAGAGAGACTCTCTCTCTAGAAAGTGGTAGGAGAGAGATTATCTCATTCTAAATGAATGAAAATTCCATTGGGAGAGATCCTCTCTCTCTATTTAAAGTGGAGGTTCTAAATACCTGGTAGGGTTCCCCGACCCCCATTTATTTGACGTCCACTAAATAAATAATTATGATGAACTAAAATTCATCAATATTAATTCCTATTTTATCAATTGTGGGTAATATATTTAAAAATTATTTTACTTGATAAACCCAAGCCATTAACTCGACTCGTAATCCCATTTAATATTAAACGAACCTGGAATGTTGAAATAATATTCCTTCGATTAATATTTCCTCATATTTAATTAACTATTAAATACTTAAAATAAATTGAACCCAATTATTCATAACATGAATAATAATAAATTTATTTATTCCATTGGGGATTGATAAATCGGACAACACTCGGACCCCATGGTGGGGCCCACCATGTCCAATATACCTATTCAACTCAATAGTGTGGATTCTTGGATACTTCATTGTGTGTGACCCTTTAGCCCCTTCTTTATAAAGCAGTGAATAAAATACACAGACCAAGAGTGGAGTCTAGTGACCCACCAAGGCCTCTAAAGAGATAATAATTTCTATAGCAATGACAACCAACATACAAACACTTACTGTGTAATATAATCTCTATGTCTTTGGATATCTCATAAAGCATGATGCACACTTATGCCATCTCCCTTTTCTTTCTTCAATATTTGTTGATCTAACTGGATGGATTTACCTTTTGACTACTTTTTCCAAATACTTATGAAGGTAGAACCATCCTGATCAACCATTCCTAAGATACATAACTTCCTTAACATGGAAGCGAAAAATCATTTATTTATCATTCAACCAATTCTATACCACTAATGACACACCTGCCAAAAGATACCTCACCATGATTTCAATATCATCATTTTCACCGTGCATCAAAGTACATGATCAAATGGAAAACGTTGGTAATGATCTCAAGTTAGGAGACTAATACAAATGTCTGTAGATAGGAACAACCAATGACACCCCAAAAACGTGGTGTTCCAATTGGTGGGTATTTCCTCATGATCTCACTACTAGAGATCACCAAGTGTGAAATTCATTAGAATAATCCTCAAATTATTATGAACCCCCAACACCTATGAGTAAAAAATCTACTGTGTCCAGTCAGTATGATGTATCTAGACCATAGGAACTTTGTTTAATATTAATTTCATAGTATCTCGAGGTTATCATTATAGCCTGGGATCTTCTATAACCATTTGATATAATAATTAATCTATGTAAATTACCATTAAATAGTGGATGAATAAGTATCAAAAATATAATGGTAATTATACATCATATGAAAAAAAATATTAGTCTTTTAGTTAGTTAAGACGAGGATGAAATTTATTCTCCAATGATTGAATTAAAGTAGCAACCTAAGTTCTCAGGAACAAGATCTACTTAGGTAGATCTAAAGGTTACTTGGACCTAGTCAATCATATATATAGAGACGTGGTATTGAAAAATACAAGAAGTAATAATTCAGGTGAAGAATTATTACCAATGTCATAGGGAATATATTTCTCTTGGTTGACATGGCCAGCACATGGGAGTATAATAACGCAGTGAGTTACATCTATAAGATTTAGTGATGAATCAATTGTGTATGTAATGATATGTACAAGAACTGATATTTATGAAATATAATGTTTTTTGTGAAAATATCATTTATATCTAGGAATACTCCAATTTAATTAGTTAGAAATATCTAATTGTACTTTGTTAAGTAAAAAAGATATGTACCTGGTAAGTGGAGACGAAATGATACTAGTTTTTAGGGGAAACCAAAAAGTATTCCTTCAGATCTATCAAATATAATATTACAGTTAGGATATGGTGATGAGAAAGAAAAGATCATATAAGCGAGTGGTATCCATACCTAAAAATACCGAGTACGTCATAGATTCTTCGAAAGTTAAGAAGCATTTATAAGCAATGATTTTTTACAGTTCTTGGAATCACACCTAGTTAGTAAAGTATTATCATAATGTAAATAATGATACTCTTACTAGCCAATATCTCAAGTTATGACAGTGAAAAAAAGGATATACTCAGGGATACCATCTCTTGAGAAGTTTTACTCAAGGTGATGAAGTATCAAATAGAAGAATATCCACACAGAAGAATCATGGCAAGCCCAGCAGATAAAGTCATGACATAGTAGAAACATGATTTTGATCATGTGATAACCTAAAAATTTTGGTTAGCATGTTGGATCTAGTGAAATTTGGAGTATTTAAATAGTGTGTTCTCTAGACCCAACAATACCATGCTTTTGATTACCATATGGTGTATACAATTAGTTATACATGACCTATTCTTACCATTATAGTGTATACTTTTCTGTATCCACTATTCAATGGTTTTGTCTATAGATTAATTATCATATCAAAAGGTTATATTAGATCCCAATATATAACGAGAACTTCGAGATACTATGACATTAATCTTATAAAATGGTCATATGGCCAAGATATATCTTAATGACTAGACACAATAGATGTTTGACTATCAGGTGTTGAGGGATCAAAATTATTGAAACCTATTCTCATGAATTTCACACTTGGTGATATATAGTAGTGAGATCATGATGACAGACCCGCCAATAGAAACACCACAAGTTTCGGGTGTCATTGGATGTTCCTATCTAGGAACACGTGTAATGGTATCCTGACTTGATATCATTTTCAATGTGTGTCATTTAATTGCGTACTTTGATTCAAGGAAAAAAACCATGATAATGAAATCATGGAGAGGTAGCTTGTGTTGGGTGCATCATTGGTGGTATGACATTGGTTTAATGGTCAATAAATTATTTGTCACTTCTAGGTTTGGGAAGTTAGATATCTCTTTCCATATTGATCAGGATGGTAGTACCGTCATAAGACTATGTCCATGGAAGTCAAGGGTAAGTCCATCCAGTTATATCAAAAAATAATAAAGCAATAAAATGGTGATGGTAGGGGTGTGCATCTTGCTTTATGAGATATTAAAGACAAAGATATTATATTACATATTGTGTGTTCGTAGCTTAGTTGTATCTTCTATGACAATCCTTATCTCTTTAGGGGCTATGATGGGTTGCTAGATCCCGCTATTGGTATGTGAATAGTATACACTACTATCGAGATAAGGGAATAGATGGTCACACATAGTAGTGTGTTCTAGAATCTTCCTTATTTAGTTTAATAGGTATGTTGGACATGGTGGGTCCCACTACTGGGGTCTGTGATTTTTCCAAAAATATAAGATCGCCAATTGAATAAATAAATTTATATTATTTAAGTTAGAATAATTGGCATTGAATTAATTTATTAATTAAATATATTTATAACTATTAACGTAAATACATGAAGATATTAATTGAATGAATATTAGTTTCAAATATTCATGGTTCAATTTATATTTGTGTGATTGGCAAGTCTATTTAATGACTTATTTATTATCATGTAATATATTTAATGTATTAAAATAAAGTGATAATAATATTTATGACAAAGTTTAGTTTTCATAACATTTCATTTATAGTGTGTTAATTATTCAGAGGTCGGAATGAAATTCAAGGTAATTCATGAACACTCTATAAATAGAAGAAGAGAGGAATTAACTGGTGACTATTCATGGGCTCTCTCTCTTCATCTCTCTCTCTTGTTTTAGAGAGACAATCTTGGGATCCAAGAGCTCTTATAAATATCCCTCTCATGAATTTAAATCAAGGCAATGTGGTGATCATTAGAGTGTCAAAGGAATCATCAGAACTCCTCACTAGCCCTAGGATTTTGACGATTGGTGCTCTCAATGTTTTTTTTTGAAGTGCGTGTATTTGATCTTGAGTAATTAGGCTTCAATTTATTCAATAATAGATTTTCAATGATGAGAAAAATTTGAAAAAGAATTGTTATTGAAACTATGTTTTTTATGGTTTAAATTTTTTGATTCAAACTCTTCACGTGAGATCCTCATCTTAAACTGGGCAGTGATTCGCCGACGTCGACGTGTTCAGGTCATTCGTCGGGGAAATTTTTTGATAACCCGCTATAGGGATTACATTGTGTTCCAGGTACCTACAACTAAAACTAATCACTGGTAATCATTTATTGAAGGATCCATAATAGGATCCCTCTAGATCATCAAAATCCCTTTAAAAATCCACAAGATCCCTGATCATCGAATTCTAGGTGGTAGCACGGTGATCTGACAATATCTCTGATGCACTGATGATCACACCGGTCATCTACTTTTGATTCTTGAAAGAATTATTGTATCATCACTTGAAAGAGAGAATCTATCTCTTGAAAGTGGGAGGAGAGATAGAATCTCATTTGAGAATGAATAGTCCACTGGGAGGGAGCCTCTCTCTCTATTTTTAGTAGAGGTTCTAAATACCTGGTAGGGTTCCCTAGCCCCTATTGATTAAACTTCCACTAAATAAATAATTATGATGAACTAAATTAAGTCAAAATTATTTATTATTTTATCACATACTTGTAATATATTTAGAAAATATATTACATGATAAACCTGAGTCATTTAACTCGACTCTTAATCCTGTTTAATATTAAACAATCTAGAATATTAAACCAATATTCCTTCGATAAATATTTTCTCATTTTTACTTAACTTGGAAATACATTTAAATAAATTCAACCTAATTATTCATAACTTGAATAATAATGAATTTTTTTATTTCTTTGGTGATTGATATATTGAAAAACACTCAGACCATGTGGTGGGGGCCACCATGTCCAATATACCTATTCAACTAAATTTGGAGAATTTTTGAATATGCTATTTTGTGTGAACCTCTTGGTCCTTATCTTGATAGCAGTGAATACAATTCATAGACTAAGAGAAGATTCTAGAAACCCATAAAATCCCCTAAAGAGATATGAATTGTCATAGAAATGACAACTAGCCTATGAAAACGTACAATGTGCTATAATCTCTTTGTCTTTAAATATCTCACAAAGAAGGATGCACACTTGTATCATCTCCATTTTCTTTCTTTATTATTATTTGACCTATTTAGATGGATTTTACCTTTTGAATGCTTTTTCCAAAGACTTACGCAGGTAGTGCCATTCTTATCAACCAGGATTGTGATATATAAGTTCCATAACCCAAAAACGAAAAATCCTTTCTTGACCATTAAACGAATTCCATAGCACCAATGATGCACCCAACACAAGATACCTCACCATGATTTCATTATCATGGTTTTTTCCTTTCATCAAAGTATGTAATCTAATGGTACGCACTGGTAATGATCTAAAGTCAGCAGACCAATACACATGTTCATAGATAGGAACAACTAATGACACCCCAAACATGTGGTGTTCTTATTATCGAGTCTGTAATCATGATCTCTCTACTAGAGATCACCATGTGTGAATTTCATGACAGATGTCTCAATGCTTATGAGCCCCCAACACCTGATAGTCAAACATCTACTTTGTCCAGTAAATTATATGTATCTAGACTATAGGAATTTCTTTTTAAGATTAATGTCTTAGTATCTAGATGTTCTCATTATAGCATGTGATCTTCTATAACTTTTTTATAGGAAAATTAATCTATGGACATTACCATTAAATAGTGGATGCAAAAATATCTACACTATAATGGTAAGGAAACATCATGTATACATAACTGTATACACAATATGGTAATCACAATTACTGGGTAGTTGGGTCTAGGGAACCCACTATTTATTTATATATATATATATGAACAAGGTGGTCCATAATGTATTATTCCACTAAGAAATTGTATGGTAAAATATATTATGAGTTGTTGTTGACACCTTGAATAGCTAAACCACTATATTCAGTGATAATAATCAAACTAAAAGGCCTATAAATGTCATTTGAGTCCTAAATTCCAAATCATGATGCATGAGATTCCTCTTTCCTCTTTAAGAAATAGTCAAATTTGTAATAAATCATAAATTTCAAACATAAAGTGCATCAAATAATGTGAAATCATATATAAATTTAACACCAAACACAAATAAAATTAATCTCATCCATGATAACTTATATTTCCCAAGGGAAATAGTTTTCATGATGCACCAATATGGGCTATATAACAATCCTCAAAACATTCCAATACCACTTGTATACCATATACAAAATACCAAATAGTAAGAAAAATAAAAACAAACCCTCTGATATAAATTTGTAACATACTAGGCTGGATCAATCTGAATAGTAACCCAACCAATGGCACTACATGACCGTAGGAGTGCCTCCTATAACTCCATAGTCTACTGACTAGTAGTGTGGATCTTTGGTGCTATGGTGAGGAAACTATACATGTATATCAGATTGTGAAATAATAGATAAAAACAACCAAGAAACATCCAAAATTGAAATATGATCATATTACAAAAAATAAATATAATATACTAATAAATAATAGAATGATATAGAAGAAGACATACAAATATATAAAAAAATTTCTCCCACTAGGATGAAACATATACAATATGTTAGGTCACAAAATGGTAGTAGAATATGGTCTTGAAGAGGGTGAATAAAACATCTTGAAATTTTAGATAAATAGATTTATTATGTAAATAAATTATTTTATTAAATTAAAAGAGTTAATTAGAAGTGTAAGTAAAAGAGAGAACACAAGAATTTTTTTATAGTAGTTCGATCCAAAGTGAACCTAGCCTACTCGTATACCCCTCTACTCAATAATAGATAAGTTTTTCATAAATATGATTTCTTAATGGGAATCATAATCCAATTACAAACTACTATTTCTAGTGGGAGAATGAGCACCAAGATAGTGAATATCAATGAGGTTAACCCACGAATGTGAAAAACTAAATAAATTCTCTAGCATCCTATTTTCCAATGTTTCAATAGAAAGGAACACAAAAACTATGTGAACAAATTTACTAAGATAAGGGTTATCAAATATAACTAATGACAACAACAACAAAGTCCTAGAGAGAAAGGGTGAGATTATTCCATTACAACTATTTATGTGTTTCTATAAAATGAAGTGGTGAAAGGTACATAAGATATTCATTAAAAGATAGTGAATGTACTATTTGACTCTTGTTCTATTCATTATTTCATATTGAGAATGTTTAATAGAACTATTCTAGCCCCACCTAAAAACCTTGAAGTTGAGTTATCAGTAAAAATTTCAAATATGTCAATTAATAAATCCCAATAATATAACTTTTCCCCTATCAATATTTGTAGGATGGGTTTCCTAAAAAACCATGTGATACTCCATTTAGTAGAATTTTATGAAATTCTAGGTATGGATTGGATTTCATTATTTAAATCTATTATTAATTTTCATGGTAAATAAATCACCCTATGTATCTTGAATCAATTTATAATTCTGTAAATGTGTAAGGAGGAGAACGAATCTTCCTTGGAATTATCATATCATGTATGGATATTATTTATTTCTGAGAAATCATATCATGCCAAAATGACAAGGACTAAGAAAATATCATCATTGATAGAATTCCCATTATATTTGAATATGTTAATGTTTTCCATAAATACTTTCATGGAATTCCTCATAGATGATTGGTTGTGTTCTCAATATAACTTTTACTCAGATGTTTTCCAAAATCCAAGACTCCATATAAAATAAGAACTATTGATTTTAAAGAGTTGAAGAAGAAAATAAAAGAGAATCTAGATAAAGGTTTTATATTTCAATGTGATTCACCATGATATGTATTGGTCCTTTTCATTAAGAATAATAATGGTTAAATTATCCTAGGTATTTATTATCATGAGATAAATAGCATCACGGTAAGTAACAAGTATCATCTACCACTAATTTATGGCTAGTTTGATCAGATATGTAGTGTCCAGTACTTCTCTAAGGTGTATATTTATTCTATATATTATCATGTAAATATGATTATGAAGGATAAACCCAATACTTATTTTCATATATGGTACAAGAACTATGAGTTTATAGTGATTCCATTTGGACTCACCAATGATCCAACTATCTCCGTGGACATAATTAATTGAGTCATTTTGGATTACATTGAAAAATTTGTGTTAGTATTTATAAATGGTATTATTTTCTACTCTAAATTAAAGGAGGAAAATTAGGACCATTTAAATGAAATACTAAATACCTTTTAAAAGGAAAATTTATATGTGAAGTACAGTCAATGTGGGTTTTGGGTGTATAAAGTAACATTCATGGAACATTTTATCAATATTAAATTGAAATTTGAGGTTCCTTTGAAGAAGGATAAAATTATAGGATGTCCCAAACCGATATCTATGATATATATCAATAGTTTACATTTATTATTTGGCAGTGATCATAAATTTTTCAGAAACTTATCATGATTTTACTAACTAAAAAACAAGATAACTCAGAATGGAGTGAAGTCTATACAGACCGATGAATGTAAGGAGACCTTTAAAGAGTCAAATAATTTGTTAATAACTCTACCTATTCTCATAATACCCACTATTTAAGAAGTATTTTTTGTCTAAAATGATGCGTCCAAACACAGTATTTGGTTTTTTACTAATAAAAAATGAAAAAAGTGATATATTATGACTTCCACTAATTAAAGATCAATGAGAATAACTACCAATGCATGATCTGGAATAGGCTGTAGTGATATCCCCATCCATGATTTAGAGACACTATCTCTACGGGGATAATTTTGAAATATATACAAATCATTAAACCCTAAAGTATATATTCACAAATAATAATCTCAATATATTTCAATTAAGGTAGTTAATTGTGATCAAATATTATGATTGTTCAATCCATTACCATACTCAGAATGTGAATAAAGTAGCATATTATATGAGTATAAATTATCCTATAACCCTATCTATGATAAGGATTGAAAGATATATAATCATATTGGACATTCAAATGATGGAAATATGAATAAAAAAGTAAATTTATCCAACCTTTCTCAGATAACTGCTCAACCATCCATTATTGAGAGATGGCTAAAAATTTTATGAGGAGCTACAGAGAAAGATATAAAATATTATTGATTTTATAATTTATAAATACATATTTATAAGGTTTTGAATTTGAATATGTGACCCATAAAAATAAAAACTCAATAGGTAACTTCTGGATGATATGCATAGATCAATCTTCTCTATTAATCTAAGCAGCACTAAGATGTATAAAGACAAATATCAAAGCTTCTTGTGGGAGAATATGAAGTTGGAGATTGTAGAATTTGATTTTTTTTTATTTTTATTATATAATAATGTCTAGGATTAATGATATACTTAGAATTTTATGATCAAAAAATATCCCATAATAATATAAAAATTGGAAAACAAAACCATAGATTTCTTCATAGGACTCCCTGAGACAATTAAATTCCATAACTCTGTTTGAATGGTGGTTAGTGTCATTAAAAATTATATTCATTTAAATACTATAATGGAAGACTTATCTCTCGACCAACTCTATAACATATATATAAGATATTTGGTAATACTTTAATGAGTACCACTCTCCATTATATCAAATGGATATCTGGGTTTTTTTATTGAGATTTTGAAGAATCCTTCATGAAGAATTGGACACATAACTTAATTACAGTATCACTTATCTCCTTTGGATTTATAGTTAGTATGAGAGGAATATTTTAACTAAATATTATATTCTAAGATCATGTTCAATATATTTACTATGATTTTGGGATCAGAACCTTCCCCTACTGGATCTCTCATATAGAAACAATTTCTATTCTATGATTAAAATGAAACCTTTAAATGTTTTGTATGGAAATAGGTTTCAGACACAAAAAGGTTTGGATGAAGTTGGAAAGACAAGGATGATGGGAAATAATCTTATTCAAGAGATGACAAAGAATGTTTAAACCATTCTGCACTATATGAAATCTGATTAAAGTTAATCAAAAGGATATATAGATAATCGTTGATGAGACCAGGAGTTTCATGTCATAGATAAGTTATTAATTCAAATATCACATTGGAATAAAATCATAAGGTTTTAGAATAATGGAATGATTTTTCTAAGATACATTTGATACATTGGATCCATTGATATATATATTTACTTCTTATTTGTGGCCTATCGACAATCACTCCCACCTAACCTATCTATAGTACATGATGTTTTCCATGTATCCCCCTTGAAGAAGTATATACCAGTCCCCTATTGTGTACTGAATCCATAATTGGAACCTTTGGATAATTATCATTCATATGTGGAGTATATGGTTAATATTTAAAATCATATATACAATTTTCTATGAAACAAGACAACTCACCTAGTCAATGTACTATGGTGGAGCCACATTTTTGAGGAAGTAACTTCGGAATTGGAAGAGGTGTAGAAATATAAGTACCCTTCTCTGTTTTAGTGAAAAAATAGAATTTTAAATAAAATATTTTTGAATGGGGGAAGAATGTAATGAAACTATTTTTTTTAAATTAAATTCCCTTCTCAACAAAAAATTTCCTTATTATGTAATTTAGTAACAGAAAACATAAGAACTATTTATCATATTTCATTTTGGATCATTATAACATTTATACAGAATAACTTAATAGGATGTTATGAATAATAATTGTTTATAATATAGTTTTTCTAATTTAACCATTTGGAATAATATATATTCAAGTTTATGATAAATTTCAATTAAAACATAAGGATGAATTGATGGCCACAATCTATGGGTGCATACCCTATGAATCCCATTTAGCATATCTTCTGAAATAGATTGAATTACTGGAGTTCTCCCATTACCATGACCAAGATGATATTCAGCAAGTAAAACATGATTAAAACCATTTATGATATAGATTTAATATTATCAATATCATTACCCAAACCAAGTTTGTCGAACCACCCCAATAAAGTACCACAATCGCACACCATACCCTTTGGGAAAATACAAGTGTAAAAAGGAGTTTTGTATCTAGACCCTAGTACTATGAATTTTTATATGTTCATGTTAATAAAATAATTATTTTATTTATCCATTTTTATTATTAATTAATATATATTATTATATAATGATTTGAATAAAAATAATATTTTGATACAAATAAACATAAATTATGTTATTGGGAAATATATAGTTTCAATTAAAACAATCTTTTTGATGAAATCAATAATTTTGAAACATGTAATATTTTCATTAAATATTATTATTAAACTATATATATTTAAATACAAATGATAATATAATTTAATAATTTCCAATGTAATTTTAATAAGGGTTGGAACATTTTTATTATAAAAAACTAGTGTTTTCTAGTAAATTAGGATTTTTATTTGAAATCTAAATTTCACACATATAGAATATTATTTCAGTAAAATAAATAACATTTTCAAATTCAAAACATTGATATTATACTATGGTAAATGTTTCATAATTTTCTAAGGTATTTAATTTTTTGGGTGAATTTAAAATATGGTATAAATATACAGTGTGTATTATGACATCATAATAGCCCAAAAGTGATGTAATAATTAAAATAAAAGTTATCCATTAAAAAAATAGATTTCACCCTTTAAATAATTTATTTTCTTTAGATATTTGATTAATTTTACAAACATAAAATGAATCCTTGAAAATGTATATTATATTTTAAGGTTTTAAGAAAACAATTTATAAACATAACAAACATCCACATCATGAATGGTACTATTTTAAGGATTTAGTTTCGTATCCTAAAAAAATATTTAAAACCAATTTTTTTTAGAAACCATGAGAATAAATAATATTAAGTTGTCTAGTTTTTATTAGTTTACCATATACAGTTCAAAACCTATATTGAGAAATTAATAAATAGTTTCCCTCTCATTTCTCTACAAATACCAACACAAATTCTCATTTATATTCACTAAAAACCCATTGGTTATTAAGTTTATATCCCTATAATTCTCTAAATTCCTCCCAAGGTGTTTCAAATCACTAAATAATCCCCTCTAATGACTTTATAAGCACCCTCTTAAGATAATGGATTCTCTCCACTTTATTTTTATTCAAGTACTTTATTTGTAATAATCCATTTGATTTCAAATTTTTCATGTTGAAATTTATTTTTACACATAAATTTACTATCCATTTTATTAAAATGTAATGAAATACCACCTTTCACTCTCATTAAACCCATCCCTGAACTTTTATATATACATGTTATGTCTTCAAAATTATCCCCGGATTTTCATTGAAAAATTTTATATTGTATATACAAATCCCCAATTACACTCAAGGTTAATCACCTTGATGTAAATATGCATAACTGATTGGGTAATTCCATGTATATAACCCACACTCCTTAATAATCTGATTAAAATTGTTAAAATACATTCTTATGTTATATGACCTATTCGGCACAAAAAATCATTTACATAATACGAATTTGATTGGTGCACCTAGAATTATATTGTAATTCCCCATTACATTTCCTTTAGCTATGTTTTAACCTTTGTTTTGGTTTTTATTTTTGTTGGTTGGGTAATACTGAGAAAGAATTGGGAGGATACCTGAAATGGTGAAGTCATGGATTTTTTTTAATTTTTATCGCCAAACCTATTCTTTTAGAGTCTATTGGGGATTTACACACCGTGTAATGGGGTTACACAACATGTAATCATCACCTCATTGATTCTGGGAATTGGGTAAAAAAACATGAAAGGTTACGCACTATGTATAGTTTACACACCATTTAAATATTAAAAATTACTTTTTTTAATAAAAGGTGAAGGGTTTTTCGGTTTTTATGGGACTCGACAATTACACAACGTATAATTGAGTTACACACCATGTAAAATTATAAGTGTTGGTTTTTAGAAGGAAGTTTGCCTGAAATTCAAATTTCATTCCTACATGATTCTTTTATCTCAACCTAGAGTCTCTTCCTAGGTAATTTTGGATAATACAATTCCTCTAGATCATCCTTTTAGAGATTTATCTTCATGTTGCTTTCAATGCATATCTCTGAGTAAGCATTCTTCCTATCTCTTCTAACTCTCTCTCTCTCTCTTTCCTAAGTGGAGTTTGATAGATAATATTAGGATTGATTGATTTAAAATCTATGTAGTTAAATCCCGATTCTAGGTTTTTTTCCCAGATCCTCCATGCCTTATCTTTCCATTGTCATGTCTTATTGCAGGTGTCGTGATTCCGTGAAAAAGGTAGGTTTTTTCATTTAAGATTGGACAATTAATTTAAACCTTGAATTTCTTGTTTTTTTAAAAAATTCCAATTGATTTGATAAAAACAAATTTAATTTAAATTGTAACATTGATTTTATTTGGTATCGATCTTGGTAAAACCCACAATTTCAATGGAATTGGAAGTTTTCAGCATGAATTGAAATTGATGGAAACTGTAAAATAGTTTGAGAATTGATTTTGGAAAATGCATTAAATAAAAATAATAAAAAATAATATTTTTTTATTTGAAAATGGAATAAAATGATGAAAAAACTATTATTATATTTTGAACTCGAATTTTCCTTTTGAAAAATACAACTGTACAATTAAATTGCAAATGATCATTTATGGTAAGTGAAATGAAGTTCCCTTTTTTCTATTGATTTATTTTGAAAATGAAATCCCGGGTAGTTTTTTGGATTGTTTGGGAAAATAATTCTAGGATGGTAATTCCATATCAATGGATTGGCGATTACAACTCTAAAAAACCCAATTAGTAAGATCTTATCCCCGATGGGATGTTAACAAGTCATGTTGGGATTGAGTGTAAGAACCTGGTTTTTCACTCAGGTATGCATCCTTTAAATTTTGGTCTAATTACTTATCGTGCTTTAGTAGATTTTTAATGGGTTAGAAAAGGTCTTTGGGGTTTTTGGGGAATGTTTAGAGCCCAGAATTGTTCTTTTTTGGGAAACTGGCCAATTTTCATGGTTGGAACACGGTTGGTGCACGGTTTGCGTAACTGTGTGGATGATATTTTTCTGGATAGATCCAACTCGCATGGTTGGTGTGTGGTCGTGTGTCCTAACCATGAAAGTTACCCTTCTTCCCAGGTAACCATACACGGTTTGTGCATGGTTTTTCAAACTTTATGGACAAACCGTGCACATGCCATTCTCTAGGTAAATTTTACTTTTTTTTAATGATCTAATTAGATACTTCCTTCTTCCCTAATACAATTTTATATGGGATTTACATACATGGCTCTCATTTTGGATATTTTTGAATACCTAAGGTTGTAATCCATGCATCTCATTAATCCAGGATATATTCGAGCTTCTTTTTGTCAAGTTGGATGCACAACGGTAAGTACTTGAGTCCATTAAAGACTTTTCTTTTCTCTCTTTCTCTTGACCTAGTTATCGAGCTATGATCATTTTTCTATTTTTATTCGATCTAATCTGATCTGAGCCAAATCAAGGTCCAATATTGGAGGAGGGGAGTCGTACAAACCTAAGGTGGGTGGTCTATAACTAATCTCTCAAGTTCGTTGATTTTATAATTTTTGTGTGGGGCCCACCGACTTCATCAGGTGCCGTTAATATAATTTATATGTCATTATTATAATCATTATAACCTTATGGTTATTATCTTTCTGAATATGTGATTAATTTTTGGTGTTTACACCCACAACTCCATTCACGCTATGTATGATGTTATGCCATAATTGGTTTTTTAGTATTTGATGTGATTGAGCCACCATTCGGGTGTGGCTTGGCTTGAATTTTATGAGGGTAAGATTTTTAATATTAAAGGGCTTGATTTAAATTGAGAATTTTATAATGGAAAGTATCGTGAATGTTTTCCACTTGACCCACCTAAGTTAAGTTCTTGATATTGATAATTAAATGTGATATGGAAATTGGAAAGTATAATACGTATATGACATGACCAGATTAAATGTGAATGATCAATAGGTTGCATGTCAGTATAACCCATTTTCCAGATTAATGGAAGGTAGTGGAATGAACCTTAATTATTGAATATACCTCAAATGTAATTAGTAATGGTTTCATGCTACTTGTCCTTATCACACCAATGAAAGGAAAGGATTGAAACAAATGAATTGATTAAAATGTTGCATGCTACTTGACCTTATCACAATAATGATGGTAAATTCTTAAACCAAATGAAATATTACATGACTTCAAAATCAAATAGGAGTGGCCTGACTCGATTTCAACTTGGATTCTGATCAGAGAATGTTATGATCACTCAGGAACCCCATTCTGATTCAAGGATTCATCTTGCTTAGGTTGAGACCCACCAAGATCATGATCCTTGACTTTTCTCTGGATGCCTGGTATGACACCGTAGTATCCCTTCAATATCATTACAGGATAACTTGGATACACTCTTTAGATCCATCATTGACAAGTAGGTTCCATGGATACAACCCATAGGGCCCTGTCTCTACTTAGCATCATTTTACCTTGGCCGATCACCTTGGATTCGGTAGGCATATTATTGTGAAATTCCGTGGAATATGCTCCTTGTATTACAATCTTACACTTATTAGGCTACATTTATTATTGAGTCGGTGGCCCTTGAGGTCTACATCGCCTTGGTTATTAACTTGGGACTTAACTATTAAATATCATCAGAGGTTTTCTTGTTACAACTTAGAACCTTTGTAATTACTAACATGTGACTTATTTATAAGCCCATAATAATCAAATAATGAATTGTTTACATGTTCAAACACTAGCTGAGGGTTGAAGTGGGTTCTTGGATATTTATTTACATTGTACCGCTTTACTTTATATATACATGATCTCACACTTTTACATTTCCATTAAATAGGCTGGATGTTATAGACACCATTGGTGGGGGCCCACTGAGATTTATCTCACACCCTCTTTGGGCGCTGTTTGGTACCTGGAGTAGATTACAGGGTTACTGGTGTTGAAAAAGGGAAGCATACGACTTCAAACACTTGATTTCTTTCTATTTAGTATGGATATTTATAGTAGATGACTGAGTCTGATCTTGGATGATTTTTATAGTATTTTTATTTCTTTATACATTTATGGAACATGTAATGCCTACTGTCTTGTATCCATGTTTTCCAGTTTTCTAGTGACATGAAAAATCATCAGTTATTGAATGTTATTCCAGTTGTTTCATTTATTGTTATTGTTGTCCTATTTTCCATTGTTCCTTATATTTAATTATATTGATTCCGCTATTTACCATCAGTTTATATTCACTCGATATGCTACACTTTGTTAATGAGGGAACAGTCTCCCTATGGACACACCCTAGGCCCTCACTGCTAGTCGAAAACCTCTGGTGTTTGGGGAGATGAGTTTGAGTCCATGTGGCCCACCGGGATCGGGGCACCCATTGAGTGGAATTTGGGTCTGATATATCAAAAAGTGGTATCAGAGGAGTTTTGTTTCTTTCTTTACTATTTTTAGATAATATATTGGAGATTAGAAATGCTTGGGACTTTTTAATAAGTTGTTCTTGGGCGTCGTGAATCCATGTTCAGGGTAAAAAGAAAGTTTCCTAAATTATAATTGGTATTAGTCTTTTTCCTATTAAAGTTGATATTATTTCACCATTGGGTGACACACATGTTGTGTGGTGTTGTTGATTATTACTCTAATTGATGATTTTCTTTCATCCTTGGCCCAATGATATGTGTCCAAGGAGAATTGTTACATGCATCATTATAGGAACCAAGAATTCTCACGCCATGAATATTTCCATGCCATATAGGTTCATTTCACTACCTTTTATTACATGATATGCATGTGATTCTTGGGTGATGGTGTGATAGTTAGCTTGTACATGTATTACTTTTGGTTGTGATTGAGTGATTTCTTATCTCAATTCATGAGGTGTATGGGCCCTCATGGGTTGGGATGAGTAATTTACTGAGTTGAACCATTATGTTATAAATAAATGGGTGTCGTTTCTAGTGATAGGTGTATATGAACCGATTCACCGAAAATGGATATCCATTATAAAGTGAAACATGACATATAAAATGAATTGGTTGCACATCCGTATACCTCATTGTCATGTTTATGAATGGTAAAGAAGTTAACCTAGTAATTAAATGAAAAATTAAATTAAACTTATACTTTAGCACTTACTGATACCTAGTCGTATAAGCAGGTAGTTGGGGTAGTATACCTTGTGTAGTGAGTTTTCTTACATTCAACTTCTGCTAGAAATGTTATCTTTCAACTTAATCTATTTATGAGGTGTTTTTTTTTGAATTTCAAGACCAATTCTTTCATGAAGTCCTCATATCATATGCTAGGAGGGTGGTGACGACCATGCTCTAGATGTGGTGGGACTTGAGCTGCCAGTCTTATCTCCATGAGTGCCACTTGAGGCACCACCTTTTGTACCTGATCTGGGAATAGATGCCTAATTTCATGATAGTTTCCTACGTTTGATGCATTCCATGCATGGTGCTTCATGGCTTGCACCTATGATGGAGGATTGGACTCATGAGTTCTAACAAAAGTATCCTCCTGACTTTTCAAAGGATGGTGGTACTCAAGCTTCTGAGTCTTTTCTAGAAGCCAACTTATCTATCTTTGAGAATCTGGAGACACCTCCAGAGAAAAGGGTCAATATTTCCATGGACATGCTTCAGGATTCGTCCAAGCATTGGTGGGATGTGATTACCCATGTCGGTCATCATCAGTGCATGTTATGGGTACATTCACAGATTTCCTTCAATGATTAGTTATTTCCTTAGAAACTGAGAGTTGAAAAATCTAGAGATTTCATGCATCTCGAGCAGGTTTCTATGCCATCCATGTAGTATCAACATGTTTCACAAAGTTACAGCTTTTTTCACTGCTTCTAGATGGTGATGATCTTTTGCGTGCTAGATGTTTTAGGGATGGGATCCAGTATTCCATCAGTACACATGTGTATGTCTTGGTCCTACCTAACTTTTATATAATACCTAATAGGGATATTATCATTGAGAACAACCTAAGGGAAGAAAATAGTACTAGATATAGATGACTAGTTCTGCATTCGGCCAGTAATTTTTCCGATGGCCGGAAATGTTCCCTCGAGGTTTATCATCAGGTTAGTGACAACCAAAGTTCCCATTTAAATAGATATATAGAGGTTCATAAATTTGTATGATAGGGGAACAAGAATCCCCAATGTGATAGAGACCTAATGGAATGTCAAGCTTACTTCCATATAGGGAATCTCTAGCGTTTATTCAGGACCTTTCTACCAACTTTGAGTGGAAAAGGATACGCACTAGATCCACCTTCAAGAGAGAGTTCTTTTATACTGTGTTAGGAAGGGTATTGGAATAGAACTGGTAGGTCTGGATGAGGAGGAGGTCATGGCCATGGTATCCAGACCCCTGATCACCAGTAGCACCAACAGAGCAATTATGATCATGGTAGTCCATATGTTGAACCAGGTTGTGGATCAGGTCAATTGCATGCACTATAGCTGATACTTGAGGATCAGGATATAGGACCATCTATAGTATAATCTATTATTCTTATGGAATACACCACAATATCTACTTTATTTGATACAGGTGCTTCAAAATCTTTTATATTTGTATCTATTGTGGAAAGTCTCAGACAAGAGATACAATATTACTATGGTGTAATGACCCTAGATACTTCATTAGGGGTGTGAACATAGGGCATACGCCAATGCAGGGACTATCCCCGTGATGTAGGAAGTTACCCTTTCTTATGAAACCTCTTTGTTATCGAGATTAAGGGATTTTATTTCATACTCAGGATGAACTGGTTGGTTCACTATCATGGTTTTTTAGACTACTACCACCGCATGGTATCGTTTGCATCACTATAGGGAAGTAGTTATCTACATAAGGTTTAGTGGTATGTCTAGGATAGTAGAGTGGGACCAGAGCATCAATGGATATGTGGAGTAACCACCTAGATTGAAAATATATTCTTAGAGGATCAAGGTTTACATAAGGCTGATTTATCTCCAGTAGTGAATCATTTCAGCTATGTCTTTCCCGACTATTTTTCTGTATTACCACATGAGAGAGTGGTAGAGTTTACAATCAAGGTTTTTTGGGAGTATCTCCAGTGTCCATTCCTCCATACAAGATGGAACCTACAGATCTTCAAGATCTCAAGCAGTTGTTAAAGGATTTAGAGGACAAAGTCTTTATATGTCCCAATACATCCTCTTGGGTTATTTTTATGCTCTTCTCTAAGAAGGTGCATGGAACCTTATGTCTATGCATGGATTATAAAAGGTTGAACAAGATTATGGTCAAGAACCAATTTCCAATTCTTCAAATATATGATCTACTTGACAAGATATGTGGAACAAAGGTCTTATCCAATATCGACCTGAGATCGGGTTATCATCAGGTGTGAGTCAGACCGTCATACATACCTCATACAACTTTCTGAAGTAGGTCTGGTCTATATGAGTACCTTGTTATACTATTTGGTCTTACGAATTCACCCTCCATTTTCATGGCTTTTATGAATACGGTTTCCCACTCCTATTTGGACTCCTTTTTTGTAGTCTTTTTGGATGACATCTTGGTGTATTCTCACACTCGTAGAAACTATGAAAATCATCTTGAGACCATTCTGAGTATACTAAGAGAGCATCAGCTTTATTCCAAGATTGCTAAGTGCCACTTATGTATCGACAAATTTCACTTATTGGGTCATATTATCTTAGAATCAGGCATATATCTGGACCCAGAAAAGGTTAGTGCGATAGTTTCCTAGGAGCAAACCAAGAACGTGTTTGATATATAGAGTTTCTTGGTGATTTCTGGATATTACAGTCATTTCATACAGGATTTTTCCCACCTTTATTCACCTATTATTGTCTTTAAAAATTAGGGTGTCAAGTTCCTTTGGCCAGAAGAGTGTGAGAAAGCCTTTCAGGATCAAAAGGGGAGGCTTGTCTCAGCACATATTCTAATTCTTCCGGAGATAGGTGTAGGTTATACCATCTTCTATGATGCATCAGGCATCAACCTAGGATAAGTGTAGATACAAGAGTACAACGTTATTTCATATGGATCTTGGAAATTGAGGTCTCATGAGAGAAATTACCCAACACACAACCTTGATTTAGTAGCAGTTGACCATGAATTATGATGTTGGGGACATTATCTGTTGGGTGAGCACTTTTTAGTGTACACGGTCCACAAGAGCCTAGAAATATATCCTTTCTCTGCATGACTTGAACCTCATACAATAAATATGGGTTGAATATCTACAATAATTTTATATTGAGCTTGCCTATATGACTGGGAAGGGTAATGTAGTTTCATATGCATTGAGTCGAAAAACTCAAACACAGGCTGTACGAGAAGCCAGTGATGAATGGAATTTAATGTCCCTCTTTTCTGCACTACATTTGGAGTTTCATGAAAGCCATGATCAGTCTTAACTCTCATCCATGATAGTTACCGATTAAATCCTTAAGAAGGCTAAGAGTAGACTATTTTTAGATCCTGAAGGCTTGGTACTCTGTGAGAGTATTTCATGAGACAACCCACCTCCGGATTTTTCTGTAGATAGAGATGACTCCCTGCATCTATGTAGACATATCTGGGTGCCTAAAGATATGAGAGAGGATTTGATGAAAGAGTCACATGCCTCTTAGTAGGAATTTCATACATGCATCTTGAATATGTATCGAGACATGCGACGCCGGTATTGGTTGCTTGGGATGAAACTTTATATATTAGGCTTTATCACTAGGTGTTCCACCTGTCAGTAGGTGAAGGAATAGCACCAGAGACCTGCAGGCTTGTTATAGCTGCTTCGAGTCCTCAAATGGAAATGGGAAGATGTTTCCATGTATTTTTTAGTCGGATTACCTAGTTCACCAAGGGGTAGAGATTCTATATGGGTAGTCATTGACTGACAAAAAAAATCATCCCACTTCATTCCTATTTGGGAAACTTTCTCAGTTGATAAGATGAAAATATTTCATATCCAAGAAATAATATGACTAAATGGGTTTCCTTATACAATCGTTTCAAATCAAGATTATCATTTCACATCACAGTTCTGGTAGTGTTTACAAAAGGCTATGGGAATACAGGTTCTTATAAGAACATTTTTTCACCCTCAGACCGATGGAAAATCAGAACGGAAAATACAAGTTCTAGAGAATATTCTCTGAGCATGTGTCCTTGATTTAGATAGCTCATGGGAGAAACATATCCATCTTGTGAACTTTTCCAATAATAATATATTTCAGGTAAAAATTCATATGGATCCTTTTGAGTCCTTATATGGTAGGCCATTCTGTTCAACCCTATGCTAGATAGAGGTAGGTGAGGTAGCCCTACTAGGTCCTTGTCTCGTTCAAGAGACTTCAGAGCAAGTTCAGCTGATCAGAAAGAATATGACTACTGATCAGTCTAGATATAAATATTATGTTAATCGCTATCGACGACCTCTTGAGTTAAATGTATGGGTCATGTTTTTCTTCAGGTATCTACCAGGATAGGGAATAGATGGTTACGAAAGAAGGGAAAGTTATCGCCCCAATATATAGGGCCATTGTAAATTCTAGAGAGATTCGGGCCTATAGCCTATTGATTTACACTACCTCTAATGTACCATGGGATGAACTATATCTCCCATGTTTCAAAGATTCTCCATTATCATCCCAACATGTTTCATAACTTTGATCCCGATGAAGTTGAGTTAGATGATGATGCTACCTTCAAGGAGTATCCAGTACACATCATTGATCGAAGCATAAAGGCTCTCTAAGGATGGTCTTTCCCTCTAGTACGGGTTCTATTGTAGCATGGTTGGGTACAAGAAGAGACTTGGGAGAGGGAATCCAACATACATGCTCAGTGGCTATAGTTGTTCTCAGACAGTGTTTCTCCACCCTTTGAAGGTGAAATCAGGGATGAGTTCTTTTAAAAGGGGAGACTATAAGAACCCGGTTTTTCACTCATGTATGGATCCTTGAAATTTCGGTCTAATTCCTTATCTAGGACATTTTTTGGATTACAAATGAGTTAGAAAAGGTATCAAGGGTTTCCGGGGCATGTTCAGAACCCAGAACCCTTATTTTTGGAGAAACTAGCCATGTCGCATAGTTGGAACATGGTAGACGCATGGTTTTCCTAACAATGTGTATGGTGTTTTTCCAGATAAATCCACCTTTCACGGTTGGCGCATGACCATGAGGCCTAAACATGAAAGTTCCCCTTCTTCCTTGGTAACTGTTCATGGTTTCCACATGGTTTTTCAAATCATGCAGACAAACCAAGTGTAGGCCATTTTCTGGGTTAATTATCTTTTTTCCCTTAATGATCTAATTAGATTTCTCATTCTTCCCTAATATGAGTTTATATGATATTTACCTCCATGGACCTCATTTTGGATCTTTTTAAAGACCTAAGGTATGAATAAAGATACCACCTTCATCTGGGATCCATTTGAGCTTTTTTTCAACACATTAGATACACAATGGTATGTACTTCACTCCGTTTATGCCTATCCTTTTATCTCTTGATCTCAACCTAGTTATCGAGGTATGGACATTTTTCTCCTTTTCTTATATCTACTCTGATCGGATCCAAATCAAGGTCTAATTCCATTGGTGTAGAGTCGTACAAGCCTTAGGTGGGTGGTCTATAACTCATCCTTCAAGTTCATTGATTTTGGAATTATCATGTGGGGCCCATTGATTTCATTAGGTGTTGTTTATAGAATTTATATTCCATGCTTAAAATCATTAGAATCGTATGGTTATTCCCTTTCATAATATGTGATTAATTGGTTGTGGTTACGCCCATAACTCCATTCATCCAATGTAGGATGTTATTCTATAATTGGGTTTTTAGTATTTGATGCGTTTGAGCCACCGTTCAGGTGTGACATGGATTGACCTTTCTATGGGTAAGCTTTCCTATATTTAATGGATTGATTTAAATTGTTAATTGTATAATGGAAAGTACCATTATTTTTTACCACTTGACCAGCATAAGGTAAGTTCTTGATATTGATAATTACATGTGAAATGGAAATTGGAAAGTATACTAAGTATATTACTTGACCAGATTAAATGTGAACGATTAATAGGTTTCATATCTATAGAAACACTTTCCACATTAATGGAATGTAGAATAATGAACCTTGATTAATTAATATTCCTTAAATGGAATTAATAATGGTTTCATGCTACTTGGACTTGTCACACTAATGAAAGGAAAAGCTTGAACCAAATGAATTGATTAAAAGGTTGCATGCTACTTGACCATATCAAAATAATTAAGGGCAAGGCTTGAACCAAATGAAATATTACATGACTTCATAATTAAATAGGAGTGGCCTGACTCAGGATCACCTTGGATTATGATCGAAGAATTATATGAGCACTTGGGAACCCGATTTCATTTCAAGGATCCATCTTACTTAGGTTGAGACCCACCTAGAACCTAATCCTTGTATTTTCTTTGGATTCCTGATATGACACCGTAGGATCCCTTCAATATCATTATAGGATGCCTTGAATAAACTCTTTGGATCCATCATTGACAAGTATGTTCCATGGATATAGCCTATAGGTCCCTGTATATGCTTAGCCCTTTTTTACGTTGGACGATCACCTTGGATTCAATAGGAATCTTTTTGTGGAATTCCCTAGAATATGATCCTTTGATTACACTCTTACCCTTGCCAGGCTGTAGTTATTACTAAGTTAGTGACCCTTGAGGTCTAAGTCACCTTGGTTATTACCTTGGGACTTCAATATTAAATATCATTACAGGTTTTCTTTTATAACTTAGAACCTTTGTAATTGCAAAGATGTCACTTATTTATTTATTGTTAATAATAAAATAATGAATTTTTTACATGTTCATACATCGTCCAAGGGATGAAGTAGGTTCTTGGGTATTTATTTGCATTACACTACTTTACTTTATATATACATGATTTCACAATGTTACATTGACATTACACGGTCCAGATATTATAAAAATCATTGGTGGTGGCCCACTGAGATTTATCTCACACCCTCTACGAGTGTTGTTTGGTACCCAAAGTAGATTACATGGTTTCATGTGTTGATAAAGGGAAGAACATGACTTATAACACCTGATTGCTTGTTGTTTAGTATAGATCAGATTATTGAGTCGGATCTCAGGATGTTTGGGATAAACTTTTGATTTATTTATACTTTTATGGAACATTTTATGAATGATATATTTTATCCATGTTTTCTAGTTTTCTAATGACATGACATATCATCAGTTGTTGAATGATATTATAGTTGTTTCTGTTATTGTTATGGTTGTATCTATCTTCCACTATTCCTTCCATATAATTATATTTATTTTTCTATTTACTATCATTTTATATTCATCCAATGCACCGCGCTTTGTTAAGGAGGGCATAGTCTCCCCACAGACACACTCTAGACCCTCACTGCTAGTCGGCAACCTCTGGCGTTTGGGGAGATGCGCTTAAGGGAATGTGGACCACCGGGCTTCAGGCACCCATTAAGTGGCATCTGGGTTTGGGATGCTACACTGAGCCTAAGGTATGTGTGTATATGTTTTTCCATGATCACTGATATGAGATGTTTGAGGATCCAATAATTAGAAACTATGGTATTTTAGAGAAGATGGTCATGGTTCTTATTATGACTGTTTTCATTATATATTCTATTTATTGTGAAAAAAATTTACTCATGACTAGTGATTTATATAAACTATTTTATAAATACTGTTTATTTAATCCATGTTTGAAATTTTTTCCATCTTTCTGAAATGAGGGATGTTTTGTTTTAGATATGAAAATATATTGGCATTTCTGTTTTGATTAAAATTGTAAGTATGATTTGTTTTATGATTATGGAATTTTATTATGGAACATGGGGTGAGACCATTCTTGGATTTTTATCTCACAAACTACCTTTTCCTTTGGGGGTCTTTAGATTTTCTCCCACCATGTCTGAGTAAAGGGAAAGTTCCTCTTTGAATAGATGGATATTCTTGATCCCTTGGAGATTGGAGTGATATTTCCTTTATGGTGTTGTGTTTTTTTATTATAATTTCATTAATTTTATGATGTACTATTTAGGATTTGAAATACCTATTTGATTTTCGCTACTATATCCTTGAGAAACATTGAGAATAATAATATGTATCATTATCTTCCCCTTTTTTGTGGCTAATTTGTTTCATCTTTTATCTTTTATGATGACAGGTTCTATTTTCTAACCCATGGGAATAAATAATTCCCTTTGGGATATTTTATCTCTAGATTGGGTATTGGGGTACCAGGGTATCCAGAATTCTTCTTAAAAAAGTGTTATAAAAGGATTAGGTTGATCATCTTTCTCTGATTTTAGTATAAGGTATCGAATATATTTTAGGTACTTAGGAGGTAGTTGTGAGTGAGTGTCTATCCATATCTCATCATAATGATCCATAAGTCGCCATGGTTGGTTTAAAAAGGTTTTATTTAGGGTTATTTCTAGTCTTTTCTCTTCTTTATATTTGGTTAGGTAGAGATCTAAATCATGTTTATATATTTAATGGGATTAATTTCCCCATTTCTATTGCTCGATTTTTTTATCTGGGTAATATTATAATGTATTCAGTGTTGTTTTCTAATATTTTGTAGCCTAATGCCTCTAAGAAGACATGTTAATAGGATCCTAGGGGATGATACCAATGAACCAAAATGGTAAAATCCTCCCATGGACCATAATTAGGTTTACATTGTTGTGAATTCTATCCAATCATGTGGATAGGTATATACACTCATTCCCATTCAAACTACAGTTGTGGAAACTCAAATAGATGAATCCCAAAATAATTATCAGAAGATAATTCACCATAATCCACCAGTGTTACATGTTTCTAATGATCCTCAATAATATGAGGATTGGTTGAGCAAGATAGATATTCCTTTTAAGTTTTTGAAGACACTTGAGTCCATCGTGGTGAAATGTGCCACCTTCAAGATTAATAGACCTAGTAAGAGATAGTAAGAATTAGTGGTTATTGTGAAGAATCATGAGGGTTTAGAGTTGAAAGACTTAAAGGTTTTTTCACTGGCTAATTATATCTAGAGTTTGTGGTGTTGGAAAAGGCTATGGAGTTTTTCAAACACAAGTAGAGAGATAGAACCAAGATATAATATACAAACTTATTCACTAAGCCTATGTAGATATAACCTGAGACTATATCGAATGAGAACATGAAGACTCTAAAGTTCAATTTTGGACTTCAATATGATATTCATTCTCTATTTTTCTTTCTAAATATATCTTCTTATGTTGCCATGTTGTATAGGGCATTGATGGTCGAATGTGATTTGGCTAGTAATTTAGAGTTAATTGGAGTTACTTTTTCACCCCAGTGGTTTTTTGTGAGTTCCTATAAAGGTAATACAAAGTTTGATGAGTGTCATAGTGGATCTCAATACTAGGGTTCTTCTAGACCTCCTAAAGTGCCTGAAAGAGGCCCTTTTACTTTCTACTAGTGTGGAAATCTTGGTCATTCTAAAAGGGATTACACTTAGTCACCCAAGATATGTAGTTCCTATGGTCATTCAGGAAACTTGAAGAAGTTATGTTATATCATTTATGCTCCACATAGTGGAATGGTCTCATCCTCACCTAAAAGTTATACGGTGTAATAAGATGCTTCAATATCTAAGATGTTACAGCCACATGCATCCAGAATGAAGCTTCTTCACATTGTTGAAGTGTCTCTAGAGGAAGAAGATTTGGGTATAATGACATTGATAGGTACCATCAGTATATCATTGTATTTAGTGTCTTATTTATTTGATATAGGTCCATCTCACTCATCTATATCAACTCATATTGTTAACATGTTAAATATTCCTATAGATATTTTTTTGTATGTGATGGATATTTCTACACCCCTCAAAACAAATAGAGAGCAGGGTCTCCATTTTCCTATATATGTTTTCTTTTTATCATAGTTTTATCTTACCTAAGATTTCATGGTTCTCGACATGAAACTTCTTTATGTCATTTTTGGATGTATTTTCTGATTTATAATAAAAACTGAATTTATTTTTATCTTCAACCGGTCTCATTTATTTTTCTTGATGGGGTGTATTCTATATTTCATTGAGAATGGACCTGAGGTCAAGTAGAGGTGGACCTTCTTATCTAGGGTTTGGTAAAGTGATATCAATGTTTTCTTTTTATCTGGGTTTGGAAATTTTAGAGGTTATCTCCCTTTAGTTTTCATCAAGTTTTCTTATGATTTATCTTCGGACTTCTCTGGTTTCCCACTGGTAAGAGAGGTATATTTTTCTATTGGTTTAGTTCTTGTTACTCAACCATTATCTATTCCTTTTTACCGAATGGAACCATCTAAAATGAATGAGTTAAAGTAGCAATTGGATGATTTTTTAGAGAAATGATTTATATGGTCGAGTGTGTCGCTTTAGTCCATTCCCATTCTCTTTACTAAGAATTCTGGTGGAACACTTCACCTATGTTTTGATTTTTGTAAACTTAACCAAATTATGGTAAAGAAAAAGTATATGTTCTCACAGATTCATGATCTATTTGAAAAGATGAAAGGGGGAAAGTGTTTCTAGAAGTTTGATCTTCAATACAGTTATCACCAATTTAGAATAAAATAATATGAAATTCTAAAAATTACATTGTATATTATGTATGCCCATTATGAGTACCTTGTCCTCCCATTTTATCTAACCAATTATCCTGAAATCATTTTGGATTTGATGAACCTGATCTTCCAGAAGTACCTTGATATGTTCATGGTGGTCTTAGTGGATGACATCCTAGTTTACTCTATGTCTAAGGAGGATCATCTACATCATTTAAGAGATGTTATGGAACACTTGAGACATCAAAAACTTTATACCAATCTAGATAAATGTGATTTGTTGATTCAGAAAGTGATGTTATTGTGACACATGGTCTCAGAACCTAGAATTTTAGTTGATGTTTTAAAAGTGAAAGATATTATTACATGGTACCAATTGTGTAATGTTTTAAAGATTTATATATTCTTACATTTAGATAGATATTATCTCCAGTTCATAAAGGATTTTGGATAGTTGGATTTTTTGATAACTAATCAAACTTATAATGGAGAAAAGTTTTTTGGGATGATATATGTTAAATTTATTTTGTTTAATTGAAATGTCTTTTGAATTATTCATTGGTGTTTTCTATTCTAGATGTCATTTAGGGATATGTGGTCTTCTTTGATGCATCCAGTTCAGGTTTGGGATGTGTTCATGTAAGGGACCAGATCTGTGTGGATCAACTCTTTGCATGTTTTCAAAGATCAAGGTGTTCGAAGAGGGATCATAGGAAGTTTGGAGGTGTTCAGTTGTGAGAAGTTAGGAATAGGGGGTACATGACAAGACCAAGGGGGACACGATGTGTGACATTTGGGTTTTATAAAAATAAAACTGAGCATCAAGGTAACTCGTTTTTCAGCGTAAGTCGACCTTGATGTGGTACATGACGTGACAGGGAGTTACAGTTCATGTACTAACCCGCCATTGGGTATTTTTAAAGACACCCATCTGCTTGGGTTTTTCAAACCCTATAGCTTGAGTGCACCCCTTCTCAACCCTATAAGATCCAAACACATCTCTCTTCAACGTTCAGGTATTCCTTCATCCTCAATCGGTTCCCCACTTACTTATTTGACCCGTATTCAATATGAAGTAAGATCTACCTCTGTTATTTGGTTTATTTGATCTTTCTTCTCCAATTTCTCTTTTCCATGTTAAAGAGTTTGATCTCCATGGTTGTAAGGGATTTTATTTTGGTTTTTTATGTTGTTGTGCCATGATATCCTCAAGTGGATGCATTTTTTGCGGGGAAGGTGATCGTGATCTGTTGCTTTGATCTATTCCCAAGAAAAGAACTTAAGAAACCTTTTGAGGTAGTGGATTCGTGGCTTCAGTATTCTTTTACATGAAACTGTAGATATAGCATGTTTTATCCCTTGGGATTGAAATGAAATTGACATAATTTAATACTTTAACTGGACTAAAATAATTGGTTTGATCGCATGTTTTTCTTTGCAACATGATACCGATTTGCCTCTTGATTTTCTAGATAGTGTGATATCTATGATTTTCTTGTTAGCATGTTGCTCTTGATGAAATTGGTAAAGAACTTAATGCCAAAATTAATTGATAATTTATTGGCTAAAGATAAAGAGGCATGTAAATGAATTCAGTTGTTTTTGTTGTAATTTGGTGTTAATCAAATTAATTCAGATGTGAATGTCTATTTCTAGTTGGTTTTTAAACCCAAATCATGTTGATTCTTGTTGTTTAAAGGCATGTTAAATTAATTGTTTAATTAATTTGTGATAGCTATGATAGCTTTCTATTTAGGTTTCCAATATTTGGAACCTACTAATAATGAACTGGTTAATTCAAGAAAGATTAAAGAAATAGTTGTTTGATAAAAGATAATGACTCTTAGGGTTCTAAGTTACCCTATTTCTTGTAAAGGCAAAGAGCCTTATTCTTGGAGATGTGAAAGATCGTTTCATGTAAAGGCACAATTCCTTATTTAAGGATAAGAGCCCAATTTCTTTGTTATTTCCCACTACATGTGAGGTTTAATAAGCCTGGGTGGATGTTGTTTGATGTGGGGGAAAGGAGGCCTAGTGGTTGTGGCAATAGTTGATACCTAGAGTGATGAGATGCATCGGTTTATGTATGTGGGTGTCAGGGAGGACTCTGAAGATGATGAAATAGGTTGGATATGAATTATTGGATACTTACTAAATCTTGTTGGTTATTTATCTTCATTACTTTCCCAACTACTCAAGGAATCTAGTCTTTCTTACCCTCCATCCAAAAGTGGTGAAGATTCATAGGGTATGCCACATGCTTTCCGTGTTTATCTAATCAAAGGAGGATGGGTCTATGCTCTTGCTATTGGTGAAAAAGACTCAACAGGTAGTTCATCTACTCACCATGTTGATCTCCTTGTTTTTGGTATATTGGAAAGTTTTTATAGAATGGCTAGTAATATGGGAAAGTGATAATTCTGTTAATAAATGAATAAATAAATTATGTTAACCCATGGGGTTGGAGCTTGTTGGGATGCAATGTTGAGGTAATATTTCTGAGAAGCTGTGGACTTGGTTGGGTTATGCCTGGAGGGAATAAAACTTTGGTTTGATGCTAATGAAATGTAATGTGGAATTAATGATAGTAAATAAATGGTTCATGAATTAATTAATGTAAAGTGAAACTGATAAAAATAGATAAGGTAGTCTAATGTAGCTCTTTAAATGGTTGTGTGCTTATAAGATACTTAATATTAGCAGTATCAGTTGGGAGTTTGAGATATGTTAGCTGTAGTTGAGTCTAAGACTAGTTTATTCCCATAGTGTGGTGGTGAGATATATTATATCATGTAATTTTTGTGTTTCTATATGATACCCCACCCTGTCAGGTAGGGAAACTGACATGCTATGGATTCTAAGCCCAAGCGGGTGTTTTCCTCAACATCCTGATGGGATGATGGATGGATGACTACCCCCTTTGGCCCCACTCTCTTCTCTTGGTGGTTACTTGTGCTAATAGTAACAATAGTTTTTTCCCCAAAATATGTGTATAGAGGGATATAATGGCTTGTGGTTATTCACACACATATATTCTGGATACAGTTTCCTATGGACTACTATAGATGTAACATGTATTGGCTGTGATGGATTAAGGATCCTTACTCAGTATATATGATATAATGGATTGAGGTATAATGCCCTAAATATGATACACATTATGCGAGTTGTGGTGGCTCTTGAAAACTACCTGGTTAATTTGGTTACATGGATGTAGTGGTTGTGTTTCATGAGGTGCATGTTGTGGTGCTTCATCCTGGTGTCTGCGGGCAAGCCTTTTTTGAGAGAGATTCAAAGGACGTTCAACTTTGGGGAAAAGTGGAAAACTATTGGGGAAGTATTAGTGGGTTACCCTTGATATTATTTGTTATAATATATACTCTTGTATGCGATACTTGGTGAGAGTATCCATGGTGAGGATGGGAACTTAGTATACCTGTTTAGGTGATGAGTTAGTTTTACTTGGTGGTCATGGTGCTTTAGCATGATTTATTTACTTTTGCATGAGAAGATCCAGGGAGGATCCTACTAAGTATAATATTATACCCACCCTATGTATATCTAAACTTTTTTTCAGGTCACTTGGAGAAGGTTGGAAATCAGGCTGGTTACTACTATCTTGGGGTTACAAGTGTTGTTCGGGCTTCGTGGTCACTATTGTTTTTTTAATTTCTTTTGGTACTTGCAGTTTTCCATTTTAGCTGTAGTAGTTATTTCATGATATTATATATGCGTACTTGGGTTTTCTTTTATATTACAGTCTGAGTTGGAGTTGGTTGGTGTCTATATTATCTCTCTCTTTCACATGTGTTCTCTTAGAGGGTAATGCCTCCCATTTGTTTGTTTATTATACCCTTAGTGATAATTGCCAAATTGGGGATTACAGGAGGCTGGACTCATGGGTCACTATCTCCCTTCTCTCATTTCCATCCCAGGATCGGTACACTTTGTGGGAAGGGGGTCATGAAAAATTGGTATCAAAGGCCTGATTGAGTAATAGGATAGAGTTTGGTGTTAGGTAAAGGTGAGGTTGCATGGGTTGTTAGGGAAACAATGTCAGTTAAGTTTATCAAGTGATGTAAACACTAGATACAGGCTGATACATAGGAGTTTAGGTCCCTCTATGATCTGATGCACATACCTTTAAGTTTACAGTGGCCACTGAATGAGGTGATACTGGTTACATGGTAGAGACTTAGGAGAGGATCATGCCTCATTTTTCTTTGTGCCCGTTTTTGAATGGGTAGACCTTGGTATAGGTTAACATAAAATTAATTAAAGAAAAAAGTTAATTAATTAATGGTGGGTCTTCAATATTCCAGGCTTAGGAGCTCTAACTTTTTTTTTTTGCAGGTATGGTTCCAGGTCGACGTCGTCATCAGGTTCATATAGAAGATGTCCAACAGGCTCCACCAACAGATCACCATAGGGTAGATGTTGACAACGAAGAACCTTGGAGGAGGAAACTCTGAGAGTTTCAATTCTAGAGTCCGTAGATGCATGAGGTCTCCATTTTAGATGCAGTCACGGAAGACTAGTTGGAGGAGGTTGAGATATCCTTTAGTTTGATCTGTGCTCAGAAAGAGGATTAGGTGTATTTGGTTGTGACAAAGATTCATGGGGAAATGAGGTAGTGGTGGTTCTTATTCCTTAGGGATCATAAGCAGTCAGAAATCTCATTGGAGGAGTTCTGAGACCAGTTCAGAGTTGAGTTTCTTTCTTCGACCACGAAGGCATCCAATCACAATGAGATGATTACCCTTTGATAGGGGAGATCTAGTGTGTGAGAGTTTGGAATCCATTTTAGGAACCTCTTACAATATGATTCAGACCTGTTTCCAAATGAGGAGGTTAGGGGAAGACATTTTGAGGAGGCCTTGCATCCAGAGTTCTAGCACCAGGTCACCCTGTTTATGTTGAAGACATATCTTGATGTGCTGGAGAGGGAAGAGGTCATCGAGAGGAATTTATCTAGTACCAGATGTTCACAAGAGGGGAGTCTTAAAGTTTCCTCATGAACCAAAGCTATGGTCTGGGGTTCCCAGTTTTTAGGGAAGAATAGTTTCTATTTGTTTGGGGGTAGGTCCTAGCCCTCAACATCTCATTTATCTAGGGACTACATCTATCAGGCCTATTCCATGATATCATCCACTTATTTTTCTTATGGAGGATGAGTTCATCAATATTGAGAGTGGGTGACCTTTCAGAGTGGTCTATGGGCACTAGGTGTTCCACTCTAGGTTCCTCTGTTGAGGCGGTTCTAGCTGAGGCAGCAGTAGCAGGTTGCACTAGATTTGCATCAACATAGAGCAGATGGGGAAGGTAGAGGAAAACCCCATGATTCTCCCAATCCTCATTGATTAGAGCATGACTATAGTGGGGTTCACCATCAGGGTTAGATATTTTGTGGAGCAGGTTGTGGTCAGCTTCAAGTTTTAGCGTTTCCAGTTCCAGGCGAGCCAGAAATAGTCCGAGGTACCCTTTTCTTGTTTTCTACTTGGTTATATTTCTTGTTTGATTCAGGAGTGACACCCTCCATTATATCACCTTCCCTTTTCCATTATTTGGGACTTTATGTAGATAGTCTTCCAACTCCCTCATCATTGACTACCCCAGTTGGAGGTTGAGGTGACTTGTTTGAAGTATGTAGAGACATTGATCTAGTGTTGGGGAAGTACCGCTCTTGGGGATATTTCCTTTTTTTACAAATACAACCATACGATGTCATCCTCATATTGAAATGGTTATATTCGTTGCATGCTATTATAGATTTCTTTTGGAGGTAGGTGGTGTTCTTCGATGCTAATGGAGAGCCAACGATGTTTGTTGGAAAGAAATACCCTTATATGGGTCTGAGGCGTGTTCTATCCTTGTCATCCTTGATGGCTGAGCTGATGCTGATTTCTTCCAAGGTTTTGTAGTTGGCGTTTCCCAGGGTCGTAGAAGAGTACCATGTTCATTACCCACTCGATGAGAGGTCAAGTTTGGGATTGATCTACAGTGGGGAGTTTATACTATCTTTATGTCTCCATATATGATGACCCCTTCTGAGTGATGGGAGTTGTGTATAGAGCTCGATAGTCTTTTAAAGTGCAATTTTTTTCAGTTAAGTGCGTTACTGTGGGGTGCACCAGTTTTGTTCGTGAAGAAGGATGCCAAAAATTTGCGGTTGTGTATAGATTTTCATCACTTAAATAAGGTGACAATGACGAATTTCTATCCTCTTCCATGGATTGATGACTTATTTGATCAAATTAAGGGTTCAAGTTTTGTTCTCGAAGACCAATTTGTGGTTAGGATATCATCAGATGCTGCGAAGGGTGAGGATATCCTGAAGACTGCTTTCTTTTGTCAACATGGGCATTAAGAGTTTGTTTTAATATTGTTCGGTGTGATAAATTCTTCATCTGTGTTCGTGGGATTAAAGAATGTTGTGTTCCATGAGTTCCTAGATAATTTCATGTTGTTTTTCATCAATGAAATCCTTATGTACATCATATCTAAGGAGGATTATGCAGAGCATATGCACGTAGTTTTGGGAGTTCTTCTTCAACAACAATTGTTGGGATCTTGTCGAACAGTGAGTTTTGGGCTTGAGAAGTTTGTTTCTTGGGGAATGTGGTGTATCAGTAGGGATTATCCATGGATCCATCAAAGATAGAATCATTTTTGTCTTGGGAAACCCCCAGGATAGTGGTTGAGGTGCGAAGTTTCCTTGGTCTCATAGGCTATTACAGGAGGTTTGTAGCTGATATATCTCAGGTTTCGACTCCTCTAGAAACATTTACTATGAAGGATTAGGTTTTTATGTGGACTGATCAGTGTCAGGTATCTTTCAAGTATCTTAAGGAGAAGTTGGTTAGTGGTCTGATTCTTTGTCTTCCAAAAGAGGGAGTTCAGTTTGATTTTTTCTACAATGATTTGTTTCTAGGGTATGGATGTGTTATAATGTAGTAGATATCAGTTTGTTCTTATGGGTCTTAGCAGTTTCATCCCCATTAACGTAACTTTTCCACCCAAAACCTCAAGTTAGCGGCATTGGTGTTTTCTATAAATTTTTGGAGACATTGCCTCATTGGTGAGCGCTTCATGGTTTTCACCAATCATAAGAGCCTAAGGTATGTTTCCTCCCAGCATGACATGAACTTGCAACAACATCGGTGTATGGAGTTCATATAGGAATACAACTTTGAAATCTTTTATACACCTAGAATGGGTAATTTTGTAGCTGATGCGCTGAGCAGAACATCATGTAGTGATATTGTACATGATTTTGGTGATTCCTAAATAGTAATGGAAGAACATTCTACATTACATCTCGATATAGGAGAAGTTGGGGGAAGAGGTTGTCTTTACATATGAAGGTGTAGTAATATCTGGGGCAACAGGCGGAAGAGTCCCAGTTAGGGGATTTATAGGTGGAGGTATGGAGAGATGGATTTGTTTTTAGTGATGCCCCTAATGGTTGTTTTGAGGATGAAAAAAATTGAGTGTTATATTAGGGAAGGATTTTCGTTTCTTTGGAGATGTGGGAGACCATTCACATAGAGTTCTATAGTTTTCCTTTAGCAGTACATCCTAGTGCGACAAAGATGTACTGAGCCTTGAGGAGTCATTTTTGGTGGCCTCATATAAAGCTTGTAGTTCCAGAGTTTGTGTATCGATGTTTAGTCTGCCAGAAGGTGAAGGCCAAGAATTATGTCCCCGGTGGCTTGCTCCAGCCATTATATGTTCCTCAGTAAAAGTGTGAGTACATCTCAATGGACATTTTTACTAGTTTACCTCGAGCTTGGGGAGTACATGAAACTATTTGGGTGGTAGTGGAAGTTTAATGAAATCATCCCACTTTATAGTGATCAAGGTGTCGAGATATGTGTGGGTTTTGTTGAGGAAGTATCTAGAGGAGGTGGTGAGACTCCACAAAGTCCCGAAGACAATCATTTCTGATCAAGATCCTCATTTTACCTATAGGTAGTGGAGAGGTTTCCAACATGATTTCGGTTCTTAGATATTCCTTAGAACTTCTTTTAATCCATAGATGGACGGTTATACATAGAGGACCATCCAGACTCTTGAAGACATGTTTCCCTCTTTTGTCCTAGATTTTGTAGGTTTGTGGATAAGGCACTTACCCTTGGTGGAGTTTGCTTACAAAAATAGTTTTCACTCCATCCTTGGTATGGAATTGTTTGAATCCTTGTATGGACGACCTTTTTGTTCTCCATTATACTGGACTAGGGTGAGAGAGTTAGAAATTATCGGGCCAGAACTGGTGTAGAATAGGACGAAGATGGTTCAGGTGATTTATAAGAGGATGAAGGCAACATAGGATTTTTAGAAATCATATGCTTATCAAAGGATAAGACCTTCGGATTTTGATGTTGGGGATCATGTGTTTCTAAAGGTGACTCCCCATCATGGGAAATGAAGTTCTGGTCATGGGAGTAAGCCTTCTCCTCGGTTTTTTGGGCTTTTTGAGGTGTTGGATTGTGTTGGAGTTGTGTCATATTGGGTAGCACTTCCCCCATAGATGAATTGGGTACATGACGTTTTTCATTTTTTTCAGATCCGTTATTATCTTCATGAAAACTCTCACATCATAAATTGATTAGAGATCGATGTTGACAATGATGTGACCTTCGATGAGTGGAATGTAGAGATCCATGACCGCAAGGAGAAAGAGTTGTGTGTGCATGTTATCCCCTTGGTTTGTGTCTTGTGGTGACACGGTGGCATGGAGAAGACTATATAGGAATGTGATTCGCAAATACGTGCTTAGTATCCTGATTTGTTTGACGTTTAGCTATTTCCTAGTAATGGTGTACGTTCTATGGTTGTATACCTTTCCTATCTATGAGGTGGATTTATTATATTGATTATTGTGTCTTTCTCTCTTTGAGAGATATCTTCCTCAGGAGAGTGTTTTGGAGCTGGTTTTTGTTGTCACGATGTGTCACATTGTTCTTTTTATATGGTTCAGCTCCTGTGGTGGTGAGAGCCTTGAGAGGTATCTTGCGGGGTGGATGTTCAGACAACCCCTTTTTTTTCCTATTAGGTTGGTTTTGGATTCTTTATGATGAGAATGTTTTGAGAGGTATCTGATTTAAGGGTCCAGATCTGTGTGGATCAACCCTTTGTGTGTTTTTGAAGACAGGGGTGCTCGTAGTAGTATTGGAGGAATTCTGGAGGAGTTTGGTCATGAGAAGATAGAAATTGGGGGGTATATGGCATGACCAAGGGGGACACAATCTGTACTGTTCGTGTTTCATAACAATAAAATATATAATTTAAGTGACACATTTTTTGGCGTAAGTTGGCCTAGAGGTGGAACATAATGTGACGGGGAGGTACACATCAAGTACTACCCATCCAATGGGTATTTTTAAAGACACCAATCCTCTTGGGTTTTTCAAACCCTACGGCTTGAGTGCACCACCTCTTGACCCCATATGACCCAGATGAATCCCTCTTCAATGTTCTGGGATTCCTTCATCATGGATCGGTTTCCCGCTTCCTCCTAAACCTGTCTTCAATCAAAGGTAAGATATACCTTCGTTATTTGGTTTCTTTAATCTGTCTTCTCTAGTTTCACTTTTACATGATATGGTGTTTGATCTTCATGGTTCTAAGGGAGTTTCATTCGGTTATTGATGTGGTTGTGATGTGACATCCTTGGGTGGATGAAGTTGTTGCGGGGAACGTGATCATGATCCATTCCTTTGATATGTTCTCTAGAAAAGAACTTTGGAAACCTTTTGAGGTAGGTAATTTGTTTCTTCACTATTCTTTTACATGAAAATGTAGAGTTAGAATGTTTTATCCCGTTGGATCACAATGGAATTAACCTAATTTAATACTTGAACTAGATTAAAATAATTGGTTTGATCACATGTTGTTTCCTTACACCGTGATAACAGTTTGCCTCTTGATTTTCTAGATAGTGTGATATCTATGATTTACCCATTAAAATGTTGTTCTTGATGAAATTAGTAAAGAACATAAATCTGGAATTAATTGATAATTAATTGGCTAAAGATAAAAAGGCATTTAAATGAATTCATTTGTTGTTGTTGTTGTAATTTGGTGTTAATCAAATTAATTCAAAGGTGAATGTCCTTTTCCAGTTGATTATTAAACCCAAATCATGTTGGTTCTTTTTGTTAAAAGTAATTTAAAATTAACTTTTTAATTAATTTGTGATAGCTATGATAGCTTTATGTTTAGGTTTCCCATATTTGGAACCTACTAATAATGAACTGGTTAATTCACGTATTTAAGAACTGGTTGTTTGATAAAAGATAATTCTTCTTAGTTTTCTGAGTTACCCTCTTTCTTTTAAAGTCCAAGATCCTTATTCTTGGAGCTATGAGAGTTTGTTGTGTGTGAAGAAAGAATGCCTTATTTAGGGCCAAGAGCCCAGTTTCTTTGTTCTTTCTTGCAATTTACGATGTGTTATGAGCCTTGGTGGATGTTGTGAGATGTGGGGGAAGGGCGGCCCAATGGTTGTGGTGGAAATTTATGCCTAGAGTGGTGATATGCATTGGTTCATACATGTGGGTGTCAGGGAGGACACCAGAGATGATGAAAAAATTTGGATATGAATGATTGGATTCTTGCTGAATCTTGTTGGTTGTTTTTCTACTTTATTTTCCCCACTACTCAAGGGATATGGTCTTTATTACCCTCCTTCTAGAAGGGAAGAAGACATTTAGGGTATGCCATGTTCATTCCGTGTTTAGATTCTCGAGGGAGGATGGGTATACGATCTTGCTATTAGTGGAAAATACTCGACAGGAAGTTAATCTACTCACCATGTTGAGCCCCTTGTGTTTAGTATCTTGGAAAGTTTTTCTAAAATGCTTGGGAATATGGGAAATTAATAATTATATTAATAAATGATTGAATAAATGATGATAACCCATGGGGTTGGAGCTTCCTAGGATACAATGCTGAGGTAATATTTCTGAGAAGTTGTGGACTTGGTTAGGTTATGCTTGGAGGGCATAAAACATTAGAATGATGATAATAAAATGAAAGGCAGAATAAATAATAGTTAATTAATGGTTAAATAATTAATTAACGTAATTTGTAACTGATAAAAAGTTATAAGGTAATCTAATGTATCTCTTAAAATGGTTGTGTGCTTATAGGATACCTAGTCATAGCGGTCGCAGCTAGGAGTCTGAGAGACGTTCGCTTCAGTTGATTCTAAGACTAGGTTATTCCCATAGTGTGGTTGTGATCTATATTACATCATGTAATTTTTTTGTTTCTATATGCTACCCCACCCTATCAGTTATGGAAACTGACACCCTAGGTATTCCTAGCCTTGGTGGGTGTTTTCCTCAACATCCTGAGGGAAGGATAGATAGCTGACTACCCCCTTTGGCCCTGCTCTCTTCTCTTGCTAATTACTTGTACTAGTAGGCACAATGGTTAGATTTCCCTATATATTTGTGTAGAGTTCTATAATGGATTCTGGTTATTCACACACATATATTTTGGATATAGTTTCCTATGGACTACTATAGGTGTAACATGTATAGGTTATGATGGCTTGAGGATCCTTACTCAGTGTATGCGCTATAATGGATTGTGGTATAATGTTTGAAATATGATACACATTATGAGAGCTATGGTGGATCTAGAAAACTACCGAGTTAATTTGGTTACATGGATGTAGTGGTTTTGTTTCATGAGGTGCATGTTGTTGTGCTTCACCTAGGTGTCTACGGGTATGCATTTTGGAGAGAGATGCTTAGGACGTGCAACATTGGGGAAAAGAAGCAATCCAGTGGGGAAGTGGTAGTAGGGTACCCTTGATATTCTTTATTATATTATATACTTTTGTATGCGATACTTGGTGAGAGTATCCATGGTGAGGCTGAGATCTTAGTATAATTGTTTAGGTGTTGATTTAGTTTCCCTTGTTGTTCATTGTGCTTTAGTATAGTTTCTTTACTTTTTAACAAGAGGATCTGGGGAGGATCCTACTGAGTATACTGTTATACTTACCCAATGTATATCTAATCTATTTTTTTAGGTCACTTGGATCAGGTTGGAGATTATGGTGGTTACTAATAGATTGGGGTTATAGGAGCTGTTTGGGCATCGTGGTCACTGCTATTTTTTACTTTCTTTTGTTACTTTCTATTTTCCCTTTCAGATGTAGTAGTTATTTCATTACATTACATATGTGTACTTGGGTTTTCTTTTATATTGTAGTCTAAGTTGGAGTTGGTTGGTTTATTTCTTTTCTATCTCTTTCTCATGTGTTCTCTTAGAGGGTAATGCCTCCAATTTGTGTGTTTACTATTCCCTCGGTGCTAATTGCTAACCCAGGGCCTACTGGAGGTGGGACTAAGGTCACTATCTCCCTTGTTGCATTACTGGCCTAGGAGGGGTACACTTTGTGGGGAGGGGGTCTTGACAGTTCATATGTAGGGTGATCACATAGTTTCCTATGGATCTCATAATAATAGTACAAATAATAAAAATTATCCAAACCATAACCTTGAAAATTGTAGTTTTGATACATGAAATTTAGATTTGGAGACATTACCTTTTTGGAGAAAGGTTTACCATGTATTCTGACCAAAATAACTTGAATTATATATTCTATCAAAAATATTTGGATATCCACTAGATGAGTTTTTTGGAGAACCTAAAATATTTTTATTTCGATATTGCGTATACCCTGGGGAAAGGGAATTTCATTACTGATGCATTTATCTAGAATATTCCAACCCATTCAATGAAAGAATCATCTAAATAGTGGCAATTGACGAAACATTTTTCACACTTTCATATTGGAGTATGAGAAATAGGTGTTGATGTTGTCTTGGACAATGTTAATTTAACCTATACTCTTATCAGGTTGGTTCTTCAAGAATAGACTATCTTTATGGTGGGGAGATTATTATTGATTGGTCATTATCCTCAGAGGGTGTCCTATATATTCAGAACTATTTTTTTATGCTTTTATCCATGATAAAAATTCTGATAGTGGATTACCATAATTCCAACTGGTCTGTTCACCCAGGAACCAGAAAGATGTTTCATGATATAAGCCAGTGATTATAGTGGATGGGTATGACATGAGACATTGCTAACATTTTTTTTTCGCTGCTATACTTTCCAACATTTCAAAGTTGAGCATTAGAAGACTTTGGGTTTAATTTAGCTGATTCTAGTGCTGACATGGAAGTGGGATGAGATTTATATGGACTTTTTTGTTGGGTTTCCACGTACCTAAAGAAAGAAGAATGTGATATGGGTTGTGATTAATAGGATGAACAAATCATCTCACTTTATACCCATTCAAGATACAACCAACGGTGAGGAGTTTTTAAATCACTATGTGAGAGAGAGTTTTTGTTTTTACAGAGTTCCACCTTCTATAGTCTCAAATAGAGATACCTATTTTACTTCTCTCTTTTTTAGAGGCCTTAAGTAGGCAGTGGGATTTCAAGTTCATTTCAGTACTACATACCTTATAGAGATTAATGGATAGGCAGAGAGGGTTATAAATATTTTTGAGGATATGCTTCGTACCTACGACCTCAATTTTAGTGGAGCTTAAGATGACAGTTTGGGACTGGTTATGTTTTCCTATAACAATAGTTATCATTCCATGATCATAATGGATACTTTTGAGACCTTGTATGGTTGGAATTGTAAATTTCTATTCTTTTGGTCATAGATCAGTGGAAGTTCCTCATTTGGACCAAGCTTGGTTCAATAAATGACATCAAAGATTTAGTTGATTATCCAGAGAATGTTAATAGTATAGAGCTAGTATAAACTTATTCTGGTCATCAGTGTAGACTTTTGTAGTTTTTAGTTTGTGACCAGTTATTCTTGAAAGTTTCAACTTTTTTAGGTCATCATTGGATTGGAAGGAAAGGGATGCCTACTCCTTGTTCTATGGGACCTTTTGAAGTGGATGAGTAGGTGGGGAGAATAGCTTACCATTTATCACTTCCACCGTATTTGAGATTGATACAAAATTATTTCCATGTATCATTGTTACAAATTTTCTATCTGGTCTGTCTCATGTATTAAGACGGAGTGATCTTGATGTTAATCCTAATTTATCTGTGACTAAGCATCCTTCCAAGATTGTTGATTTTGAGACCAATGTGCTTAATGGGAGGATTATACCTTTGTTCTCTGTGATATGGAATCATGGTTATGATTCTTAGGACACCTTATGTTTTGAGGCACTGATGGGAGAGTAGTGTCATCGCCTTTTTGATATAGAAGCTTCTTGATGGGATTTCTAAGGATATAAATTTTTAATGGTGGGAAGGTTGTAATTCCCCATTATTTTTCTATTGGGTATGTTTTATCTTTTTGTTTGGTTTTACTTTTTTGTTGGTCATGTAATTCCAAGAAGGATTTGAGAGGATACCTTTAATGGTGAATTTATGATTTTTTTTGGAATTTATAGAATATAACATAATGTTTTTCAATCTTCATGGGATTGACACATATTGTAATGGGGTTACATGATATTTAATCATCGCCAAGAAGATTCCTTGAAATGGGTAAACAACATGAAAATTTACACACCATGTATAGATTACACACCGTATAAATATTAGAAATAGGTTTTTTTAAAAACTAATATGGGGTTTTTACATATTTAGGATTTGATAATTACATGACGTTTAATTTGGTTTCACACTATGTAAAATCATATTTTTGGTTTTAAGAAGTCTGTTTGGAAAAAATTACAATTTCATACCTATAGGATCCCTTTCTCTCAACCTAGAAGATCTTAATAAGATATTTTGGTGGTCTCCAATCCTTTTAGATCATTCGTTAAATGATTGATCATCATGTTTCTTATTGTGATTCTATCTGGGTAAGTGGTCTTACTATATCTTCATTCTCTCTCTCTATTTACTCCTTGGAGTTTGATAGATCATCTTTGGATTGATGGATCTAAAATCTATGTTTTCTAATCTTGATTATACGTTGTGTTCCCAGATCTTCTATTCCTTAGTTTTCCATTGGTGAATCTTGTTGAGAGCATTGTGATTATAGGAAAAATCTAGGTGTTTCTATTTAATATTGACCAATTAATTTAAATATTTAATCTATTTTTTTCTATATTTATTTCATCTGATTTGAGAAAATCCAATTTTATTCAAATTGGAACTTCGATTTTATTCAGTATGGATATTTTGAAAAACCCCAAAATCTAATACAATTAAAATTTGGGTTGTGGATTGAAATTGATGTAAATTATGAAATGATTTGAGAATTTATGTTGGGAAATGTCTAAAATTAAAATTATAAAAACCAATTATTGGTTTTATTTGAAAAAGGCATGAAACGATGAAAAACCCATAATTTGGTTTTGAACGTGAATCGACATTTTGGAAATGAAAATTAGGAAATTGAATTATGAATTATGATATATGTGAAATGAAATGATCTCCCATTTTTTGTGGATTTATTGAGCACATGAGAACATGTGTGGTTAGTGGGTTATCTATGATGAGCACACTCAGATGGTAATTACCTAGTAATGATTTTCTGATTACAACTCTAAAAACCCATTTATGTATTTATTATCCCCTATGGGATATTGATGTGTCCTCTTCAACCTGAGCCTAAGGGATGTGTGTACACATATTTCCATGATAACTAATATGAGATGTGTGAGGATCCCATAACTAGAAACTCTCGTACCATAGGTTAAAACACCATGGTTTTTAATGTGACTATTTTTATTATATATTCCAGTGATTATGAATCTAATTTAATAATTAATAGTGATTTATATAAACTATTTTATATAAATTTTATATTTAATCCATGCTTGAAATATTTTCCATCATTCTGAAATGAAGCATATTCTTTTTAAAAAATGAAAATGTACTTGCATGTCTATTTTGATTAAAATTGAAATCGTGATTTAGTTTATTATTATGGAACTCTTTGTGACACCCTACAAGAATTTTTAGCACACACTGAACCTTTTACTTCATCCATTTATATATTTTTCCCTCCCATTTCCTAGTAAAGGAAAATTTCCTCTTGGAGGAGGTGGATTTTATTGATCCCTTGGGGATTGGAGTGATGTGTTCTCTAGGACGTTGTGTTTTTCTTGTTATAATTTGAGTAATTTGATCATGTACTATTTATGTTTTGATATACATGTTTGGTTTATGTTACTATCTCCTTGAGGATGTTTGAGCATACAGATATGTATCTTTATCTTCCACTATTTTTCTGGAAAATTTGTTCCCTATTTTTTCTTGTATGATGCAAAGTGCTAGTCTTCAAGTTGTGGGGTTCAATAACACCCTTCATGTATGTCAGTTTCAGATCAAGTATTAGTGTACCAGGGTATCTCGGCTCTTTTACGACATATATAGTCCTCCAATGAATTATGTATTATTTTTATCTCTTGTGACTCATGGTATGGTGCATGAATGTTTAGCATAATCCTACTATGTTATGGTGTATCTGTGGTTAGATTTGATTTATAATTTTTATTTATTTTTTATATTATTGTCACATTCATATGGTTCCTTGATGTTACCATCTTATGTAATGCCTCACTATTCATAATTATGATCCTCAACTTTTTATGTCACAATGTTATGCCACTTGACTCACTTATACTACTTTAATTCATAATATGCTTCGATTATTCTCTTATGGGGCTTTATATATAACCCCTTTGTTAGGTGCATCATTGGGTTATCCTATTCATTATTAGAATATCAATGGATCTTAAGGGAATGTTATGTATTTTTAAACAATGTCTTTGTGTCTCTATTTCAATTCATTATTATATGTGTCAAATTACCCAAATACAATTGGCCTTGAAATCTTTTAGGACTTTTTTGTGTGTATATTTATGGACTAAATCATGAGTTAAATTGTATAAAAAATATGGGTTGTCTTTACTATAATTAATCATACCTTATTCATCCATTGAAAGGTTGTATATGAGTGTAATATCATAATATGGAACCTAGGGGCATACACACTAACTTTTTGGAAAACAATTAACTCATCTAGAACCCATGGAAATAAATTCACCCTTATAAAAACAAATAAACTCATCTATAACATGGGGTATATTACCTATATCTACAAAGAAACAATTAAAATGGAATGTGATACCCAAGGGAATACTCTCTCTCTCTCTCCTGATAAATATAGAAAACCACCTAGAAACAAAGTTAAAACTCCCCCTTTTGGGAAACACATTAATAACATTTGAAACCCACGGTCAGACTATCCCTACTAAGAAACATGTATCATATCATCTGAAACCTAGGGTAAAAATCTCCCTAATGGGAAAAACATATCAGATCACCCAAAACATAGGGAAAATATCCATATTGAGAAATACTTACACATAATTAGAAACCTAGACATAAAATATCCCTATTGGGAAACAAATAAAATATCATCTGTAATATGGGGTTGGGCATGTTCCCCATTTGAAAACATCGCTAACATAACCCAAAAATAGATCCCATCTCCCTAGGACAATCACATATATTACACAATAGGGAATCACAACACATCCATGATATCACTAGTGATTCAAAAGGGAACTATCCACTCAATCATAGCCTAATTTCTCAAGTATCTCTTATTCATCCTCCTAGACACTTAGACCTATAATTCAATAAAATTTCCATCCCTTAATAATATAACACTAAACCCATAATCATCCTCAACTTTCTCACTATGGAATACACTATTTTCATAACAGAACCATCCGAGGACACTACTATAAATAAAGGAGAACAATTTTAACCATCTAGTTCTATGGTGACAACTGAGGTCAAAAAAACCTATATGTCTACATTACCCCTCGTTAGGTTCAATATGATGTTAGGTAACCCATGGAGATCTCTTAGATCCCACCATATTCTAGAAAACCCACCTAGGATACTTAATTTCACTCTCATATCTCAGGTTAATCACATCTCTAAGAGGTCATATATTCCCTCATCATCGCTATATTTGTGTCATGGATCATTAGACTCAAAAGAAATGACACTATAACATTGTACTAGAGGAATGTATTCATGATCATCCCCATTTCAAAAAATCCTAGTCCAGACCTCATGCACCTAACCTATCCATAACCTACATAGGTTATACCCACAATGGTACTCATTCACTACTAGTAGAGGAAAAACTCACCATTATCTCTAGTCATTTAGTTCAAATGCTACAGGTTTTCTCAAGAATCTTGCATCCTTAGGAAAATTATTTCCTTATCCAACATTAATTCCTTTTTAAATGGGAATAAGGGGACATGACCAAGGTCCTTTATGGATAGTCATTATGATTCTACACCTATCATGTCATGTTAACTCATGGAATTTATTTATAATAAATCCCTCATTCATTGATGGATGAGTCATCAAGCTAGTACTCAAGGTTCTCATGTGCCCCTTATTGGAATTAGAAAGGAAATAATTTCAAAAAAATTCAGTTGATCACCATTTCATAACAAGAACACATATCATATGTTCAAAAAAGTGTATAAAAATTTGGGGGTATGTTTATAGATTACAAATCTCATATAGGGTTTCTCCACTTAAGTAAACACCAGCCACTCTCACCCAAACTCATCCAAGCCTCATCCAAGATTATATAAACTTCTAATTTCTTATATCAAGCCACAAAATTAAATTTAATTTATTATAAAAATTTATAATTAATTATAAAAATTAATTCAAATAATAATTACCTAAAAACCCACCTGACCATCTCCCCTCACTAAAACTATGACCAACCACACCTTGAAGACACATAGGGTATCCCAACACCATATAGAGTAAAATCCCTAACATTATTCACTAATTCTTCCATCAATATCATCAAATTTAAGGAAAATACCTAAATAAATTCACCACTTTATGTACCTCTTGTGAAATAGTGAGAAACAATGTGCACTCATTATCACAGGATGTTGTCTATCTGTACCGAGTAAAAGTTCAATCATCATGGATGGTTTATATAGTGCTATGATGTAATCCTTTGAGAAAAAACTAATCAAATATCACTAAATATATCAGTCATCATTGAGAAATAATAATGATGGAATAATGAAAATATTCATACCTCCAACACTGAAAAATATCTACCAAAAAATCCAAGAGAATAGGGGATCAAATATGGAAGAGTGAGGGTGATATTTGATTTATTCATCCCTCTCATGACATACCATTACCATAAATTCTTTATGGGTATGACCAATAAATTCTAGGTATTCCCCTATAAAATGAAGACCAATGTTGAGGTCATGGTCCAACCAAGGGGGTTACATAATGTCTCTTCCTTTCCAAGCCAAGTCCAATTGTAACCCTTTTGAACACCCCCAACAAAGGGACCATTCCCCTTCAAGTCTCCATCATAGAATAACACCCATAGTCAACGACATGAAGTGATTCATTTATTGGAGGATCTATCAACCTTAAATCCTTATGTAAAGTCTCTCTAATTATACACACCATAATATATGGATATATTCCATTATAGTGTGACCAAAGGAGGGAACGACACAATGGGAAACTGTAGAAAAAAACACCAGGGTTGTCAACTTATCCCCCACTCCAACTCTTACCTATGAATATAAATTACCTTTATAATATCAATCAATATTTGAAAATATATCCTTTAGATGTTCAAACCTTTAAAAATTTTATCTGAATCCATGTTTTCAAAACTACCCCAACTATATATCAAAAATTCAAATTCCACTTGAATTCCAAAACTCATAGAAATATGGGTCATCTCCTCCTACCCTTCTCATTAATTATTTATCAATAACTCATTCCCTACCACCAAATGTTGACTGATTTTTTGTTGCACAACTCCAAATAGAATGTCCATCCTGAGGCACTATGGTTTTATTGAATGGATCCTATTCTAGAAAATGGTTCTCACCATTATAAAAATTTTACCATATTGGATGATTCCAAATATATAGTTGTCCCCACCTTCAAAAACACTTATTGAAAAACTTTTTCAGTGGTCTATCAACCCACTCGGTTTGGTTTCCATACCACGACACCCAATTTAATGTTAAAACCACTCACTTTTACTCTATATTCCAACTATTCTTAAAAAAACTCATCTATATCTTTGGATGCATAATCTAATTTCCCAATAAAGATTACAAAATTTTCATAGGAATAAAATGATCATCTAAAAATCCACAATAATGAAAAATCAAAAAATTCCATTTACTTACATGTTTTCTTTCTTGACCAACTAAATGAGTTGCTGTACTCCGCTAGTATGTACTAGAAAATATCTAATCTGAATAAATCTCAGATCCTATAAAATAAATCTGAATCCTGATGCCAACATCCATACTCAGTCTTGTAACACATCAAAAATATAAATATTGTTCTTACTATGAAACTATAAAAAATTAAATTCATCTACACACTCGCATCTAAGTCACACCTTGACTATCCAATGCCTAGTATCATAACACCCATGACCCTACCCACATGAGGTTCATACTCCTTTATCACATAATCTATCCAATGCCACCGGTAGTGATAAGACATGGTTGTCCCATTTTTACCCAAATGAAAAAACAAAACATCAATCACTACCCATTTCTAGTTCACTGAAAAAACAATCCTCGACATTCTAGAAATATCTATTTGAAATAAGGGGCATACCCTCCAATATCCACTGATGAACTCTCCACCATAATACATCACTTATATCTCTCCTTAAGTGTGACCTCTATAGGTTCCACCATCACACGTGTGTTTCTCCTCTCCATCCATGCTCATCCATCCTTCCATCATTTAATTTTATTCATCTATGATATCACTATCCATATCATAGGAAACATTCCTCATTATCATCAAAACATTGGGCACCCATTTCTATATGAATATCATTGATATTATCAATCATAATCCTAAACATAGTCTCTAACTGATCCACAAACCAATGGGGAAAAAACTATCCAACACACACTGCCCCAATCTCAACCAAATGTAAAGGCTATACACTTCTGTAAAACCTAGTTGCAAAGCCCAACTTATGAATCCATGAGTTTTACATCATCAAACCATGGATCACATGTCCAACCAACTAACCATGTACCTATCACATGTCAATCTCATCTAACTAAAGCACCCTAGTTCTTTCTTTCAACAATCCCAATATCCCACTCAAGTTAAGGATAAATATGTGATCACCCACCATATGAGCATCATTCCAAAAATTGATACATCTCTAATTCTCCCACTGAACCTCAATATGTATATCCATAACCAATAGGGTCAACCACCCCATTGATCATACCCTTAATGTCCAACATTGATACCAAAATAAATAACACTCATGGATATTTACGTCAAGAAAACTAAACAAATCTCACATTACTATACCACATACTTAATATAACTCCTTATGAATCAGTCACAAACATAAGTAATATACACTTTCTTCTAATATCTAATGACACTCATAATTTTAGGTTAACCTCTCTATTAGGTTACCCTCATACATCACAAATCAACTTTAAATATGGCAAGAAAGCATGATGTTGCTCAATCATAGAACTCATCTCACCAATACCTTAAGTATTTTCTCAAAAGAACTTGGATCTACCACCTATTCCATAAACCATGTCTCAATTAGGTCACAAACCATGCGGAAATATATCTACTCTTGGAAAAATACTCAAATGATAAAATACCCACTCAAGAGTTCATATATATATGTGTGTGTGTGTATATATCCATCAGGTGTCACATTCCAATTCATCATCCCGGTATAGGGAAATATTCCTCATTGATCATGTGAATACCATACTACCACATTAAATATCACAATCTCATCCACACATATATTAGGGAATCTACCTATGATGATCTTTGTTGAGTAAATAATATGCATATGGTTTAATTAAGTTTAATTACATTAAAATCTATATTGGAAAACACAATATTGGTTTTATGCTTCAAGTAATTTTACCCACATCACAATCACCTATAAAGGGTTCATCATAAATGCATCCAATTCTTTAACTGAACCACTAAGGGTCACTATACATCTCATACATAGTGGGACTATAAATTCATCATCAAGGAGAGTCCCTTGATAATATCCACATGAAGTTTTATAAATGAAAATATATCATGGTATTGATAATTATAAATCGACAAAAATTTATATATAAAAATAGAATATAATTTTTTTACAGTCTAAATAGTTGAACCCCATGTGTCAGTGATATTAATGACAAGAAAGCAAAAGAATTTCATGTGAATCCTATGTTATATAAATGTTTCATATACCAAAGCCTCTATAAATGGGCCAATATCCAAAAATAAAAAACAAAAAACTGAATACACAACATCATAATTGAATATATATCTCAATCATAATAGTAATAAATAATAACATAAATCCCATATTTTTTGTAACATAGAATTCCCAACAAAATGGTGTTTGTGACACACCAGTCCAAGGTCTCTCTCAGGAACCAACACATCCATAATACCTATATATTATACATAAAATTTTAAGAAAAATAAAAGGTTGATATGATACCACTTTTTAACTCCCCATCATATGACACTCGACCAGTGTGTTTGGTCATATAGTACACTAGTCTGGGCACTAGGTAAGTGATTGCAGGCCAGAGCACTACACTAGTCTGGCCAAATTCCTAGACACTTCAATTGAAAACCTAGGTAATCCAATAAATAAATAAATATTATTATTTATAAGTATTATATTTATGGATTCATAATAAACATATTTCTAAAAATAATTTTATAAAAAATTCATTTGAAAAAGGAAATATTTTATTTAACAAAAAAATTTCTCATGAATTAAATGGTTTTATTTTAAAGATAAATTTGTTATTTTATAAATTTAATTTTATAAAAAGAACAAAAATTTGGGAATAATAATATATTTTATATCATTGGGTTTGTTTTTTTATTTTTCTAAAAACATTTTTTTAGTGAATAGTGGAAAATGTCGATTTTTTTTAAAAACTGTCATTTATTTTCATTAAATAAAGAAATTTAAGAGTTACATTCCATTTTGGATGTGGTTTTAAATTAAATTTAGATCTACTTTATGTAAATAAATCTAAATAATTAAATATGAATTGAATTTATATATTATTTTGGTATAAGTTCATTTTTATGATAAAAACACAATTTTCTAACAATTAATTTCCAGTACCTTCTGTACACTAATATGAAAAGTAATTTCTTCCACTTATACATATTTAATCATTTGGATTATATATTTTTAATTATTAGTTTTAAGTTTATTAATGAGTTAAATATCATTTTTGGTCTTTATGAATATTAACCGTGTTAAAAATCCGTCACTTTGGTAAATGGGTAAATCTGGTTAATAATGGTAAAAAATAAGAAATAAGGATAAAAAATATTATATTATTTATTATTTTATGATAAAATTTCTAAACATATAACCTTATATATTAATTTTAATTTGTTTACGTGTCTCATTACTTTGGGAGTTACTTAATATTATTTTAAAACATTGAATAATTACAATTGTGTCACACCACTAAATTATAAAAGGGAACCTCATCTCCTCAAATATTTGTACACATTTAGCCTTATAGATCAACTAATATAAACCCACATAACCTCCAAAAATACCTAACCATGTCACATATGTATTGGTTTTCTGAAAAACCAATCCTTGAAGGATTAAGTCGTAAGATGAATGGTGACATTTGAGGGGAAGGTATAAGTACTATTGATCCAATTTCATGTTTATTTCATATTATATCTCATTAAAATATATTATAACAACTATAAAATAATGAAAATTTTATATTATATATACTAAAATTTTATAATATTGATATAAAAATCCTTTTTTATATATTTTTTCAACCTCTTATAAATGAAATCATCAATCTTACTTATGTCTCGATTACCACCTCAACAAAGAGATGTGTTTAATTTTCCATCAATAACTCACACAAATAGTTAAAAATATGGAATTAATTAATTATAATATATTTTTCAAATTATTTTATTATTATTTAATGATAATATATTACTTACCTTCTTAATAATTTCATCGATTGGAAATTGATAATGTTGCTCATTTATACATGTGGAAAATCACCTCTATGAATCTTTTTGATTCATTTTTCATTCTAACATACAATTCTGATCATACATATGGATATAATGAATTAATATTACATGTATAAAATATTTATGATTTGTAAAAATTAAATTATTATCCATATTTTTCTTTTCCACTTGGTAGAACAATGAAAATATCTTTCATGAGTACATATGAACTACCATATTCATGAAATTATTTGGTTCATTTATCATGAACTCATGAGATGGTTTGTATTAATATGGTATCTAATGTATAAATATAATAATTATAATTTTTATTATTATTTTAATTTTAATGGAACCGTAACCTTATTTGTGATGGCCAGTGCACTGATGTTTTCTTCTGGTTATAAACCAAATGGCCCCAAAACATCCAATGTGAACTTAATCATTTTAGAAACTAAATAAAACATGTTAATAAATGAAATAAAATGAATAATAATAGTTAAATTAACATGAATAAGGTTATTAATAAAGTTTAAAACTAAAATAATTTTATTATTCAGGAGTTAGATAATGTATGAACCTAAACAAGACTTATGATAAGGGATTTTCTTTTAAAAAATTGTTTTAAATGTTTTAAAATATTTCCCTAATATATCCATGTTATTTTAAATGTTTCCTGAATTTTCTTATTTATTCATTAAAGAATTATAAAGGTTATTTTTTACTATATTTTAATTAATTTATAGATTTTTAAAAAATAATCATTCCATCGTTTTCCATATGGGTTATTTTTTAATTTTTATGATAGTGAAAAAAGAAATTATTTTTTATTATATACTGCTTGATCAATTTTTTCTGCCATTATAGAAATTATTTTTTATCAATATTCATATATAATCAAACATTTTTTTCAATTTAGTTGATATTAATGATCTTCTATGAGTTTTTCAACATTAATATTTCTCAAATAAAAAATGATATCTCTCAATATGGTTATATAAAAATGGAAAGTGTTTTTCTTATGGGTTGGAATTATTTTTTAAATATTTTTATGATGAAAAAGTCTAATATAATATTTTTTTTATAATATATTAAATTATCATTATATATTATGATGAGTGATATTGATATAATTGTCCAATATATTGGTTAATAATGTTGTCTTCAAAGGTGAAAATAAGGGAGATAACCAGGTTGGTTACTCCTAAGGAATTAACTGATACTTAGGTTTTTATGAAATGGTTTAATCACAAATGAACATAGGATATTAATAATATTTTCGAAGATACATATATAATAATTTAAAAAATGGGTTTTATAAAAATTTTGGATTTCATGATGGAAAAGAGTAAAGGTTAAAGGAATTGTTTTCAAATGAATTTTTTATAAAGACCCTAACTTGAGTTTCTCAATGATGAATTCTAATTTATTTTGTTTTCATAAGATACAAGTAATATCATATCAAAGGACTTAATAGTTTAGTATTTTTGGTAAACCAGATATATACTTCAATTGCGCATTACATTTGAATATAGAAATTACAATATAATTTTTATTAATAATATCATTATTCCATTAAGATAATACTTAAATATCATTCATAGTACACCTCGTGGATTCCTAGGAATTGAAACGAAATAATGGTGATCTCAAATTCTTATTATGAAATAAGTACAATGTAAGCTATCATGAATCAATAATAATAATCAATATTTCAAGGTAAATATCTTAATACAAATTCCATGTAATAAACTGATATGTATATTCATCCAGAGTAATATAAATGCGAAAATATCATGGATAATAATCAACATGGAAGTTTAAATAACTGAAAACACATTTAATTTAATTAATAACTGTAATATCATAACTAGATATGTAATAATACATATGTAAAGGTGAATAACTAAAAACACATGTCATTTAATCAATAACTGAGAGTAAAATGCATCTGTAGAAAAAAAATTGTGAAAATATCATGGATAAAAATAACTAAATTTTTAATGAAGAAAATGATTAATAATTGGATGTTATGTTCTCATACACACAACTTATCTATAATCAATACCATTCATAAGAAATTTTAAAACTATAAGTAGAATCCCATTTAATGTTAGATTACTATGAGATTACTAATGCATTGAGAGGATATATAATTCCGAGTCCCAACCATCTCTACATCTTCAAATCATTCTTCATATATCTAATAGTTGATTTCATTCATGAACAATGCTTCTTATCATCAAATATCTGTATTGAGTAAAGAATACATATTTATCAATATTTACCTAGAAAATCAAATAGCATTCAATGTTGAAAACCATATGTATAAATTATATACATTTTAAGAAATAAATATATCCATGATAAATAATATGGATATTCATGAGAAATTTAATGTACAATTTTTATAATGAAGTTAATATTTCAAGGGAAAGTTAATGACTACAAAAATAAATCATGAAAGTGAATTTCAATAATTTACTTGGAAATAATAATAATAAAACACCTATATAAATAATTTGGATGGTATCAATATAATATATATCTAGTAGAATATAATTAAAATAAAGGGTTGTTGACATTGATGAGTATAAATACTCTAAAAGGATCTTTAAAAAAATTCATGAGGAAAATATGTTTTTCATTTTAAAAAAAGTATTTTTTTAAACTAAAAGCTCATAAAATAATTTGAAAATGATTTTATTTGAAATTAACCATTGAAAATTACAGAATAATATTTAAAATATTGATTCATCATGATGTCTAGAAATATCATTCAGGTCATACACATTAAAACAAAGATTCTTTTGACTTTTCAGTAAATGGAAAACATGCCTTTTTTTGAAAATGACATGAATATTCCATAAAAACATTTTTTTTAAAGTAAAAATTGTTAATAATTTCCATAACAAATCATTTTTGAAAATAAAATTAGAAAACAAGTATTTTTGATGAAAAAAGATTTTCATCTGAAGAGAAAAATGAAGAGGAATTTTATCAAAAAAATATTATTAATTTTCAGAAATTACGTGGAAATATTTTACTATTACTTTAAAAATTCATGAGTAATCATAGTATAATAAAATGAAATAGTTTTATTATAAAATTTTCAAATACTTTCCTTTAATGGAAGTTCAATAAAAAACAATCTTGACTAAAATGAGATTGTGAGATAAACCCATATAAAAAACATAATGCCAAAGTGATAATTAACCAATGATTTGATTGTGTGTAGTGAAAGTAAATCCACATAAAAAATTGAATACAAAAAATAATATATTAATAATTCAATAAACACATAATCATATAATATCATATGCACCAAAGAGGTAATATAACCCAATGAAAAGAAATTGAGTTATCAAATTCCTTACAGCTTGATAGTTTTTGAAGTCAAATTCCCATTGGTGAAATAATTCAAATTTAGACTTATAATACCATTAATTATTAATGAATCATGATATTACTTGTCAAAGGGGTAGTATATATTCCATAAAAAATAAATTTGGCATATAACATTCAAATATTCCACAATAAAGTATAATTTAGATGAAGTCCCTTACCATGAGTCCGACTAATCATGTAAATCCTTTATCATCCAAAAAAAATATTATTCACATGGATAATAACCTTTTTCATGTTTATTATTCCTTTTTTTCACTTATTACCATTTTATATACAATCACTTAATCAATTAATTTTACATCATGTGTTTTGATGATATTTGACTTTTGTGTCAAAAATGACTTCTGTAGGTTTCCTATTTATCTAAGAGGTAATTATTTCAACATATATAGAAAAATATTCATGAAATAATTATCATATTTATACATCAATTATAATTTTAATTCCAAAAATTAAATATAATTTTGAGAAATGAAGTATGTTGGGATTATTGAGATGGTAGGTCATACGTACGCATGAGTAACATTTTCATTTTTCAATGATTATTATGGAAAAGAAGTAAGTAATATTTTATATATAAATAATTATAATAATATCATGAATAAAATTATATATCTTTAAATATACTTATATATATCATCCATGTTGTGAGGTTATGAAAAGAGAGTCGCATCCCTTCATGAAGGTGGTAGTCTACACATACACAAACAACATTATCATCTTTAAGTGACTGAAAACGTAAGAAATAAAATGATATATTATCTTTTTATAATGATAAATATGATATGAATATCATAATTATGTAATTAAAATCTCACATACTCATTAAATTTATCCTAATTACCTTCCATGTAATACGTTAGGTAAAAACAAATCGTATCACTTCACGAGGTAGCCCATCGTACACACTAGTGACGTTATTGTATCCCCTATGGAATGGAATGTAAAAATTTATATATTATATAAATAATAAATGGGTATAATTATATAATAAATATCATATATATACTTTCTATCCATCATCATACCCAACCGTGGGAGGTGTTCATGGAAAACGTGTCGCATTGGTTCGTGAGGCGGTAGTCTGCCGTACAAATGAGCAATGTTATAATTTACAATTTTAGGGTTGATGATAAGGATATAGGTGATTAAAATAAAATAATAACATATAATTATATGTTAGATATTGGTTTTATTATATAATCTTTAATAAATAATATTTTAAATTGGTGCAAGTATAAATAAAACAAACACGCACTGCTAGAAATTTTACCTCCTCTAGGAACGCCTCTTTAAAATTTTACCTAAACTATTCCTAGAATGTATTAATGGATAGAAAATGAATATATTATAAGGTTATGGAATTATATAAGTTATTTGGTATTTTCTTGGAGGATCCAAAATCGTTTTAAGGTGTGAAGAAGAGAGAAGATGTGGTGACCTTTTATAAGTGATGTGAGTGGCACACTTGTAATTTTTGGGATTAAAAAGGTGTACCCACGTTTGTCACTTGTAGAAAGGGTAAAAATGAATTTATATAAATACTTATACATTATAAGTTCTAAATATGTCTAGAAATTTTATTTTAGACATGTTTTTAGGTAATTGTAACCCCTATCATTTTAGTTTAACCACTTAGTAAACCCATTTTTACCTTAACCGTGGTAATTAAATTTTAATTTTTTACAATAAATTATGGAAAAAAATTAAGTTAATAATATAAGATAATATAAATTATTATAATTAAAAATATTAAATAAAATTTTAAAAAATTATTTCATAGAATTTTTAAAATACATTTTAAAATTATACCTGCATATGCAACGAAAAAGGAAGTTTTGAAAGAGAAAATTATCATAAGTATATAAGGTTTTAATATAAGAATTATATAAAAAAATTTCTTCCAAACACCTAAAATAGTTTAATTGTATTGTAATTTAACTAATTTTACTATTAAAAATATTTAAAATATAATTTATCCACGTAAATTATTTTAATTAAAAGGCAACTTTCAATAAAGATCATTATTTTTAATTATTCATCAAAAAATGTAACTTTATAGAAAAATACCAAAAATTAACCCTATGATAATTATGATACAATTTCAAAAAAAATTAAGTTTAATTTTTAAGATAATTTTTTAAAATTGGTTAAAAAATAATTTTAAATTATGTTCACAAATCATGACCAACCCATGTTAAAAAAACAATTTTTCAAAAAAACATTACTCTTTATTTTAAATGTTTATTATTTTATTTATTATCAATATATAACCATTTATTTTAAAAAAAAAATAAACCATTTAAGATTCATAATATTGTTATTATTATTCATACCTTCTAATTTTACAGATAGGTTATGACATTATACCATATTACAGTTCATTTATACTCAGGGTTGTGTGTTCTACAAGCTACCAAAGCGATTAAATTTAATGAAATATATTTTGTAAATTTTTTATTCTTGGTGTTTCATTTCACATTAACTATCAAATAAAATGTTATTATTTTATAATTTTGCAATGTTATATTCTACCCACATTAAAGAAATTGCATCCTCACAATTTAAACATGATCTCGGTAATCAAGGGTTTGATATTTGAAAATCCATTTCTTGAAAACCTACAGTGAAAAACGGGTTAACAAAATATCATCTTCATAAGATATAAAGGTAAGTACAAATTTATATGGAATAACACATAACTATGTTTCTATGTAGGAGAATATTTTTGGTATGTGAAGATATATACATCAAATAAAAGTGTAAATAATTATAGACAATGGTAGAGGTAATTGATCAAAAGAAATCGAGTGGTTAATGGAAAGTTAAAGACCTAAAAATAAAAATTTGTGTTGATTTAAAATACCATGTCATTCATCAGATATAAAGGTAATTGGATAAAATTTTTTCATGATTATTTTCCTATTATTGGGGAATTATTTTACTCTCTAATAATATAAGGAAATATACTAACTTGATATGTTTCTATTTCATAAGCACAATTTTATCCTTTGGTTGTGCTTCTATCAATTTCAAATCCATCACTTACTATAAGAAATGAATATACAAAAATAAATTTTTAATTCCTAAAGCACTAAAATACAATTTTAATGGATCGTAAGTTCCATAAAAGAGTGAAAAGTATTTCTTTATATCTCTAACTACTTTCCAAAATCAATATGATAAGAAAAAGTTATCAAATATAATAGATTTATCTCGAAACCTCAATAGAGAAATCAGTTGTTCATCATTAGTATTTATTTATTAAATAACATAACTAAAAACAATGAAATATTAAGTTGGATGTCACATATTCCAGTGGTAGGTATTAAACCCATATCACCCTTTATTTATGGGTTCAAGCATCATAGCCTTTCAGGATGCAATGGGTTGTCGTTTCTCCAAAAACTAGATTAATAAAATACCTATAGAATTCCCAAAGTGTAATAACCCCTAATTTCCTAAACATAAAAGATAATATAAACCCTAAAGGTTACCAATACCATTAAACTTAATTCCAATAAAATTAAGGTCATTCTTCCTAAGAAACTTTTTTCATATAAAAAACCAATAGGTTGTATTCCTATAAATGTTTTCCAAAAAAATCCTTAATAATCTTATATTCCTACCACAAATGTTTTTAAAAGTGATATTTAAGACTTTGAACTTATGATAAACCTTAATATCATAACCCATAGTTGTATTCATTACTCTTAAGTTAATTGAGCCATGTATGATTTTAAAATTTAACACGATCATAAGATATTTCAAGATTCTTAAAACCAAAATACCATTTTTAAAAATACTTATATAATTTAAATATTGAATCCCAACTCATAAATACATAATCCATTTAATTAAACATATATCCTTCCTTAGTCTAGGGGTTGACCTTTAGAATATTTTATTTAATCAGATAATTCCCAGTTCCCCTGAATTTAAAACAAATAACTATAAATGAATCCTAAAAAGGTAATTTATTTCCTTTCATCGTAATATTTATTTTTCCCTTGAAATTATTTTCTTTGTGCCATTATTTTCAAAACATAAAAATATTTTCCCATTACTTTGAGACACATTCCTAGGTGTCTCTTTCAACATTCCTCACATTATGGAAATCGAGCATTCATTCCTCCATGGTAAGTACCACTTAATCTCTTAGAAAAATACATCCTACTCTTTTTTGGAAACTCTGAGAATTTGTTAATGTATAATTTTTTAATCATATTTTTAGATAATTGATTAGGAATAATCACATTATCTTTCACTCTTATCATCATCCAATTTGGTTTCACATAGTCACCACAATTTCATTATTTTTCATTGTTAACATGATTCCTTTGGGTTTCAATCATTGAATAAATCCAAAAATCATAGTGTGAGAAACAATATTCATAGTGGTAAATTTACATAATCATTTATAGGTTTTTTAAGTCATGAGATCATTTATTTAATCTAGCGCACCTCATTATAACCTAGTTCATTAATTATTATCATCTATTCAAATCATTGCTATTGGATTGTAAATAAAATTTGAATTTTCAAAAGTATATCTCCTAGGAGTGTCACACCTGGTGCATAGTAAGGATTATTTTCATCAACCAGGTGATGATTTGGTTAAGACCAATGCACAATTTTTGGAGTTATTACCCCTAGGTACATCTGTTCTAGAACCACATCCACTTGTAGTATCAAGATAGAGATGTATTTCTATGAAAAATGTAACATCCCAGGTAATTAAAGAATAAATAATTTTCATATTTATTAATATTTACGAATTAAATATTAATTTTAATTAAAAGGGGTTTCTACGTTCGATAGTGTACTCGATACGCAACGATGAGTTTCTTTGAAAACTTACGTTGCACACAAGTAATAAAATAATATTATTTTAAATGTTAGTTAACATGTAGTTGTTGTACTTGTGGGAATGGATAGAAATAACTAAAATAAGATTATATATGTTTTTAAATGTTTTTACATTTACCCAATAAAAGATAAAGGCTTAAAATACGGAAAGAGTTCAATTTTAGGCATTTATACCCTAATTTTCACTAAGGGTTCACTTATCACCTTTTGACGGAAAACCGTCATTAAATATAGTTTTGATCAATCTTATAAATTCTATTGGACCAAAAATAACTCTTCTTTAGAATCGGGACATCAAAATTTACTTTGTGTAAATTTTTGGTACCTTTCCGATAAAGTTCATTTTTTTAATGAATAGTGTAAAATGTTGTATTTTAATTCAAAACCTCTTTTTAATCTAATTTATTTATATGATTAGATTATATTTTGAATTGGTTTTAAAGTTAAATTATAAAATATTTTTACCATTAAATCCAATAGTGGTCGTTGGAATTAATTTCACTTTGAAATCGGACTTAAACTAGTGTCAATCTTTTGATACTTATTGTTTCATAAAAACACGCTATTTGCTCTGACAGCGGGAATTAATTATTAAATTAATTAATGTGAATTATATATTTTTAATTTTGTAAAATAGGCTTCATTTTTGAGTTCGTAATATCAAATATAGCTTAGGGTGAATTTTTGGTAATTTTCTGAAAAACTTCAATTTTTGATGAATAGTGAAACCACTAAGTGGTACTATAAAAAACTGATTTTCCGTTTAAATGAAATTTTTCCATCATTGTGTTTTGATTTTCAAAAATCCTACATACATGGTTGTCATTAAGAAGTAAAATTTGGTTCAATGAGATTAAAATAATTTTTTGGTGAATAGTAACGTATTAAGTTTTTAATCGCGATTAGTGTAGTTTAAGGTAAAAATAATGTTTTAATAATATGAGATGAGCTTGACACATGTCCTATCCTCATTGGATGTGTCATGGCCGACCAAGACAAGCCATGGGTCAACTTGGGTACCCCATGGAGCCGCTTTGGTTGGGAAATGACATAAATAACTTTTTATTTAATGTAAAAGTAAAAATGACACAAACATATTATGTTTTACGAAAACAATTTTTACATGGGGTTATAAAGATCAGATTTTTGATTATAAATAGTCATTGGAAATATAAAAAGATTTCATACATCATATTATTTTTTTTATAATTTTTAGATTTTAAATAAATTAAATTATTTATGACATCATGATGATGCAGCGATGACTTCATTATTTAACGATTTAAATAAAATGGAAAGATAATGTAATATCTAAAACCTAAACATGTCCAAAACCTATTGGATGCGAATATTTCCAAGAATTATCATCTTATCTTCGAAATATATCAATTTGGGACCTTATAAATTCCAAACACTTTTGAAAATAAAATAATACTTTCATGATTTCCAAAAGTGCCCCTCCTCTCCTCTTATTTCTACCTCATTTAACACACTCCTCAAGCCTTTGGCTCGGCCATCCCCTGTCCATTTACTCTCTCAAAATCCCTCTCCTAATCCTAGAGGATTCCATTTTGGCATAATCCTTTCAAAGGAAGCCTTTAGGCTCAAATCAAAAGGAGTTACACTTTTAAAGGTAATTCATTCTCTCTTGTTCATTTGTTTTATTTTGCTTCTCCAACCCCCTAAACTCTTTTTATTTACTTATTTTGTAACAACAAAAGTATCTTCAATATACTAGGATGTTTTTATAAGATTTATTAGAGCTACACTCTCACACAACTACATAAAATGGTTAAAGAACATACGGTTTCCGTGGATGGCGAAATTCTGCCTCCCGAAACGATGATTGTTCAATACTCATTTAACACCTTCAAAGGTGGCCATTATGATGTCACTATTTTTATATATGATATATAATATGTTTATTCTTTCCTTAATCTTCTGTAATTTTTATTTATGGCATACCATTATTGTTTCCATTATGGGTAAACACAATATCTTCATTTTAGGAAGTGCGGACTACCGCCCCCTGAAGGTGATTTGATTCGTTAATACCATATGTGGGATGTGTAAAGAATAAAGTTAATGATATTATATATGTTATTATACTTTAATTATAATATACTCTTATATCATTATGATTCCATTCTATAAAATACGAAATAGAAATGAAAGTAGCGTTCATGCGTACGTACGGCTTACCGTCTCCATGAACGGTGCATTTCATTTCTTACCTCTAAATGATTATGTAATATTATAAATACATGTATATGCTGGATATATATGATATATATGATATCCAAATCAAGAATTTCATTCTGTATATAAAGAACTTTTGACCACACGAACAACATGTAATTGTAAGAAGTCCACTTTCGACTTAAGAACCAAATATTGAAAAAACAAACATTATTAACTTAAATGGTTACATAATGTTTATAACATAGAAATAAGTGATATAAAAGGAATAATGAACTTTAAAAAGGTTCTTATTCAAGTATAAATTAACTCAAGTTTATTATTCAGGACGTTAAAGAACGATCGAGTCAATTCGGACCTGAGGTAAGGGACTTCGTCTCAATCTCCTTTCATTGAGGCATATTTCGTTTTATACACAACTTTCTTTTATATGGTGTATAAACCCCTTTGACTTTTACTTTTATACAAAAGGAATCTTTTTCTATGAAGCGTTTTACTAAACGAAAAAAAGGAATGTTTTTTTAACGTACGCGGTGACAACGACCTTTTCTGCTGCCGCGAGTATTATTTGCTCTTTGGCTTCCTCAACAAGCCATTAAGTTTTTAAAATGAAATAAATACCATATACTCTTTTATGTATTTTGGTATTGAAAATGGTTTTGATAAAGGATTCTATTATGATATATTGTGATTGAAATGTGGAAATGTTATCATTCCTTTATATTGGTTTTATGTTTTATAATTTTATATTGGTACTTGGACATTTTAACGGGTGGTTACGTTATAAACCATATGACGGGTGGTGTCGTGAATACCAGGACGGGTGGTTACGTTATAACCTCCAATGCATTGGGTATGGAAGTCGGCCGTATGGCTATTCCATTAAGTATGTATGGAAATTGGTCATATGGCTATTCCATTAAGTGATATGTGTGGAAGTCGACCGTATGGTTATTCCACTTAAGTATGTTTATGTCCCAAGTTACCTTTATATATGTTATGTGTTCTTTATATGGGTTTTATGGTAATCCTTTGGTTACAAAAAGGTAAGTAATGATACTTTATTCAGTAAAGAGTTTTTACTAATTCATGAAGGTGAAGGTATTACTTTGATAGAGTATACATGGTTTACTTGATGTTTGAAAAACTAACAGTTTTCATTCTTTTTGTATCCCTTACTGAGCTTTTTATGCTCACCCGAAGTTATTTTGAAGTGTTTTTCACAGGACTTAATGTGGAATAAGGTCAAGGATGGGATCAAGGGAATGTCATGCTATATAAAACATGGAACTAGACATGTTTCTTTTAAGAGTTTTTTTTTTATTTATGGAAACTTAGTAGAAGTGACTACTTTGTAATCTTTTGAGATGTAATAGTTATGTTCTAATTCTCTAAAACTCTAAACCTGAAAAGATCCTCAACATGAATTATTCATTTAATTCAATATTAAGTAAGGTTTAAGTCTGGGGCCTTATAAAAAAACTACAAAATATATTCTATACCAAAACATTAGGATGCTCATTTATACTTGTCCTCAAACTCTATCATATGTTTATGTTACCTAATCTATGTTTACCTTAATTTAGTTACCAATGTTTCTACTAAACGTCCTCTAACACCAACTATAGTGAACCAAACTCTCGTAGCCCAGAGCTAGTGTATACATAATTATATTGGCATAAGATACAAGGAAATGCATCCTGAAGAACATAAAAGTTTAGTAGTCTCTCTAAAAAGCTAAAAAATTGATTTTTATATTACATTTTAATATAAAAATTACAACATAATTATTTTTTATAGAATATCATTATTCTATCTATATTTTCTTGCATGTCATACATAGTACACTTCATGGATTCATGGGAAAAGAAAAAAATAATGGTGAGCTCAAATGATTAGTAATGGTTTAGTATGGTGGAATATATCATGAATCAATATGAA